>OX422219.1:55968879-57168879 GCA_949130495.1 Sambucus nigra
AGAAATTTTAAATAAGATGCAACACATATCTATGGTTGCCAACAATTACTTAAACAATCAAAACATTCCCCAAACAGAAATAGTTGAGCTATTAACCATGGGATTCACAGGAACATTAAAATCTTGGTGGGATAAACATCTTACCGAAGAATCAAAGGAACAAATTAAATCTGCTGTCCAACAAGATGCTAATGGCCTCCCAATTTTTGATGAAAACATTGGAATGGGGATTCCAGATGGAGTTAACACTTTAGTTTTCACAATAATAAAACATTTTTTAGGAACACCAAGTAATATCACCTCAAGGATTCATGATCAACTAAGTAACCTTAGATGCCCAACTTTAAGTGATTTTAGATGGTACAAAGATGTTTTCACATCACGAGTAATGCTTAGAGACGATAGTAATGAACCATTTTGGAAAGAAAAATTCATTAATGGTTTACCAAATTTATTTGCTCATAAAATAAGAGAAGTCCTAAGTAACACCAATGGACACATTGATTATAACAATCTTACATATGGAGACATAATAAGTACAATCCAGAAAGAAGGATTAAAAATGTGTATAGATATGAAAATAAGTAAACAGGCTAATAAAGAAAAATTAAAAGCAAAATACGAAATGGGAAATTTTTGTGAACAATACGGCTTAAACCCTGTTGCACCATCAAGAAATAAAAAATACAAGTCATATCCAAAACGATATGAGAAACATAGAAAAAACTATTTCAAAAACAACAAATTTTACAATAAAGAAAATAAGGAATTTTATAAAAAACACAAAAAACCACAAACTAATAAGAAAAGTGACAAGAGTAAAGTAAAATGTTATAAATGTGGAAAAACGGGTCACTACAAATCTGAATGTAAAGTAAAATCCCAGATTAACCAGTTACAATTATCATCTGAAGTAACACAGGAAATATATAAAATTTTTGAACTAAAAAATTCTTCTAGTGAAGGTGAGAAATTACTAATACTGAAAACTGAAGAACACGAAGAACATAAATTACAATAACTGAAATAACTGAAAGTAAACTTACAAAATTACTGATTAATACAATTGGTTGAACCGGATGAACTTGAAAGCATAATGTTTAGAACAAAATATAAACTGAGAATGTAATAGAGAGATAAAGTTTAGAGAGTGTTTTAGTTCCAGAGAATTGGACTCTGATTAATGACTGGAATGAGCTTGGTATTTATAGCTGCAGATTTCAATGGGGTAATTCCATTTACCGGGGGTAAATAGGACGGGTAAATGGGTAAACTGATATTAACCTGGGGTAACTTTGACTTTCACCTGGGGTAAATCGACGAAATGATTTTCACCTGGGGTAAATAGGACGGGTAAACTGATATTAACTTGGGGTAACTTGTTTCACCTTGGGTAAACTGATATTACTGCGGGTAATTTTGACTAATGATTTTCACCTGGGGTAAATATAATTTCACCGGGGGGTAACTTTGACTGGGGTAAATATAATTTCACCGAGGGTAACTTTGACTGGGGTAAACGGATTTAATTTATTACAGACTGTAAGGGTCCTGAGCATCTTGGAATAAAGAACTTGAATATGGATCCGATGTGTTAACTTGGTGACTGTTTGTTGATTCATTAGAAGAAGTGGGAGAACAATAATTTTCATCTTCGGCTTCAGCTTGAAGAAGGAGCTGTTTCGCTAGATCTTTGAGCTGCTGGGATTTCTTTGACTTGGCTAATGATGTATCCATAGAACTTTGACTGGATTTCTTTGTTACTTGAACTGCCTGAACTGGAATGATTGGCTGGCAAGGAAACTCCATTTGGACAGCATTAATAATCCTTTGATGATTGAAAGAGTCCCACCATTTAACATAAAAATGTCGAACCATTGTTGGCTGTTGCATAGCATATTGCCACTTGAATATCCATGGAACTTTGTATTTGCTGCAGAATAAAAGTAAAACTGGGAACTGGGAGTTATGATCATTTATTTTAAAAACTGTAGAAAAATATTTAACTTGTTCTTGCAGGTCGATAGGTAGGATTTCTGGGATAGAACCATGTTGTGTCCACCACCGGGAAAACCAGGAAGGAATTTGACTTTTGAATTTTTGATCAAAACAAAGGAACCAAGAGTGAGTGAATGATTCATTTTGGTAAAGGAGAACTTTAAACCATGCTTCAATATAATCATAATAACTGAATTGAATTTGGTGACTTGGAAGTGATTTTAGAATGGAGGGATGAGATCCCCAATCTTGAAGAGAGATTATATTATTAATATGCAAGGAATGGTAAAGAATTCTTGACGAATCGTTGCGATCAGTGATGGCTTTAATACGAACTGATTCTGAGGAGTAGAGGATATCCATGTAAAATTTTAAAGTCTTGGCAGGATGATGGGGAGTAAAATGCCAAGAATGGGGAAAATAGTTTTTTATTAAATCAATGGGATTTTTAATATGGTTGTGATTTGGCTCAATAGAAAATAGATTTGAAAATTTTGGTTTGAGCACATAATCAGTTCTGGTAGGATGATTATAAATTTGGTTTTAGTAATCTGTTGGATGGGCTGAGGAGCAAATGGGTCATTGACTAGGTATTGACTGGAAGAAGGTCCAAACTCTGCAGGAGTGGCCAGAGTGGAACTGTAACTAAAATTTGGTCTTGGGATGTTTCCAAGGACCTGGTATCTGTTTGTAACTTGGAGAGGGGATGCAAGTTTAGTAGAAGATTGGCTTGTGGGTAGAGCAAGAGCTCTAGGTGTCTTCTGGGGGTTTTTCTCCGTCATTGTTATTCTGTAGAAATTCACGTGTGAGAAAATCAGGAATTGAATTCTCACTTCCTTTAATATAGTCAATATCGAAATCAAAAATGCTTAATATAGATTGCCATCTAGCAAAAATTTGTTTGGAAGCAATATTGTGGACATCCTTTTCTAAAACATATTTAGCACTTTTACAATCTACACGGATTAAAAACTTTTGATTTAAAATGTCACTCTGAAATTTCGAAACACATAAAACAATAGATAATATTTCCTTTTTAATAGTACTATAATTACTTTGCGCTTTGTTCCAGACTCCGGAATAGAATCGAACAATTTGCTCAGGGGAATGAGGGTTGATTTTCTGTTTAAGAATACCTCCGTAGCCAATGTCAGAGGCATCGGTTTCAATGATTTTGAATGAATTGGGTGTAGAAAGACCAAGACAAGGTAGGGTTTTAACATGTTTTTTTATGTTTTGGACTATCGAGGTATGTTCTAAAGTCCAAGGAGGAGGGTTACATTGTAGTCTCTCAAATAATGGTTTGCATTGTTTGCGAAGATTTGGATAAAATTCAGCAATATAGTTTAATGATCCTAGAAACCTTTGGAGTTGCGTTTTTTCGAGGATTTCATCAGGAAATTTATCAGCAAATTGAATGGCTCTATCTATGGGACTAATTTTTCCTTGATAAATGTTATGACCTAAAAATCTGACCTTTGTTTGGAATAAATTGACTTTTGAGGCTGAAACTACTAAACCATTAGTTTTTATTAGTTCAAAAAATAATTTTAAGTGTTTCCAGTGTTCTTCGAGTGTGTGGGAATAGATGAGGACATCATCAATGTAGACAATCGTGAAATGGGATGAAGGATTAAATATTTCATTCATGATATTCTGGAATTCACTAGGTGCATTTTTTAAGCCAAACGGCATGACACACCACTCATAGTGACCAAATGGGGTTGTGAATGCGGTTTTGTATCTATCCTTTTCATGGATTTGTATTTGCCAAAATCCACTCTTCATATCAAACTTGGAAAAAATTGTTGCTTGATTTAATCGGTTCATGAGGTCGCGTTTATTTGGGATTGGATATCTTATCCATTCTAAAACTTTATTAAGTGGTTTGTAATTGATGACTAACCTGGGAACTCCTCTTTCTAACTCAGCATTTTTTCTGACATAGAATGCGGGGCATGACCAGGGAGATTTACTTTTCCTTATAATTCCTTTTTGTAACAACCCATTAATTTCATCTTTACATAGTTCCATATCTTCTTGATTCATTTGAATAGGTCTTGCTTTTGTAGGAATAAATTTTTCACTAAAATCCTTGGTGTATGGTAAGGTTACTATATGTTTCTTTCTATGTAAGAAGGCATTTGGTAGATCAGAACAGATTTCATTTGTGATTTTTATCTTGAATTTTTCTATTTCATCTTGGAGAGGTTTATTAGTAAGTTGTTTTTCAATTCTTTTGTATCTTATTTCTTCATTTAGAAAATTTAATTGTTTTCTCTTATATTGAAGACGCTTTATTGATATTGAAAATTCTTTGAGAGTTTTTAAATCCCTGATTTCTGGTTTTGAGAGAAATTCAAATTTCACTTGTTGTCCGAAGGCTATTGAGGTTATTCCAGTGTCACTAGTTGTAAATGGATATAAAAGGCAAAGAAAAGGGATTCCTAGGATTACTTTGTCTGTCATATTTTTTACTAAAACGAAAGGTGTTTTGTAACATACATTATTTTGACAAATATGAGCTTTGGGTAATTTGTATTTGATTTGCATTTTACTTCCATTGGCTGAGTTTAATCGTTCAGATGTTTTATGATAATACCGGGTTGGAATTAATCCTTCTTGTAGGCAATTTAAATCTGCGCCTGAATCAATTAATGCTATGACTTTTACCTCATATTCTTTGTCAATGATTAAAGTTACTTGTACATGCCACTTTTGCAAATTAATTTGGTTTATGATATTTAATTGTTGATCTGTTTCTTCCTCTGTTACTATTTTGTCATCCTCTGGTTCACTTTCTGAGGAGATAACTTTTTGCTTTTGGAAGGTTTGGTCAACTTTTAAAATAGTGATATCTTGTTTTAACTCTTTACTTTCTATTTTGATGTCTTTGATATCTTGTTTAATTATGTTAACTTCTCGTTGAAGATCTTGCAATGTAATTTCTTTATGAGTTTTAAATCGTTTTAGAGTATTATCAAGACTTATCTTATGTTGTTTCTTTCCAGCATCTTCTTCTTTAGATAATAATTTTTTAAATTTGGATAGGTATTGTGATTTTAAATCTCGGTTTTCTATTTTTCCAATTAAATCAATTAATAGTTCTTCCTGTTCTTCCTGTTTAGTGAGGACATTAATAGTTTTACAGCAATTGTCCTTACATCCTAAATTTATATCTGGAGAGCTAGAGTTTGTACCAGATTCATAGTAACTTGATGATTCGTAATCAGTGTTTATTTCACCTTCACTAGAAGAATTTTTTAGTTCAAAAATTTTATATATTTCCTGTGTTACTTCAGATGATAATTGTAACTGGTTAATCTGGGATTTTACTTTACATTCAGATTTGTAGTGACCCGTTTTTCCACATTTATAACATTTTACTTTACTCTTGTCACTTTTCTTATTAGTTTGTGGTTTTTTGTGTTTTTTATAAAATTCCTTATTTTCTTTATTGTAAAATTTGTTGTTTTTGAAATAGTTTTTTCTATGTTTCTCATATCGTTTTGGATATGACTTGTATTTTTTATTTCTTGATGGTGCAACAGGGTTTAAGCCGTATTGTTCACAAAAATTTCCCATTTCGTATTTTGCTTTTAATTTTTCTTTATTAGCCTGTTTACTTATTTTCATATCTATACACATTTTTAATCCTTCTTTCTGGATTGTACTTATTATGTCTCCATATGTAAGATTGTTATAATCAATGTGTCCATTGGTGTTACTTAGAACTTCTCTTATTTTATGAGCAAATAAATTTGGTAAACCATTAATGAATTTTTCTTTCCAAAATGGTTCATTACTATCGTCTCTAAGCATTACTCGTGATGTGAAAACATCTTTGTACCATCTAAAATCACTTAAAGTTGGGCATCTAAGGTTACTTAGTTGATCATGAATCCTTGAGGTGATATTACTTGGTGTTCCTAAAAAATGTTTTATTATTGTGAAAACTAAAGTGTTAACTCCATCTGGAATCCCCATTCCAATGTTTTCATCAAAAATTGGGAGGCCATTAGCATCTTGTTGGACAGCAGATTTAATTTGTTCCTTTGATTCTTCGGTAAGATGTTTATCCCACCAAGATTTTAATGTTCCTGTGAATCCCATGGTTAATAGCTCAACTATTTCTGAATGTTTTGATTGTTTAAGTAATTGTTGGCAACCATAGATATGTGTTGCATCTTATTTAAAATTTCTTGTTCAGATAATCCATCTATGTTCCATTCATAAAGTCTATCTGAAGAAACTGAAAATTGATTGTGAACATTTCTTTCTTCATATTGCATATCTGGGGGTGTTGGTCTAGTATACCAATTTTTTGTTAAGGTGGTAGGAGCTACTTTAGAAGTTTTTATTCTATTTAATTCAACATTAGTAAATTGGTTTTCAATAGTCTGGATATCTTCATCCGTAGTAGTTTCTTGGGATGAGTCTGTATAAGTACTTTTGTTAATAGTTGTAATAGTTTTTGATGATTCTGCTTTGACTTCTGCTTTGATATCTTTAAGCATTTTTTCTATTTTATCTAGAGTCTTTTCAGACTTTGTTTGTAAACTTACTCCTTTTCGGACTTCTGGAAGTTGAATTGAAGGTATTTCTTTTTTATATGGTAGGTTTGGTTTATCTAACTTATTTTCAATAGATTCTAGTTGTTTTCCTAGAGTATTTAGGTATTGATTAGTGTAATTATTTTGTTCAATAACCTTTTTGATTTCATCATTAGTAGAAGTAATTTTAAAGGGTGTAGCCACTACTTCTGTTCCCATGTGATTTACTAAAATGGTTTCTAGTGGAGGGTGACTAGATGATACTGTTGTTTTGTCTTGTTTTGTCCATTTTACTTTTGTTAGGACATTTATTGTTTGATAGTAGTTATCTAAATAGTCGAAAAATTTTATGTCTGTTCTTAATTCATTCATTAAAGTTTTCCATTTTCTTAGTATTCTAGCCTTTTCACTTTGGGAATATTTTTCTCGATATGCTCGTCGTCTAGTACGGTTTTCTTTTGACTCAAAATCTTCTCCTAGTTTAATCATGTCAGTTTTATAGTCTTTATTGATTGTTAATAATTGGTGATTTACTGAACAAAATATAAACTGAGAATGTAATAGAGAGAGAAAGTTTAGAGAGTGTTTTAGTTCCAGAGAATTGGACTCTGATTAATGACTGGAATGAGCTTGGTATTTATAGCTGCAGATTTCAATGGGGTAATTCCATTTACCGGGGGTAAATAGGACGGGTAAATGGGTAAACTGATATTAACCTGGGGTAACTTTGACTTTCACCTGGGGTAAATCGACGAAATGATTTTCACCTGGGGTAAATAGGACGGGTAAACTGATATTAACTTGGGGTAACTTGTTTCACCTTGGGTAAACTGATATTACTGCGGGTAATTTTGACTAATGATTTTCACCTGGGGTAAATATAATTTCACCGGGGGGTAACTTTGACTGGGGTAAATATAATTTCACCGAGGGTAACTTTGACTGGGGTAAACGGATTTAATTTATTACAGACTGTAAGGGTCCTGAGCATCTTGGAATAAAGAACTTGAATATGGATCCGATGTGTTAACTTGGTGACTGTTTGTTGATTCATTAGAAGAAGTGGGAGAACAATAATTTTCATCTTCGGCTTCAGCTTGAAGAAGGAGCTGTTTCGCTAGATCTTTGAGCTGCTGGGATTTCTTTGACTTGGCTAATGATGTATCCATAGAACTTTGACTGGATTTCTTTGTTACTTGAACTGCCTGAACTGGAATGATTGGCTGGCAAGGAAACTCCATTTGGACAGCATTAATAATCCTTTGATGATTGAAAGAGTCCCACCATTTAACATAAAAATGTCGAACCATTGTTGGCTGTTGCATAGCATATTGCCACTTGAATATCCATGGAACTTTGTATTTGCTGCAGAATAAAAGTAAAACTGGGAACTGGGAGTTATGATCATTTATTTTAAAAACTGTAGAAAAATATTTAACTTGTTCTTGCAGGTCGATAGGTAGGATTTCTGGGATAGAACCATGTTGTGTCCACCACCGGGAAAACCAGGAAGGAATTTGACTTTTGAATTTTTGATCAAAACAAAGGAACCAAGAGTGAGTGAATGATTCATTTTGGTAAAGGAGAACTTTAAACCATGCTTCAATATAATCATAATAACTGAATTGAATTTGGTGACTTGGAAGTGATTTTAGAATGGAGGGATGAGATCCCCAATCTTGAAGAGAGATTATATTATTAATATGCAAGGAATGGTAAAGAATTCTCGACGAATCGTTGCGATCAGTGATGGCTTTAATACGAACTGATTCTGAGGAGTAGAGGATATCCATGTAAAATTTTAAAGTCTTGGCAGGATGATGGGGAGTAAAATGCCAAGAATGGGGAAAATAGTTTTTTATTAAATCAATGGGATTTTTAATATGGTTGTGATTTGGCTCAATAGAAAATAGATTTGAAAATTTTGGTTTGAGCACATAATCAGTTCTGGTAGGATGATTATAAAATTTGGTTTTAGTAATCTGTTGGATGGGCTGAGGAGCAAATGGGTCATTGACTAGGTATTGACTGGAAGAAGGTCCAAACTCTGCAGGAGTGGCCAGAGTGGAACTGTAACTAAAATTTGGTCTTGGGATGTTTCCAAGGACCTGGTATCTGTTTGTAACTTGGAGAGGGGATGCAAGTTTAGTAGAAGATTGGCTTGTGGGTAGAGCAAGAGCTCTAGGTGTCTTCTGGGGGTTTTTCTCCGTCATTGTTATTCTGTAGAAATTCACGTGTGAGAAAATCAGGAATTGAATTCTCACTTCCTTTAATATAGTCAATATCGAAATCAAAAATGCTTAATATAGATTGCCATCTAGCAAAAATTTGTTTGGAAGCAATATTGTGGACATCCTTTTCTAAAACATATTTAGCACTTTTACAATCTACACGGATTAAAAACTTTTGATTTAAAATGTCACTCTGAAATTTTGAAACACATAAAACAATAGATAATATTTCCTTTTTAATAGTACTATAATTACTTTGCGCTTTGTTCCAGACTCCAAAATAGAATCGAACAATTTGCTCAGGGGAATGAGGGTTGATTTTCTGTTTAAGAATACCTCCGTAGCCAATGTCAGAGGCATCGGTTTCAATGATTTTGAATGAATTGGGTGTAGAAAGACCAAGACAAGGTAGGGTTTTAACATGTTTTTTTACGTTTTGGACTATCGAGGTATGTTCTAAAGTCCAAGGAGGAGGGTTACATTGTAGTCTCTCAAATAATGGTTTGCATTGTTTGCGAAGATTTGGATAAAATTCAGCAATATAGTTTAATGATCCTAGAAACCTTTGGAGTTGCGTTTTTTCGAGGATTTCATCAGGAAATTTATCAGCAAATTGAATGGCTCTATCTATGGGACTAATTTTTCCTTGATAAATGTTATGACCTAAAAATCTGACCTTTGTTTGGAATAAATTGACTTTTGAGGCTGAAACTACTAAACCATTAGTTTTTATTAGTTCAAAAAATAATTTTAAGTGTTTCCAGTGTTCTTCGAGTGTGTGGGAATAGATGAGGACATCATCAATGTAGACAATCGTGAAATGGGATGAAGGATTAAATATTTCATTCATGATATTCTGGAATTCACTAGGTGCATTTTTTAAGCCAAACGGCATGACACACCACTCATAGTGACCAAATGGGGTTGTGAATGCGGTTTTGTATCTATCCTTTTCATGGATTTGTATTTGCCAAAATCCACTCTTCATATCAAACTTGGAAAAAATTGTTGCTTGATTTAATCGGTTCATGAGGTCGCGTTTATTTGGGATTGGATATCTTATCCATTCTAAAACTTTATTAAGTGGTTTGTAATTGATGACTAACCTGGGAACTCCTCTTTCTAACTCAGCATTTTTTCTGACATAGAATGTGGGGCATGACCAGGGAGATTTACTTTTCCTTATAATTCCTTTTTGTAACAACCCATTAATTTCATCTTTACATAGTTCCATATCTTCTTGATTCATTTGAATAGGTCTTGCTTTTGTAGGAATAAATTTTTCACTAAAATCCTTGGTGTATGGTAAGGTTACTATATGTTTCTTTCTATGTAAGAAGGCATTTGGTAGATCAGAACAGATTTCATTTGTGATTTTTATCTTGAATTTTTCTATTTCATCTTGGAGAGGTTTATTAGTAAGTTGTTTTTCAATTCTTTTGTATCTTATTTCTTCATTTAGAAAATTTAATTGTTTTCTCTTATATTGAAGACGCTTTATTGATATTGAAAATTCTTTGAGAGTTTTTAAATCACTGATTTCTGGTTTTGAGAGAAATTCAAATTTCACTTGTTGTCCGAAGGCTATTGAGGTTATTCCAGTGTCACTAGTTGTAAATGGATATAAAAGGCAAAGAAAAAGGATTCCTAGGATTACTTTGTCTGTCATATTTTTTACTAAAACGAAAGGTGTTTTGTAACATACATTATTTTGACAAATATGAGCTTTGGGTAATTTGTATTTGATTTGCATTTTACTTCCATTGGCTGAGTTTAATCGTTCAGATGTTTTATGATAATACCGGGTTGGAATTAATCCTTCTTGTAGGCAATTTAAATCTGCGCCTGAATCAATTAATGCTATGACTTTTACCTCATATTCTTTGTCAATGATTAAAGTTACTTGTACATGCCACTTTTGCAAATTAATTTGGTTTATGATATTTAATTGTTGATCTGTTTCTTCCTCTGTTACTATTTTGTCATCCTCTGGTTCACTTTCTGAGGAGATAACTTTTTGCTTTTGGAAGGTTTGGTCAACTTTTAAAATAGTGATATCTTGTTTTAACTCTTTACTTTCTATTTTGATGTCTTTGATATCTTGTTTAATTATGTTAACTTCTCGTTGAAGATCTTGCAATGTAATTTCTTTATGAGTTTTAAATCGTTTTAGAGTATTATCAAGACTTATCTTATGTTGTTTCTTTCCAGCATCTTCTTCTTTAGATAATAATTTTTTAAATTTGGATAGGTATTGTGATTTTAAATCTCGGTTTTCTATTTTTCCAATTAAATCAATTAATAGTTCTTCCTGTTCTTCCTGTTTAGTGAGGACATTAATAGTTTTACAGCAATTGTCCTTACATCCTAAATTTATATCTGGAGAGCTAGAGTTTGTACCGGATTCATAGTAACTTGATGATTCGTAATCAGTGTTTATTTCACCTTCACTAGAAGAATTTTTTAGTTCAAAAATTTTATATATTTCCTGTGTTACTTCAGATGATAATTGTAACTCGTTAATCTGAGATTTTACTTTACATTCAGATTTGTAGTGACATGTTTTTCCACATTTATAACATTTTACTTTACTCTTGTCACTTTTCTTATTAGTTTGTGGTTTTTTGTGTTTTTTACAAAATTCCTTATTTTCTTTATTGTAAAATTTGTTGTTTTTGAAATTGTTTTTTCTATGTTTCTCATATCGTTTTGGATATGACTTGTATTTTTTATTTCTTGATGGTGCAACAGGGTTTAAGCCGTATTGTTCACAAAAATTTCCCATTTCGTATTTTGCTTTTAATTTTTCTTTATTAGCCTGTTTACTTATTTTCATATCTATACACATTTTTAATCCTTCTTTCTGGATTGTACTTATTATGTCTCCATATGTAAGATTGTTATAATCAATGTGTCCATTGGTGTTACTTAGGACTTCTCTTATTTTATGAGCAAATAAATTTGGTAAACCATTAATGAATTTTTCTTTCCAAAATGGTTCATTACTATCGTCTCTAAGCATTACTCGTGATGTGAAAACATCTTTGTACCATCTAAAATCACTTAAAGTTGGGCATCTAAGGTTACTTAGTTGATCATGAATCCTTGAGGTGATATTACTTGGTGTTCCTAAAAAAAGTTTTATTATTGTGAAAACTAAAGTGAATATATATATATATATATATATATACGCACATATATATATGTATAATCTAAATATACATGTTTGTCAATTTTGTCAAATATTCAAAAAATTGTATTTAAAAGAAAGTTTACCAAACGCACATCAATAATTATAAACACAAAAAACTAAATTTTAAAATTGTATTTTAAAACAACATTTAAATCGAGTTTCGTGAATACAGAACCAAACAGGCCCTGACTTTCAGATCTTTCTTTTGATATGTAGAACAATTAGTGATTCAAAGTACGGAGAGAATACAATGTTAGGGGAAACAAAATTCAATTTTTATGATAAAAAATTTCGTCTTCCTACTATTTATTTTAAAATAGCATTTTTGGTTGTGGTGTAATTTACTGGTTTCTTGTTCCTGGATTTATTTTATTATTAATTATTGTGCATGTACCTATGGTGAAACACATGTTCCAAGCCAAGCCCCTTATATAAGTCATAAGATTGTATGAAGGAAATAAATTTATATGAGAATTAATATTTTTTTAAGGACAAGTGTTCTTGTTATCTTTGCGCTTTGATGAAAAGGTTTTTGTTGTATTTTATTGTATAGTAGGCTTTTCAATCAAAATACACTAAAGATAAAGTATAATGGCAAGATAGGGGTAAATTTATCTTCTATCTGATGAAATGAACTAAGTAAAGACTAATGAAATGACATTTTCATGATAAAAGTGATTTTTTATGTCAAGGGGTAATATAATAACTACAAAGATGTTAAAATTTAAACTAAACTTAACCATAAGTAAGTGCTAAAGTGAGACATGAGATAAATGAATATGTGGATAAACAAGGGGAAATTAGCATTACATATGGGTGAAATCACACCAAAACTAAAGTAATAACATCATAAAATGATTTGTGACTTGTAATCTAAGAGAGAAAAGACGAACAATAAAGTCTCATTTTATTGACAAACACTAATCTCTAGAGATATCATACCAACAAAGTGTGAGAACTATTTTCAGAAATATAATGTTACTATATATTCTAGAAAGAATAAGTCAACTCTAAATACAAATCTCTCATAATAATCTCTTATGCTCATTCAAATATACTCTAAAAGGAATAAACACTCACTAAAAACAAGCTCACTTTTTTTATATGGAAGAGGGACAAAACCTTCACTAATTTATTAAGAATTAGGTTAAATAGCCTCTCCTAGATGGCTTCATCATCATCCTTGCCTTAATCCCATCATATGGGGTCGGTCATATGGATTATGCTTTTCCACTCTAATCTATTATATGCATTATTGTCATTCAACTTTAATTCCTTAAGGTCTCTCCTAATAATTTCCTCCCAGGATAACTTATGGCGACCTATTTTTCTTTTACCCTATATTTTCAACATTCTTCCTCTTGTTATAGGGGCATCTACTGGTCTACACAACACATATTTGTACTACCTAAGTCTACTTTCTTTTAATTTATTGCTAATGAAACGTACTCCTAACTTTTCTCTCACGTATTGATTTTTGATTTTGTCCTTTCTAGTAATTCCTATCATCCACCGGAGCATCCTCATCTCACTATTATGGTAACTTTGTTCATGTTTTTTCTTTAACGCCCAACACTCCGCTCCATACAGGGTCGCTAGCCTAACAACTTTTCTATAAAATTTTCTTTTTAATTTATTAGTTATCCTCTTATTGTATCACAATTAAGAATTAAATTAAAGAAAAAATTGGAATTATGGAGATTTATACCCATCTTCATTACAATCAAACATGAAAGAAACTTAAAAAGACTTAAGGAAACGAGGTGGAACATATAAGGAATATTTAAAAGAATCCTATAACTTGCAGACTGTCTGATGGAGTGGTAGATTTATCCATGTTGAATGGCCCTTTTATGGATAATATGAGAGAGGAAAACTTAGAGAAGTAGGTAAGAAGAAGAGGATTTAACATCAAGGTTTTCTAGTGCAATTGCTACTTAGTTAGCTTGTCTCCATATATGCTTCATTAGAAGGTTTTTGTTATTAATAATTGTGAAACATTTTTGGACAATATCAATAATAAACCAGGGTGTCTTTCAGTTACCATTAAGGAATTCAATTAGGTTTCTAGAGTTTGTCTCAATCAGAATATGAGATAAACCAAGGGATTAACAACACATAATACTAATTTCCATGGACTTAGCTTCAACAAACATGGGAGTTTGGGAATTAAGATAATGAGAATAGAAATATATTAAATTTCCTTTACTGTCTCTGATTATACCACCTGCTCCACTGTTGCCCGAATTTCCTTTCGAAGATCCATTTATATTTAGCTTTAACCAACCATTAGGAGGAGAATCCCATCTGGTAATAATTATATTGATCTTTCTAGGCTGAGTTTTAATCTTGAACCAATTAATAAAGTGAGAGTCCACTGAAGAAATGTTGTCCTTAAATGATAAATTACATGCTAAGGAAGGGACTGATTGTATAACATTCTGAATGACATCAGACTTAGATAGAGGAATACTTTCAAAATCGCAAGAATTCTTGGCGTTCCAAATTTCCTAGAAGATGAGGAGAGGAATAAATTGAAAAGGGAATTTTTGATGGTACCTTTAGGAGGCATCTTAATCCACCAAGCCATAATCATCGAGTTGAACGAGAAGAACTTCAAATAAATCCTAAAATGACCACCAAAGAAGAACCAAACATCATTAGGCAAACTACTTTGAAGAAAAGTATGTGAGATTGTTTCTTTATACTTATTGCAGCATCTACATCTTGATCCCAATCTATTACCAAGTTTCTTAATTTGAGAATCAATGGGGATAACATCATATAACAACCTCCAGTTAAAAGTAGAAACTTTGACATGAGTGAATCAATTGCAAATGGAAGTAGTATTAGACTGTCTAATTAAATTATAGGGAGATTTGAAAGTGAACTCCCCCTGATTTGAAACAGTCGAAATAATATTTAATCCTTTTTACAGAATAAATTGATAAACAATTTTAATTAGAGACCTGATTATTTAATTGACTAGGAATATTTGGCCCCTAGAACAAAGTCTTTTTTAAACTTCTAATTAATGAAATTGACCCAAAGACCTTTATTAACCTTCAATTTGCAGTAGAACTTCATGTTACTTTTCTTAACAATGTCAGATATACTTCTATAATTTAATCCATTTTGAGATTAAGGAAAGCATACCTGCTCCCAATATAACCAATTGTGAGTTTTAACTTAGCGTTTGCCTCCAGACCATAGGAAACTATTGAATAATCTATGGAGTCCTTGAATGATCAACATAGGAGGATTAAGAGCAGCTAAGTTGAACACCGGTATGGAAGTCAGAACATGTTTGAGTAAGATAATTCCACCATCCTTAGACAAAAATTTAGAATTCTAATTCTTGATCAAATCTATAATTTTTGCAATCAAGTCTTCAAATAAGTTCATCTTTTTTCTCCCTTTCGTAAGGGGGCATCCTAGATAATTGAGAGTCAAATTTTTATGTGGGGAATCCTAAGAGATTGCCAATAACATTTCTTCTATGAGCATCCATTTTAAAGTGCGTTGTATAGTTGCTTTTAGGTATGTTTACACACCACCCAAAACATTTCTCATACTCCTCAATAAAATTCATTAAGTTCTTGATACATATCTTCTCACTATTCAAGAAAATAATGATATCATCAGCAAACCTCAAGTGATATATAAGTTGCCAACCTTAAGTATAAAAGTAAGGTCTGACCACACCATGCATTGTAAGATTATCAATTCTTATGCTAAGCGTTTCAAAACAAATGATAAAGAGGCTTAGAGACAAAGTATCTCTTTGCTTAAAACCTTTTATTGATTTAAAAAAATTTGCCATCTCACCATTCAGAAGAACATAAAACCAATTATTAAAAATTATTCTTCACACAATTTTAATGAAAGTTTCACTGAAACCAAACTTTATGAGAACCAATATTAAATAAGGTCAGGACACACTATCATAGGCTTTCTTCGTGTCAAGTTTAAGAATTACATTAGAACCCCAAACTTTATTTCCCAATTCTGTAATCATTTCTTGAGCAAGAAGGATTTTATCTTTGATGCTTCTTCCAAGAGCAAAACCACTTTGATTGGGGGAAATAATGCCTTAAAGAATAGGAGACAATCTGAAATTGATAATTTTGGAATGAATTTTTGTATTGAAAATGGATAGGCTAATAGGTATATATTGGCAACAAGCAGAAGGATTCTTTACTTTGGGAATGAGAACTAAAGAAGTACTAGTTAAACTGATAGGGATGTTTACACTAGAAAAGGAGTGAGTGGACTTGATGAGATCTTCTTTTATGATGGGCCAAAATTTGGAATAAAAACAATCACTAAAACCATCAGGACTAGGCATGTTGTCAAGATTAATGTCATTAATATCTTGCAGTATTTCGTCTTCATCGGGAAAGTAAAACAAATTGTCATTGAACTGGTTAGAAATATAAGGAGCAATGTGGTTTAGAATGGGAGAATTATAAATGAAGTATGGGGAAGAGAGGTATGATGGAAATGGTGGATAAAGGCAAGATTCAATTCTTCTTTGTTGTTAAGAATCTTTCATTCTTCGTTGATAATTTTGTTAATGGACATTTGGTCCCTTTTAGCTTTTACACAAGCATGGAAGAACTAAATGTTAACATCCCCTTCTTTAAGCCATTTGACATTGGCCTTTTGTTACCAAAACACATATTCTTTCTTTATATAAGAAGTTAGATCGGCCTTGACATCTTGCATACCTTCTCTGTTGGAAGCGTAGGATTAACCTCAAAGTAGTTCTCTCTGTTTAAGAGATCATCTTGAATATTTATACCCTATTGGATTTTTTTAAAGAGGATTTATTCCACTATTTTAGGACAACCTTCAATCTCTTCAATTTGACAAAAAAGGACTTCATAGAACTTCCATCCATAGGGGTTACCCAAGACTTGGATATCACTTCTTCTAAGTCATTAGAAAGACACCGCATATTTTGAAATTTGAAAGATTTAGGGCAGTCATCAAGGTGAGAATGAATAGTTAGAAAAAGAGGACAGTTGTCTGAATAAAGTTTGTGGAGATGATTAATGAGAGTTTTGGGATATAAACCTTTCCAAATAGAATTCGTAACACCCGTGTCAAGCCTAGAAAAAATAGTGCCCTCCTCAATTTTATAATCGAACCAAGGGTATTTAGAACAAAAAATAACCAATATTAGATAAATTTCATTTATCAAGACAATTATTAAAGTCTTGATAAGCATGGGAATCAATATCATTACCCCAATTTTTCTCATCTTTTGAAGATACTACATTGAAGTCGCCAATGGCTAATTGAGGCAAATAGGAGAATTGGATGGAAGAGACCCATTGAAGATACTACATAACAATAATGTATGTTGGAAGCATATAATGAGAGATTTTAATACATAACATCTGATTAGCATCCAATATCATAGTGGTAATGATCCCATATTTCCAGAAGAACCAAATATTATTATAGACATTATGAATAGCTCCTTCAAAGCTCTATCTTATATGGAAGTTAAATAATTTATCAGCTAAAGTTTTAGGCTCAAGTAAGGATAAGAAAGGGAGTATATTCTTTTTGATGAGTTTCTTAATCTCCTCTTGGAAGGCTTATTACCAACTCTTAATATTCCAACAAAGGAAGATGATCATTAAGTTATTTGAGAGGAAGTTATTCCAGCACCTGATCTAGTGATTCTTTTGAAAAGAGAGTCAGCTGGTTTGTGTTTAACTCGAATATTAGGGCACACCAGTGATAAACCAGCTGGGAAGGTACCACCCAAATATTTCCACCCGTTAGTCAATCCCAACATAGTAAGAGAGTTTCCATAGGCCAAATAAATAATTTCAGAATTCAAATTAGATGTTTATATTGAGAGATATACACATATAACAAACGACAAAATCATCGGTATCAAATGTATTTTGAGAGTAAAATCATTTCACAAAATTTATAGTTTGCATAATATCATATAATCAAAATACACAAGGAATGTCATAGAGTACTCACCTAAAACAGAAGCACGGAGTTACATATATTGAGTCTTAGATCACTAAAACGAAACTTCTTCTTAAATTTTCCCACACTTTCTCTCACTATTTCTTTATAATATTTTGGAGTAATTTCATGTAATAAATGATCCTAAGGGCTATATTTATAATTTTTCAATAGTATTTGGGTGTTGACACGTGTCTAGATGACTAAGCTTTCATTTTGGTGAGTTGGCATTGACGTGTCGCGTAACGAAGTTGTCTTCTAGTCTTTATTCACAAAACGACGACACGTGTTTTAGCCTTTTCTAAATCCATGACGTGTGTTTTATATTTTCCTTTAAAGACAACATGTGTACGGTGGAGGTGTCCAAAACCAAGAACGAGGTGTCAAGAATGAGGTTGAAAGGTATTAAGGTTATAAGGGTCATTTTACACATAAAGGGTATTTTGGTAATTTCACACTATATTTTTTCAATATTTCTTAGAGGTACCTAAAAATATTTTATTTCAAAAATGGTCTTTTTTATATTTTATTTTACTCCCTGACACTTTCTTAATCAAAACGAAGTCCATAAAGTTTTATAAAATTATATTTTCTACCCCGAAACTTACATTTAGCTTAGGATGTGCCATAAAACTTCAATTTGACCCATTTTATAGTTTATTATTTAAATTTAAAAATGGATTTTATCATATTAAGAACCTATAATATCACATTTATAATAATACAACATTTATCAGATAATATGTGAGACACAATTATTAAAACAAACTATATATGAGCATATAAAAGTGAGGTCATTACATCCTACTTTCCTTAAAAGGTTTGGTCCCCAAACTTGACTTACATTAATTTTCAAACATGTTTGGATATTTAATCTTATATCCTATGTACGAAAACTTAAAATCTATAACGTTCGAAACTTATGTTCAGTAGTCTACGAGTTCATAACCTATGCTCTGATACCACCTCTCTCACGATCCCGACCCAAAATAGTAATAGGGAACGAGTGTCATAACATGCCACCAAGGCAAAACATATTCCGACTTAAATTATTTCCTTAAATAAATGCAACAGAAATACAATCACATTGTTATGAATCGTAAACTACTAAAATTGAAGGAATTACGTGATGGGAACATTTTTAAAAGGAAAGTTCATATGTATTAAAAGTATCGAAGAGTTATAACTTAAGACAAAATTTAAATATTATTACAAGAGAGACAAACATGATCTATACGGTAAAACAAACATTTTACTTAAAGAACAAAAACAACTCTAAAAGATGAATCTTCAACATAGACCATTTAGGTTCCCTCCGCGAGCCTACTTATCTCCTGAAAAATCGTTATTTATACAACATTAGCTAAAAGCCAAGTGAGATTCAATCTCCAAACATTCAAAGGTTTTTCAGAAAATTGATACTTATTCAATTTTGAATGGAAGGCATATATATAGAGAGATAGGAATTTGTAGTAATATATATAAAATATCTGACAATATATATTTTCAGAATAAACAGTTCAGAACATAACATATAAGCAAATGAGCAATATGTTAATAATTCAATTTTAAATTTTAATGTCCATGTAAACTCTAATACTCAGATAGACAGATAGTGTCACCAAGTGTTTCCACCTTTTAACAATAAAGACAAAAAATCATGATATCTGAAACAACGCCTTATATAGGGCACGTAAGCGATGAACCAGATGGGAAGGTAGCACCCTATATTTTCACTTGGTAGTCATGGCCAACATAGTAAGAAAGTTTCCATAGGCCGATTCAATAATTTCAGAATTCAAATCAGATATTTATATCGAGAGATATACACATATAACAAACGACAGAATCATCGGTATCAGATGTATTTTGAGAATAAAATAATTTCAGAAAATGTATAGTTTGCAGAATGTCATATAATCAAAATACACAAGGAATGTCAAAGAGTACTCACCTAAACTAGAAGTACGAAGTTATAGATATCGAGTCTTGGATCACTAAGACGAAACTTTTTCTTCAATTTTTCCACACTTTCTCTCATTATTTCTTTGTAAGATTTTGGAGTAATTTTATGTAATAAATGATCCTAAGGGCTATATTTATAATTTTTCAAATGTATTTGGTTGTTGACACGTGTCTGGGTGACTAGGCTTTCATTTTGGTGAGTCGGCGTTGACACGTCGCGTAATAGAGTTGTCTTGCAATCTTTATTCACCAAATAGCGACACATGTTTTAGCCTTTTCTAAATGCATGACATGTGTTTTAGCTTTTCCTTTAAAGATGACACGTGTACGGTGGAGGTGTCCAAAATCAAGCACGAGGTGTCAAGCATGAGGTGGAAAGGTATTAATGTTACAAGGGTCATTTTACACATAAAGGGTATTTTGGTAATTTAGCATTATATATTTTCAGTATTTCTTAGAGGTAACTGAAAATATATTTTATTTACAAAATGGTTTTTTTTTATATATTTATTTTTGTCCCTAAGACTTTCTTAATTAAAACGAAGTCCCTAAAGTTTTATGAAATTATATTTTCTACCCTGAAACTTATCATTTAACTTAGGATGTGCCATAAAACTTCAATTTGACCCATTTTATAGTTGATTCTTTAAATTTAAAAACGGGTTTTATCATATTTAGATCCTATAATATCACATTTGTAATAATACAACATTTATCAGACAATAAGTGAGACATAATTGTTAAAAAAATATATATATGAGCTATAATAGTTGGGTCATTACATCCTACCCCCTTTAAAAGGTTTGATCCCTAAACTTGACTTTCTTTAATTTTCAAATAGGTATGGATATTTAATATTATATCCTATGTGTGGAAATCTAAAATCTATAACGTTCGAAACTTATGTTCAGTAGTCTACGGGTTCATAACCTATTCTCTGATACCACCTCCGTCATGACCCCGAACCAAAATAGTCTTAGGGAACGTGTGTATTGACATGCCACCGAGGCCACAAATATTCTGACTTAAATTATTTCCTTAAATAAAGGCAACAGAAATACAATCACATGGATATGAATTGTAAACTACTAAAAGTGAAGGAATTGCGTGATCAGATTTTTTTTAAAGGGAAAATTCATATGTATTAAAAGTATCGACGAGTTCAAACTTAAGACAAAATTAAAATATTATTAAAAGCTAGCCAAACATGCTTTATATGGTAAAACAAACATTATACTTAAAGTAACAAAAAGAGCTCTAAAAGCTGAATCTTCAACATAAGCCTTTTACGTTCCCTCCGCGAGCCTACTAATTTCCTGAAAAATTGTTATTTGTATAACATCCGCTAAAAGCCGAGTGATACTCAATCTCTAGACATTCTAGGGTTTTTCAGAGAATTATACCTATTCAATTTAGAATATAAGGCATATATATAGCGAGATCGGAATTTGCAGTAATATATATAAAGTATCCAACAGTATATATTTTCAGAAAAAACAGTTCAAAACAGAACAGATAAGAAAAATGAGCAATATATCAATAATTAAATTTTAAATATTAATGGCCATATACACTCTAATACCCATATAGACAGATAGTGTCACCAAGTGTTTCCACCCGGTATCAACACATGTAGAAAATCATGATATCTGAAACGCTGCCTTATTTAGGTCACACCAGTGATAAACCAACCGGGAAGGTACCACCTAAATATTTCCACCCGGTAGTCAAGGCCAACATAGCAAGAGATTTTCCATAAACCGAATCAATAATTTCAGAATTCAAATCAGACATTTATATCGAGAAATATACACATACAACAAACGACGGAATCATCGATATCAGATGTATTTTAAGAATAAAATCATTTTAGAAAATGTATAGTTTGCATAATATCATATAATCAAAATACACAAGGAATGTCATAGAGTACTCACCTAAAACAGCAGTACAATGTTATATATATCGAGTCTTGGATCACTAAGACGAAAATTCTTCTTAAATTTTCCCGCACTTTCTCTCACTATTTCTTTGTAAGATTTTGGAGTAATTTTGTGTAATAAATCATCCTAAGGGCTATATTTATAGTTTTTCAAAGGTATTTTAACACGTGTTTGGGTGACTAAGCTTTCATTTTGGTGAGTCGGCATTGACGTGTCGCATAACGGATTTGCCTTGCAGTCTTTATTCACCAACCGACGACACGTGTTTTAGCCTTTTCTAAATGCATAACATGTGTTTTAGATTTTCCTTTAAAGGCGACACGTTCACGGTGTAGGTGTCCAAAACCAAGCACGAGGTGTCAATCATGAAGTTGAAACGTATTAAGGTTATAAGGGCCATTTTACACATAAAGGGTATTTTGGTAATAAAACATTATATATTTTTAATATTTCTTGGAGGTACCTGAAAATATTTTATTTAGAAAATGTTCTTTTTTATATTTTCATTTTAGTCCCTAAAACTTTCATAATTACAATCAAGTCCCTAAAGTTTTATTAAATTATATTTCTACCCCAAAACTTATCATTTAGCTTAAGATGTTCCATAAAACTTCAATTTGACTGATTTTATAGTTGATTCTTTAAATTTAAAAACGGGTTTTGTCATATTAAGAACCTATAATATCACATTTGTAATAATGCAACATTTATTAGATAATAAGTAAGACACAATTGTTAAAACAAACTACATAAGAGCATATAAAAATGGGGTCATTACATCCTACCCTCCTTAAAAGGTTTGGTCCCAGAACTTCACTGGCATTACTTTTCAAATAGGTATGGATATTTAATCTTATACCCTATGTGTGGAAATCTAAAATCTATAACGTTCAAAACTTATGTTCAGTAGTCTACTGGTTCATAACCTATGCTCTAATACCACGTCTGTCACGACCCCGGTCCAAAATAGTAGTAGGGAACGAGTGTCTTGACATGCCACCAAGGAAATAAATATGCCGACTTAAATTATTTCCTTAAATAAATGCAACAAAAATACAATCACATGGTTATGAATCGTAAACTACTAAAAGTGAAGGAATTACGTCATGAGAGATTTTCTAAAAGGAAAATCACATGTATTAAAAGTATCAACGAGTTACAACTTAAGACAAAATTTATATCTTATTACAAGAGAGTCAAACATGCTTTATATAGTAAAACAAACATTCTACTTAAAGTAACAAAAAGAGCACTAAAAGCTGAATCTTCAACATAGGCCTTTTACGTTCCCTTCGTGAGCCTACTTATTTTCTGAAAAATCATTATTTATACAACATCAGCTAAAAACCGAGTGAGATTCAATCTCCAGAAATTCCAGGGTTTTCCAGAAAATTAAAACATATTCAATTTTGAACATAAGGCATATATATATAAAGATAGGAATTTTCAGTAATATATATAAAGTATCTTACAGTTCATATTTTCAGAATACACAGTTCAGAACAAAACATATAAGAAAATGAGCAATATGTCAACAATTCAATTTTAAATTTTAATGGCCATGTACACTCTAATACCCAGATGGACAGATATGTCACCAAGTGTTTCCACACGGTAACAACATAGACAGAAAATCATGATATCTGAAATAACGCCTTATATGGGGAACACCAGCGATAAACCAGCTGGGAAGGTACTACCCATATATTTCCACCCGGTATTCAAGGCCAACATAGAAAGAGAGTTTCCATAGGCCGAATCAATAATTTCATAATTCAAATCAGATGTTTATATTGAGAGATATACACATATAACAAACGACGGAATCATCAGTATTAGATGTATTTTGAGAATAAAATCATTTCACAAAATGTATATTTTGCATAATATCATATAATCAAAATACACAAGGAATGTCAAAGAGTACTCACCTAAAACAGAAATACGAAGTTACAAATATCAAGTCTGGGATCACTAAGACGAAACTTCTTCATAAATTTCCCCTCACTTTCTCTTATTATTTCTTTTTAAGATTTTGGAGTAATTTCGTGTAATAAATGATCCTAAGGGATATATTTATCATTTTTCAAAGGTATTTAAGGTGTTGACACCTGTCCGGGTGACTAAGCTTTCATTTTGGTGAGTCGACATTGACGTGTCGCGTAACGGAGTTGTCTTGTTGTCTTTATCCACCAAACGGTGACACGTGTTTTAGCCTTTTCTAAATGCACGACATGTGTTTAACTTTCCCTTTAAATACGACACGTGTAGGGTGGAGAATTTTCAAAACCAAGCACGAGGTGTCAAGCATGAGGTGGAAAGGTATTAAGGTTATAAAGGTCATTTTACACATAAAGGGTATTTTGGTAATTTCACACTATATATTTTCAATATTTCTTAGACGTCCCTGAAAATATTTTATTTACAAAATGGTATTTTTTATATATTCATTTTAGTCCCTGAAACTTTCTTAATTAAAACTAAGTCCCTAATGTTTTATAAAATTATATTTTCTATCTCAAAACTTATCATTTAGCTTAGGATGTGCCATAAAACTTCAATTTGACCCATTTTATAGTTTATTCTCTAAATTAAAAAATGGTTTTTATCATATTAAGAACCTATAATATCACATTTGTAATAATACATCATTTATCAGATAATAATTGAGATGCAATTTTTCAAACAATCTATTTATGAGCATATAAAAGTGGAGTCATTTAATCCTACCCTCAAAAGGTTTGGTCTCCAAAATTAACTTACATTAATTTTCAAAAAGATATGGAAATTTAATCTTATATCCTATGTATGGAAACCTAAAATCTATAACGTTCGACACATATGTTCTGTAGTATACGAGTTCATAACCTATGCTCTGATACCACGTCTGTCACTATCTCGACCCAAAATAGTAATATGGAACGAGTGGCTTGACATACCACCAAGGCAACAAATATTCCGACTTAAATTATTTCCTTAAATAAATGCAACGAAAATACAATCACATGGTTATGAATTGTAAAATACCAAAAGTGAAGGAATTACATCATGAGAGCTTTTCTAAAAGAAAAATTCACATGTATTAAAAGTATCAACGAGTTTATACTTAAGACAAAATTTAAATCTTATTACAAGAGAGATAAACATGCTTTATATGGTAGAACAAACATTTTACTTAAAGTAATAAAAAGATCTCTAAAAGCTGAATCTTCAACATAGGCCTTTTACCTTCCCTTCGTGAGCCTACTTATTTCTAGAAATATCATTATTTATACAACATCAACTAAAAGCCGAGTGAGATTCAATCACCAGACATTCTAGAGTTTTTCAAAAAATTGGAGCCTATTCAATTTAGAACACAAGGCATATATATATAGGAATTTTACAGTAATATATATAAATTACCTGATAGTATATATTTGCAGAATAAATAGTTCAGAATAGAACATATAAGCAAATGAGCAATACATTAATAATTCAATTTTAAATTTTAATGGCCATGTACACTCTAATACCCAGATAGACAGATAGTGTCACCAAGTTTTTCCACCCGGTAACAACACATACTTAAAATCATGATATCTAAAATAACTCTTTATTTAGGGCACACCAGTGATAAACCAGCTCATAAGGTACTACCCAAACATTTCTACCCAGTAATCAAGTCCAATATAGCAAGGGAGTTTCCATTGGCCGAATCAATAATTTCGGAATTCAAATCAGATGTTTATATCTAGAGATATACACATATAACAAACAACAAAATTATCGGTATCACATGTATTTTGAGAATAAAATCATTTAAGAAAATGTATAGTTTGCATAATATCATATAATCAAAATACACAAGGAATCTCATAGAGTACGCACCTAAAATAGAAGTACGAAGTTATAGATATCAAGTCTTGGATCACTAAGACGAAACTTCTTCTTAAATTTTACCTCACTTTCTCTCATTATTTCTTTGTAAGATTTTGGAGTAATTTCATTTACTAAATGATCCTAAGGGCTATATTTATCATTTTTCAAAGGTATTTGGGGTGTTGACACCTGCCTGGGTGACTAAGCTTTCATTTTGGTGAGTCGACGTTGACGTGTCACGTAACAGAATTGTCTTGTAGTCTTTATTCACCAAATGGTGACACGTGTTTTAGCCTCTTCTAAATTCATGCCATGTGTTTTAACTTTTCCTTTAAAGACGACACGTTTACAGTGGAGGATTTCCAAAACCAAGCACGAGGTGTCAAGCATGACGTGGAAAGGTATTAAGGTTATAAGGCTCATTTTACACATAAAGGGTATTTTGGTAATTTCACACTATATTATCAATATTTTTAGAGGTCCCTGAAAATATTTTATTTACAAAATGGTATTTTTTATATATTCATTTTAGTCCCTGAAACTTTCTTACTTAAAACCAAGTCCCTAAATTTTTATAAAATTATATTTTCTACCCCGAAACATATCATTTAGCTTAGGATGTGCCATAAAACTTTAATTTGACCTATTTTATAGTTGATTCTTTAAATTTAAAAATGGGTTTTATGATATTACGAACCTATAATATCACATTTGTAATAATACAACATTTATCAGATAATAAGTGAGACACAATTGTTAAAACAAACTATATATGAGCATATAAAAGTGGGGTCTTTACATTCAACCCTCTTTAAAACGTTTGGTCCCCAAACATGACTTACATTAATTTTCAAACAGATATGGATATTCAATCTTATATCATATGTGTGGAAACTTAAAATCTATAATGTTTGAAACTTATGTTCAGTAGTCTACGGGTTCATAATATATGCTCTAATACCACCTCTGTCAAGACCCCGACCCATAATAGTAATAGCGAACGAGTGTCTTGACATGCCACCAAGGCAAAAAAATATTCGGACTTAAATTATTTCCTTAAATAAATGCAACGGAAATACAATCACATGGTTATGAATTGTAAACTACTAAAAGTGAAGGAATTACTTCATTAGAGCTTTTCTAAAAGGAAAATTCATGTGTTAAAAGTATCAAGGAGTTAAGACTTAAGAAATTTTTTTAATCTTGTTACAAGAGAGCCAAACATGCTTTATATGGTAAAACAAACATTTTACTTGAAGTAACAAAAAGAGATCTAAAGGTTGAATCTTCAACATAGGCTTTTTACATTATCTCCGCGAGCCTACTTATTTCTTAAAAAATTATTATATATACAACATCAGCTAAAAGCCGAGTGAGATTGAATCTCCAGACATTCCAGGGTTTTTCAAAAAATTAATACCTATTCAATTTAGAACAGAAGGTATATATATATATATATATATAGTAATATATATAAAGTATATGACAGTATATATTTTCAGAATAAACAGTTCAGAACAGACCATATAAGCAAATGAGCAATATGTCAAATATTCAATTTTAAATTTTAATTTCCATGTACACTCTAATATTCAAAAAGACAAATAGTGTCACCAAGTGTTTCCTCCCGGTAACAACACAGACATAAAATCATGATATCTGAAACAACGCCTTATTTACAGCACACCAGCGATAAACTAGCGGGAAGGTACGACCCAAATATTTCCACCCGATAGTCAAGGCCAACGTAGTAAGAGAGTTTCCATAGGCCGAATCAATAATTTCATAATTCAAATCAGATGTTTATATAAAGAGTTATACACATATAACAAATGATGGAATCATCGGTATCAGATATATTTTGAGAATAAAATTATTTCACAAAATATATAGTTTTCATAATATCATATAATCAAAATACACAAGGAATGTCATAGGGTACTCACCTAAAATAGAAGTACGATGTTAAAGATATCGAGTCTTAGATCTCTAATACGAAACTTCTTCTTAATTTTTCCCGCACTTTCTCTCATTATTTATTCGTAAGATTTTGGAGTAATTTCGCAATAAATGATCCTAAAGGCTATATTTAGAGTTTTCCAAACGTATTTGGGTGTTGACATGTATCTGGTGACTAAGCTTTCATTTTGGTGAGTCGGCATTGACGTGTCGCGTAACAAAGTTGTCTTGCAGACTTTATTCACCAAACGACGACACGTGTTTTATCCTTTTCTAAATTCATGACATGTGTTTTAGCTTTTCCTTTAAAGATGACACGTGTACGATGGAGGTGTCCAAAACCAAGCATGCGGTGGAAAGGTATTAAGGTTATAAATGTCATTTTACACATCAAGAGTATTTTGGTAATTTCACACTATATATTTTCAATATTTCTTAGAAGTCCATGGAAATATTTTATTTAGAAAATGGTCTTTTTTATATATTCATTTTAGTCCCTAAAACTTTCTTAATTAAAACCATGTCCATAAACTTTTGTAAAATTATATTTTCTACCCCGAAACTTATCAGTTAGCTTAGGATGTGCCATAAAACTTCAATTTGACCCATTTTATAGTTGGTTCTTCAAATTTAAAAACATGTTTTGTCATATTAAGAACCTATATGTAATAATACAACATTTATCATACAATAAATGAGACACAATTGTTAAAACAAACTATATATGAGCATATAAAAGTGGAGTCATTACAGTTTCCATGTTAGGCCGACCATGGGAGAATTTACTAACTATTGCAAACTTAAAAGGTTATGTGAAAAAGATAATATCCTATTTAGAGAAAATAACAACAGGCTCACCTTTATACATTGAAGCTTGATTGAGTTCGATCGATTTTGAGTTTGAGGAGGAGACAACAGTTGCAAAGGATTTATTCCAGAGATTATGGGGATCATGAGGTTGTTCTTGCCAGAGGTTGGTTGATCACATGTGGCTGTTGACATCGTCAGTGGGAAACCCTAGGGATTAAAAATCTCCTAGGGAAATTATTAAATAAAACTATTATAAAAAATACCAAAGTGCAATATTATCACTCTTCACTTAAAGCTTGAATGGATTAATAGTGATGAACATGACACTCTTAAGTGTTTCATCCACCTTGTATATAACTGGGTGAAGGGAGGTTAAGGTTTTTCTTTATTTTGGAGGATGATGAAATTCAAAAAGGTCGCAATATAGGAAAAGTTATTGGAGAGGTTTGGTGCTTGTGGAGATTTGATTTTATTAATTAGTGATGTAAAGGTGTTGTTTCACGTAGAATAAAGAGGTAATGATGGAGTGACATGTATATTAATTATGAGAAACAACACACACACACACACACACACACACACACATATATATATATACATACATATATATATATATATATATATATAGATAGATAGATAGAGAGAGAGAGAGAGGATGAAAGTGAGATGAGAGTGATCATGTTCGTACTTCCTTGTAAAATAAATGTTTATATAATATAAATTAGGTTTTTTTACATAACCCCCACTTCTTAACGCCTTATTTTACCTAACCTCCACTTTCTTAATCTATTTTCAATAACCTCGGATATATCAAGACCATTAAAAATCTATTAAATAAAAACCACATTCCCGTATTAGATTTATCTGTCAAACCATATTTTTTTTTTACCAAAATACCCTTATTAATATTTAAAAAATACATCCCTTTTATTTCATCTTCTTCACCAAATCAACTATCTATTTTTTCATTAAACACTAAAGCTTTATTTTCCTCCTCCTCCTCCTCCTCTTCTACCTTTATCTCTGAGATGAAATGTGTAAAATAGTGGAGTCTCATCCTTTGGGTATTAAACCATGGAGAAGGGAGATCGTGTACCAGAGGTACTGGGAAATGGAATGGCGGTGGGTGTTACTGATGTGGAGGAGAGAGGGGATAAGGTGGTGGTGATAGATTTGGTAGATGGAGGGTATTCTTATGCTAATGGATATTAAGTGTAGACACCACATTGATTCCCTAAGCATCTCCTCAGGTCCCTCGCACCTCTGCCTTCTCCATAAAAGCTTAGGCCATACTCCGGGTTCTAATCTAGAGGGCCCTGGGCACCATTTGACTCCGGTCGACTTTCTCGTCTGACTGAAAACTCAATGAAAATTCAAAAGGATCTTAATCCCCTATCTAACGGTTCATCTCGTGCGCAAATCAGTCTTACGATTCAGACAAACAAACCATTTTCCCTCAAAAAATGATTCGAAGGCCAACGGGCACTCCCGAGCTCCATTTAAATCTGGTATACTCTTCAACTAAAATAAGACTGAATGAATCTTCGAAAGGCTCTAAATACCCTTTCCAATGGTCTTTCCCGTGTGGAATCATCCTTACGATACGGACAAATGACCCATTTTACTCCGAAGGGTGATCGGGCGCTGCTGGGCCCCATTTGAACAAAGTCAACTCTTCGAAATGAGCGATTCTCTTTGGAACTTTGAAAATCCCTACATAACTTTTCTAACGGTTCATCCCCTGTGAGAATTGGCCTTATGGTTCAGACGGACGATTCATTTTCCTCTTATCTAAAAGACCATTGGGCACTTCCGAGCCCCATTTGACCACAGTCAACTCCCTAATGGATTCTTAAAGGGCTTTGAATAACCTTTCCAAAAGTTCATCCTGTGTGCAATTTAGACTTATGGATTAGGTTTTACGACCATTTTTCCAAAAATTCTTTATGAGACTGTCGAATGGAAAACCCATTTCCCTGCCTATCGGTAGTGTGTCTGGGGTTTCCTGCCGATAGGTAGGACAAGGACAATGTCGATCAGCACCTCCTTGACCCTATATACGGAGAGCATGAGCTCACTTCAAAAGGGACCTCAGAAACATCCCTCTCAGTGATCTCAACAACATTCTCTCGGAGTCAGTGTGGTTTCCATATTGAAACCTCTCTCCCACATGCAATTTCCATATTTTTATGACCCAATTTAGCAAATTCCCTTCCCTTTCCTCCTACCACCTTCATCCACTTACAAGAGCAACCTTTCACAATAAAGATCAACTTTAAAGATCAAAAGAAGGTCCAAATCCTTCACTCTCTCTTTAAATTCTCTTATTTTTGCATTAGTTACTTTATTCTTACTTTAGCATTTCATTTCTATTAGATGACACATATTACTATCCAACTTGTTTATTAGTGGTATTGCAGATACTATATTTTCTATAAAAAGTCAAAAATAAGAAAAAGTGGATTTGCTTGAAAATTCCAAACAAGGATTTCTCACTACATTTTGTCATACTAAAACATCCATTTTTCTACACACACAAACACGTATAATAAAGTCCCCAGTTAGATTTATGGGATAAACCCCACCCCTATGTTACATGCGAACTACTTGAACTTTGATGTGTTTTTAGGCTACGTAGGCGTCTCAGGTAAAATCGGAGATTCGATTCCTTCTCTCCTACTTTCTCATATATTATCTTCATATATTTTACTTGTGATTCATGCTTGTGTTTTATCCAACCTATACAATCGTTCTTCCATAGCGATCAGTGATCTGATAACCGCACACTTTATATTTTTAATTTCTATTTTAGGAAAACTCCTAGGGATGACCTCACTCCGCCTTTATCCGTGACGCGAGTTGAGTAATTCAACTCTCCATTTATATATACACACAAACACTTCACGGAATTATTAAGGAGAAAATTACACATGCCCATAAGAGACTGAAAGGGCGTGATGGATGCCTAACACCTTCCCATTTTGTAACTTAGCCCCTGAATCCTAGAACGAATTGGTTTCACACGTATCACTATGTCTTTCATGTCGTCCTCTTGAGGCGACGACATTTCTTTTGCCTGTTTTATGCAAAATTGGCTGGCGACTCTATTTCTATACATCGCCCCACATTGACGACGACCAAAGAATTTCGAGGAAGGGCGTGAGACACCCGACATGCACATCGACCTGGATGGGATGGCCACAGTGGCGAATCTATTAGGGGACATAATTTCATTTTTATAGGGCTAAACTCTATTTTTACACAGGTGTTTTTATTGTCTACATGTGTGCGTATGCACATACCTGTATGTTCCTTTTTTTCCTCTATTACTCATTGTACATATTTACCTCGTGCGTATATCACTTCTCACTCACTTTTCACTTCGTACACTTGTAAATACCCTTCATGTACACTTCACACTAACCACACTTGTATAGTATCACCTATGACCACATGCTTCACACACTACTTAGAACTTCCATGCTTAGGATTCACTAGCACACACCTCAACTTATCATAATTGTATATATCCATACCTTCACATATCACATTCCACTTGTAGTTGATCCAAACTTAGTCTCACTACCACACACTCACTTATAGATATTCACATATGACCACTCACATATATCCATGTTTAGTGTAGTCTTCATGCTCCATGTTAGATTTACTTTTCATAATTCTTTCTTCCCTATTCATATAGTTCTTCTTTTACTCATCATAAAAGATTCTCTCCATAATATATTAATTAAGAATCATGCAATTTGCACACTAGATCACCAAGAGTATTGCAATATTAACCAAAATTTTGTCCCGTACTGGGGGGTCACTTTGTGATGGGTGTTGGTCCATCAGGTCATAGTTTGCCAAAGTAATATGACTCTTACCTTCCATTGTCCTAGTACCTTCGATGTATATAGAACGCCCCCTCGCATCGTACCACTTAAGAGAACTTACGACGGGAGGTATATAATATGGAACTCATTCACCTACGTCAATTATATCGTATTCTCTCTCACACGTACTGTCCCCACGAGGTATATAGTGAGGAAACTCATGTACACTCAGGATATAGAATGGCTTGTCCGGACGTACCAATTGCCTTAAAAAGTAAGAATTATATCGTGGAAGTCATGCCAAAAGGGGGAACCCTTCCACTAACCCAACAACTGGATAAACCTCATATACGCGTTAAACCTAAGGCACTCATATTTAGTTTGCCAATTTTTACTTGAAACTCTGCCACAATACCTGATCGGCATGCCGCCCAAATTTTCATACTATTTATTCATTTTTCAAAATAGGACCATGTCCATAAGACTGGAAATAAGTCAAACCATGTCTTACCTATATTTCAAACCTAATTTTTCCATGCTTGGGTCCTGTCTGACATTTATTTTGGATTTAGGTAAACCTAATACAGGTGAAAACATAATAATGATAATCATGCTGAGACTCTTCTTCGATTTTTCCCGCCTTTTATTAAAAATACCAAAAACATTTTCCCTACCTTTTTCAAAAATACCAAAAAACATTTTTCCTCCCTCTTTCAAAAAATAATTTCGAATCATTTTTCCTTCCTAGGTCGATCGCATACCCGATTCTTGGCCTAGCTCCCTATTGGATTTTTTCTTCCATCAAATCGCCCTCCAGCTTCGCTAGTTCCTCTGCTACTTCAATCGAGTTCGTAACCTACCTCCACTAGTTCTTTATGGAAAACGCCGATCAAGTGCCAAATGCACAACCTAATCTGATGGGCATCTTAGTCCAACTCAGTGCCAAAATTGACAACATTCAAACCCGAGGTCCATGAGATGTAGCAAAATCGAGTCCAAATATCCAAAGATCCCGAGGTCCTCTTTCCTCATTCCATGCGTTCACCCACTCCAGAGCCTGTCTGTGTCCCAAAAGAATATCTACATGCTCTGTTTGTCCCTCCTGCCAATAGGCCACCACTAACTCAGCTCCCTATGCAAAACCTTTCCCACTAAGGGGCTAACTTGCCAATATCTGTTGATCCCAAAGAGAAATAACTGAATAAGGTCAATGAAGACCTCAAACTATTGTCTAAGAAATTTGAAAAAGTCAGGATATCCAGGAACTACATGGGCTACACCCATATGTCTCCTTATCCCAAAGCAAGATTGCAAAAGAAGTTCGGGGGCAACGGTCCCCCATTATTCACCTTCACAATTATCATCGAGCCATGACCCTTCTTGGAACCTCAAAATAGATAATGACTCATATTTTTCAATATACATTGAAGGATAGCGCCCTTCGATGGATCATATCCCTCGAAGTATCCATAATTTGCAGTTGGGAAGATATCGCCCAAGAATTCATGTCACAGTTTAGTAAAACAAAGAACTAGAGGTTACACGCCGAGATCTAGAGCTTCTTAAGCAAAACAACGAGAAAATAATCAGTAGCTTCATCGGAATGTTGAGAGATAAAGATTCCACCATGAGTAATCGACCCTCCTAAGAAAAATAAGTCGGCATCATGAAGAAGGACTTCTTGCGCCATATCCGAGCGACTATGGGAGGTTAGTATTATCCACACTTTCGAGCTCTCCTAGAAGTGGGTGTAGAAATTTTAAAAAGTTTTACTAAGGTAGAAGCCGAGCCGAAGAAGGTGACCGGATAGTTCATTCCCAAAAAGTATGAGAAACTTGCCAGTGCCACAATTTGAACCATCAATAATATCTCCCAACCTACTACCTCTTGGGCACCAGAAAGCCGCCTTAATCCCCCCTAGAAAGGAATACACTTGTGACACCCCGCCTAATTAAATAACGGGTGATCAGTCCTTTATTAAATTAATTCAATGTGCCCGATTGGTTCATTCTTAGCATCACTATAGTAAAACAATTTTCTTTATTAATCCTCTAATAAATAATTAAGCTAAGTGTCAAAACCTTTAATTTTATAAATGAAGTCTGATTGTTATTATTTAATATGAAACCATTTTCATGAATACAAATGATAATATTAAAACCAAACCATATGAATGAAATAATCAAGATAGATAAATCAATCCAATTGTAATAAATACCAATCTCAGGACAAGGAAATAAATAAAACAATCCCAACAATAGCTAAATCCTGAAATGATAAAGAGTACAAGTCTCTCTCTGAACTAAAATGAGATATGGAAACGGTAGACACGTGACCTGTCTGAGAATAACTAAATAGAAGACTGGAAAGACAATAATGAAGTCGTCTACTGCAAGGACCTGCAAATTCCACAATAGCTTCAGCACGTCAATGGTCCAAAGATCTAGGACTGACACCCCTGTGGCTGGGCACCTGTAATATATATATATATATATATATATATATATATATATATATATATATATATATATATATATATATATATATATATATATACAAGAGGAAGAAAAGATAACAGGAAACGGGTCAGAGCCCGAGTGTAAAGCAACTTTAAAATAGTTTAGCAAGTATTTAAAAGGCTTACTAGTTGATATTACATACATGTTAGTACCTCGACACTCACTTGATAATTCTCACCTCTCAACTAGTGTGCACGCCTAGCGTACTACCGAATTAACCTAGTTAAATCTGCCCGGTTAACTAGTCTAACCAAATCTTCATTCACCAGGCCTAATCCAAGTGATCGCCTAACCATAGATTATATCTGATGACCCTTTTATTAGGAATATTTTAAGCCCGATGTGTTCATCTCAATACAGACTTAAGTTCTCCACCACTTAATTTATTTAATATTACTTATTCAATTTTTATCTTCTTACAAGCACAGTAGATTAATCACAGGTTCATATAGTTATCACTCATAATATATATACTAATAAGGCACCCCACATAAATCTATGGTGCTGGCATACTCTGCTATCAAGTTCCCGTATTTCTTGTGCAAAAGTGAATACTAGTTCAGAATCACTCTCGAACCGTATTAACATAAAACACACATATTGGAGGCGAAGCCTAGTTCCAAGTCACTAAGAGGACAGCACATACCCTCATGTCTCTTAGGACCGTCTGAATATCACTCTCGAATAGCCTATACCAAGGATGCTATGTTCTAGGGTACAAGCCAATATCACCCATAAAGGTCCAATCGAGATAAGACTGTCCCGACACAAAACCTACGTGATAGCAAGTAGCGCGGGTATGATTACACACAAATATGCCATATATATATATGAATATATATACACACCCATACATATATTAGCATATTTCAGCTAGTTACGCCCATGACCCACAATAGGTTCTAGCTATGCGTAGCATAAAATGCTCGAGTCCTACGTACAATTAAATTATTCTTTTTATTCTCTCAATTACTGTAAATTCGCAAGTACTTTTCTACTCTCGAAGTGTATCCTCTCGATAAATGTAAAATTAATAGGTATACCCTAACTACCCCACTGGTCTAAGTCTTTCTAAATTCTTAGAAGACCTACTTTAACGTACACACAATTTCTCACTCAATTTATATCCCCGAAACCCCACGATTAAATCTCACATAAACTCGTCTTACCCGGAACCTACTTATACCCTACTGGTCATTCTCATGTCCTAGTGTGATATTTAAATTTTGTCCAAAGGTCCTTACATAATTGGAATTGGATTAACATAAAAAGGGGAAAAGTTTCCATTTTTCAGGACTAGTCGATCGATCGATGGAGGGAGTTGATCGATCGATCAAGCTGTTATTGCCCAGATTTCTACAAATAAAACCTACGGGTTTCCTTAACAAAAATCCTCAAAACCTCTATTAATTTGTCCCAAACTCCCAACCAATCAAACTAACAGTTATATCATCCTATATACATGATTTCTAACGTAAAACGTATACGAATTCATCAAGGGCCATCAATTAAAGGGTTAATTCAAATGAATACATCAATAACCCTATTTTTATCCTCATGATCAATATCTTCCTAATTCTTCCAGAATTTAACCTTTATGGATATAAATTTCGAGGTTAATCATCTACATATAACAATAGGGTTATCCTAACATGATTTCTATTTAGAATTTCAATATGAATCTCCCAAATATCTTTTATCTTTTATGAAAACATGAAATTATGATCTTCTACACTAGCATGGATGTGTTATCAACTAAAGAACAACAAGTTAGCCACTTGCCCAGAAATCAAAGGTCTGGTCCGAAGGAATTGAGTGGTATAGGAACGTTTCCATTCTCCTGATCTACGCGTTGGTGGTGGAATTGATGAGAGTGGTGTAGGGATGGTGGTTGTCCTCCTTGGAAGCCTTCTCTCTTCTCTCTTCCTTAACCTCGCTGCAAATCCAAGGTTTCTAATCCCCGAGGACTCTAACTCTCATCAGATATAACACTCCAATTTTCGTCCATAATTTAAGGCCTAAAATGGGTAATTACCAAAATGCCCTCCCGGGTTACCGGTTAGGCCTAAAAATGTTCCGAGACCCAAACTAAACCCTCGGGTACACTTTTCTGACTATCTCAACCCTTCCAGACACATTGGCGCACTCAAAATGATCATACGAGCGACTTATAATTAATTTACTTTTTATTCCATTAATTTATTTCCAACACGACACATGCGCATCCCGACTTAATTTTTACGATTGTCATATTCTTCACTCGGGACAATTTTAATAAATTCAATCTCATATATTACTTTACAAATCCAATAATATTCAACATAGAATTACTAACTCTCGTCACACTAGTACATATTTATTTTAAAATTTGGATTAATATTAAACTAATTTATCCCAATTAAATTTAATTAATCCCATAATTGAAGGCCATAAAAATACGGGGTATTACAACACCGAGCTCCATTATCCTTTTTCCAAAGTATACCAAGCCTCGTTAAGCCGAAACCTCATCAAACCATTGGACCCCCGTTCATTACCAAACTCACTTCCCAAGAACATCAAAATCGATGCCCACTGTGACTTCCACCAATCTGCAGTCCCCATTCCTGACCAATGCTTCCATATCGGGAATGTGGTTTAAGACTGGACTGATTAAGATCTTATCACTCCACCAGTCAATCCTAACCCAACATCACTCATAATTCACTTCCAACCCATATAAATTATATCTTTCTAGAGAATGACCCGGAATTGGATCCATCTTCCCAAATTGTGCCCAATAAAGCACCCATCATACCCTTAATTTCACCCAAACTGCTCAAAGTTTTCCCTTATTTTCTCCTACACCCTACCTTCTTCGCCGACCAAGATTTTTCCATCCTCACTAGGGATTGTATTATTGTCTGCACCTGATTTAAATAAAGAGGTATAAAGTTACTGGTTGTTGTGAACCAACTCTTGGAGTTCAGGCTGAACCTGCCCAATGAGATGACCATCAACTGCCAGAAATCCAGTGGCTTGTTCATAGAAGCCCAGAAATGGGCTCATTAATTAGATGAATGGGTCGTATTGGATGAAGAAGTCAGTCTATATAAGGTGGTACAGATCATGGCCGATATATTTCGACGAACCAACGAGATTTGCAATATTTCTGAACTATTCACTACTTTGAAACTGCAAAGGAGGTTGGTACCTTCACTCCTGCACCTCCCCGTTGAGTGGGAATATTTATATGAATAGGTTGTCGAGGTTATTGAATGCATCGATTTATCTTAGTAAGAAGACATCGTCGCTACCAGAAGGGGGTATGAATTTAACATCTTTAATGAATAATCGAGTCAGGGAATTGTCAGTCCAATAAACAGCATGTTCGAAATGATACCCTTTGAAGACCTATTGAGGGGGATCAGCAAAGTGTGGATTCAGCCTGAAATAGTTGATAACATGGGGTTCCTGTTCTTACCCACCTCAGTAAACCACTTGACCAGATCAGGAAAACACTGTAAGGATTTGAATCCTCATTCGTCGTGAACAGATAAGGGAAAGGGAGTTACTGAAGAACTTCCCATGCTAGAAATGACCATTGAGGAGAGAAAGATCCTCAACAAACTCAAAAAGAATCAACCTAATATCACCTTATGGGGAGTCTTCATGTCTTCCTAATTACACCAAAATGCTCTGATAAAACTTCTCATCGGGCCCACAGTCCCTCCTTCTACCACTCCAGAAGAATATGTAAACTTGGTTAGATCCTTGACCTCTACTAGACTCCTTTCCTTCTCCGAAGAAGAAATTCAAAAGATTTCTCTCATTCATAAATGTGCCCTTAACATCTTTGCTGAAGTGATGGGAAAGACAGTCCCACTCTCACTCGTTGAGAACATATCCACCCTCAATGTTTGTCCACTCAGAACCTTCAACTGCTTGTGGTTAAAAGTAAGTGACGTTAATACTACTTTCGTCGGAGTACGTGCTTATGATAACTGATGATACTCGAAATAACACCACCAGATAAGATATGAATAAGCTCAAACAAGAAAAATAATGGCAGCAAGAGAATATGTATGTATAGTAGGAGAAGGAGATGAGGAGAAGAGGATGAACACTTATGTATAAGTGGTTCATCCAATCTGGCCTACATCCACTGTGAGTGTGTGTGAGTAATATCACTGAATGAAGGCACTAATGGCAATGGATACAATCTCTCAAGCTTTCTCTCTCTACTATATAAATCGATAGAATTTCATCCAGGGTTACCAATTATCGATCTTTTCCAATGTTGAGGATGACCTCAATATATATAGTGCTTATGGGGTGTAATGTACCCCCCAAGCATGCAATGTGCATGTACATGGAGATCCAGCCAGTGAAAGGATGACACCTGATTGATCCAAACTAAGTAATGATGACCTCAATATTCCCTCATATGGAGGGAATAATTTAGTTATAACAAATTTATCCACATGTTCCAAGCCATACATGTGCGCATAGATGCTCGGCTGTCTTTACTTGGTACCAACCTCGGCTTGGATGAGTATGAGGTTGGTGAAGTATAACCATTGCCTTGGCTGAGATCAAGGTTCCATGAAGACCTCGACCAAGATGGTCGGTCGAGGTTGGATATAAGGTGTAATATCATCCATAGCCGATTATGACATGATTCTTTTTGATTGATACTATGGCTTTTACTGGTCTCAGGTGATACTTGTAATGTCGGTTGTGGCCGACCTAATGGATAGATGATCTCATGAGTCATGCAGACCTCGGTTGATTTCCAGTCGAGGTGATGCTTATAACGCCGGCTATGGCCGACCTGATGAAGGACGATATCACAAATGGTTAATCTTGAGCTCTTGTTACCTCGGCCATCATACAGGCTGAGGTCAATGTCTTTGATCTAGCAGGTGCACTTTGGGCATATCAATTACCCCTAGACTTTAGTTACCTGTGTAAATAGGTGACTAAGGGGTATGCATGTTCGAGGATATATTTCCATTTCTGACAATATTTCCCTGACATGTGTTAACTTCTGAAGTGGGTACAATGTGTAATGATGTTGATTATCTTTTGGAATCCAAAGGTAATGATGGGCCTTGGCATGAGTGTAAAATGATTTGAGGGTTTAAAAACCCTTTTTCTTCTCCTTCTTCTTCATCCTTTCCCATTTTTCCCGCTTATGCTCTCTGCGATTTCTATCTCTTCAAGAGCTCAATTGCTGCTGTTATTTGAGGATTTATTTGTTCCGAATCCTTTTATTCTTCATTTTGTACTCCATTAGGTATCATTTTTACCTTGCCTTTCCATTTTTAGCCTTATATTTCCATTTCTGCTTTTTTCGGTTAGGAGTTAGGCTTTCCGGTAAGGGTTTTAGGGTTTTTTGGTGATAATTTGCATTTGCCAGTGAGCCTATTTTTGAGTGTTCTTGGTTAAAAAGGCTTTCAAAATCCAAGTTTAATCTTTGATTTGGATTTGAATTGAGTTGTTTGGTTGTATTTTAGAGTCTCAAGTGAAGGGTTATCTGCCTTATGCTCAAGCCTTTGTCTAAGATTATAGAAGAGTTCCCTTCTCTTAGAGAGAAGACCTTTGAAAAAATTAGGCAGATAGAGCTAGCCCAAGGGGAAGATCGTAGGGCTGAGGCCTTCCCCCTCTAACCTATCTTCCCTCCACCTCTGAAGGTGATATACCCTGAGCCAACTGATCCTGCCGAGGATCTAATAGACCCCACTCCCATGTACGAGTCTGAGTCATCTACCTCAGACCCTATGTCTATAGACTATTTCCAAGAGGCTATGGATTATTCCATTAGGCAAGATCAGGTCCCTGATCAGGACGAGGTCCAAAGTTGTACCTCATCCCAAAATGGTGCTATCACCTTACAGACTTCTTCTGATGTCGAGATTGTGGGACTAAGTGTGGTTATTCCCCCACCCATTGATGCTATCCCCTGTCGGCCGCCACTGGGGCTGAGTTCGCTCAGAAGTTTCCCGATGGCGTCCCTTCACCTGCCCATGCTGATGTTACCAGGGATGAATATGATCATCACGAGAGAAAATTCAATACCTTAGAGGTATCCAAGATAGAGAGCTCTATCACTGAGTATGACCTCTTAAACTTTAGGCACCTCTATTCAGTAGGTCCCTCCATTAAGCTTAGGAGACATCTGAAAGGTGAGAGGGCCTTTGATGGCAAGATGGGGTGATCTGTGTGTATGAGAATATTTTTAAGTTAGGATTCGGTCTCCCCATCCATCCTTCAATTAGATCCATATTGTCCCATATCAACCTAGCCCCTTCACAATTATCCCCCAACGCTTGGAGGGTGATGATTGGGGCCATTTTCCTTTGGGAGGTTGTCCACCACTCAGACCTTCCTGTTAGAGTTTTCACGGGTTTCTACGTCCCATCCTATGCTAAAAATAACCCCAGCTACTACCACTTCCTAGTTAGGAAGTCAGCCAAGAAGATGATGTTGGTTACCCAGACTTAAAATCACAATGGAAACCACTGTATTTCTTTGCCTCAGGGGCATGGGAATTCGGTCCTTGTGCCACCTCTTCATTGTTGGAGCCTAGGACACCTCTGAGGTGGGGGAAGGTGTCCCTTGCTGCTAAGGTCGACCCTGGGCTTAGCCAGGATAACATTCAGAAGGTTAAGAATTTTCAAGATCAAGGGGAACAGGGTTATCTAGTAAAATACGAACATTTGATGACCCCTTATTACCTCTCTGAGACTGGCCTGGGGGAAGTCCTTTGACCAAGCTTCATAAGTATTATTTTTCATAAGTTTATACCTCTAACTTTTAATACTTCTGATTTACTAACTCAAATACTTCTTTTTGCAGAACGCCCAGAAGGCATCTCTGACGAGCTCTAGGAGATGTCTGCCCCAATCCTTCTTAAGCCGATGAAGAAAGAAGGGCATAATGTAGCCCCTCCTCCACCCAAGCAGAAATTCGGCATGTCCAAGGCCGATGTTACAAAGAAGAGGAAGATGACCACTAACTCGAAGGATAAGAGACTGAGGAAAAACCAAAAGGGAGATCGTGCCATCCCTATCTCAACAGATGATGCTCTGGTTACTTATCTGGCCCAGCTAAAGATTAGTGACATTATAATAAGACATGGTTTGAAGGCAATGGATACCATCGGCTTTGTAATGACCTACGCAGACAAGAGTTTCCTATGCTCTCTGGATACTCGATTGCTAGTCGAGTTTAGCCTTCATAAGTCAATTCAGGTACTAACTTTTTCTTTTTTGGTCTTCCAATTATAACCTCGACCCAGATTTAGGTTAAAACTTGAACTCATACATCTGACTTTTCATTGAAGGGTATTCTGTTCATGCACTAATTCGTCGACTGGACCTTGAGGAAGTTTCCCCTTACTGAGAAGGGAAGAGAAGCCCTGAAGGTCCAAGCCTCATTGAATGCTGAAGTTGAGCATCTGAAGAAAGAACTTAAAGAGGCTGATAAGATGATCAAGCAGAAGTATAGGGACAACATAGCCCTCAAGAAGGACCAAGAAGTAGACCTGAAAGACAAAGATGATGACCTTCCGGCCAGAGTGGATGTTATAGTTAAAGCCTCACTAGAGGATGCCTCAGAGAAGATCCTTTCAGACTACAAGGTCTCTGATGAGTTCATCAATTTTGGCTTTAAATATCTTGAAAGAGGTATTAAAGCTTCTCGAAAATGGGCTGCCTCTATGGAACAAGAGTGGGGGAGTTTAATTGCCTCAGACTTTATCGGTCTAGGCTTTGGCGACCCCCGTTTTGTTCAGGCCTTATAAGAGGTTGAGGAGGACGGCGCTGCCCCTGCAGAGACCGCTCCCTTAGAGGTTACTGAAACTGAAGAGGCCATTCATCAAGATGACGCTCCAGACGTGACTAATGTTGGCCAAGAGGACACCATTCCAGCTGCAGACACTTACGCCTTTCTTTGTAAAGCTTGAGTTTGTAACTTATACTTATATTTTCTTGTAGTTTTTCTAAACTCTGGCGGATCTTTAGCAAATTTGATTTGTAAATCTGACTACTTAAATATATCATCTTCTTCAGAGGATTTTTCTTCTTTCAATGAATGCCTTCTCTTATATGTTGTCATGGTTATATGATGATGTTTACCTTAAGGGCCGAGGTCATCATTGTGTGATGGTGCTTTTTCCTCATATTTTATCACCAAGTTAATGATATTTAAGGTTTGAGATCACCATAATATGATGGTAACTTCATAAATTGCCACCAAATTAATGATGTTTAAGGTCTGAGGTCACCATAGTATGATGTTCTACCTCATAATTAATCACCAAATTAATGATGTTTAAGTTCTGAGATCACCAAAATATGATGTTTCACCTCATATTTTATCACCAAATTAATGATGTTCAAGGTCTGAGGTTACCATAATATGATATTTCACCTCATAATTAATCACTAATTTAATGATGATTAAGGTCTGAGGTCACCAAAATATGATGTTTCACCTCATAATTTATCACCAAATTAATGATGTTTAAGGTCTGAGGTCACCATAGTAGGATGTTTCACCTCATATTTTATCACCAAATTAATGCTGTTTACGGTCTGAGGTCACCATAGTATGATGTTTCATCTAATATTTTATGACCAAATTAATGATGTTTAAGGTTCGAGGTCACCATAGTATGATGTTTTACCTCATATTTTATCACCAACTTAATGATGTTTAGGGTCTGAGGTCACCATAGTACGATGTTTCACCTCATATTTTATCACCAAATTAATGATGTTTAAGGTCTGAGGTCACCAACTTAATGATATTTAAGCATAATGAAACAATATTGACATAAAAATTCTCTTTTTATTAATATCTTCTTCACAAAATGATACATATATTAACAAGCAATAACTGCAACATCATATGTAATATTTCTTCAAGTTGTCAGCATTCCAAGGGCTTGAAAAAGGTTCCCCTTTAAGATTTTCTAGTCGGTAAGTACCAGCACAACCTCATCAACCACTCTGTAATGACCATGCTAGTTGGGGTGGAGCTTGTTTATCTTCTGCAACGTCTTCTTTAGCACTAGGTCTCCTACAGCTATAGGTATTGATTTCACTCTTTGATTGTAGAACTTTGGTATTCTCTACTGGTAGGCTACCTGTTTGATCTCAACATCTTCCCTTCTCTCCTTAATTAGATCCAAATCAAGTCTCCTTTATTCCCCATTCTTCTGAGGGTTATAGGTCTGAACTCTATGGGTGTGGAGTCCTACTTCAGTAGGGATGACAACTTCTGAACCATGTGTCAGCATAAAGGGAGTCTCTCCCATTGGCGTTCTTGCAGTCATCCTGTAGGCCCATAACACAGTGTATACCTCTTTTATCCATCTCCCCTTTTCCTTCTATAACCTCTTCTTTATCCCATTAAGGATTGTTCGATTCGTGACCTCAGTCTGAACATTTTCCTGAGGTCATCTAGGAGAAGAAAAGAACTGCTTGATCCTGACTCTCTCGTAGTATTTCTCCAAGGAAGCATTCTTGAACTACATTCCGTTATCTGAGATGAGGGTGTTTGGGAAACCGTATATGCATATAATGTTCTTCCAGATGAACTAGAAGGTCTTATGCTCAGTGATAGTGATCATGGGCTCAGCCTCTACTCACTTGGAGAAGTAATCAATTGCTACTATCAGAAATCGATAGCTGTTCGCAACTCCAGGCAATGGTCCCACCAATTTAATCCCCCATACTGCAAATGTGCAAGGAGAACTGATTGACATAATAGGTTGATAAAGTTAATGAGGGATAGTGGATAATCTCTGGAATGTGTCACACCTTTTCATGTAGGCAGCAACATCTTTGGCTAAGGTCGGGCACCAGTATCCCTGCATAATTATCCTCTTAGCTAAAGGTCTTCCTCCTATGTGACTGGAGCAAGAACCCTCGTGCACATCCTGCAGGATGTGGGTGACCTCTGTGGGATGGACACATTCGAGTAGAGGTAGTAGGAATCCTTTTTTATACCGGATGTCTCCTATTATTGAGAACATGGAAGCTCTGTACCTCAACTTTCTCCTTTCTAACTTTGATTTTGGCAGCTCTCCTTGTCTGATATATTTGATAAGGGGGTCCATCCATAAGTCCCCTAGGTTCAAGTTGAGGCAAGGTCTAGCAACCTCTTCTTCTTCAATGGTTGGTTTGAGAAGGATTTCGACTGGTACTGTTCTTCTGATGCCTGTCCTTGTTGCTGTGGCTAACCATGCTAGTGCATCTGCATGACTGTTGTCTAACCAGGGTATCCTCTTCATCTTCACTTATGTGAAGCTTCCTAGCATCGTTCTCAACCTCTTCATATATTTGGCCATCCTTTCATCCTTGGCCTCATATGCTCCCAGGATTTGGTTGACAACCAACCTTGAGTCATTGTGGACTAGGAGTTGGCCAACACTAAGAGATTTTGCCAATAAGAGGCCTACTATCAAGTCATCATACTCTGACTCGTTGTTCGATGCTTTAAAGTTGAATCTAAGTGCATATTCAATGTCGGTACCATCTGGTGCTGACACTATCAACCCTGCTCCACTTCCACTTTCACTGGACGATCCGTCAATAAAGAGGTTCCAAACGTCTTCATCTGAAGAGAATTTTCCCTCTAATAGGGTCCCTCGCCTGAAGAGGTACCTGTCTTCCTCATTATCAACTATTCCTTTTCTGGATTTTCCAGACACAATCTCTTTCGAATTTTGGAAGACATTACTATCTGATTTATCTGCCATCTCTGGACTATTCTCAATCTCCACCTCTTTTCAAGTGAATTCTGCTTCAAAGTCTGTAAGAGCCTTCCCTTTGATGGCAACCCTGCGTTGATAAACAATGGCATACTCCCCCAACTCGATGTCCCAGGTTATCAATCTGCCAGACTTATCGGGCTTGTGGAGGACCTGTCTTAGTGGTGAATTAGTGAGGATGACCATAGAGTGGGCTTGGAAGTATGGCTTCATCTTCCTAGAAGCGTGTATCAGGGCAAATGCTAACTTCTCCATTCGAGGGTAGTTCTGTTCAGACCCTTGGTGGGCCATACTATTGAAGTATACCGACCTTTGTACTCTATCATTCTCTCGTACTATGGCTACACTTATAGCTGACTCTGAGACTGTCAGATAAACATATAACTTCTCTCCCAAAATGGGCCGAGATAAGAGCATAGGGGATCCAATGTAGGATTTGAGATCTTTAAAAGCTCTGTCACACTCCTCGTCCCATTCAAAGGCCTTTCTAAGTATTTTGAAAAAAGGAAGACACTTATGTGTAGCTCTGGAGACAAACCTGTTGAGTGAAGTAACTCTTCTAGTTAGCATCTGAACGTTTTTTTTTTAGTTTTCGGTGTCTTCATTTCAAGTAGAGCTTTGATCTTCTTGGGGTTGGCCTATATTCCCATTTGATTGACGATGAATCCAAAAAAATTTCCATCTCCTACTCTGAAGACACACTTGGCAGGGTTGAGCTTCATCCTGTATAGGTCCATGGTGTCAAAAGTCCTCTCTAGGTCGGCCACGTGAGTGCTGGCCTTCAAGCTTTTCGTCAGCATGTCATCCACATATACCTCCATGGTCTCTCCGATCTGGCTTTCAAACATCTTATTTACAAGACTTTGATAAGTGTGCCATGCATTTTTCAATCTGAAGGGCGTGGCCTTATAACAATAGGTCTCCTTGTCAGTTATGAATGTTATCTTCTCTGAATCCTCTAGGTCCATAAAAATTTGGTTATACCTGGAATAGGAATCCACGAAGCTTATGATTTCATGCCTTGTCATGGCATCTACCATCTGATCAATTCGAGGCAAATGCAAGTTGTCTTTTGGGCAAAGCTTCTTCAAATCAGTGAAGTCTATGCACATCCTCCATTTCTCGTTAGCTTTTGGCATAATGATGGCGTTAGATAAACACTCAGGATATATGACCTCTGATGAACTTAGCCCCTTCCATCTTTGTGACCTCTTCCCTGATGACATCATACTTTTCCCTAGAGTAAACTCTTCATCTTTTCTTGATTGGCTTAGCGTCTTCTCCCACATTGAGTTTGTGGAACATAATCTCAGGGTCAATGCTCGATATATCTGTGTGGCTCTAAGCAAAAACACTCTGTCTATTCTTTAAAATCTTTACCAGCTCTTTATTTATTTTGGGTCTTAGGGTTTTACCGATTTGGACGGTTTTTTTCGTCTTGCCCTCATTGAGGACGATGAATTCTACCTCTTTTGCAGCCTCTCGCTTCTTTAGTTTTATCTCATCCCTTAGATCAAGTGTATCAATGTTATATGTTGTTGTTTCCTTCTTATGAGCCTCCCTTTCTTTCGCAGAGTCGAAGTAGCATTCTCGTACCGATGTTTGGTCACCCTGCACTTCCTCTACCCCATAAAGGGTTCGGAATTTTATCATTTGGTGGACCGTTGATGGCACTGACTGAAATTACTTTAGGGCTGCTCGTCCTATGATGAGGTTGTAGGACGAGAAAATATTTTCATCCATCACGAAAAAATTGATCTTTCGGGTTAACCTCTTAGGCCACTCGTCTCCCATTCGAACATCCATCTCATACATGCCTAATGGATCGACCTTTTCATCGCTGAAGCCAATTAATGGATGATGATAGGGTATAATCCTAGCTCTGTTGAGGCCTAGGCTCTTAAAACAGGGCCAGAACATCACATCTGCTGAACTTCCTCCATCCACGAGGATTCTCTGCACCTCACATCCATGCACTCTTGTGGTAATTACTAGAGGGTCATCATGCAGAGCTAAGATACCTTTGAAATCAAGTCGGGAGAACCCAACTATAAGAGTATCCATATCTACCTTCTTTCTCTTCTGCTTAGCCTCTGAAGATGCCAGATTCACAACCTCTACTTTGGTCACTGACTTAGCCTCGGACACATGAGCTTTACGGTCATTTGCTTCTGAGCCACCCCTGCTAGTCCTCCACAGATGGTGTTAACACCAAAGGAGATCATACCAACCCTCTTCACAGGGGCATTGTCGTCTTTTAGTGGGAGGTCAGGGTCATCCTCCTCATCATCATCTGAGTCCTCATCTCTTCATGCTGGGGTATCTTCCCGAAATCTGTCGTTTCTCTTCTTTTTAGGGTCGTCTCGTCCCTTCTTAGAAGCTTTACCGTTGACATACTTCCTGAGATTTTTGGACTTCAACATCTTCTCAATCTCATCCTTCAAGGTGAAGAACTTATCAGTCATATGACCGTGGTCTTGGTGGAACTCGCACCACACATTCTTGTTCCTCTTATATGGAAGAGCCTTCAGCTTCTTCGTCCATCTCAGGGACTGGTTATTTTTTATTTAATTGAAATGTGTTCCCAGCTCACAGTTAGATGAGTATAGTGTGAAAACTTGTCGTCTACAGACCTCTTTTTTTCGCCATTCTTCCTTTGGAATTTCCCGCTAATACTTCCGTTCTCATCCTCATACTTTGCATCCATAGTCTCTTTAGCATTCATGACCCTCCCAGCTGTTGCTAACAACTCTTCCATGGACTTAGTAGGGTCTTCAGCAAGCTTCTACAACAACTTACCCTTCTGGAGTCCTCCAATGAGGGCTGTCATAGCTATATTCTCTTCGTAATCTTTAACCTCTAATTTTTCTTTGTTGAATCTAGCAATGTAGTCTCTTAGGCTCTTGTTCTTGTATTTCTTGACGTACAGCAGATGAGTAGTATTCTTCTAAGGTCATACCCCAAAACAAAAATTATGAATAAACCGTTCAGCCAAGCCCTTAAAGATCTCAATAGAGTTCTTCTGAAGAGAGGTAAACCAAATATGTGCATCTTCTATTAAGGTCCCGGAGAAGGCCCAACACCTCATCTCATATGGGATCGAATAAATGTCTGATGCAGACTGCTACATCTCAATATGATGCATAGGGTTGGTACTACCATCATACTTGGGAGACACCGTAGGTGGTTTGAACTTGGCAGGGGTTGGGAAGTTCACTATTCTTGCCACAAATGGGGAGCCCTCTGAGAACCCTCTTTGTAGTGGGTCTCGACTTTTGATGAGGTTCCCTATCTTCTCTTACAAACGCTGAATTGTGTCATTCCATGGTTTAGCAACGTCGTCCTAGCCAAGGTTGTCACCAGCCACCTCCAAGGGGTGGATAGAGGGTTCCCCATCCGCTGCACAACGTCAGCTGTTAACCTCCTTTTGATCCCTATCTCGTCCATGTTGGGGTCGGCCTTGGTGAGGTCGATGTTCACCATCTATCCTTTGTGAGCCTGCTACATTTCTAGAACTGGATAACCTCTGTCTTAGGTCATTAACTGGGCCGAGCCTTTCAAAGGCCAACCCTCTTCTCAAGCGATCAAAAGCTGATCCTTTTTGTTGGGCACCCCTATCTTTCCTGCCTCACATCCTCTGCTTTGCTTGATAGGATGTACTGTGTTATTCGAAACCTTGTACGGCTCCCAGTAGTCTTATGGAGCATCCTATGCCTCCATACCATCATACCTATCCTCAAGGAAAGGGTTTCCTTTCCTCCCCAGACGTAAATGCCTAGGGTTGGCAATGTCCCTCCTTCGTTGAGGGGTAGGTTAGTCTTTTCGCAGTGCCTGGGGTGGTCCCCTGGCTTCATAATGGGGTTGAAAAGCTGCTGGACTAATCATCTCCGATGAGACCCTAGTTGACCTCATTATATTTTAACTCAGCTGTGAAAATTGCTCCTTCATTACTTGTTGTGTTGCAGCCAAGTACATCAAGGCTACTGCCACCTCGGCCATTTCGAACTGGGGTGGTGCCTGGTTGGAACTAGGTCCTCCAACACTAGATAGTGGAGGAGGTGGTGGCAACTCCAGTGCCATATGTTAAAACTAAATATCTTGTAAATAAGGTGAGCTTAATACCTTAAAGGACCTCTTTCAATGGTGAAACAACTCCACACAGGGGGTGAGGCCTGGTTCACCACCAGAGTCTCCGGTGTGGTTAAGCTAGGAAAGGAAGGGATATGTCTTCTCGTTCCCACAGTCGGCACCAAAATGATGATACTAGAAATAGAACCACTAGATAAGATATAAACAATATCAAATAAGCACAGCAATGGGCGCAAGAGTATATGTATGTATAGTAGGAGAAGGAGATGATGAGAAGAGGATGAACGCTTATGTATAAGTGGTTCAGCCAATCTGGCCTACATCCACTGTGCGTGTGTGTGAGTAATATCACTGAATGAAGGCACTAATGACCATGGATACAATCTCTCAAGCTTTCTCTCTTTACTGTATAAAATGACAAAGTTTCATCCAGGGTTACCAATTATCGATCTTTTCCAGTGTTGAGGATGACCTCAATATATATAGTGCTTGGGGGGTGTAATGCACCCCCCAAGCATGCAATGTGCATGTGCATGGAGATCCATCCAGTGCAAGGATGACACTTGGATGATCTTAACTCAGTAATAATGACCTCAATATTTCCTCACGTGGAGGGAATAATTCAGTTATAATAGATTTGTCCGCGTGTTCCAAGCCATACATATGCGCGTGGATGCTCGACTGTCTTTGCTTGCTACCAACCTTGGCTTGGATTAGTACGAGGTTGGTGAAGTATGACCCTTGCCTTGGCTGAGATCAAGGTTCCGTGAAGTCCTCAGCCAAGATGGTCGGTCGAGGTTGGATATGAGGTGTAACATGTAATACCCCGTACTTTTGGCTATATTTATTTTTGGGATTAATTAATTAAATGCTTATTAATTGGAAATTAATCCGGGTTAAAAATACTAACGAGATGCGAGTTGGTATTTGATTATGTGCATATATGATTATATATGAATTTGGAATTATGAAATTTATCGTGAGATTTATATACGGCAATTTGGAAATTTTGTTGAGACGCGTGTGACCGACGCGTCATGGTATATTATTTTAAGTATAAAAGTGAATTTAAAATCTATAAACCGTATGGTCGTTTTGAGTGCGCCAACGCGTCCGGAAGGGTCGAGATAGTCAGAAAACACTAGCCGAGGGTGTAGTTTGGATTTCGGGGTATTTTTAGGCCATACCGGCATCATAAAGGGTATTTTGGTAATTTTACATTTTGAGAAATTAAAAGTGACGAAAATTGGGAGTTTTAATCTGATGTGGATTTAACCCTCTAAACCCACTATACAACCCATATTAACCCATTAAGCTACGGAGGCTATCATTAGGTTTACAACTTTCCCAAAGAAAACCCTAGCCACCTTAAGCCACCATTGGAGAAGAAGCTTGGAGAAGAGAAGAAATTCTCCAGAAATCTTCATTAAACCTACACCAAACTCAGAGACAATCAAGGCAAGTGACTTTATTCCATTTACTTTCAGATAATGCCCTTTCCATGTTAGAAATTGAAAATTTTTAATTGTTTTTGAAAGTTGAATGAAAACCCATGTTAATTGGATTTAGAACTTTAATATTGAGGACAAATCGCATGTAGAATTACATAGAGATGATTATTCTGGTATTAATGTATGTTGGTTGTAACAAAAACGGATTTAATTCGGGGATTTGATGATGATAAAGATCTAGGGTTCATGTTCTTATAAAAAAAAATTGGGAAAAAATATGGAATCTTGTGACTTAATGATGTTTAGGATGTATTAAACCCTTAAAAGATGTTAGTATATGACCTTAGCATGTTTGAGGATGATTAGAGAACTTAATACATTGTTGGGACGAACTTTGGAGAAGATTTGAGGAGTAGAAATGGATGAAAAACGTAACTAAGAAGATCTGGGACGAAACTGGCAGGTCGTTAGAAGCCCCTACCCAGGTCGTTCGAACGAGCTTCTAACGAGTTGACCAGTCGCTGCTAACGAGAAGGAATTTCATTCGATATCTCGTTCGAACGAGATATCGTTAGAAGGTACAGTTCGTTCGAACGAACTGGGATCTCGTTCAAACAGCCTCGTTCGAACGAGACTTCTAACGAGTTGACAGAGGAATCTCGTTCGAACAGTCTCGTTCGAACGAGACTTCTAACGAGTTGACAGTTTGGTCCTTTTTGGACTGTTTTGATTTTTGGAGTCCCGTAAAATTTGTTCGAGGTTATAGATAACATTCCGATGATGATGTAATGATAGAATTGGGACTTTTGGGTATTTATGAGAAGGAAATTATATACGAGAGTTACATTAAATGGACGGTTTGGGTTGAGACATGAGTGTCTACTACTACGAGAGTAAATTATGGCGCGTATGATTATAAACCGGAATAGTATAAAATGTGATAATTATAAGTTAGTACGAGAAAGCGATATGTACTACGATTAAACTACGGGATTACTAAGACGTGTGTTTACTTAGTATTGGTATATGAATTGTGTGTATGACATACCTACCATACTTGCTATCACGGGAGGTTTACGTTCGCTTAGGGCCCTCTAATCCTTCAGTTGCCCGGATTTAGACTTGTTACCTTGATGAACATAGGTCATAGAAAGACTTATTCGGATATTAATAAGTCCGCTGATCGTGGGAGCGTAGGTATGTGCGTGACCCATGTGATGTGACTGTGTTTGCCTCCATTGTTTGTGATGTTGTTATCTGTGAACTATTCCTGAGAGATTCGGAATATGTAATCCTTATGTACGTGATGTACCGGGATGGATAGCAGAGTATGTGTGCACCGCAGCTTAGTTCTCGGGGTGCTTATATTGTATATTTATGATGTGAATAATATACATTTAATTAATGGGAACCTTCATGTTAATGTTGTGAATATAATTACGGTATTGTTTCGAGAAATATAACGAGTTAACTGATAGTTATATATATTGCATATTGAACATCTGGGTTACGTTAAACCCCTACTTAATTACGAGCGTTATTATGTTAATAGAACCGAGTAATAAGGGTAGGACTTATGATAGTCTAGCTAGATATGATGGTACTTAGCTAGTGATTTGTGTCGTTATAGATGGGTACTTACGTTAGGAGTGCACAGTTAGACGAGAGGTGAGAATATTATGTGAGTGCACGTCCTAACATGTACTTTGCATTTAATGTTTTAAATGTTTTAAAGCACTTGCAGGTTTTTAAAATATAACTCCACATTCGGGCTCTGACCCGTTTGCTTTTCAAATCTATTTTTCTTTGTAAAACCATTTTAGGTGCCCAGCCACAAGGACACCAAGCATAGGATACTCATTCAGGTGACGAGCTGGAGCTGTTTGTGGAAGCTACAGGGGTTTGCTTGTAGACGCCTCTATTCACTTGGATTCCAGCTTTATTATCTATCAGTTGTAGAGCATGTTGCCCATTTCTATTAGAGTTACATTTACATTACAGTTTTCAGACTTTGGCATGTACTGTTTTAGTTTTCGGTTTACTTATTTCAGTTGTGGGATTGTAGTGATGAGTTTTCTTCCAGACTTTATTTACCTTATGTGATGGTTATTCTATTTACTTCAGTATGGTGAATGGTATTATTATTCTTTATTACACTTGTTGCATGTTAATCAGACTTTAATTAAAATTTGGCACTTACTTTTTAAATACTAGGTGGTTAGTAATCATTAAAATGTTTTCGACAATAATGCTATTAACTGGACCAACTTGGCATTTTGAATTAATTTAATAAAGGAGTAGCTACCCGATATTTAATTAGTCGGGGTGTCACAGGTGGTATCAGAGCATCAGGTTCTAGTGTCCTTTAGGATCTGACGGCTTGTTATGTTTCCGCTAAGTTTCTTTGATATAGAGCCCTATATTTTAGGAGTGTTGTACTCTTTTTGCGTATGCTTCGTTCTTCAGCTATATTAAGTTTATAACAGCGAACTTATAAACTTTGTTCTTATTTCAGATGCCTCCACGACGTGCATGACAAGTTCCCAGGGATACAACGCCCGAACCCCAGCCCGCTCCAGTTCAGGGCATGATGAACGCCGCTGAGGTTGCAGCTATAGTAGCCCAAGCGGTAAATGCCGCCATTGCCGTTGTTCAGCAGGCACCACCTCAGGTGCCGGTTACCGCGCCAGTACAGGCTAATGCATTCCCGTCTGCTTGGGAGCGTGTACGTGACGCTTTTTAGAAAGCGCATCCGCCAGAGTTTGCAGGTAGCTCAGATGTGGTAGTCTCGATCCAATGGAGGAAGGACATGCTGAGGCACTTGAGGATGTATGAGTGCACGGATGTCTAGAAGCAGGTGCTAGCTACGTTCAATCTAGTTGGATCTGTGCTACAGTGGTGGGAGTCTATTACCACCGCGGAGGAGAGGGATACTCTCACTATTCAGGACTTCTGGGTGCGGTTTGACCGCAAGTACTTTCCGTCAGCTGTTCACACGGAAATGAGGAAGAAATTGATGAGTCTGAAGCTGGAAGGTAAGACTGTGGCCGAGTATGAGGCCGAATTCACGAACCTGTTGAATATCGTTCCAGATGAGATACCAACTGAGAAGAAGAAGATTGAGAAGTTCACCGACGGGTTGACTTGGAGGATCCGTCAGCATCTGCTAGGGAACCTATCGTTGGCCACCTATTCTGATGTGGTTAACGCTGCATTGTTACACTTCCAGGACCACCGTTTTCATATGGCCGAGGGTAAGAGGTCGGGGGAGTCTAGCCATCAGGGCAGGACTGGAGGACATGGTGCCAGCGGGGCACAATCTAGTCAGGGGCAGAATGGGCAGCAGTTTCACCAGGGCCAGCAGGGCCAAGGGAGGAACGGTAACGACCACCAGGGCCCGGGACAGCAGGGACAGAGAGGAGGGAACTTCCCAAGGAAGTGCTTTGTTTGTGGCAAGACTGGCCATAAGTGACAGGATTGTCCTGATAGGGGCAGGACCCCACAGCAGCAGCAGCAGGGTGCTCGCCAGGAGCCACAGAGGCCTATGTTTCCCGCCGCTCTTCCCGCACCGCCACAGATGGCAGCATTGCCACCCATTCCAGCAGTCCCAGCTCAGCAGGGGCAGCTACAGTATGGACGTGTCTACAACGTCTACCAGGCTGCAGTTCCTCAGGCACCGCCCGCGATTGAGGGTACGTTTCCTATCCATGGCACTATGGGTCGGGTATTATTTGATACGGGTGCTACACATTGTTTTATAGCTACACACTTCGCGAAAGATTTAGGATTGTTAGCTACGGCAGAGAGCACAGTGACGTGTGTCGACTCACCATTGGGGAGTGGGTCACTTATATTCTTCATATGCCGGGGAGTGGGAGTAGGGATTGGTAGTCTGGTATTACCTGCAGATATGTTGGTATTAGATATGCATGTTCACGATGTGATTATCGGTATGGATTGCCCCGTTACTTATAGGGCCATGATTGATTGCTTCAGCGGGAGCATTATTTTTGCCATTCCGGGGCAAGAGATGTTTGTAGTGGCGATGCCTCGCCCAGAGGGAGGATCGACCGCTCATCTGTATTACATTGAGGAGGATACCTCTAAGGAGGTAGTGATTCCTTTAGATTCTATCCCAGTAGTCAGGGAGTATTCGGATGTGTTTCAGGAGATACCAGGCTTACCACCCAGTCGAGAGATAGACTTTGTTATAGATTTGCTACCGGGTACGAGACCTATAGCACGTGCACCGTACCGTATGGCTCCAGCTGAGATGCGAGAGTTACGGGATCAGATAGAGCAGCTGTTAGGTCAGGGCTTTATTCGTAGGAGTACCTCACCTTGGGGCGCTCCAGTTTTGTTTATGAAGAAGAGGGACGGTTCCCTAAGATTGTGTGTGGACTACCCAGAGTTGAATAAGGTCACGATACGGAATAAGTATCCGTTGCCTCGAATCGATGACTTATTCGACTAGTTGAGAGGAGCTTCTTTCTTCTCGAAGATTGATTTGAGATCAGGATACCATCAGTTGCGTATCAGGGAGGAAGATGTCTCGAAGACTGCGTTCTTGTCGAGATATGGTTCTTACGAGTTTCGGGTCATGCCTTTCGGTTTGACCAACGCTCCAGCTGTGTTTATGGACTTGATGAACAGAGTGTTCAGGGATTTTCTAGATCAGTTTGTCATTGTTTTCATTGATGACATTCTGGTTTACTCCCAGACAGAGGAGGAGCACGCCGAGCATTTGAGGCAGGTTTTGCAGACACTTCGTCAGAACGAGTTGTATGCAAAATATGAGAAGTGCGGGTTTTGGCTAAAGGAAGTCCAGTTTTTGGGACATATCATTTCCGACCGGGAATATCTGTTGATCCGGGGAAGGTATCCGCGGTGAGGGAGTGGGGACAGCTCACGACACCAACGGAGATTCGTAGTTTCTTGGGTCTAGTAGGATACTACAGGGGGTTTATTCGGGGTTTCTCGGAGATAGAAGGTCCTTTGACACATCTGACTCGTAAGGGTGTGCCCTATATCTGGAGTGATGCCTGTCAGTTGGCATTCGATGAATTGAAGGACAAATTGACCTCAGCACCTGTGTTAGCATTGCCGAGACCGGGATTTAAGTATTTGGTTTACACCGATGCGTCCTTGCAAGGACTGGGAGGTGTATTGCAGCAGGAGAGACAGGCCATAGCTTATTCTTCCCGTAAGCTTAAGCCTCATGAGAAGAATTACCCCACGCATGATTTGGAGTTGGCGGCAGTGGTATTTTCCCTACGGATTTGGAGGCACTATCTTTTGGGGGAGAAGTTCCAACTATTCACGGACCATAAGTCCCTACAGTACCTGTTCAAGAAGAAGGAATTGAATATGCGGTAGCGTAGGTGGCTTGAGTTTGTGAAGGACTACCAGTTCGACATCCAGTATCACCCAGGTAAGGCTAACGTGGTAGCAGACGCGTTGAGCCGTAGGCCAATAAATGAAGTGGCAGAGGTGTGGAAGGCTAAGTGGAAGGAATTGGGACACCGGGATGCAGTGGCCCGATCTTTCATGTCTGTGATGACCGTTACACAACAGATTGTCACGAAGGTAGTACGAGCACAGGCTAATGACTCGTTCTGTCAGGAGCAGATAGTTCGATTACTAGCAGAGGGATCCGAGTCCTATACCGTTAGCTCAGACGGGGGATTATGCTTCAATGGGAGATTGGTAGTTCCGGAAGGGGATGAATTACGACACGATGTGATGGCAGAGTCGCACGGCTCACGGTTCACGGTACATCCCGGAGGGAACAAAATGTACCAAGACATGAGACGCCAGTATTGGTGGAGCGGTATGAAGAGAGATATCGCTGAGTTTGTTTCGAAATACGCCACTTGTCAGCTTGTAAAAGTGGACCATCAGAGACCAGCAGGATTGCTACAGCCGTTGGAGGTTTCGGTGTGGATGTGGGAGAGCATATCCATGGACTTTATCACGGGGTTGCCTACGTCGCAGAGGGGTCACGACTCCATTTGGGTAATTGTGGACAGATTGCCCAAGTCGCTCACTTTTTACCCGTAAGGACTGACTACACTACGGGACAGTATTCCCAGCTCTTCATTTCAGAGATTGTGAGACTTCACGGTGTGTCCCTAAATATCGTGTCTGACAGAGACAATATATTTGTTTCGAGGTTTTGGGAGAGTTTCTAGGAGGCCATGGGCACGGAATTGCGGTTGAGTATGGCTTATCATCCGCAGACCGATGGGCAGACCGAGCGCACAAATCAGATGTTGGAGGACATGCTACGCATGTGCATTATTGACTTCGGGGGTGGATGGGAGCAGTACCTTCCACTGGTGGAGTTTGCTTACAACAACTCCTATCAGTTCACTATTGGCATGGCTCCGTTTGAGGCATTGTACGGTAGGCCTTGTCATTCCCCAGCATGTTGGTTAGAGGTGGGGGACAACAAACTGCTTGGGTCGGAAGTGATTCAGGATACTTCGGCAAGGATTGAGTTGATTCGGAGTTGCATCTGGGTAGCTTAAGACAGGCAGAAGAGTTATGCTGATGCGAAGAGATTTTTCAGGGAGTTCCAAGTGGGGGACCAGGTTTTGCTCAGGGTATCTCCGATGAAGGGGATTATGCGATTTGGGAAGAAGGGGAAGTTGGCATCGAGGTATGTGAGGCCGTTTCCTATTATTGAGCGGATCGGACCGGTTGCGTATAGACTTGGACTACCAGAGCATTTGCATCGGATTCACGATCTGTTCCATATTTCCTCCCTGAGGAAATACCTTAGAGATAATTTGTCTCATTCTCACATTGCTGTGGAGGACATCAATCTCCAGCCGGATAGCTCCTACGAGGAGGGGCCGATTGCTATTCTGGACCCAAGCGAGAGGAAACTGCGGTCAAAGATAGTTCCGTTAGTGCGTGTTCAGTGGCGACATCACAATGTCGAGGAGTCCACATGGGAGTGTGAGGATGAGATGCGCGATCGTTATCCAGAGTTGTTTTTAGCAGGTACTTTCTAGTTTCGAATTTCGGGACGAAATTCAGTTATTAGGGGGGGAGTATGTAATACCCCGTACTTTTGGCTATATTTATTTTTGGGATTAATTAATTAAATGCGTATTAATTGGAAATTAATCCGGGTTAAAAATACGAACGAGATGCGAGTTGGTATTTGATTATGTGCATATATGATTATATATGAATTTGGAATTATGAAATTTGTCGTGAGATTTATATACGGCAATTTGGGAATTTTCTTGAGACGCGTGTGACCGCCGCGTCATGGTATATTATTTTAAGTATAAAAGTGATTTTAAAATCTATAAACCGTATGGTCGTTTTGAGTGCACCAACGCGTCCAGAAGGGTCGAGATAGTCAGAAAACACTAGCCGGGGGTGTATTTTGGATTCCGGGGTATTTTTAGGCCATACCGGCATCATAAAGGGTATTTTGGTAATTTTACATTTTGAGAAATTAAAAGTGATGAAAATTGGGAGTTTTAATCTGATGTGGATTTAACCCTCTAAAACCACTAACCAACCCATATTAACCCATTAAGCTACGGAGGCTATCATTAGGTTTACAACTTTCCCAAAGAAAACCCTAGCCACCTTAAGCCAACATTGGAGAAGAAGCTTGGAGAAGAGAAGAAATTCTGCAGAAATCTTCATTAAACCTACACCAAACTCAGAGACAATCAAGGCAAGTGACTTTATTCCATTTAATTTCAGAGAATGTCCTTTCCATGTTAGAAATTGAAATTTTTGAATTGTTTTTGAAAGTTGAATGAAAACCCATGTTAATTGGATTTAGAACTTGAATATTGAGGACAAATCGCATGTAGAATTACATAGAGATGATTATTCTGGTATTAATGTACGTTAGTTGTAACAAAAACGGATTTAATTCGGGGATTTGATGATGATAAAGATCTAGGGTTCATGTTCTTATAAAAAAAATTGGGGAAAAATATGGAATCTTGTGACTTAATGATGTTTAGGATGTATTAAACCCTTTAAAGATGTTAGTATATGACCTTAGCATGTTTGAGGATGATTAGAGAACTTAATACATTGTTGGGACGAACTTTGGAGAAGATTTGAGGAGTAGAAATGGATGAAAAACGTAACTAAGAAGATCTGGGACGAAACTGGCAGGTCGTTAGAAGCCCCTACCCAGGTCGTTCGAACGAACTCGTTCGAACGAGCTTCTAACGAGTTGACCATTCGCTGCTAACGAGAAGGGATTTCGTTCGATATCTCATTCGAACGAGATATCGTTAGAAGGTACAGTTCGTTCGAACGAACTGGGATCTCGTTCGAACAGCCTCGTTCGAACGAGACTTCTAACGAGTTGATAGAGGAATCTCGTTCGAACAGTCTCGTTCGAACGAGACTTCTAACGAGTTGACAGTTTGGTCCTTTTTGGAGTGTTTTGATTTTTGGAGTCCCGTAAACTTGTTCGAGGTTATAGATAACATTCCGATGATGATGTAATGATAGAATTGGGACTTTTGGGTATTTATGAGAAGGAAATTATATACGAGAGTTACATTAAATGGACGGTTTGGGTTGAGACATGAGTCTCTACTACTACGAGAGTAAATTATGGCGCGTATGATTATAAATTGGAATAGTATAAAATGTGATAATTATAAGTTAGTACGAGAAAGCGATATGTACTACGATTAAACTACGGGATTACTAAGACGTGTGTTTACTTAGTATTGGTATATGAATTGTGTGTATGACATACCTACCATACTTGCTATCACGGGAGGTTTGCGTTCTCTTAGGGACCTCTAAAACTTGTGTTTCCCGGATTTAGACTGGTTACCTTGATGAACATAGGTCATAGAAAGACTTATTGGGATATTAATAAGTCCGCTGATCGTGGGAGCGTAGGTATGTACGTGACCCATGTGATGTGACTGTGTTCGCCTCCATTGTTTATGATGTTGTTATCTGTGAACTATTCCTGAGAGATTCGGAATATGTAATCCTTATGTACGTGATGTACCGGGATGGATAGCAGTGTATGTGTGCACCACAGCTTAGTTCTCGGGGTGCTTATATTGTATATTTATGATGTGAATAATATACATTTAATTAATGGGAACCTTCATGTTAATGTTGTGAATATAATTACGGCATTGTTTCGAGAAATATAATGAGTTAATTGATAGTTATATATATTGCATATTGAACATCTGGGTTACGTTAAACCCCTACTTAATTACGAGCGTTATTATGTTAATAGAACCGAGTAATAAGGGTAGGACTTATGACAGTCTAGCTAGATATGATGGTACTTAGCTAGTGATTTGTGTCGTTATAGATGGGTACTTACGTTAGGAGTGCACAGTTAGACGAGAGGTGAGAATATTATGTGAGTGCACGTCCTAACATGTACTTTGCATTTAATGTTTTAAATGTTTTGAAGGACTTGCAGGTTTTTAAAATATAACTCCACATTCGGGCTCTGACCCGTTTGCTTTTCAAATCTATTTTTCTTTGTTAAACAATTTTAGGTGCCCAGCCATAAGGACACCATGCATAGGATACTCATTCAGGTGACGAGCTATAGCTGTTTGTGGAAGCTACAGGGATTTGCTTGTAGACGCCTCTATTCACTTGGATTTCAGCTTCATTACCTATCAGTTGTAGGGCATGTTGCCCATTTCTATTAGAGTTACATTTACATTACAGTTTTCAGACTTTGGCATGTACTGTTTTAGTTTTCGGTTTACTTATTTCAGTTGTGGGATTGTAGTGAGGAGTTTTCCTCCAGACTTTATTTACTTTATGTGATGGTTATTCTATTTACTTCAGTATGGTGAATGGTGTTATTATTCTTTATTACACTTGTTGCATGTTAATCAGACTTTAATTAAAATTTGGCACTTACTTTTTAAATACTAGGTGGTTAGTAATCATTAAAATGTTTTCGACAGTGATGCTATTAACTGGACCAACTTGGCATTTTGAATTAATTTAATAAAGGAGTAGCTACCCGATATTTAATTAGTCGGGGTGTCACATAACGTCAACCAGAGCCGATGATGATATGATGATTATTAATTGAGACTATGAGGCTTTTACTGGTCTCAGGAGATACTTGTAACGTCGGCTGTGACTGAACTGATGGATAGCTGATCCCATGAGTCATGAAGACCTCGGATGATGCCTAATCGAGGTAATGCTTGTAACGTCGGCTGTGGCCGACCGAATGAAGGACGATATCATAAATGGTTAATCCTAAGCTCTTGTTACCTCGATCGTAATACAAGTCGAGGTTAATGTCTCTGATCTGGAAGGTGCACTTTGGGCATATCAATTACACCCGTCTAGAGGTAATGGGATCCATAGAACTCATAATAGGGGCTGGCAATATTAATCCCATCGCCGAGTTTCAAGTTATTAACATACCCGCGTGCTTCTACCTACTACTTGGTCGACCATGGCTTCATAACATCCGGGGGTATTTTCCTCCCTTCATCAAAAGTTAAATTTCTTCGCTAAGGGGGTAAGTCATCACCATTTGGGGGGATGATTATCTAGAAAAAATGCTAGCACCATCAATCCGATACTAGAAATACAACATGGGACGAATGACTTGTTTCTCTCCATCTTTAGGGTTAATGCACTTCCCCTTCCAACAAAGGATAATTATAAAGATCGAGATTATCCAAAACATGACCCTCACAGCAATTTTAATATAATAAAAATGTTCAAGAACATGCATTTCATGCTCAGACTGGGGCTGGGGAAATGTCAATAAGGGATACTGGAGCCCATAGTCATAAAAGAGGCATTCGCTCCATGTGGTCTGGAGGGATTATATGAATGGAAGATTCCTCAAGGAGTTTAGAAGATGCCAAGACTATTTTAAGGGATTATCTGAATGGAAGATTCCTCAAGGAGGGTGATGACTTTCCATTATGTGGCTTTCCTGAACCATGGTATGACTATGTGGATAAGAAGATAAAGTTGGGTATGGAAATATTCTTTCAAGACAACTACTCCTGGGCTAAAGATTGCCATAAAAAATGCAACCTCTCACCAAGAAAGCCATAGCCGTTGCCGAGGTCTCTGAGGAAAATGAATTCGAAGACTCATTCAACCTACAGACACCGAGGTTGACTCTTTGTATGATCTATTCAAACACTGCACCGTCAGACCCGTCCACTCTGATCAAGGCTACTGATGAGCCTCTTCTCAACTAGAATGCTATACTAGTCCCACCTGCTGCGAAGCAACCCAATATTATTATTTACCCTATCTCTTGATCTATTGTTGTTCCTCTTTTTTCTAATAATAATATAATCGAGACCTCTTTTGACAAGGTTCTCAAAGATGTTTTTCCTGAAAGTGAAAGAAATGAGGATTTTGAGTATCTTTCTATGCCTTACAATAATTGTCTTGATTCTAATCAAACTCTTGATGATGATGATTTTACAAATAAAAAATTCTTAACTAATCTTAATAAGGTTAATAACAAAGAAAGTAACTGCATTCAAATTAATGAGCATGAAACTATTGTTATCAATCTCGGTTCAAGTATCCAATAATGCAAGATTAGGATATGGTACATCCTTAAAAAGCATGAGCGCATGCAGATTGAAAATTCATTGAAAGAATTTGTGGATGTCTTTGCATGGTCCTACGACGATATGCCCGATATGGACCCCAAAATAGCTCATTGTGTGATACCAATATTTTGAGAATGAAAACTGATAAAGCATAATGAAACTCCACACCACATGGTCGCTCAAGGTCAAAGAAGAGGTAGTAAAGTAGTTGAACATTAGCTTCATTCGGGTGATCGAATATCCCACATGGCTCGCCAATATTGTACCCATACCTAAATCATCACAAAAAGTTCGCATGTGCGTCGACTACTGTGATTTGAACAAAGCCTCTCCAGAGAATGTTCACCTACTGCCTAACATCAATATGATTGTGGAAACACCGCTAGCCATGCCCTCAAGTCATTTGTTCATGGATTCTTCAGATATAACTAGATCAAGATGCCCTTACAATTAGGATAAAACCGCATTCAATACTCCGCTGGGAACCGTTTGTTACACTATTATGCCATTCGGGATCAATAAGGTTGAGGCTACCTTCCAAAAGGGTACCATAACCATATTATATTATTTGATAAAATAGGAGGTCGAAGTATATGTAGACAAAATGATTATTAAGTCTAAGACTCAAGAAGGTCACGTTCCCGCCCTTCGAAAGTTCTTTAAACGACTACGACGATACAAAATATAGCTAAACCCACATAAATACATTTTTGGCCTCATGAAAGGAAAGATTTATGGATTCATGGTCAGTGAAATGGGAATCGAAGCAGATCCTGCCAAGCTGAAAGCCATACTCAAAATACCACCACCCTAGACAGAGAAGGAAGTCCTAGGATTCTTGGGAAAATTATAGTACATCAGTTGGTTCATCAATCAATCGAATTCTATTTGTGAACCCATATTCAAACTCCTCCAGAAGGATTCTACCAAAGTATGGAATGAGGTCGCTCGGGAAGCCTTTGACAGAATCAAGCAATGCCTTACCTGACCTCCGATACTTATGCCACCGTAGACAGGTCCCTCTACTCCTAGCCCAATACATCAAAGAATTTCCCAAGAAAAGGTCTATCTACTACGCGAGTCAAAAATTGGCTGGGTATGAATTTAACTGCATTACTTTAGAGAAAGAATGTTTCTCCCTGGTTTGGGTCATACAGAAATTACAGCACTACATGGTCGCTTTTACCATAAGACTTGTGTCCCAGATGGATCCTATCAAGTAACTTCTTGAGAAACCCTCCCTATCTATCCGAATGGCCCGGTGGTTGATGTTACTATCTAAGTTTGATATCATGTACATCACGGGGAAAGACTTGAGAGGGAGAGCCATCTATGTCTACCTTGCTGATTAACCCATGGAAGAGGTCAATGTTTGGGTATCTAAATTTCTAGATGATGATATTCTTTGTACTTATCAAGAGGACCTCTGATGATACTATCAATAAGAAAGGATACGTCATTGGGACACTCCTGATCGCCACTAATAACTCTCACACTCCCATTGCCATCAATCTAGATTTCCCCTATACCAACAATATGACCGAATATGAGGCATGGACTATATGCCTCAAATTTTCCCTTAAGAAAAATATCAAAAACCTAGATGTCTATAGGGAGTCTACCCTCATCGTCGGTCAAGTTCTTAGAAGATGGATATTCAAATACGAAAATTTCTTACCCTTCGACACCCACCTAAAAGATCTGGCCTCCCAATTTTGAGATATCACCTACACTACTTGCCCCGTCCAAGGAACATATAGGCTGACATCCTTACTACCCTGGCCTCCATGGTCAACATGGCTGAGGGAATAATAATGGACCATTTTCTAGTCCAAAAATAAGTTATGTCATCCCACTGCTACTACATTCAGCTCGTTATAGAGGAAAATTTTGACATGGTCTGGTTTTTGTACTAGGACATTTGGCGCCTCCTCAAGCACGGTATGTATCCCCAAGACACTAACAAGAAAGATAGTGTGACCCTTGACAAACTGGTTGCCCAATACATCATCTGTGACAAAGCACTATTGAAGAAAAGCTTCGATGGAACTCACACTATAAGAAAACGTAACTATCTCGACATTTTTTTGTGACGTTTATTGAAAACGTCAGCATAATTATCCAGTACCAATGTTTTTGTCAAAACGTTGGAAAATTTCTAGCAATTTAACAAAAACCGTTGTCATAGTTTTCATCATCCTAGAAAAGCGACGAGAAAGGCAGGATTTTTAAGTCATTTTTGGAGAAAAATGTCAAATACCATTTCCTTTTTTATTTGGAATCGATTTCCCTCCTATTTGGCTTCCAGCTACTTTTTATTTTTTTATTCTTTCTATTTACAAGATATATTCCCACATATCATTTCGAAACTATCTTCAATCGAACTCTTTTCTTTGAAGATATACTATTCTCAATCGGATGACGTGTTCGTGTGACTCATACATATCAAATCGCATTCACGCATATCAAGTCATTTTTGGATTCCTGAATATCAAATCAGAGCTCTTTTCTTTCATTGCAAATCCCTGAATTAAAATTTCATTGTAAAAACTCTTCTAAATTGGAACTCTATTCTCAATCTCTGTTTTTCGTTAACAAGAAGAAATGTATAAGGTAATCTATTTATCTCTCATATATGTATATCCAATCTAATTTAGGACAACACAATGGACCTTGAACAGTGGTTGTTAGAATTTGTAAAGGGGTGGGGCAGAAATCTAAAAAAACAAACTTGTATTAGGGTAAATATATAATTCCAGAAGAAAGTAGGGGAAAAAATAGAAATAATTAAATTTATATCTAACCACTTGTATGAGTGTAAATATTTATGATTTAATTTTTAGCCTACACATTTTTTTAGGGAAATTTACTATTATGTCCACCTGTTATGCCATTACCATGGACTTTTACAAGAAGAGAATTAGTAGAACTAGATGTGTTTAAAATATATCAAAATTCCTTTAGGGATCGTTTGGCAACCCAATTCCAAGGCTTGGAAGTGTAATTGGAAGACCAATTTCAATTCCATGGAACTGAAATTGGCCTTTGAATTCCATTTCCATGGCTTGGAATTCGGTTGCCAAATGGACCCTTAGTATTTAAAATTTGTTTGCGAGGGACCTAATAGTACTTTCTCCTTTTTCATGATTAATTTTGTTATGATTTAATGGTTTAGGTAAATATGGTTAGTTTATGACTTAATGTTTATTTGTTATGATTTCTTTTTTTTAAGGATTTGCATGTTGTGGTGGAGGATTTCTACATTGGACATTTTTTCTTCGATTGGATTGGAGTTTTGTAGGTATTTTTATTAAGTTTTATATTTTATTTAAACTTTTGGCCGTTCAAAACAGATTAGGAGATGTGGTCATTTACCAATGATTAAAATGGTTGAAAATGTCGGTTAACCAATGCCTCATGTCAGTCATCCAACATCAGATAAATAATCTCACGTCATTCAGTTGACATTTGTTCCTAAATGTCGGTCAACATACATTTGATAAAGAATCTCACATCGATCAGTTAACATTTGATCCTCAACATCAGTTGATCCTAAACGTTGGTCAAATGACATCTAATAAAGAATCACGCATCAATCAGTCGACATTTGATCCGAAATGTTGGTTGACCCTAAGTGTTGTGAAGTCGTCATTTAATCCTAAACATCGGTTCACCAATTCATTGCATTGTAAAATCAACATATGATGAAACATCGACACTTTCGACCTATGTTTTTGCCTTACTGTTGATGCAACATCCACACTTTGGTCCACTATTTCTTCCTTTGAAGGACAATACATTGGTCCACTATTTTGGACTTTACATCATATATATTACTAATTGAATCATCTTTCTACCTCTGATTTTGGAATTTACTTCATATTTATCACTTATTGAATAATCTTTCATTTAAACCGTTTACGTTACCATTTTCAAATAGGTCCTTAGTCATATTCATGACTTCTGTGAATTTTTCTAAGAATCTAAGTGAATTGATAAAGTGTGGGTGAATTTCTTAATTATATAAGATGTATCCAATTTCTTTTATTTAAAGATGACTTTTATGTGAAAGACAAAGCACAAGTAGGACTTCACTCAATAAAAAAGTTTTTATGTACCCTATCTTTATTCTCTATTAATTTTGATGCACTTCATGTTGAAAACTAATTTGCATGCTTTTGTTCATTCAATAAATCATTTGTACAAGTCAGTACATGCAAAATGTTTAGTTAAAGTTATTTTCTATATTTAATGGGTATATGATTTGGATTCTAGTTTTGGATTGATTAACTGTACTAGGGAATTGTTCATTAAAGAAATCATTTGGTCCACAGTTTTCCCTTTTTTCATGTTTTACTTTTCCTTTTTCTCTTATTTTCTTGTTTGCTTACTTTTCAAGTTCATGCTTTAATTTTCCTTTTTGTAATCCCCACCATAGTTTTATAATAAAACCCTAGTTTTATACTAAACCCCTAGTTTTATAACATAAATATTTCCTGTGAAAGTGGTAGTGGGCAGTATATCATGTTCGTGCTTTATATTTCTATTTTGCTTATTTTCTACTTTGGTTTTTGCCCCCTTTGTAATGTAAAGTTTGGTTCTATATTAATCATGCGTGATTCCTGTTTATTTTAAAAAGGGACTATAGTCTTATCAATTTTAATAAACGTGCACATATTACTTAAATATTTAGATTGCTAGTCAACTTTTGATGCATTTTCTGCAGCAATAGTAATGAGGATATTAACCATATCTTATTGCATTTACATTTATTCAATTCTATATGGAACTTTTTTGTAAGAATTTTGTTTGATGACTGTTCTACCTTAGGGTTGTGCTAATTTTCTTGTCGTGGGTTTGACTTTGGATGAGATAGTATAATGTCAAAGTTCTTGAGAGATGTATTCGTCCCATCAATTCCATTTCTCTGGTAAATTATTTTTCTTTTCGTTCTCTTTTTCTCCATAACATTGTGAACTTTCCTCGATCTTTCCTCTAAATAAGAGAAATAAAAGGTTAGATTGAGATGTGTATAGAAATTGATACATTAAAGCAAGAGAAAACCCCAAAAGGCTCGAAACAACCCGCATACATGTCAATTTCATGCATTAATATGTATAAATGTCTTTACTTCTTGTTAAAGTACTTTGTTGTTGCTAAAGACAAAGTGTCAATGTGGGCACTTTAGGTTTATCAATTTTATTTTGTCCACCTGATTTAATGTAAAAGTTATACCTAATTTAATGAATCCTCCCTCTAATCTTTAGAAATTTAAATGAGCATCATGTTGAAAATTCATTTCCATGCTTTTGTTCATTCAAGAAATCTTTTGTACAAGTTGGCTTATATTCTGATTTTGGATTGAAAAAGCATTTGATTTTGATAGTTTATATTCGACAATTCATATTAGGAAGTTTATACTCAGTTTATATTAGACAGTTTACCTGATTTGCATTAAGAAAATGATTTGGATTCTGATTTTGTATTAGATAGTTTATAAAAGACTATTTATACTCAGTCTATATCTATGTTTTACTCAGTTTATATATGATTTGCATTATGATTTTCCATTCAACGACATAAAATATACCCTATAATTCGTTTTCCTAAGTGCAATGCCCATATTTTCTAGCCGGAGTTTTGCTTCAGAAAATAATGAGCTTCTATTCCTGCATAGGAACAACTCCATTTCCCTCATTACTAGCATCTACCTCTAGTGCAACTGTGCAAATGTATTTTTAAAGTTAGGTCGAGCTAATAATATGTGGTGGTAAGGGCTTCCTTGAGTAAATCAAAAGCTTCCCAAGATGGGGGAGTCCAAGTGAATTGATTTTTCTTCAAAATATTGGTCAAATGCCTGCAAATTAACTCAAGACCTCTTACAAATCATTTATACTAACTAGTGAGTCCTGGGAACCTTCTCAACGCTTTGACAGTCTTGGGGAATGGACAATTCATCATTGCCTCCACCTTGGATTTATCAGCTACCACTCGTTCTTGTGAGTACTAAAATCGGGTTTTACTGAATGAACACCTGATCATTTTTTTTCCTAAAGCTGGTGTTGTTGCATCAACTATAGAGTGATACTTGAATGTTATATGTTGTGTATCTTTTTGTAATTTAATAAAATATACTAATATATCAAAATAAAACAACGATATAACATAAAAAGGATAAATTTTGTTAAATTCTCCTTGAATACAAAAATCATTAAGGCCTGAAATGAAGCCGATGAATTTGTCAAGCCAATAGGCATTACTAAAATTCTTAATTGGAATTACTAGTTGTATATGTGTGAATCAATTTATACAAATTTGCCCCATAAAAGTATATATCATAAGAGAGTAGATATCAAAAGTGAATAGAGTATAAACAACATATCATAGCTAAATCAAAATAATCCATGATACATAAAGAAAATGCGGAGTAATAAAAAAAGTGCATGTGTAAAATTTTTGGCTAACTTAGATTATATGTTGTTGGGTAAGGAACACTATGAAATTGTTGGCATGTTCCTCTTAATGATTAATTTTCTATTGTGGTTAGGTTTCGTCACTAGTCACAACTAGTGGTAATATACTTAATACCTTCATTTTTACGTCCTTTTGAATTAAATGATTATTTTTTTTCAAGTTACCCACTTAGCAATTGCAAAATTCTTTAATTTATTATTCCCTATGAGGCACGATCACTCTCCCTGAAGCCACGAGTCGCGTTTCGTGTTGAAACACGTATTATGTGCACGCTCTGACACATTATTGACACGTTGTGGATACGCTGGGACATGTGATGGTGATTATATTTTATTTATGATTTTTAATCTTAAAGTGTACTTGAATTTTGTTTTGTATGGTCCATTTTCTCAATTTCATGTTAACAATGCTCAGATAATGTATTTTATGAAAAAAATTTGTTTCATTTCATTAATATATATATATATATTATACTTATCCTAACTTGTCGTATCCTAGTTTTTAGAAGAATCGCATGTCGTATCCTAGTTTTTGGAAGAATCACGTGTCGTGTGTCGAAGCGCGTATCACGAGTCTGTGCTATAGGTTATTCCGTAAACAATATATGTATGTTCGCACTTAAAATGTGTAAGTAATTTACGTATATTTGTGTAAAGATGCATGTGTTTGTGTTTTGGAGTATCAATGGGTTTGGTCGCTAAGAATGGGGTAGGAGGGAGGGCCTAGTTATGGGTTTGGTAAAATTGGGGGAGGTAACTAGGTGTATGTGGTTGTTTTGATAAATTGAATTTATTTTCATAATTTTTCAAACATGGGCTATAGTTATTGTTCTTGAAAATAATCAAAATTTTCATATCTCATGAATCATCAGTGTTTGGGTAGGAGCCCAATTCAATAAAAGGCTTCGATTCTAGGTAATCATCCCTAGGGTTCCATTTTGGGTTGGTGCAAAGATATATTCATTTAGGTTTATGCTATATGTTTTAACTTTTAGTCTGGTGTTGGGTCTTAAAAGATGGATTTTGTTTTATGATCTTAGACTTTTATTTGGTTCTTGATGATCATAGCATAATGATAATATTTTTTTTGAATGTGATAGAATGGGTTATGTATGTTGTATAAATTGATATGATTCGAAGTAAATTTGGTTCAATGATTCTCTTATGGAATTTTATTTTAGTTTGTGCTAGAAAAAGTTTGATGCCTTTCTTTTAAATGCATAATAAAGTCATTCTTTATAAGAAAATTCACAATTACATAATAAGCTTATTTGAGAGGAATTTAGAGATTTGTTGCATATATAAGTTATCTTTCAATTTATATTTATTATACACTTCTATATTTTACATTTAGACTCGTGTGATTAAATAGTTGGATGATAATATATTTCCAACAACTTCATTCATACTTTATAGGCGGATTTACACTTAAGTCCCTTGTTGAAATTTTTAAATATTTAAGGACAATTTACAATTAGGTACACTTGTTATGCCACAAGCGTGGACTTCTACAAGAAGAGCATTAGTGGACCTAAGTGTTTAAAATTTGTTAAAATTCCTTTAGTGTTTAAAATTTGTTTGCGAGGGACCTAAGAGTCTCTCTTACTTTATAATCACTCAATGAATGTTACACATGACTTTATAATCACGTTTGAAGTATTGATCATTCATTTGTCTCACAGGTTTTCTCATTACTAACTATTCGACTTATTTAACAACAATATTTTTATATTTTTTCATTAGGTTGATTATATTTATGGATAAAAGTTGGATTAGTGTAAAACATAAATGTCGTCCTTTATAAGAGAAAGGAGCATAAGCCTTTGTTAAGTTTGCCTCTGATAACAGACCGAATGCTGAAAAAATATTATGTTCATATAATAAATGCCGCAATATGATATTTGTGAAGAAAGATAATGTGGTAGAACATATAATACTTAATCGTTTCTTATAGAGTTATACATGTTTGACCTTTCACGGGGAATCTTCCTCATCTTCAACTCCCTCTTCTGAATCTGTTTTTGGTGATGAAATGAGAGAGATGATACGTGATGCCTTTGGAATTCCTCCCTTAGACCCACGAGAGTTTTTGGACAGTGGTGCAGAGCAACAAGGGGTAGAGGGTCCAGATATTGAAGCCAAAAAAATCTTTAATCTGATAAAAGAATCGGAGCGAGAGTTGTATCCAAATTGTAAGAAATATTCCACACTCTCGTTTCTTATTCGATTATGCCATATAAAGTGTTTAGGTGGGTGGTGTGACAAGACCTTTACTATGCTTCTTGAGTTCTTTAAAGATGAATTCCGAGAGGGTGAGACATATTCAAAGTCTTTTTATGACGCCCGAAAGTTGATTCCAAACTTAGGGTTAGATTATAAGAAGATACATGAATGCCCTAATGATTGCATGTTGTACTGGAAAGAGATAAAAACATACGAAAGAATGTCCAAAGTGTCATACCCCAAGATATAAACAGTTAAAGGGTTAGTCAGATAACGATGTTACTATAGATAGTAAAATTCTTGCGAAGGTGGTAAGATACTTCGCTTTAATACCAAGACTTCAAAGGCTATATATGTCATGAAAGACAACATCACGGATGATATGTCATGTCGAAGAGCGAATTGATAATGGAAACTCCAGGCATCCAGTCGATTCTTAGAAAACATTTGATGAGATATATCGTGATTTTGGTGGAGAACCACGGAATGTCGGGCTTGCTTTATCAAGTCACGACTTGAACCCATTCGACAGCATGGGTATTGCCCATAGCACGTGGCCTGTAGTTTTGATGCCGTTAAATATAGCCCCATGGTTGTGTATGAAACAACCATATATGATATTATATGTACGTATTGATGGCCCTAGAGGTCTTGGTAATGATATTGATGTTTATTTATGCCTTTTCATTGACGAGTTTAAGGAATTGTGGGTTGGGGTTGACACTTACGATGGATCAAAAAATCAAACGTTTAAACTACGTACGTCGTTGATATGGACTAGTAGTGATTTTCTAGAATATGAAAATTTTTCGGGATGGTGTAAAAAAGTTAAATTGGCATGTCCTTGTTGTCCCAAATATACTCGCTCGCGGTGTTTATATAATGGAGGTAAGCATTGTTACATGGGTCATCGTCGATGGTTGCCGGAAGATCATAAATTTTGAAGGGATAAAATCTCTTTTGATGGTACAATTGAATTGGATACATATCCCTCTCGACTATCAAGAGATGACGTGTATGCCGAAGTAAAGGAATTCGATAATAAGTAAGGGAAGGATCCACTGTTAGAACGTAAAAGGAAAAGGGTTAATAATGAAAAGAGTAGTACACTATCATATAATTGGAGAAAACGAAGTATATTTTTTGAAGTAGATTATAGGAAGGACAATTTGATACGCCATTATCTTGATGTAATGCATATTGAAAAAAATGTGTGTGATAATGTGCTCGGGACATTATTGAATATTGATGGGAAGGGAAAGGACAATTTGAATGCTCGTCTAGATTTAAAGAAAATGGGTATTCGTAAATCGTTGCATCCTCAAAAATAGGCAAATTACAGGTACTATTTTCCACCTTCATGTTTCACATTAGACAATAAAGGTAAAGATTTGGTATGCAAAGTGTTGAAGAGGGTGAAAGTTCCAGATGGGTATGATTCGAACATATCGCGGCGTGTTAATCTTAAAGAGCGTACAATATCAGGATTGAAGAGTCATGGCAACCATATCTTAATACAAGATTTACTTCCTATTGCTTTAAGAAATGTGTTGCCTAAGAATGTGCTAGAAGCATTGATTTAATTGAGTAACTTTTTGAGGAGTATGTACTCAAAATTGATGAATGTAAGTGATCTAGATCATGTTCAGTCTCGCATTGAGCTCACATTATTCCATCTTGAGAGGATATTGTTGCCTTCATTTTTTGATGTCATGGAGCATTTAGTTATCCATTTAGAGGAAGTGGAAAAGATCGAAGGACCATCGCAGTACCGGTCATTATACACTATTGAAAGGTGTTATATTTTTCTAATATTGATTATTTTTTAATTTTAATGTGAGTGTTTTTCCATATATAATTGAATTTTCCTCCCAATAGATACTTGTTCACACTAAAGAATTATGTAAAGACCCAAAGTCATCCAGAAGGTTCAATTGCACAAGGATATTGTAGAGAAGAAAGTTTGACATTTTTCTCTTAGTACTTGCATGATGTTGAAACCAAGTTTAATTGACCAGTAAGGAACGACAGAGGTACATTCAATTCTTTTGGTCAAATCAGTGGTCGAAAACTTTGTAAATCAGATGAGTCTGTGCTTGATGACATTACATATGCACTAGAAAATCGGTGTGTTCTCGTCAATACGAAAGCAATTGCTCCATTTCTAGAGTAATTATATTCTTGAATTAGGTAACACCATTTTTTAGCCACACGAAATACAATAATGACACATTTCAATGTAGGATTCACTATGCATCAATTAGGAGTAATTCCCATCTCGGACCACATGATGTGGACTGCATTCATAACAAAACATTTCATTTATGGTTTACAGATCATGTAAGTAATATACATATGTACAATGTTTAACGATATCATTTATTTTGAATGAGTAGGTTCATAAGTTGCTTAAGGCACCTAATATAGAGATATCAGAACAAATTAGGAGATTATCTAGGGGTCCATTAAAAAACTCAAAGAGATTCTCAGTGTATATTATAAATGGCATTAGGTATCATACGAAGGATCGTGAGAGGAAAAGAAAGACACAAAATAGTGGAGTCATATTGAAGGTAATTACTGAAAGTTATGCAAGTGCAAGAGATAGAAATCATGTATCTGGATATGTTAATTTCTATGGGGTTTTAACAGACATCATTGAGTCGTGTTATTCTAAAGCTTACAAGTTTTTTTTGTTCAAATGTGATTGGGTTGACAATAGTAGAGGTCTCATCGAGAGGGATGGTTTTGGTTTCACTCTTGTAAACTTCAACCATTTTTTATATACAAAGCATCAAATAACGGATGAACCTTTCATCTTAGCATCTCAAGCAAATCAAGTTTTTATGTGCGAGACCCAATAGAGAAATATTGGCATATTGTTGTGAAGAAAAATACTACAGATGTTTTTGATATTCTTGGACAGTAATGTATAACCCAAGACATCATGTCTCATAAAATAGAGTTGTGGTGCGAGAAAAATTTAGATAATATGACATTCACTCATGATGACGAGGCTATTTGGGTAAGAGAAGGTGTTTCTAGAACTATTGTTGATAAGGGAACATAAGGAGAGTCTCATAAGGATGATGAGGCTAGTATGTAGGTTTATTCTAATACAACTGGGAGCGTTAAGGGGGTCCATTTGATTACATACTTATTTTTCTCTTAATTACACAAAAATCCCATCTTATCATTTTTTTAAGTTAAGACTGGCTGTTGCAACATGACATTTGGTGAAAAGAATTTTTTCTCAGTTCTAGTATTAATACTGAGTCTATTTTGACTTTTTTATGTGGTGGACTCAGTTTTGGTTTTATACATATCCACCTTTGTGAACAATATATTTTCTAGGTTATTTCCCCCTATTTTACAAGGTGTTTTGGTTATTTTCTCATTGTATAGTAAAAATATTATAGGGATCATATATAGGAGATAAGTACAATCACCTTGGAATCAAATATTTCCAAATTATTGCAATGGTCTACCGATTTTAAGCCTTCAGATCTTAGATCTACTTCATCCCATGTGTGGGTGAAATTTCAAGCATTGGGTATTATTTCTTGGAAGCTCAAAATTTTCTTTGACATTGGTGGATGTATTGGTACACCAATCAAGATTGATCAAGAAATATTGGCTAAGGGGAGAGATATGCTAGAGAATGCAATGTTGGCTCAAGAAATGGTGTCTTTGATTAATCAGAATAATTATGGAGGTAATGTGGTCTTTAAACTGGATCTTGCTAAAGCCTATGATAGAGTTTCTTGGACTTTTTTTTATTCATGTTCTTAGAATATTTAGTTTCTTATAACATTTGATTAATTTTATATAGAGGAACATCTCGAACTGCTAGTTTTCAGTGGTGATCAGTGGTCAAGATAAAGGGTTTTTCAAATCATATAGAGGCTTGAGGCAAGGGGATCCCTTATCCCCAAGAATTTTTATTCTAATGGATGAAGCTTTCTCTAGAAACTTAAATAAAGTTCTTTAGAAGATGGATGGTTTCAAATTTCCATTAGGTTGTCCAAGAATTAATCTTCTTGCTTATGCAGATGATATAATTATTTTCTCTTCAGGATCCAAAAGGGACATGAAGGTGATAATGGAAGTTCTTAAGGAGTATGAAAGAGATATATGTCAGAAAATTAACGAGCAGAAATGTCAGTTATTCATATCCAACAAAATGTCAGTGAATTTAGCTAATGCTATCAGAGTTTCAACTGACATTAACATTAAAACAATTCCTATTATCTATTTGGTCTATCCTCTTTTTGTAGGTAGAAAGAAAAATTCATATTTGAGCACTTGATTCTAAAGATTAGAGGTCAGCTTGGCAGTTGGAAGTCCAGATCCTTATCTATGGGAGGAAAGCTAATTTTAATTAAGAATGTCTTAAGTTCTATCCCTACTCATACAATTGCATCTATGTCTCTAACAAAGTGTATCTTGAACAAAATTGAAAACCTTTTTGCTAGATTCTTTTGGGGTTCCAAAGATGAAGTCAGAATGTCCCATTAGTGCAAGTGGGACAAGATCACAAAACCTATTCGAGAGGGAGGTTTGGTTATTCGTAAGATCGAAGACATTAGTAAGGCCTTGGCAATTAAACAATGGTGGAAGCTCAGAAGTGTAGATTCTTTATGGTCTTCATTCATCAAAGCTAAGTATTGTAAGAAAATTCATCCCATTGAAGCCAAGTTGAGAAACAAATCCAAAGCTTGGGGCAGAATGTGTCAAATTAGAATGGAAGCAAGGGAATATATTAGTTGGAGGTTAGGTGAAGGAAAGATATATTTTTTTAAAGATAAATGGATGGAAATAGGTCCTATATGTGACTTGATTGACTGAAACCAATCAGGATTGGTTAAAGAATTTTGAAATCAAGATGGCAGCTGGGACATTTATAAATTACAGCAAGTAATACCTCAATATATATTGCATCAAGTGCTTAAATTTGAGAGATGGTACAATAAGAAAGATGAGGTAGTTTGGAAAACATCCACATTAGGTGAGTTCTCTTTCAAATCTGCTTGGGAAATAAGTAGATCTCTCGAAGCTAATTGCAGATCTGCAGATTTATTATAGGATTGTAGAATTCCTTCTAAAATTTCCATTTTCAACTGGAAACTTCTAAGGGTATTAATTCCTACAGATGATAGATTAAAGAAAATTGGTTTCTTTATCCCTTCAAAATGTTTATGCTGCAAGGTCAGTACCGAAGAAAATTTAGAACATGTGTTTTCTTCTGGTGATATAGCTAAAAATGTTTGGGATCACTTTAATCAGTTGTTTGGGGTTCTTTTAAATGTTGGGTATATTAGACAAATAATGACCTCTTAGTGGTTAGCTCCTACAAAGGCCTCTCAAACAAGTTTCAAAATCATTCCTAACTTCATTTACTGGAAAATTTGGTTAAGTAGGAGTAAAGCTAAATTTGAAGAGATAAAAATGTCACATGTGAGCCTTATCAAACAAGTTCACTCTAATTTCAATTTAGCTTTCACTCCTACTTTAACTAAAAGGTCTAAGCCTATGTTAGTTTAGTGGATGGTTCCTCCTAAAGGTTATTTGAAACTCAATACTGTTGGTAGCTCTTTAGGTAATCCAGGTTCAAGTGGTGGTGGTGGAATTGTCAGAAATGATAAAGTCCATGTGATTTGGTATTTTCATTCTAATTTTGGGGAAATACAAAGCTTGGAAGCAAAAGCTAAAGCTCTATTATCTGGAGTTTCCCATTTGCAAGATTTTAGAGGGTATCAAGTGATAGTGGAGTCAGACTCAGACTCAAAGATTATCATAGAAGTTTTGAATAACAAACACAAGTGCCCTTGGAGAATCCAATGGATTATTGATCAAATGTTATCAATATCCTCTTATCTTAATTGCTCATTCTGTCATGTTCTCAGGGAATCCAGCAAGGCTGCAGATTATCTGTCTAAGAGAGGCAGTGCTCAAAAAATTTCTTTTTTCGCTCATCATATAGAAGCTCTCCCTAAGGAGTTTAATTATATCCTCAAGATTAATAGATTAAATATTCCTTCATTCAATTTTAATTAATCTTTGGTTTGTAAGGGCCCTGAGATAAAGAGCCTTATTTATTTTTCGCTCATTGGTTGTAAGCTCTAGAGATTTCATGTTGTGTATAAATAAATAGTCCCCCCCCCCCCCCCCCCCAAAAAAAAATATATGAGAAGTTTCCTCTTCGATGTAGACACTATAGGATTATTAGACATTAGGTCACTGAATATATGGTTATCAAAAACCAGTAGGTGGATAATCATGAAACTAATAATGCCCTGCCTAAATCTTGAGGGAGATTTAAATATAAAACTCCTCGGACTAATGAAGTGTGGAAAGCCGTTCAATAAAAATATCAATCCAAAAACTATTTCAAAATGGGAAACACCTTTAGGGCTAATGATCCTAATTCTCCAATCACAACTATCCTTAACCATGTTAGCAACAACTCCTCTAAGAACTCTTTCAGTCATAAATCATAGAATCTAACCCATGCTACCCCATGAAGCTCCACTTATCGATCTGAATCAAAGGTTTTTTAAGTTATCTTCTCTAAATCTCAAAGGGAAAAAAAGGCATTCTTGCCATTCAAGTTATTACTTAATAAGTTCTCATACTTCTTACTGTTAGTTCTTTATTGTAATGTTAGAGGGATAAATAATTGCCCTACTCATTTCTCCAGAAAGATTTCTCTTTCGTTCCTCACCACTTTTGGAGATATGTAGTCACGCAAATTATCAATGTTAACGATTGAGGTAACTTGTTACCTAATACGTGGCTTTGTTGAATCTTTGCATACATTTATACCTACTTTTGTTAGCAATAATGCTCAGAAGATTACTATCTCTTCTTTTTCTAGTCTAAAATACATTCTCTTCTCCTCTATTTATGATCCTCCTTATTAAATTATGGGAAAGAGACTTTGGAACTCTTTATCTTTTATTCATAATAATCATCCTTCTCCTTTGAAGATTATTGACAATTTCAACTTGGTTCTAGGCTCTAAATAATGTAAAGGTTCTAGATTCCCATGTAACAAACCTTGTGAAGAATTAAAAGAAATGATTGATTCTTTTAACCTTGTTCATATTGACACTACTGGTATCCTATATGCTTGGGTTAAAAATAGGTGTGCATCATTTTATATACTTGGGTTAAAATAAGCTTGCATCACTTGTTGATAGATATTTGTGTTCTAGTGGGGAATTTGATATAAAAAATAGGCATGCATCACATTATATATGAATTTTTTGGGGGGATCTTATAATACTACAAATCTTCATAAAGTAATCCCCAAAATGTATGAACATGATTTGTGATTTCTCATTCACGTTTTCACTTTGTAAATTGAGAATATGATTAAAAAGTTGCATAGTCCATAATCAATCAGTGAGTTACTATTAAAGTGGATTTCAACTGCCATTCGGCTTAATCGTCAAAATATTCAAGTTCGGTGTGATTTTACAGGGTCATTAGTTGTTTCGAGTTCTTTCTACACATGTTATTCCTTGGCAGAATTGAAATTACACATGGAAGTGTACTCTCAAACCTCAAACTCCTACAACTTTTTGGGATTGGAATTTTGAATGAGGATTAATCTGGCTCAACTCAAATGAACTCAATTTTAGTTTCCCTGTCCTTGAGATGTGTTTAAGATGTATTTATTTACCAAAGGTAAAGGATATCAATATTGATGCTCCCAAGCTCAACAAATTTAAAATATCACATGATCAATATATACAACTAATAAATATATACAACAACTCAATTAAAAAAGAAACAAAATATTGGAAAATAAAGTTAATAAAGAAATTTCTCTTGATTGTGTTTTTCTAGTTTCGATACATGAACCTGCTTTTTACTTCATCATGTCCGGACTCGTATAAGATAATTTTGATTATTTCTTCTTCACTTTTGCATATTGTTTTCCCACAAACCTTTCATTACACCTAGAAAGTAAAAACCAAACAAACTGTTAATAACCAAAGTAAAAAAAATGATATAAAAACATACAAAGTCTCCTTGACTTGTATCATATGTAATAAGTAAAACTTGAGTATTACTGAGTCCAAAAGAATGGGAAGGCCCAAGAGTGTCAGTTGGGCAGAGAAGATTATTACGGGTAAAGAGGATTGAGTTGACTTAACTATATAATCTTCGTTAAAAATACTGGAATCAACATTTTTATAAAGTGGTGTAGAAATTGTCTTTGGAGATTGATGTAAATAACGTAAATGAAAATTGTGAATATGATATGAAATATCTACTTTGTTATTACATTCTCTCTCTTTTTGAAGGATTTAATATTAACTCACCACGACACTTTACATGAGGGAAGCCACGTCATTCTACATAGGATAATATTACTCTGAAAAACCACCCTTGTTTCGTTTAGGAGAATATATTCCTAGACGCTGAGTATCGTTGATTTCGCATATAAGCTATCATTGTGGCATTACGAAATACTTTTCCTAAAATATTTTTATGAAATGACACATACTTTAAATCATTAGCATAAAGGAGGTTGACTTTGCTACCGAATTTGAGTATGCTGAATGTACCACTCTTCAACATATGTTGAATAGAAGCTTCACCGATGTAATATTCCGATCAATTATATTTACAAACACCCAAATTTGTGACATCATTAGTATATAAAACCTTTTGTAATGTCATTGCAGTATGATTGTTCCTCCCACATATTTGGCATCCACCATGTCCTCTATTTATCCCTCCTGTACTGTTAGATTTACTGAAATAAGAAGTGCCTTTTACTTGCAATGGAGAAGATTGCATTTTATGATTTGAGTTGTATGTTTGTTTGCTGAATGGTTTGAACACATGCCCTTGAAAATTAAAACTTATGTGAGAATGGTAATTGCCTCTTCCTATCAAGAACCATCCTTTGCCTATGTTGAAATAAGATCCTCGATGCGGCATCAATTCCATGTTTTAATCAACTAGTTGTTAAAGAGTGTCATGCTTTCTATCCCTAAGATCAAAGAACCTTAGAGTATTAACCAACTAAGTCATCATAGGATAGGTTGGTTTACCCAGTATTACTGTTATGGAGGTAGCATATTTAAAACAAAGGCCTTTAACACATGTGATTACTTTGGTATCTTCATCAGTTGGTTTGCTTATTGAATTCGAACCATCATATAGCTCCTTAAAGTCCTTCAGATAGTTGTCCACCATTTTTCCTTCAATTATGATGCTTTGCAATTGATCATTGAGTTAAAGTTCGCTATAAGAAAAAATTATAATGAGTTTTTAGCTAGTAAGAGCCTTGACTTTTGGGGTAACATTCAAAAATAAGATTTCATTATGAAAATTAATGGTAATATTTCTTTCAGACGTTGTAGCCTACTCATTGAAAGTAAGATAGCATTATCATTAATGCTCCATTTTGCCTTTATTTGTGTATAATTGATACAACTGATAGATTTTAAAGGATAATCATCCCTTTGTATTTATTTGTGTATTATTGATGCTCAGTTTTACAGGTAAGATTGAGGGTTGTGGAACGTTGTAGACTAACATGGCAGTCCATGGACGTCGAACTCAACACCATAGAGTAGTTATGCCTAGTCCCGAGTGACAAGAGAAGGTTGATTCAAATCATTTCATGGGTTATCCTCCACCTAACTGTCCAGCTACTCACACTGCTACTACTAGACCATTGAGCCCTCCATTGTCTGGAAATAGCAAATAAGGCCAAGGTGCAGGTATAATTTTAATTGAAAGAACAACATATACTAATGAACTATTATTATAACTTAGATCTTATCTTGGAGGATAGGCAAGAACTAGAGGCCCTAAGTCGATGCATAGTGGTTGGGGTGAGGATGAGGGAAGTTTACAAACTCAGTGAATGAATTAGGCCAACTGATTGGAAATTATGCAACTAAACTTGCTTTAAATCTAGGAGTTTTTGAACGAAATGGGATTCTACTACCATTGACTTATCGCGATTGGAGACACATGGACGAAGAGTTCAAGAATGATGCATGGACTCATGTCAAGGTATAACTTTACTAAAACATGTATGCACTTTATTTGCAATAGAAGCTAGAACCCTATGAGCTACATCTGTTTGAAATGTTTTAAAACAAATTTTTCACATCCACGTTCTAATTCTGTTATAATTGAAATGTTTAGCATAATATCATTTGTTTATTCTATTATTGAAATATTCCGTGTAAGAAATTCCAAATGATGAACCCGTTGGGGGAGATAATTGTTGTTTATTTTTTTACTGGTGCCATAGGAGAATAGCTGCTACAAATTACAAAGCATAATGTTCTTGCTTTGTCTAATTTGTTTTAACTTGTATTTTGTATTCTACTTATTTATAGGTAGATAGATTTAAGATTTAAAAGGTATTCAGTTGTTAAGTTCTATTTACTCAGATTGACTATTATTTTTATGTTATCAGTTGAGGTGTTTTGTATTTTAAAGACATGAACGGGATAATGTTAGAAAAAAATGGACCTGGAAAAATCACATTTCTTTGAGAACAAAACGACTAGATAAACCCTTTATTTACTTTGTGAAAAAGGGATGTGCATTAGTAGATAATATATATCTCCCAATGTTCCCATCTACAAAATGTAGTTTATTGTGGGTGAAGAGTTCTTAAACTCTTTGTCCAGTAATATTGCAATCGATTCCTTCTTTTTGGTACTGTTAATCTAGGTAGTGTGATTCATGCACAATTATCTAACTTCTTCCCACATCCACTAGTTATGGATGTGGGACATTAATGTAGTTTATTATGGATGGATTAAAGATAAGCCAATGCACTCATAGGCTATCATATTTTCATTCATTATTTTATTATTATTAACCATGACAATCCATGCTTAGTTTTATGTTTATTATTTAATAGTATAACACCAATGCCAAAGAAGATACGAGGTACTTTATAATGCAATCCCTCTCAAAGAAGTGGAAATAATGGAAGGCCACTACAAAGCCTCAAAGTTATGATCTGTATGATACAAATGTGGAACGCCTGACACATTGTCCCCTTAGGGTTGATGATGTGACCAAAAATGTGTCTAAAGTGCATGATTATATAGGCTCAAGTGCAAGCCTATCGCGTTAGTAATAAACTCAGTAAGTCGGGATCGTATCCACAGGGAACTAGCACGAATGCTCATAACGACACGAGAATAAAAGACTAACCCTAAATTGATTCGAGAAACGAAACTAAAAGGTGATTAATTGTTAAACTGAATTCTACTGTCTAAATGCAAATGAAAGTTAAATTACAAACTAAGCTAGATGCTAGAAATAAAACTACTGCAATTAAGTAAATATGAATGAGGTAAAAGAAGGTTAAGATACAATCCCCCAAACCCTAGTACATTTAACGGATATAACACTACCTTTTGAATTAGATATTTGATTAAACCCAGTCTTTATTAATCCTAAGCATTACATATATGAGGGTACTAGCCCGCATCATACATAATCAAAGGCAAGAATAAAGTGGTGTCGCATTGTCAACACGCACATCACAGTCTTAAACACCTCGGTTACCTAGGTAAAATGAGGTTAAAAGACTTACAATGATTGTGTTTATTACAATACACGATTCTAATCAAAATTTAATTCGAAATCTATTTTCTATACATGTAAGCTACATCCGGTTGGGTTCATGCATCCCAACCCTTGGAAATTTAGCTGGACATAATTAAACTAAGCATAAACACAAAATCAATATTGCAGGAATTCATGGCTACGTGAAAAATTGGGATAAAAACTTGTAAATAAGAATTGCTACCTACTTTCTACGAATAATCAGAAACAAATATAAAAGCAATTGAAAACAGAAGGAAACAATACTTGGAATGAAGAAAATTGTGGAATTAATGCTTGAAACTTGAATAAATGTTGAAGAAATTAAAACCTAGGGTTCTTGGGTACAAAATCTCTCCAAAACATACAAAAAGAGAACTCATAAATTTCTGGTATCAAGTTAGAATAAGTACCCTACGAAATTACAAGAGTTTGAGATAGATAGGACTCTCAAATTCAAAAAGAATAAAAATTTAGAAAATCGCAATCGAACCTGTCCGGCCCGGGCTTTTGGTTCGGTTTGTTACAAGTCGGATCGGTTCGTTTTCCCCCTTAATTTTGATGGGTCTGGTCTTACTTTTTATGCAGGAAATATCAAGACATCGGACCGGTTCATCTTTGGCTTTACTCGGTCCGGTCCGATGATGCGTTATATTCATGATTTTAGACCTCTCCGGATCAGTTTTTTTTTGGCTCATACCGATCCGGTCCAAAATTAGATTTCTTTCTGCTCTTTTTTTTAATTTTCTCTCATCTTTGAATGCTCCATAACTTCTGATCAGGGACTCGAATTTGGACGTCGTTTCTTCCTACGTGCTTGTAGACTCGATGCCTTCAACTTTCATTTTGGTTCCTCGTCCGAACTCCAGATGTAAAGTTACTCTTTTGCCCTCTGAATTTTTTCCTTTCTTTCTGCCTTGATATCTTGGTTTTGAGTTTCCTCTTCTCTTCACTTGTATAAAATACCTCTAAAATGTAAGGAGAATACACGAAACTCAATGAACTATATAGGAAATATCTGTAGCAAAAATATGAGATAAATCAACAAATTTTACATCATACAAGGTGATAAAGCCTCTAAATGAAGGGGATAAATCAGAAGAATTTATGCCTAATCAAACCCCCCTTACTTAGAACTTTGATCGTCCCAAGCAATGTAAAAGAATAAAAACAAGGCTCAACTCTTGAAAATCATTTTATTAAGAAATAATACCTGTTTCGTGAGCAAGCGATTGCATTTAGCCTATTCAACAGGTCGTTAAACCCCTAGGTTACCGTAGTAGGACAAGTTGTGTCTCGTGGGGGTTTGTAGTGAATATACCCACAAAATTCTTTTCCGGCTCAAAAGATTTAAAAATACCTAAAAATTGTACAATTCAAACTTTTCTAAAAATAGTCACCATAGATTTATATTCACATGTGTCAATTTGTCGTGTGTGTGAAAATCCAAAAATTAACCACAAATTTCCACTAATTGATAATTACGTTACTTTTCAAAAATTCATTTTGACTCAATTTCCCACAGATTCACTCACAAACGAATCTCTTGGAATGATGTTGTTTCTCTCGGTATGCATGATATAAAGAGTAAATGTAATGGAACATGAATTCACTCACCCAAAATTGAAAGACGGAATATTTATAGTGAAGGGATCTCTTCATTAGAGTATGGTCATTGGGAAAAATGGGAAACATTGCCTCTTATCCACACTAATTAATCTCTTGTATTATCTTTTCTTGTTTTAGCTCTCCACGCGGTAATCAATTTTGTAATTCGAACTCGATTGGGACTTTTTCGGATTTTAGGAACATTAGGTAAAAATAGGAATTGTAGGGAAATTCGGAATTGGAATTTTTTCTTATGATGTCCATTAGTGCTTTTTAGGGCTTTTGCTCATTTTTCTCTTCTATTTCTATTTTTCCATTTTTCTTTTCTTTCTATTTTTGCTGAGCATTACTGTATTTTTTGCTTCCCCCTCTTTAGTTCACTTATTGGAATTAATTAATGAAATTTCTAATTTTCACTATTCCGGGCTATTTGGGTTTTTCTGGTTACCAAACGAAAAGGGAAAATTTTATTAGGCTCAAATTGGGTTGCAAAGGGATGATTTTTTCACAACTTTTTATGGTTAATATTTTTGGGTAACAAACGCGGGCCTGTATCATTGTCCGAATCACTAATCATAATACCATATGCGTATCGAGATTAATTTAATTTAGAGATATTTTAGCGCGCTTTTCCAAGAGAACATCTGACACGTTTCCCGTAACCGATCAGAACTAATTTTTTTGAGATTTTCATTGACTTATTAAAACGCTGAAAAGAACTTTGAGTTAATCATAACTCGAATTGATTTAAAAACTCACAAAAAAGTGATAGGCTCTAAATCTCACCGGGTTGATTAACCTCCACATTTATTCGTAAAAGTCGTTAATTTTCTTTCATTTTCCATCTTTGGTCAATTTCGGTTTAATGAATTTGGATTTTTACAAATTTGAGACTTCAACAAAATTTTGGTGACAATTTTTGAAAAATTTAAATTCCAATTTATTTAATTTGAAGAAAAATAAGTTTTTCTTTTTCGAAAATTTTCAATGTTTTTGGAATTTTTTTAAATTTTCTAATTTGTTTTTGGGTTTTGGGCATTTTGAACTTTGTGAAATTTTGAAGCGCATGCGTACCCCCCATAACTCAGACTTTTGCAAAGTCCCGATGCAAAAGGACAAAAATCAAAACTAATGAGAGAAGGTATAGAAAATAAACGAAGTACAAAATGCAATAATAAAAGAAGAACATATAAGAAAAGAAAAGATAGGCAAGCAAATCTTCCATTATATAAGCAGATTACAAGCAGTTATAAACGAAAAATGGAAAGATTACAAAAAAGAACCAAGTCAAACATGCTACTGAGGTGGCAGGTGAGAGGTGCCGGGAGCAGTCGGATCATATGGGTCTTAAGTAACTCGGAGGCAATGCACCTATAGTCATGTGATACATCTCACCCTAAAGCCGATGCATCATGCTTGTATCACGCTCGTATGCCCGACTGTCCTCTTCGATATCAACATTGTATTTATTTATGAAACCGTCAAAGCGCGATTCGAGTGCGGTGATGCGTCTATCAAAATCTTCTCCCGGTGGATCAAAATCTTCATCTTCATCTTCATTATACTCGTTTCCTCACCCTCGCCCATGACAACATCAACAGCCACATCTTCCTCCTTTTCCTCATCATCGTCTTTCGCATTTGTCTCTTCATCATCTTTATCATCATCCGACCTCCGTGCTCGGATTATTTCCCTTTACTTCTAACTTTTGGTGCGCGTGCCCTTCCCAATAGGACTGAGAAGGCAGGGAAACCCGGTGGGGGGATCAATGCCAGCATTGACTAAAATGGAAGTGATGAGCCGGGCATAAGGGAGAGGGGCGGTACCCTTCTTATACAAGGACACAAAAAAGATGTCCTTGTAGATAATGTGGGCCAGTGGATAGTGGTATTAGGGTTAAAAAGGTGATAAACAAGGGTATCTTGACGGGGGCGCATAGCGAAATTGTTTAAAGTTTGGAGGATGTTGGCGCAGATATTTGGAAAGTTATGCGGGCTTTGTCATTCATCCGGCCCACCGAGAATGTCTCGATACCCCAATATTCCCCGGGAGTTATGCAGGACATGCATGTGTCTTTTTCAAAGTGCGAGACTATTGGGGTACGTATATTGGGCTGGGCTTGGGATGCCTTTCTCTGCTAATTTCCGAATCCGAATTTTTAAGGAGAATGGGACGCGTGTGGCGTCAACATAAGCTTCGGAAGTAAAGTCAGGAGTGCGGACAAGAGATCCATAAAACGTGCGCACCTCGGCCGCCCACACCTCTCCCTGGGTCTCGTTGAGGAAACGACTCCACCCCCTCGGATGGAAGAGGTTAGTGACAGATTTGGGAAGTTCGTTCCAGCGCACTTGGCGCTCCATGTGTAGTTTTTATGAATGACTGAAAAAATGTTTGCACCAAGCTTGCTCTTGGTTCGATCAGAACGCCTCGTTGCCATGGCAGATAACCTTAATGGAGGCATATTTTTTTGGGAGGGTTCTATTTGCCATGTGGGAATGAAGTCGGTTTAAGGGAAAATATGGAAGAGAGAGTAAAAGAGTTAGGTGAGTGGAGTGGTGGTGAAATGGGGAAGGATGAAGGTGTATTTATAGGTGGTGGGTGGAGGGAATGGTGTCTTTTGGAGGGAAAAGGTTTTGAAGGGAGGGGGAGATGTATTTAGGAGGGAAATATGGATTGGGAAGAAGGGAAAATTGAATATGGAGGAAAAAGGGGAGATTGGGTGAATGGGTGATGTATCTTGGGAAGGGGAAAAAAGACAGACGCCGAAACGATCCGGGTCCCCATGACTGGACCGGTTCGATCCTTATTTTTTTATTTTCCTGCATAAACGAACTGATCCGGGTCTTCAGGGGTGGACCGGTTCGGTTCCATGTAAGTTTCTGATTTCCCCTAACTTAGGATGAACTCATGTCTCTCAAATTTCTGGATGTTTCCACAACTATTCCTATGCATGATTGATCTAAAACCTCCTAATGCTTACAGCGAAAACCTAGACTCTCTCTCGACGTGTGTGATCCCGCTCCTATCATAACGTGATGTATACCTACCAACTCCTAACTACCCTAACCGACTCACATCTACTATACATAAGAATCACCCCATACGCATCGGGGGTGCGACGACCTTCTCGTACTTCTCAATCACTCCACATAGATGGAGTTTGACAACCAAATGGTGTCGGCTTCTTCGATGCATGCCTCAAACTACGGTTTAAGGTGTTGGCCATTCACCTTGAAAGTATTTCCCCCTTTTGAATCTTCCAACTCTATATCTCCATGGGAGAATAGTTCTCTTACCACAAATGGGCCCGTCCACCGTGAACGCAACTTGCTGGGAAACAAGTGTAATCGAGAGATGTAGAGGAGAAAATTTTTCTCCGGATGAAACTCTTTACATCGAATTATCTTGTCATGCGCGGGTTTCATTCATTCCTTTGTAATTTTACCATTCTCATTTGCGTCATCACGCATCTCTTCCAACTCGTTGAATTGAAGCTTGCGAGATGCACCACCTTTATCTAGATTATAGTTTAACCTCTTGATCACCAAATAAGCTTTGTGCTCTACCTCCATGGGGAGATGGCAAGGCTTATCATAGACAAAACTAAATGGGGACATCCCGAGGGGTTCTTGTAGGTGATACGGTAAGCCCATAGTGCATCCTTTAATCGTAGAGACCAATATTTTCGGGCAGGATCGACGGTCTTCTCAAGGATGGTCTTGATCTCACATTTTGCTAACTCATCTTTCCCACTTGTTCGGGGGTGATCAGTCGTTCCAACCTTATGGACGACCCCATACTTTCTCATTAATTTTTTGAACAACCTATCACAATATTGTGTGTCGTTATCACTTATGATTGACTTCTGAGCACCGAAGCGAGAGAGTATGTGTTCTTGTACGAACTTTATCACCACTTTGTTGTCATTAATATTGGTAGCTATTGCCTTTACCCATTTGGAGACATAGTCTACTGCAAAGAGGATGTATATGAAGCCGAATGAGGGAGGGAATGGTCCCATGATGTCAGCACCCCAACAATCAAATAACTTAATGAAGAGTATAGGGTTTAGTGGCATCATGTCGCGTTGGGTAATAGCTCCCATTCTTTGATGTTTTGCGCAAGATTTGCAATAGGCGTTCATATCCCGAAACATTATGGTTCAATAAAGACGACTTTGAAGGATTTTAGCGGCTATGTTATTCTTGGAGAAGTGGCCTCCACAAGATTCCGTATGACAAAATTGGATTACACTTTGAATTTCTTCATTCGGAACTTATCTTCGAATGAATTGGTCTGCACAATATTTGAATAGGAATGGGTCATCATAGAAAAACATGCAGGACCAAGTGATGCATTTCTTCTCTTGCGGTGTCCATCCAGGAGGAATCCCCTTGATAATATTTTTAACAATTTCCGCAAACCAGGGTAGGAAAGAAGTAGCAAAAAATTGCTCATCTGGAAAGTACTCATCTATGGGTACTGGATTGCAGGCACGTCGGACGAGAGCCGTGACAAATGGTCTGTGATGATGTTTTCTACCCGTTTCTTATCTTTTATAGAACAATTGAACTCTTATAGGAGTAGGATCCACCTTATGAGGCGTGGCTTCGCATCTTTCTTAGTAAGGAGATATTTAAGAGTCGCGTGGTCGGTAAACCATGTAATGGGCGACCCAACAAGGTATGAATAGAATTTGTACAAAGCAAAAACAACCGCAAGAACCCTTTCTCCGTGGTGGAGTAGTTAAGTAGTGGCCCAGTCAACGTCCTTCTAGCGTAATAGATGACATGAGATTTCTTGTCCTTTCTCTTCCCCTAAATATCCCCAATCGCGTAATCAATCGCATCACATATAAGCTCGAATGGTAGGGACCAATCCGTAGCATGCATGATGGGGGAGGAAATTAACATGATTTTTAATTTATTAAAAGCCTCTTGGCATGCGTCATTCCACTCAAAGAGGGAATCCTTCATAAGGATGTTACTCAAGGGTCTAGAGATGGCGCTAAGGTCCTTGATAAACCTTCTATAAGATCCTGTATGGCCCAAGAAGGTGCACACATCCTTTAGTGATTTAGGCGGGGGATGCTCGGCTATGATATCTATTGGTTCTCGGTTCACTTCTATGCCTTTAGATGAGACAATGTGGCCAGGAACTATGCCCTCGGTAACCATGAAGTGGAATTTTTCCTAATTGAGAACTAAGTTCTTCTCCACACACCGGGATAATACTTTCTCAAGATTACCTAGATATTGGTCAAAAGAGGGGCCAAAAATGCTAAAATAGTCCATGAAAACCTCAAGTCTTCTCTCTACCGTGTCGCTAAAGAGACTAATCATGCACCATTGAAAGGTCACGGGTGCATTACACAATCCAAAAGGCATACATTTATAAGCAAACGTGCCAAATGGACATGTAAAAGTCATCTTTTCTTGATCATGTATGTCTACCTAAATTAGGTTACATCCATAATAACCATCAGGGAAGTAATAATATGGGCAAACCACTACGCGTTCAAGAATTTGGTACATGGATGGCAAGGGGAAGTGATCTTTTCTCGTCCTGGCATTGAGTTTTCGATAATCAATGAAAACATGCCACTCGATGGTGGTGCATTGAGGAATTAATTCTCCCTTAGAATTTTCAACCACAGTTATGCCCGACTTCTTCAGGACGACTTGAATTGGGATTACCCATTTTCTATCCGAGATAGGGTAGATAATCCCGGCATCTAATAACTTGATAATCTTCTCTCTAACAACTTCTTTAATAGTTAGGTTTAGTCGCCTTTGCATTTCCCTCGAGGGCTTCACGTCCTCCTCGAGATGGATTTTGTTGGTACAAATAAAGGGACTTATACCCCTCAAATTCTCTATAGACCAACCAAAATCACTTATGTGCTTCCTCAAAATTTCTAGCATCATACCCTCTTTCTCTTTATCTGGGTTAGAGGAGACAACAATAGAAAATGTCTCATCCTCTCCTAAAAAAATATATTTCACATTAGAGGGTAGTTTCTTCAACTCGAGGATAGGAAATTTCTCTTCGAAGGGGATCAAGCATGACTCCCACGAGGGAAGTTGCTCGAATATAGAAACCCAATGAAAATATCTCAACTCCTATATCGATGCTCCCTCGTCTAATATCACTTTCAACCCCTCAACCTCTCGCTCAAACTCAGTGTGTGGAATCTCACTTTGATCACCTCTCACTAGACATGCTTCTAAAGCATCCCTGCCCATGGTTCTCTCGATGTGCTCTTCTACTACCTCCTCTATAAGGTCAACCGTATGGATTTCATCTTTATCTCCCACTTGGTTAGCAACATTGAATATGTTCGTCTCAAGGGTCATGTTCCTTAAAGTGAGCTGCATTTGCCCCTTGCGTGTATTAATTAAAGAGTTAGACGTGGCTAAGAATGGGAGGCCTAGAATGATGAGAATATGGTTGCTATAATTGATTGAGGGCTCCGTGTCCTAAATGACAAAGTCTACCAGGAAGTAGAATGTGTCCACTTGGATTATCACGTCCTCGACAATCCCTTGAGGCACCTTCAGTATGCGATCCTCTAATTGGAGAGTGATTCTTATGAGCTTAAGGTCACCCAAATCAAGTTGCCTATAAATGGAGTAAGGAATGATATTAACACTTGTACCTAAATCCAGCAACGCTTTCTCAATTCGACGCTCTCCAATAACACATGAAATCGTGGGTGCGCCAAAATCTTTAAACTTGGGTGGGAGGTCGTTAAGTAGAATGGAGATCACATACTGTGATAGGAAGACATTCTTTTTAACCTTTTTTCATCTTTTCATAGTAAAACGATCTTTAATGACCTTGGCATAGGTGGGAATTTGATGGATGGCATCCATGAATGGAAAATTCAGCTTCACTTGCTTAAGAACGTTTAGCACTTTCGCACAGGAGGCTCCCTTTTGTGATGGGGCCAACCATTTAGGGAATGGGGCGGTGGTGGGAGGTTTCACTTCAACTTTTAGGTCGCATGCGTCGTCATTTTCTCTCTCGTTCAAGGGTGCATCTTCGACCTCTTTTGTGTCAGGCAAAACCTCCTTGTCTTTTGGTTCCTAATGTGGGGAGGTGATAAACCAACGACTCGCCCACTATGTAGAGTGGTGAGGGCTTATCATTGCTCTTGCTAATCGGAATGTGTAGAGCTAACATTGTCTTGACCTTGGGGAGGTTTTTGCCCTTGAGCAGGAAACTTTCCCTTCTCTTGAACACTTAATGAGGATTACAACCTAGATATGCTCGTATTCATCTCAGTGAACATGCGCTCAAACTTAACATTGGTTGCATTTTGAGATTGGATGAACTAGTTTAAATTTTCTTCAAGAGACCTCCGCGGTGGGGTGATGTATGGCCCAGGAGTTAGTGCTTACATGTGGGGATTTATAGGTGGAACTTGCTGAAATTAAAGAGGGGGTGGAAGTAGGGAAACATGTGATGTGGGATTCAATGCAATGTGTTTTCGCCCATAGCTAAAACAAGGGTGGTTCCTCCATGAAGGGTTGTATGAATTCCCATAATATGCGTTAAAATTTACCTTAAACCGTCCTATTGCTTGCACTTTCTCGGTAAATATGGCTTTGTAGGCAGGTATCGTCGGATATTCATTTATTGAATGGCCTGCCTCACAAATAGCGCACACCTTCTCTTTCATGGCTTGTGTCGATCCGATAATTCCTCTGCGTCGTACCTCGAGTATATCTCTCATACTTTTCTCAAACTGATAAAGTCGACAGTCTAACAAGGTGTCTTTGTCCAATTGGTATAAATCGAACATAGCAGGAGTGAGGGACACTTTTCGAGGTCGGTTTTGGGCATTACGATCAGATATGTTCCATGCTTGAGTAGTCTCGATGACATACTTAAGATGGGCCTCAGCATCGCTCGCATCTAATTCCCAAAGCGGTCTTTCAAACATTGTTTGAACATGTTGTTTAGACGTTATAGTAATCCTTTGATGGAAGAAAGAGATAAGGTGATGTTTCTCAAATCCATGATGTGGGCAAGCGTTAACCGTCTCTTGAAGCGTTCCCAACACCTATCAAATGACTCATTATCTGGTTGTCGAAAAGCTTGGATTTGATCCTTGACAAAGTTGGTTTTATGTTGTGGAAAGAACTTCGAGAGAAACTTGGATTGTATATCCTTCCAATATATAATGGAGTTCGGTGGTAAAGACCAAAGCCAGGTCTTATCTTTATCCTTTAAGGAAAAAGGAAAATTCTTTAGACGAACGACATCTTTCGTGCAGGCTTGATCACTAAAGGTTTCTCACGCCTCTTCGAACTCACGGATATGGAGATATGGTTTCTCCAAATCCATGACGTGAAATGTTAAAAGAATATATAACATCCCATTATTGAAGTGGAACTACCCTGCATTGTACGGAAGTAGAATGCATCCAGGGGTGATAATTCTCTCGGGAAATAAGAGTTGTTTCATGGGACGATATGGTAGGTTTTTCTCACCCATACTGAAACTAGAGATATCCAACATTGCTCTCTCTCCAATTGACTTAGAATCCTCACTCGGTGTCCTAGAAGTATGACTCAAAGTGTGACTTGGGATGGAGTTTGTAGGTGTTGGAGGTGAAACCCAGAATTGTGGAACGCGTGGGGTATGGGCGCTATCAGGATTATACTTAACGATGGGATTTTCGTGGATTCGTATTGGAGTATTTTGAGGAGTTTTTTCTAGATTTTTCATGAAAGGGATTTTGAGAGATGATTTCTTTTTGGCTGTTTATTTTTCTGATTTTTTTTGGATTTTAGATTTTTTTGGTTTTTTAAATTTTGGAATCAAATTTGGGATGAAATCTACTAACCTAAAAGTCTACCTAAGTTCCTTGCCAACGACGCCAAAAATTTGATGTGATCGAAAATGTGTCTAAAGTGCGAGCTTATATAGTCTCAAGTGAAAGCCTATCGCATTAGTAATAAACCCGATAAGTCGGGATCGTATCCACGGGAAACTAGGACAGATGCTCGTAATGACGAAGGAATAAAAGACTAACCCTAAATTGATCGGAGAAAAGAAACTAAAAGGTGATTAATTGTGGAGCTGAATTCTACTGTCTAAATGCAAATGAAAGTTAAATTACAAACTAAGCTACGTGCACATAAATAAAACTACTGTAATTAAGTAAATATGAATGAGGACAAAGCAAGTTAGGATACAATCCCCCAAACCCTAGTACATTTACTGGATAGAAAACTATCTTTTGAATTAGATAGTTGATTAAACCCAGTCTTTATTAATCCTAAGCATTACATATATGATGGTACTAGCCCACACCATACATAATCAAAGGCAAGAATAAAGCGGTGCTGCATAGTCAACACGAACATCGTAGTCTTAAATACCTCGGTTACCTAGGGCAAACAAGGTTAAAAGACCTACGATGATTCTGTTTACTACAATGAACGATTCTAATCAAACTTTAATTCAAAATCTATTTTCTATATATATAAACATTCGGTTGGGTTCATGCATCCCAACCCTTGGAAATTTAGATGGACATAATTAAACTAAGCATGTACACAAAATAAATATTGCAGGAATTCATGGCTACGTGAAAAATTTGGATAAAAACTTGTAAATAAGAATTGGTACCTACTTTCTATGAATAATTATAAACAAATATAAAAGCCATTGAAAATAGAAGGAAACAATACTTGGAATGAAGAAAATTGTGGAATTAATGCTTAAAACTTGAATAAATGTTGAAGAAATTAAAACCGAGGGTTCTTAGATGCAAAATCTCTGCAAAACTTACAATAAGAGAACTCATAAATGTCTAGTATCAAGTTAGAATAAGTACCCTACGAAATTAGAAGAGCTTGAGCTAGATAGGACTCTTCACCTGAAAAAGAAAAAAAAAAATCAGAAAATCACAATCGAACCTGAGCTATGTGCTTGTATACTCTTGAGCTATGTGCTTGTAGGCTCGATGTCTTCAAATTTCATTTTGGATCCTCATCCGAACTCCAGATTTAAAGTTACTCTTTTGTCCTCTGGTTTTTCTTCCTTTTTTTTTTCTGCCTTGATTTCTCGATTTTGAGTTCGTCTTCTATTCACTTTTATAAAATACTTGTAAAATGCAAAAAGAATACACGAAACTAGAAACAATAGAGTAAAGGTAAATGCACGGTAAGTCTGAAGTTACATCCAAAAGGTATGTGGCCTGTGTAAAATTCTCCATCCAAAGAAGAGTAACGGGTCCCCAAAGTTAGACTTCCCCAATCGTAGAACGGGATGTCAGAAAACGTCCTAATAAATGGTAAAAACCAGAGATGAACAACATCACCACTCATTTCCACCAGAAAACACCCAACAGAAGAAAAATGAACAACCAAACCATCTGTCTCACTTGTTGCCCAATCTCGTCTATCCTCCTACTCAAAATCACCTCTCGAAGAGTAGAGGTGTAGATAAAATACCTAGAAATGATCCTACCCACATCCCCAGCACCGCCTGAATCGCCTCCGGCGTCACCCTCACTGTGCGATTCACCTCTATCAGCACACACTCGCAGTTAATCGTCAACAGATGCTAAACATCAATGGGAGTAACGGTCATATCCTCTAAACCTAAATGGAAGGTGTGGGTAGTGTCCCACCACCTCTCTCCCAATACACAAAACACCGCAGTAGAACACGACGTCTCATCCAAGGCCTGTGCCAAATATATAAAAGTAGCAGAACAAACCATCCAATGCACCACCAATGGGAGCTGCTCCGAAATATCCTCTAATCTGGTTGTCCCCTAGAATGCATGCTCGAATGAGATATATCAGTTTGCCAAAGCAAACAAAGAAAAAACCTTGCATCAGCACAAAGAACAAAGAGAAAACGAAAATGGAATATTAAAGGTGACCATACTTACATAGATACTAGGGTTCCTCACCCTCAACGAACAGTCGTGTGAAGGCTCGCACTGAAGGAAGCGCTCCTCTGCTACCGGATCAAAGATGTCAAATACATTCTCCTTACCTAGGACAAGGGGCACCCTAGTCTGCCACTCCAAGCTAACCCAGTCATCAATTTTCAACCACCCTAAGTTGTATCCCTCGCGGGAAGAGACCTCCTTTAAAGTCTTAAAAACATAAGGGACTTATGAATGGTTTTTAAAGAGAGGAGGAAAAAGACTCAAACACTTGAAGGTCTGAAAAATAAGAAGGGATCGCCCCCTTTTCATAGGGGCAAAACGACATGCTGATCGATAAACCCCTGGACATTCCATTGACACCTGACTGTACCTCTTACAAAGGAAGCCTAGGATTTCATGCCATTGACAAAGAAAACTCCACCAGCATACCGATCGACAGATCCCTGCAAATTTTGTGCAAAAAATTACAAAAAATAAAAGACAAATCCAAAAATTTCTCGGGAAATTCTTAATAAAGTGAAACAAATATTGGAACATTTTTTCATCACGAAAACCATTTTTTGGAAAACTAAAATCCCTTACAAAACTCCCAAAATCCCCAACCGGATTAATATTATGCTCTTATAAGACCTGACCTACCCACAACACATTTTGCACTCGCATCCCAGAATATACTCCCGAGCGGAATCTTAAATCTCAAGTCTTCCCTAATTGAACCCAAACATCAAATGAATTGCTTCCCCAGAACGGTTGCAAAAAAATACTTTCCTAATCCCCCAATAGAATTTCCAGGCCAAACTTTCTCCCAATCCACCCACCATCAAAATTTTAGGATGCACTCGCAATCACAATCCTACATATCTTCACTTCTCAAAATAACATAATCCATAGCTGGATATCTCGAGAGTAAATTCTTCCCCAATAGAGTCTTAAAACAACATAATCCCCAATGGAACTGCAAATTCATCTAGAAGACAATGTAAAAATTTTGCTAAGACAACAACAACCTGTCTCGCAACCTTATATCCTCAGAATTGACTTCGACCCACATATTCGGTCTCTAAAACTTTGGTCCTCAAAATCGAACTCGTCCCGTAGAATCGGTTCCCATAACTTTAGGTCCTCATAATGGACCCCGACCCGCATAATCGGTCCCCACAACTTTAGGTCCTCAAAATTGACCTTAACCCATAGAACCAATCTCTCTAACTTTAGTTCCTCAGAATCGATCTCGATCCACAGAATCAGTCCCCATAACTTTAGGTCCTTAGAATCAACCTCGATCCTTAGAATAGGTCTCTACAACTTTAGGTCCTCAGAATTGACATCGACCCACATAATCGATCCCCATAACTTCAGGTCCTCAGAATTGACCTCGACCCGCAGAATCAGTCCCTACAACCTTAGGTAGTTAAAATTGACCTTGACCCGCAGAATTGGTCTCTAAAACTTTAGGTCCTCATAATTGACATCGACTCGTAGAATCGATCGCTTTAATTTTAGGTCCTTAGAATTTACCTCGACCCGCAGAATTGGTCCCTAAAAAATTAGCCCCTCAAAATTGTCCTTGACCCACACAATCGGTCCCTAAAACTTTAGGTTCGTAGAATAGACCTCGAACCACAAAATCTTTCATCCCCACCATAATCTTAGGTCCGCAAAATTAACCTCGACCCTCTAAACCTGTTATTCTCATCCCTTTGGTCTGTAGAATTGACCTCTTTTCCAAACATCCATGTCGTGTCTATTCGATGGCTTTCACTTATTCTAAGCTCAGTCGTCAAGGGGTTCTATAGACACAACATTATAGGACACCCATAGCATCTCCTTGGGTCCCTAAAACCTCTATCTTCACCATAAAACCCTAGGTCATACTCTGAGTAGGAATCTAGAGGCCATTAGGAGCCCCCAGACCCCATTTGACTCTAGTCGACTTTCTCATCTGAGCAAAAGCTCAATAAAACTTTGAAGGTATTTTAATCCCCCTTTCAATGGTCCATACCATGTGTGAATCAACCTTACGATTCGAATGAACGAACCATTTTCCCTTAAAAAAAATTCAGAGGCCACCGGATGCTCTCGGGCTCCATTTAACTCTCATGAACTCTCCAACTTGAACGAGACTGAATGAATCTTCAAAGGCTTCGAATACCCTTTCTAATGGTGCAAACCTTATTCGAATCAGCCTTAGGGTATGAACGAATGACTCATTTTACTCTGAAGGCTCACCGAGTGCTTTCGAGCCTCGTTTGACCAAAATTAACTCTTAGAACCGAGTGAAGCTATTTGGAACATTGAAGAGCTATGCATAACCTTTCGAACAGTTCATCTCATTCTCGAATTGTCCTTATGATTCGGATGAAGATCCGTTTTCCTCTTGCCCAAAAGCTCGTCGGCCGCTTCCCAACCCCGTTTGACCACAATCAACTCCTGATTCGGGAGCGACCAAATGGATTATTAAAAGGATCCGAATACCATTTCTAACGATTCATCTTGTGCACAGTTCAGACTTACAAATTGAATTTTACAACTTTTTAGTAAATCTATTTCTCTGCCTATCGACAGTGTCTTTGGGGTTGCCTGTCGATAGGCAGGATAAGGACAATGCCGATCAGCACCCCCTTGACCCTATTGTAATAACTCGTATTTTTGGGTATTTGAAATTTAATTAATTTGGTGATTAATTTAGAATTTTTTTTTTAATTTCACGAGTTTCATAATTTTATATGATTAAATAATAAATGTGATTATTTAATATGAATTTACTAAGTGGATAGTAAATAATTGATAGTTATGAATTTACGTCATAGTGAGTGATATGGGCGTATCTCAACCAGGAGTCGAGTGTGGATTAATTTGAGGTCGAGATAGGAGGTATAGTTTTAGTCGCTTGGATGATGATTTAGAAGTCATGGATGATTCCAAAAGGGGCAAAATAGTATACTCGGGGGTATTGTTTGGATCTCGAGGCATTTTTAGACTAAAGCGGGACAATATGAGGGCATTTTAGTCTTTTGGTAGCCTAGGGTAGAGGGAGCTACGAATTTCCCAACTTTATATGAGATGTTAGATAGAAGGGGGGGTTAACAATTTAAAAAACAAAGTAAGGTAAATAGAGAAGGAAAAGAGAGAGTCATTGGAGGTTTTGAAGAAATTCTTGGAGATTTCACCTTGATCTTGCACCACAAAGAACTTGGGAGTAAGGATTGGAAGAGGAGATCATAATTCCATCATCTCAACCACGAAATCAGACCCTATTGGTCAAGGTAAGTGTTTTTTACGAATCCTTTTGAGGTTACAATGCCCATGTGTAGGGTTTTCCAAATAGATTTTATTAAATTAATGTTGTTGGAAGAAAAGAATGAGTTGTAATGCATGTTTGGGTAAGAATTTTATGTAGTATGATTTGATATCTGTAGAGGATTAAAAATCATAGGATAAGTGAACATCACCACGAATTAAATATGAGTTTATGGATGAATATGTGGGAAGAACACAAAACTAGGGTTTTTGAATATTAATGGGTTTTGATTCGTTCTTGATTAAATTATGTGAAGATTAAATGTGTTTATAACGTTAGAAATTATCCTAATACTTATAGAAAAGGTTGGGAATAATTTGTTTAGAATTCAGTGAATAAACATGAGAGTTGGGGTAAATAAAAATAGTGAAAATCGCATGAAATCAACGAAGAAGACAAACAGTGCCATTTCGAATCGATTTGGCCCAGAGGCAAATCGATTCGGAAAGTGAAACGATTCGGCCTCCTAGCGAATCGGCTCAATTTCCGAGAAACAGGGAAATTTCCCTTTCAATCCTAGAATTCCTAAATCGTTGTCATGAAAACTTTTGGGACTTTGTAAAAATAATAATGTGGGACTTATTATATTACAGTAGTCCTATAATAGGGTTTGTGACTTAGTCTTATAGAGAGAATTAAGACATGAATTGAATGGGTCAAATTGTATCTTAATCAATCTGAGAGAAGGATAATGAATTATGGAAATTTCGAATGAGTTAATATGTAGACCAGTAGGGTAAGATTGATTTAACTACTGAAAATAATAAAGGGGTAACTAGGGCCCTTAGAGTTGTGTGAATACTTGGATAGATATGATAGTGAGAAAAATCGTAAAATATTAAGTACGGTGAGTATTTAAGAGATATATACTACTTACAAGCATGGAAATTTGGGTTTGTGTATACCTATAGATTGTCACATAGGCAGTGTGAATTCCTAATGTGTACTTGATGTTATATATGAACATACTGCTACTTGCTATCATGGGGGTTTAAATAGTGTAGGGGCCGTACCACTTTGGCAATTCCAGCGAGGTCGGTATAAGTACCCCAGGGCATTCAACATTATGCGGATTACTATTTTGAATGATAATAGTGATACCGGCAGGTTGTTTGGGTACTTTAGGTATGTGCATATCCCAAAGGCTGAGAACCATGTCCGTCTCCTTTTTATGATGATTTATTTTAGGTTCGAGGGATTTTTTTCAACCATTTGTCTTTCTTTAGTACGAGATGTACGGGGACCTGATAGCAGAGTTTGCATGCATCACGGTTGTCATTCCATGGATGCCTTAGTTATTATATATATATATATATATATATAGGCAGTGGATAAATGTGTAGTTTCTATTTGTGTGTTTTAGTAGATGATAGATAGTAGATATAAAAAAAGTAGATTAAATAGTGAAACTTAATTACAAGATTTAAAGATAACAATGTGTGAAATGTTACCTACAAAGATAATAACATATGAGAGATGTTATTGAGATAGCGTATTGTATGGGCGGTACGGGAACTTAGACGTGTAGATAAGTTCAGTTAGATACTTTGGTCTAGTTGGCTTGAGTAGTATAGCTAGGTGGGCTAAGTATAGAACGTTAGGTGTGCACTTTAGATGAAAGGTGAGGAAACTCAAGAGAGTGTATGTGAACCTAATATGTGTAATAAATAACTGATTTTTAACTGTGATAAATGCTTGCTTATTATTTTCAAAAATATTTTGGATTCTAACCCTTGATATCAAATATTTTCAAAATGTTTTAGGTGTCCAGCCACACGGATGCTAGACTTGATTATTCTATTCCAATGATGCGTAGTTGCAGCACATGTGAATGAATGCATTATTCAGACTTGACGCTTCGGTTTTTCATTCCTAGATTAGGATTTCATATTTAGTATTTCATTTGGGCATGTTGCCCCAGTACTTTTGAGTTATTCAGTTCAGAGATTTATTCGATTTAGTATTATTGTTGAATTCATTATTTGGTTTAGATTTTGTTGCCGATGATTTATTTGGCAAGAATTAACTATTCTTTTATATAGTGTCATGGATTAGACTTTATTATTGTGTATGTGTCTTTAATCGATTCCATCATATTATTAATTTGTTAATGAAAGATAAAATTTGACATCAAGCTTAATTAACTAGTAGGTAATTAGTAATTAATATGGTTTTTGGCAGTGATGCTAAGAATGAACCAAATGAGAAACCTATTTTAATTTAATAAAGGACTAATCAACCTATATTTAATTAGGTCGGGTATCACAGATGGTATCGACAAGACTTTATTATTCATTTATATAATGTAATGGATTATATTTTATTTTGGTGTATGTGGCTTTAATCGATTCCAGTATATTATTAATTTGTTAATGAAAGATAAAATTTGACATTAGGCTTAATTAACTAGTAAGTTATTAGTAATTAATATGGTTTTCGACAGTGATACTAAGAATGAACCAAATGAGAAACTTGTTTTAATTTAATAAAGGACTGATCACCCGGTATTTAATTAGGCAGGGTGTAACACCTAATAAGCAGAGTATGATATCACTTCGAAAGACACCTCAGAAACATCCCGCTCAGTGATCTCAGCAACATTCTCTCCAAGTCAACGTGGTTTCCATATTGAAACCTCTCTCCCACATTTCATTTCAATCTTTTTCTTACCGAATTTGGCAAATTCCCTTCCCTCTCCTTCTACCACCTTCGTCCACTTGCAAGATTTGCCCTTTAATAATCTAGATCAACTTTAAAGCTCCAAAGAAGGTCCAAATCCTTCACTCTCTCTTTAAATTCTCTTACTTTTTCATTAGTTACTTTATTCCTACTTTAGCATTTCATTTCTATTAGATCACACATATTAATATCCAACTTCTTTATTAGTAGTACTGCACATACTATATTTTCTATAAAAAAAAAAAAAAGAGGGTTTGCTTTTAAATTCCAAATGGGGATTTCTCAATACATTTTCTCACACTAAAACATCTTGTTTTTCTACACACACATACAATAAAGTCACCGATTGGATTTATGGGATAAACCCGACCCCTGTGTTGCATGAAAATTACTAGACTTTGATGCCTTTTTAGCCTACGTAGGCATCTCAGGTAAAATTTGAGATTCGAGTCCTCCTCTCCTACTTTCTCATATATTATCTTCATATATTTTACTTGTGATTCATGCTTCCTCTTTATCCAACCTATACAATCGTTCTTCCATAGCAATCGGTGATCTGATAAGCGCACACTTTATATTTTTAATTTTTATTTAGGAAAACTCCTAAGGATGACCTCACTTTGCCTTTATCCATGACGCGAGTTGAGTAATTCAACTCTCCATTTATATATACACGCAAACACTTCACGGAATTATTAAGGAGAAAATTACACATGCCCATAAGAGACCGAAAGGGCGTGATGGGTGCCTAACACCTTCCATTCTGTAACTTAGCCCCCGAAGCTTTGAACTAATTGGTTTCGCAAGCATCAACATGTCTTTGACGTCGTTCTCATGAGGAAACAACATTTCGTTTGCCTATTTTATGAAAAATAGGCTGGCAACTCTATTTATATACATCACCCCATATTGACGACGACCGGAGCACTCCGAGGAAGGGCACGAGACCCCCACGCCCCCGTGATGATCGAGACATGATGGCCACATTAAGGATTTAAGATTGTAGAGAATCATAATGTGGTCGATATTAAGGAGAATGAGGAAGATATTTAAAGATCAATCTTAGATAAATCTACTGACAATGCTTATGTACATTGATCTTAGTTCCAACTTTAAAAATTCAGAGCTTTGATTTGGAAAATAAGATGACAAGATATGGAGTAGTTTTTAAAATTAAATAAGGGTATTGTCGTTAAAAATCAATTTTGGGGTTAAGTTTATTTAGGAAACAAGTTTTTTTTTAACAGAGTTGGAACGGTGTAATAATTTTGGGGGTTATGTTAAAGAGATCATGAAATAAGGGCTTAAGTCAAATAAGACATTAAGAAGAGGGGTTAAGTAATAAAAATCATGATTATTAATGTGTTTAAACATAAACTAAGAAAAGTCAGTAATGACTACAAAAACAAAGGAAAAAAATATAGGGTGCAAACTAATATTAGGGAGTATAGTGCAGGGTGAAAACTCAAAAAATCTCAGATAATAAAAATAGAGGTTTTAAAGTCAATGTATAATTTTTATTTTTCAATTAAAGTAATTCACAAATAGAAAAATGTGAAATCAAGAGGTTTCAAACTAAAATATTGAAATCACATTTATAAGAACACGCTAAAATATTAAAGTGGAGTGGCTTACATTATATCACGTAGGAGAAACAATATTCCACATTAATCCACATAGAAGAGTTGATGAAAAGTAAAACACCATTTTTCAAAATTATATGTATATGGTGACAATCCCAAATTAGTAGACCAAGTCGTTAAAGCGATAAAAAGGTTGAACTCTTTACCAAAGTTTTAATAAATGATCTCCATATTGAAGATATCTTGTCGACATCATCAAAAAATTAAACCTGAAAGTGAAAATTTGATAAATATTTGAATTATTGGCCATTGAAATTTAATATGATCATCTCACACACTTACTTATGAAATTATTTCATGAATTGCATTGTAGATGATCTCCTTACTATGACGATCATCACAACCAAGTTTTGTAAAAAAATTATTAAGTGTTATTTTTAAAAAAGTGACATACACTCTTTTGTCTGTGCCATAAGATTTTGGATGATTACCTCCACAAATAATTAACATAAATGCTCAATTCACTCGTAGATATAAATGCGCCATCGTCGCAATTTTTTGAATCGAACCCCCTGATTCACCATCAGTGATCCTCACGATTTGTTTCATGGGAAATCAAATTGTGAAATTTGTTAAAACTTTAAACTTTTTATGTACTCTAAATATTTGTAAGAGCAAGTTTTATAATTTCTCATTTTATCTTTATTTGTCTTATCCAGTTACACCCCACCACTACACCTTAATTATTGTGTTCAAGTATTCAAGAATCATTGCTGACATTTGCAAGATTGAAGATCGTTCATCACAACTTTCCCCAAGAAGAGTTATGAGGTGGTTTGATAAAGCTTTAAATTTCAAGGGGTTATTTTGAAAGAGATTTCATTTAAAAGTTTTCAAAATGTTTTTAAAAGAATTTTCAAAAAAACATGCTAACTCATTAGAATGAGATTGACATGTCGTTAGGACGAGTGGCATAAGGTCTTTAGAAGGAGGTACCTTTGTTCGGACGAGATATGGAACGTTGCCTTTTGAGTATGTTCTGGATTTTTGTTCGAAGTATCATTAAAAATTGTTCGAAGGAGATTGGGTACGCCGTTCGAATGAGGTGGCAAATCTTTCTAACGAGTACGCGTGGTTTTATTCTTTAAAACAAATTTTTCTAATTTTTAATCCCTATCTCTTTGCAACAAGTTTCCCTATAAATATAGATGAGGGATTTGACTTTTCAATAATCCTTTTTGGAGTTCTTTTTGTGGTCAAATTATATCATGTTTTCGTCCAAGCTCTTTGATGTTTAAGGATAACTTTTCCAAATCTAGAAGAACATAATCAAAGTTCAAAAACCCTTGTAGAGATTTTCTATACTGTAGATTTGTGGATTCGAGGCTCTACTATTGAAGAAAAGAATTTAAGATTACTGAGATATCAAAGCAAGATTTGCTTATTGTGGGCGGTGATGGACTGTACCATTTTATGTTGAAGATTTGAGGACTCTAGAGCATTGTTCTTATGGGATCTCAATGTAGATAGTAAGTTGTCTTGTGTTTATCAATTCTGAAACAATGTTGAATTAAAAGTTTTGCTCGAAAGGAATTTTTCCTCTATTTCTTTTTTTTTGCTTTTTAGTTTGAAATTTGTCTTCATAATTTAATTATATGTTCACTTTAAGTTAAATCAAGATAAAATCTGTTAGAAAGTGAATTTGTATGTTTTTCCTAAAATACAAGCAATTCCATATAAACCTTTGCTTTATCAAATTAGTATCAGAGTTAGTTACACTACTTTATTGTGTGATCTTTAAATTTTTTATTATATGGATAATTTGTAATAGGCTACCTATTTTTATGGGTCAAATTATGCATATTGGAAAGCTCTAATGAGGTCGGTACTGAAGAAAGACATCCAGAGGCATCTTCGCATGTACGAGTGCACAAACATTCAAAGATAGTTACTGTCTTCCTTCAAGATAGTAAGGGTCGCTTTACAGTGGTGGGAGTCCACTACTACTCTGGAGGAGAGGGACAGTATGACGATGTAGAGATTCTGGGTGCGATTTAACCCCAAATACTTTTCTTCTGCCATGCAGACTGAGATGAGGAAGAAACTATTGAATCTCAAATAGGAAGGTATGACTATTAAGGAGTATGAAGAGGAGTTCATGAGATTGATTACTATAGTACTAGATGAGGTGCCTACCAAAGAGAAGAAGATTTGGATGTTCATGGATGGATTGACCTGGAGGATTCGCCAGAACCTTTTGGGTAATCTGTCGTTGGGTACTTATACTGATGTACTCAACACCTCCCTGTTGCATTTTCAGGACCACCGCTTACACCAGTAGGGGAGTAAACGAGATGGAGAGTCCAGCCAGTAGGGCCGGACGGGTATTAGTAGTGCTAGTGGGGCACCAGTAGCTCAGGGGCAGGTCCATCAGGGTGAAACATATTTCCATTAGGGGGACCCTGCTAAGCGATTCCAATCTGGTGACTCGAGGCATGGATATGGGGGCTATAAAAAGGGCTAGTAGGGCCCACATCGTTATCAGCAGGGCCAACAACAGGGCCAACAACGGTATAAGTAGGGATAGTGGAGGGGTGATAACGGCCATTAAGGCCGAGGAAAAGATGGATAGAGGGGAGGAAACTTCAGGGGAAGATGTTTTGGTTGTGGCAAGAATGGATAAAGACTTAAGGATTGCCTCGAGGGGGACAGGGCCCCGCAGTAGCGAGGTGGCCGTTAGGACCTGCAGAGACCGATCTTCCCAGCCGCCCTCCTAGAACCACCTCAGATACCTGCGTTACCAAGCATCCCAGCAGTCCTGGTTCAGTAGGGACAATTGCAGTATGAATGTTTTTATAACATCCACTAGGCAGCTGCACCACAGGCGCCACCCGCCATTGAGGGTAAGTTTCATATCCATGGTACCATGGGGTGGATTTTATTTGACACTCGGCATCACACTACTTCATATCCACTAGTTTTTCACGGGCCACAAGGTTGTTAGACATGGCAGAGAGTATAGTGACATGTATGGACTCACCATTGGGTAATGGGTCGATTATTTTCATTATATGCCGACGAGTATGTATAGAGATTGGGAGCCTGATTTTTCCTGTAGATATGTTAGTCTTAGATATGCACGAGCATGACACCATTATTGGTATGGATTGGATTGCTGCTTATGGAGACATGATAGACTGTTTCCGTAGGATTATTATTTTTGCTATTTCGGGTCAGGATATGTTCCTGGTGGTGATTCCTCATCCCGAGGAAAGATCGTCCACCCATTTATATTATAAAGAAGAGGATACCTCTAAGGAGATAGTGATTCCCTTTGATTCAATTCCTGTAGTTCACGAGTTTTTTGATGTGTTTGAGGATATACTGGGACTACCACCTAGCCGAGAGATAGATTTGATGTAGGTCACTCGGTTGATAGCCCATGCACCATACTGTATGGCTCCACCTCATATGAGAGAGTTATGTGATCAGATTGAGCAGCTGTTGGGACAGGGCTTGATCCCTAGGAGTACCTCACCTTAGGGTGCTCCCGTGTTATTTATGAAGAAAAGGGATAGGACATTGAGGTTGTGTGTGGACTACCGAGAGTTGAACAAAGTCACGATACGAAATAAGTATCCGTTGCCCCGAATCGATGAATTGTTCGACGAGTTGAGAGGAGTTGCCTTCTTCTTAAAGATAGACTTGAGATCGGGATACCATCAGTTATGGATTAGGCAGAAGGCTTTACGAAGACTGCTTTCTTGACGCGATATGAATCTTACGAGTTTTGGGTTATCCTGTTTGGGCTAACCAATGCTCCATCCATGTTCGTAGACTTAATGAACAGGGTGTTCAGAGAGTTCTTGGATCAGTTTGTCATCGTCTTCATAGATGACATTCTGATTTATTCCCAGACTGAGGAGGAGCATGCCAAACATTTGAGGTGAGTTATTTAGGCTCTATGAGAGCATCAACAATATGCTAAGTATGAGAAGTGTGGGTTTATGCTATGCGAGGTCCAGTTCTTGGGGCACATTGTTTATGCCAGAAGGATATCCGTAGATCCAGGGAAGGTGTCCGTGGTGAGGGAGTGGGGGAAACCCATGACATCGTTAGAGATCCGTAGTTTCTTAGGTTTGGAAGGGTACTACAGGTGGTTCATTCAAGCATTTTCAAAGATAGAGGGTCCATTGATTAATATGACTCGCAGGGGGTACTGTACATATGGGATGACTCTTGTTAGTTATCTTTTGATGAGCTAAAGGACAAGTTGACTTGGGCGCCAGTTATTGCATTACCCAAGACAAGAGTGGAGTACCTAGTGTAAACTAACGCTTCCCTAGAGGGAATTGGTGGAGTACTTCAGCAGGAGGAGCAGGATATAGCTTATACCTCCCGCAAGTTCAAGCCTTACGAGAAGAATTACCCCACCTATGACTCGAAGCTAGCAGCGGCCGTGTTTGCCTTGCGGATTTGGAGACACTACTTTTTGGGTGAAAATTTTTGCATGTTCACATATCATAAGTCACTGCAATACCTGTTCACTCAGCGGGAGTTGAACATGCGTCAACACAGGTGGTTAGAGTTTGTGAAAGATTACCAGTTTGAGATATAGTACCACCCGAGGAAGGCTAACATAGTTGCTGATGCGTTGAGCCGTAGTCCAGTATGTGAGGTGGCGAAAGTTTGGAAGCCGAAATGGAAGGGGTTGGGACATCAGGAGGTAGTGGTCTGATCCTTTATGTCCTCCATGACAATCACACCTGAGATTGTTATGAGGGTGATCCAGGACCAAGCAGATGATTTATTTTGAAAGGATTAGATTGTACGGCTTCTAGACGAGGGCGAAAAGCCCTACTTAATGAGTTCAGATGGAGGATTACGATTAAATGGGAGATTAGTGGTCCCATAGGGGGAGGACTTATGTCATGCAGTAATGACAGAGTCACGTGGATCTCGATTTACGGTACATCCCAGAGGGGATAAGATGTACTAGGATATGAGGCGATAGTACTGGTGGAGTGGGATGAAGAAGGACATTACAGAGTTTCTGTCCAAATGTGCCACCTGTTAACTGGTAAAGGTGGATCATCAGAGACCACCAGTGTTACTTCAACTGCTAGAGATCCTTATGTGGAAATGGGAGAGAATTTCCATTGATTTCATTACTTGGTTGCCTACATCACAACGGGGTTCTATATGGGTAGTGTTGGATCGTTTGAACAAGGTAGCGTATTTTTTGCCTGTGCGGACAGACTACACTATGGGACAGTATGCCCAGTTATTTATTACTGAGATAGTGAGGTTGCATGGGGTGCTCCTGGATATCGTGTCCGACAGGGACAAGATTTTTTTGTCACGTTTCTGGGAGAGATTTTAGGAGGTTATGGGTACCGAGCTACAGTTGAGTACGGCGTATCAACCGTAGACAGATGGGCAGACTAAGCATACTAATTAGATGCTGGAGGATATACTACGCATGTGTATCCTTGATTTTGGAGAGGGCTGGGAGCAGTACCTTCCACTGGTGGAGTTCGTCTATAATAACTCCTACCAGTTTACGATTGGCATGATTCCATTTGAGGCGTTGTATGGCAGACCTTGTCGTTCTCCCACTTGTTGGCTAGAGGTGGGGGACAACAAGCTACTTAGGCCAAAGGTGATTCAAAGAGATTCTTGAGGGAGTTTAGTGTGGGGGACTAAGTATTACTGTGAGTATATCCTATGATGGGAGTGATGAGGTTCGGGAAGATGGGGAAATTGTATCCGAGGTATGTAGGATCATTTCCCATTATCAAGAGGATTAGATCGATGGCATATAAACTTGGGTTGCCAGAACCCTTTCATCGTATTCATGATGTGCTCCACATTTTTTCGTTGAGGCGGTACCTTCGGGATGATTTAGCCCACACTCAAATTGCGATAGAGGAGATTGACTTGCAACCCGACAGTTCTTATGAACAGAGACCAGTGGCTATCCTAGACCGTAGTGAGAGGAGATTGAGGTCAAAGGTAGTCCCACTTGTACGGGTCCAGTGGGAGCATCATAATGAGAGGAGTCCACTTGGGAGTGCGAGGCAGACATGTGCAGAAAGTATCCGGATTTTTTTTTACCAGGTATGCCTTATTTTTCGATCTTCGGGACGAAATTACATTATTAGGGGGGAAGCATGTTATACCCCGTATTTTTATGGCCTTTAATTATGGGATTAATTAATTTAAATTGGGATAAATTAATTTCCATTAATACGAATTTTCAAACTGAATATTTACTAGCTTAACGAGAGTTAGTAATTATTGGTATGAATTATGTTAAATATTACTTAATGAGTAAAGTAATATATGAGATTGAATTTATTAAAATTATCGCGAGTAAACAATACGATAATTATAGAAATTAAGTCAGGAAGCGCCTGTGTCGTGTCGGGACTAAATTAATGAAATAAAAAGTAAATAAATTCTAAGTCCCCCGTATGTTCATTTCGAGTGTGCCAATTCATCCATAAGGGTTAAGATAGTTAGAAAAGTGTACCTGGAGGTTTAGTTTGGGTCTCGGGACATTTTTAGGCCTAGTCGACAATTTGGAAGGGAATTTCGGTAGTTTCCAATTTTAGGCCTTAACTAATGACGAAAATTGAGAGGTTATACCTGATGGAAGTGGGAGTCCTTGAGGTTTATAAACATTGGAGTTGCGTAGAGGCTAAGGAAGAGAGAAGAGAGAATGTTTCCAAGGAGGAGAACCACCAACCCTACACCATTCTTACCAATTCCAACACCAACGTGTAAATCGGGGAACGATGAGCGGAATCATACCCATCATCATCTATAATTCTGACTTTCATTCTTGAGGCTAGTCTCTACCTTTCTGTTCTTTAGTTGATAACACATTCATGCTAGTGTATGAGATAATGATTTTATGTTTTCATGTAGGTTGGATGATGGTTGGGAGATTTATATTGAAATTCTGAGTAGAAACCATGTTAGGACAACTCTATTGATATATGTAGATGATTAACTACGAAATTGATGTCCAGTAGAGGTTGAATTATGGAAAGATTATGAAGATATTTATTATGATGATGAAAATAGGTTCTTAATGAATTATCTTGAATTAACCCCTTTAATTGATCGACCTTGATGAATTTGCATAGGTTTTATGTTAGAAATCATGTATGTAGGATAATACAACTTTTGCTTTGGTCGTTTGGGAGTTTGGGACGAATGAATAGAGGTTTTGAGGATTTAAGTTGATGAAACCCGTAGGTAAAGAATTGCAGAAACTGGGCCAATAACTTCTCAATGGATCGATCGACTCAGGAATGTCGATCAATCGACTGGATCGATCGATCAACCCTTTTCATCGATCCGTCAAATCGTCCTAGAAATTGAAACTTCTTTCATTTTAATGTTAATCATATCCCAATATGTAAGGGCCCTTGGTCATAATTTAAATATCATAATGGGACTTGGGAAAGACTAGTAGGCTATAGGCAGGGTCCGGGTGATATGACTTTATATAAAATTTAACCGTGGAATTTCGGGGGTGTAGGATGGACTGGAAATCGTGGTACATTAAATTAAGTCTTGTGCGAATTAACTAGGACTTAGACCAGTAGGGTATAAAGTGTACACCTACTAATTTTATATTTATCAAGATGATACCCTTCGAGAGTCGAGAAGTACTTTAGGACTTGCGGTAATTGAGAACATAAAATAATGTTTTAATTATAAGTAGGACTCGGGCATTATGTGCAACGTATGGTTAGAATGTAGTATGGGTCATGGGAGTAACTAGCTGAATAATGTGAATATATATATATATATATATATATATCACTGTTCTAAAAAACCCGCCTAGGCTCTGCCTAGGGACGCCTAGGCTTGAGGCTTGGGAGAAACGCCCCGCCTTAAGATTATGACGCCTTATGCTTGGTAAAACCCTTAAGGCATACTTTTTCTCTAAAAACAACAATGCTTTAGTGAAATGATACCGCATTTTAAAGATTTTTTTACAAACCGGACCATTATCTCATTCAAAATAATCAAATAGTATTATTATTTGCAAATATTCAGACATATTTTTAGGATATGTACAAGTTTAGTATTTTAATAGCCTTGTTATGGTTAAAAAATATTAAAATATATTAAACAGACCTAAATGCTTTTTCACGCCTTTTTACGCCAAGGCCCGCCTAGGCTTCTAAGGCTTAAGGCTTGGCCTCCACGCCTCGATCACGCCTCGTATTTTTTAGAACCTTGATATATATATATATATAGGGAAAGGATCAAGTGAGGTTCCAATTTGAGGACCCTGAATGAGGTCCATTTTTTTAAAATAGTAAAAAAAATATTTGTGGGTTGATTTTTTTTATATGGCTTTTAAATATGTCAATAAGACTATAAAAACATAATCAACTCAAAATGAATTTTTTTACTATTTTAAAAAAATCGGTCAAACTGTGTTAGTTTTTAAAAGGCTTAAAAACTGACAAAGATTGACCGATTTTTTTAAAATAGTAAAAAAATTCATTTTGAGCTGATTATTTTGTTATGATCCTACAGAAATGTTTAAAAACCGTAGAAAAAAAATCAACCCCAAAATATTTGTTTTACTATTTTAAAAAAATGGATCTCATTCAGGGCCCCCAAACTGAGGGACCTCACTTGATCCTCTCTCTCTCTCTCTCTCTCTCTCTCTCTCTCTCTCTCTCTCTCTCTCTCTATATATATATATATATATATATATATATATATATATATATATAGTATGTGAATATCTGTGTGTAATCATACCAGCGCTATTTGCTATCACGGAGGTTTTCGCGACGGGACAATCTTATCTCGATTGGACCTTTATGGGGAATATTGACTTGTACCCCAGAACATAACATCCTTGGTACAAGCTATTCGAGAATGGTAGTCAGACCGTCCTAAGAGACGTGAGCTGACCTCTTAGAGACTTGGAACTATGCTTCGCCTCCATTATGTGTTTTTTGTGTTATTACAGTTCAAGAGTGATTTATAACTAGTACTTCCCTTTGTACAATAGATATGGTGACTCGATAGCAGAGTATGCCAGCACCATAAATTTTATGTGGGGTTCCTGATTAGTATATATATTATACGAGTGATACATATACATATATAAACCTGTGATTCCTCTATTGTGCTTATAAGTACATAGAATTAGATAATTGATATTAAAAAAATTAAGTGTCTAAAGTTATATTGTGATGTACATAGCCGACTCGATAAATTTGTAAGAAAAGTTATCATGTATAAATGTTAGTGATGCGATCACAAGAATTAGGATTGATAAGGGAAAATTGTGTTAGACTAGTTAACTGGGTTAGTTTTATCTAGATTATTTCTGTAGTACGTTAGGCGTGCACACTAGCTAAGAGGTGAGGATTCTCAAGTGAGTGTCGAGGCACTAACATGTATGTAATATCAACTGTTAAGCATTTTATATACTTGCTAAACTATTTTAAATCTATTTTACACTCGGGCTCTAACCCATCTCCTGTTGTCTCTTCTTTCTCTCACACACACACACACACACACACACACACACACACACACACACACACACACACACACATATATATATATATATATATATATATTACAGGTTCCCAGCCACAAGGGTGTCAGGCCTAGATTTTTGGACGGTTGACGTGTTGCAGGTCCTTGCAGTAGACGACTTCATCCTTGCCTTACCAGTCTTCTATTTAGTCATTATTAGATAGGGCATGTGTCACCCCTTTCCAGTTTCCATTTAGCTCAAAGAGATTTATACTCTTTATTTATTTTAGTATTCTATTTTAGTTGGGATTGCTTTAATTATTTCATTGTCCTCTGATTTGGGATTTTTTTTGGATGATTAATCTAGCATGTTTATTCCACTTGGGTGGTTTCGTACTCAATATTAATTTTTGTGTTCAGGAAAATGGTTTCGTATATTAAATTATAACTATGGAACTTAATCCTTGAAATTAAATGTTTTGACACTTAGCTTAATTATTTATTAGGTGATAAACAAAGAAAATGATTTTTTGACAGTGATGCTAAGAATGAACTAACCGGCACTTTGATGTGATTTAATAAATGACTGATCACCTAATATTTAATTAGGCGGGGTGTCACACTAGGAATATGATATTAGCTTGTGGGTGTTGAATGATATTTTGATAGTGGGGGATCTAGGAAGGCTTACGTTGATACTACCAATTTATATTTTAAAGGAAGGCCTTTAAAAGAATGGGTGCTCAATGATATTTTATAGTTAATATCATTGAGCAGCCACTCTTTTAAAGTAAGGCCTACGCTAATACTACCCAATGATATTTTGATACTGGGTGCTCTAGGAACATGAACCGTGACAAGTCGTATTTTAATGACCTTATGGATTGCAAGGAAGGCAAAGTCAGCTTTGAAAATGGGATTAGGTATAATATATTAGGACGTTATTTTTTTGATATACCCATATTTTATAAAGTTGACAATGTGGTGCATTGAAGGGTTGACAGCGAACTTAATTAGCATAAGTTAACTGTCTGATGCAAATTTTGTAGTAAGGTTTGATCGATCGAAGTGTAACGTATATGATCAATCCGGTGAGCTGCTACTACAAGAAGAGAGGACAGACGATTATTATTATGGGATCATTCCCAAGTCCTCCTTTGTGTGTAAAAATGACACGGTATCCTCTATGGACCTTTGACATCAACGACTAGGTCAAGTGAACATTAGAGATGTCGAGAGATTAGTAAAAATGACCTAGTTCATGGCTTACCATCACTTGGAAAATCAACTTCCTCAGTTTATGGTCCATGCCAACAAGGAAAATAAATTCAAAGTCCCCTTCGAAAGTTCAATACCATTACCACCTCTTGTATTTTTGAGTTGATACATATGGATCTTATGTGTCCTATTTATACAGAGGAGCATAGGTGGTAAGAGACATATTTTCATGATGGTCAATGGCTTTTAAGATAGTCTATCATGGGGTTTCTTAGAGACAACTATGAAGCAGTTGAGTGTCTAATAACCAAGTGTCACATCCTATAAAACCAACAATGTGACACTATTAATCGGATGCGTAGTGACAATAACACTAAATATAAAGAAGTCGAAGTGGATAGCTATTCTGATGGAGTGGTAATCAAACACTAACTTTTGTCCATTCTTACTCCTCAACAAAATAGAATTATTGAGAGGAAGAACCGGACAATTCAAGAGATGGCTAGATCCATGCTTTTGTGGAGAAGTTTTCCTAGACATTTTTGGGCAAAGGCGGTTAATACCGCATGCCATACGGTGAATAGGGTATATTTTCATTCACACACGTTACACATGCCATATGTGTTGTGGGTATGGAAGAAACCTAACCTATTATATTTATGTGTCTTTGGGAGTCCTTACTATATTTTGAGAGATGGAGAGCACATAGGAAAGTTCGAGTCTCGAAGTAATGAGGGAATATTCCTAGGATATTCATTGCTGAGTAGGGATTGGAAGATGTTTAACCTTGAAATCTCTAAGGTTATGGAGTCAATAAACATCATGATTAGAGACGATGAGCTGTCGATGTCTATTGAACCTACCCCCGAGTGTGGGAATAATGCACCCCCTAGTGATGATTCGATCATTCCTCACACTATCTCGGTGGATCCCTGATATGCCCCAAGTGTGACCTCGGCCCAGAGACACCAACCTCGGTCGAGGTTATGGACGATGTCGGACATGTCTTGGACACGGGATATCAGCCCTCGGCCATATCATATGTCGGCCAGGGCCGACACTACCACAAGCCTCTTCAAAGGACATTGCAAGCATCATAAGGGTCAGCAGCACTCTCGTACATCTAGGAAAGGCAACCTCAGCCAGATATAGGCCGAGCTCACAGGAAGCCCCAGTAATAACCTCGTCATGAAATCAGAATGCTCCAATCATAAGCCAGCCTAACCTCGGCCCGAGCTGACCCCTATCCATTCTCTTGGCTGAGATCAAGCCGAGACCCCTATGGTTCATCTCATATCGAACGAGCAACTAGACTTGTCAACCTCGGCCTCTCCTAGGCCGAGGTCATGCACCAGTGTAGCAGCCGAGCATCTGTTGACATTTGGATAAGGACACGTGGACACAAATCAGTTGTGACAAGATTATTCCCCACACGTGGGGAGAATATTTCATCATCATTCTCTACATGTGACAGTGACAGGTGGATCTCCCATATTGGCGAGGATAACACACACATGCATACTACATGCCTGGGGGGTATATTACACCCCCTAGGTACCATATATAGAGGTCATCCTCTACCTAGCAAAGTGCCCAATTTTAACAACCCTAGGTGAAATGCTGTTCAAATACACAGTAGAGAGAGAAAGCTTGAGATATTGTATCTACTGCCATTAGAGCCCTTATACAGTGATACATATCATACACTTGGACAGTGGACGTAGGCCTGATTGGCTGAACCACTTATATTCCGGTGTGAATCCTCTTCTCCTCACCCCCTTCTACTATATGTGTATGTACTATTATGCTGCCATTATTAACATTGAATTGAGCTCACAAACACCTTGAAAGGTGGTGCTATTTCCAGCATCATCATTTTGGCACCGTCTGTGGGAAGATAAGTTATCTCTTTCTCTTCTTCAGCTTAACCTCACCGGAGACTTTGGTGGTGAACCTGGCACCACCCCTTGCGTGGAGTTGTTTCACCATTGAAAGAGGTCCTTTAAGGCATTAAGCTCACTTGCTACTCAAGATCTTTATTGTTAACACATGGCCCCAGACTTACCACCGCCTCTTTCGCCACCTGGTGGAGGAGGGCCTAGTTCCAGCCAGGCACCGCCCCAGTTCGAAATGGCGGAGGTGGCTGCGGCTTTAAAATCTTTGGCCGCAACGCAACAAGCAATGAAGGATCAGTTCGAACAGATTCGCCAAACTATAATGAGGCCACCTGGAGTCTCACCAGATATGATCACTCCGGCGGCTGTTCAGCCTCATCCAGATGTCATGGGACCACCCCAGGAACCAATGAAGGACCAGCTTGCACCCCAGCTGAGAAGGGATGTTGCTGACCCTAGGCGCTTACGCCTGGGAGGCAAGGAAACCCTTACCCAGAGGACAGGTATGACGATTTAGAGGCGGAAGAGGCCCCGGAAGACTGCTGGGAGCCGTATGAGGTGTCGAATAATACTGTACGACCTCTTCAACAAAGTTAAGGATGTGTCGGCCAAAGAGATGAAGAGGCTCGACAAAGAGGTTCAGCCTTTGATCGATTGAGCAGAGGATCAGCCTTTTAGAGGTTGGGTCCAATGAATGACCTAAGGCAGAAATTTTCAAGATCCATGAGCGCGGCAGGCTCTCAGAGAAGAAACAGACAGGGTCGGCCAGACCCAGGCCGACACTGTGACAGAAGAGGCAGAGGACAAGAAGAGGTCAACAGCCGATGTGCTACGGCAGGGGAGCCCTCAGTCTATCCCATGGAGGTGGCCGGGGGCAACCTTGGCCAGGTTGAGGGCAGAAGACCATGGAATGACTCAATCCAGCACCTCGAGGAGAAGATAGGAGACCACGTTAAAAGTAGGGATCCGTTGCAGAAGGGTTACTCAGAGGGCTCACCATTTGTGGTAAGGATAGTGAGCTTCCCAACCCCAGCTAAGTTCAAACCTCCTGTGGTGTCTCCCAGGTATGATGGAAGCACCAACCCAATGCACCACATCGAGATGTATCAGTTAGCAGCAGACATCTACTCGATACCCGATGAGATGAAGTGTATAGCCTTCTCTGGGACCTTAACAGGGGCAGCACACAATTGGTTTACCTCTTTTTCGAAGAACTCAATTGAAAACTTCAAGGGATTGGCTGAACGATTCATCCATAACTTCTGCTTTGGGGTGAGACCCCAAAAGAAGACCACTCACCTGCTGTATGTCAAGCAGGGCAAGGATGAGAGCCTAAGAGACTACATAGCCCGGTTCAACAAAGAGAAGTTAGAGGTCGAGGATTCTGAAGAGAATATAGACATGACTGCCCTCATAGGGGGTCTACAGAAAGGGAAGCTATTGTGGAAACTGGCGGAAGACCCTCCTAGGTCTATGATGGAGCTCCTGGCAACCGCAGGGAAAGTAATGAATTCAAAAGAGGCAATGGCCACCAAGTATGAGGATGAGAATCGCGGTGGCAGTGGAAAGTCCCAGAAGAAGAAAGATGGGAAGAAGATATCGGGTGATGATAAGTTCGCTCACTATACTCCTCTGACTGTGAGCTGTGAGCACATCCTCAATGAGATTAAGAATGATAGGGCTCTGAGATGGCCAGAGAAGCTGAAAGCCCCACCACACAAGAGGAACAAAAACCTATGGTGCGAGTTCCACCAGGACCATGGTCATGTCACGGATAGATACTTTGCTTTGAAAGATGAGATTGAAAAGATGTTAAAATCTGGAAAGATAAGGAAGTATGTGGATGGTAAGGCTCCTAAGGGTGGAAGAGATGACCCTAAGAAAAGGAGAAATGACAGATGCCGTGACAGCGTCCCAGCGCGAAGAGACGATGACTCAGAAGGTGATGATGAAGACAATCCAGATCTTCCGCCGAAAGATGATAACACCCCGGTGAAGAGGGTTGGAATGATCTCATTTGGTGTAAACACCATATGCGGAGGATTTGCAAGAGGTGGCTCTGAAATAGCTGATAGGAAGGCTCATGTGGCAGAGGCCAAATCAGTGACCAAGCTTGAAGTTGTGAACCTAGCGTCTTTCGGTACAGTACAGAAGAGGAAGAAAGTGGACATAGACACAATCGTAGTTGGATTCTCCAGAATCGACTTCAAGGGTGTCACAGCCCCCCAGGATGAACCTTTGGTCATAACGACAAGGGTGCATGGGTGCGAGGTTCAGAGAATCCTGGTAGACGGGGGGAGCTCGGCGGATGTGATGTTTTGGCCTTATTTCAAGAGCTTAGGTCTTAGCAGAGCAAGGTTGATACCCTATCATCACCTTTTGATAGGATTCAGCGGCAAAAAGGTCCACCCCTTGGGCATGTATGAGATGGACGTACGAATGGGTGATGAGTGGCCTATGAGACTGACGAAGAAGATACATTTTTTCATGATGGACGAGAGTATATTCTCGGCCTATAACCTCATCATAGGAAGAGTGGCCCTAAAGGAGTTTGAAGTTGTACCATCGACGGTCCATCAGATGCTCAAATTCCCGACCCCCTATGGGGTAGGGGAAGTGCAAGGTGACCAGGTCATAGCTCGGCAATGTTACTTCAACTCGGCTGAAGAGAGGGAGGCCCATAAGAGGGCAACCACCACTTATAGTATTGATACTCTGGATCCTAGAGATGAGACAAAATTGAAGAAGGGAGAGGCCGCAGAAGAGGTAGAATCCATTATCCTCAACGAGGACGAGCCGAAAAAAACCATCCAAGTCGGCAAAACCCTTAATTCGGAAATCAAGGAAGAGATGATAAACTTCCTCAGAAGGAGGCAGAGTGTCTTCGCATGGAGTCACGTAGAAATGCCTGGCATCGACCCTGAGGTGATGAGTCACAAGCTCAATGTGACCAAAGATGCCAAGCCTATTAAATTGAGACGAAGAGTCTACTCCAGGGAGAAATACGAAGTCATCCGAGAAGAGGTCAAAAAGTTAGAAGAGGCTGAGTTTATAAGAGAAGTCACATATCTGGAGTGGCTATCAAATGCAGTCGTTGTGCCCAAAGCCAATGGGAAGTGGAGAATGTGTGTTGATTTCACTGACCTGAACAGATCATGCCCAAAAGACAGCTATCCCTTACCTTGGATAGATCAGATGGTGGATGCCACGGCAGGACATGAGCTCATGAGCTTCATGGACGCGTATTCAGGCTATAACCAAATCTTCATGGATGCTGAAGACTCAAAGAAGACAACCTTCATTACTGACAAAGGGACGTACTGTTACAAAGTGATGCCCTTCGGCCTGAAAAATGCAGGGGCAACGTACCAACGTCTTATCAATAAGATGTTGAGGAACAAATAGGTAAGACTATGGAGGTGTAAGTAGATGATATGCTAACAAAGAGCTTGAAACCCTGCACCCATGTAGCAGACCTTGAGAAGACCTTCGATGTTTTGGACTCATACAGAATAAAACTCAACCCAAAGAAGTGTGTCTTCAGGGTAAGAGCATTCATCGTCAACCAGAGAGGAATTGAAGCAAACCCTGAGAAAATCAAGGCATTGCTTGATATGAAGACTCCTAGGAGTATCAAGGATGTCCAAAGACTCACGGGGAGAGTGGCTACGCTTAATAGATTTGTCTCTAGGGCAACGGACAAATGTCTTCCATTCTTTAAAGTTCTGAGAAAGACCTTCCAATGGGACGAAGAGTGTGAAAAAGCCTTCAACCAACTCAAGTCTTACTTGGGATCCCCCTTATTGCTATCTCGACCCGTCGTAGGAGAAAAGTTGTATGTGTATCTTGCAGTCTCTGAATCAGCCATCAGCGTAGCCATAATACGGGAAGACGAGGGGATCCAAAGGCCTGTATATTTCAACAGTAAGGCCCTTCAAGGGTCTAAACAAAATTATCCCCGTATGGAAAAGTTGTCTTACGCCTTAATACATGCTTCAAGGAAAATGAAGCCTTACTTCCAAGCTCACTCCATGGTAGTCCTCACTGACTCCCCACTAAGACAGGTCCTGCATAAACCTAAGAAGTTCAGGAGATTGATGACCTGGGCCATCGAGTTGGGGGAGTATTATCTTACCTACCAACCTATGACAGCCATCAAAGGGCAAGCCCTTGTTGATTTCGTTGTTGAGTTCACCTGGGAAGAGGCCGAGGCAGAGAAGGTCCTGGGGGGCATGGAAGAGATAAACTTTAGTGTCTTCCGAAATCAGGAAGAGACGACACCAAGTGTCTTTCGAGGTCAGGAAGTGGTCACATCCAAAAACGTTATGAGAAGAATTACGGAGAACGAGGAGGATCGATATCTCTTCAAATAAGGAGTCATGACGGAAGGGGCCATTTTCGTCGGATACAGACGTTTGGAGTCTCTTCGTTGATGGCTCTTCCTGCGACAGTGGAAGCGGTGAGGGGTTGATACTCTCGGCTCCAGATGGTGCTAACATTGAATACGCTCTGAGATTCAACTTCCAGGCCTCAAACAACGAATCCGAGTATGAGGCCATGATATCAAGTCTCTTATTGGAAAAGACTCTTCGCGTAAAGCGACTCCTACTCCACAGCGACTCAAGGTTGGTTATCAATCAAGTATTGGGAGTCTATGACGCCAAAGATGAAAGGATGGCCAAGTACTTAAAGAGGGTGAGAACGATGTTAGAATATTTTGAAGAGGCAAAACTGAAGAGAGTGCCTCGAAAAAGTAACAGTCACGCAGATGCATTGGCAAGATTGGCCTCGGCAATAAAGACAGACGTTGGAAGGACCATTCCGATCGAGGTCTTGGTAAAGGCAACCATTGAGGACAAAGAGGTATGTGACCCTTGTCAAAATTTAAACCTAGGAGACTCATGGATTGACCCCCTCGTCAAATACATCAGAGAGGGAGAGCTACCTGAGTCCAAGTTAGAGATGAGAAAATTGAGATACAGGGCTGCCAAGTTCTCGATGATAGGAGACGTCTTGTACAAAAAGGGGTTTCTATTACCCCTCCTCAGGTGTGTGCATCCCACAGAAGTTCCTCGGGTCTTACAAGAGGTTCATGAGGGTTCTTTCTCTAGTCACATAGGGGGAAGATCCTTAGCCAAGAGAATCATCACGTAGGGGTACTTGTGGCCAACCTTGTCCAAGGACGCTGCAGCCTACGTAAAGAGGTGTGATAAATGTCAAAGATTCGCCACTATTCCTCATCAACCCCATCAGCTTATGACGTCAATCACCTCTCTATGGCCATTTGCAGTATGGGGAATTGACTTAGTAGGACCCCTACCAAGAGATGCCAACAATTATAGATTCTTCATAGTTGCCATCAACTACTTCTCAAAGTGGGTAGAGGCAGAACCAATGATAACAATCACAGAGAAAAAGACCTTCCAATTTATTTGGAGGAACATCATATGTAGATACGGCCTCCCGAACACTCTCATCTCGGATAATGGGACCCAGTTTAAGAACTCCTCTTTAGAAAGGTATTGCCTAAGAGTTGGGATAACGCAGTTCTTCTCATCTCCTGGCCAACCTCAGGCAAACGGTCAGACCGAGGTTACGAATAGAATAATTCTCGATGGAATCAAGAAAAGGTTAGAAGATGCAAAGAGAAAATGGACTGAAGAGGTCTACGTTGTATTATGGGACTATAGAACCATGGCGAGGACACCTACATGAGAAACCCCGTTCATGTTAGCACACGGCTCAGAGGCTATCATACCAACAGAAGTAGGACTCCCAACTCATAGGGTTCAGACCTATGACCCCGATAAAAATGGGGAAGAGAGGAGGCTAGACCTAGATCTGATTGAAGAAAGAAGAGAAGACGCTGAGATCAGACAAGCAGCCTACCAACAGAGGGCAGTGAAATTCTACAACCAGAGGGTTAAGTCAAGACCCATTGCAGCGGGAGATATAGTGCTAAAAAAGACCTTACAGAAAGCAAATAAGCTTCACCCAAACTGGCATGGCCCCTACAAAGTGACAGAAGAGGTTGTGACTATCACCAACAGGCTAGAAAACCTAGAAGGAGAACCTTTCGCTAACCCATGGAATGCTGATCACCTAAAGAGATATTACATATGATGTTGCATAGAGTTTTATGTAAATGTACCATCTTATTATGAAGAGGTTATTAATAAAAGATCAGTTCCCATGCCGGTTCTTGCTTCAATCTTATGTCAGAGATTAATTATGGGGATAACATCTTAGGTGATGACCTCAGACCTTCATAACACCATTCAGTGGTGACGAGGTCTGAGCTCAGACACCATAATGAGATGACCTCAGACCCTTAACATCATTAATTTGGTGGGATTAATTACGGGGATAACATCTTAGGTGATGACCTCAGACCTTCATAGCACCATTCAGTGGTGACGAGGTCTGAGCTCATACACCATAATGAGATGACCTCAGAACCTTAACATCATTAATTTGGTGAGATTAATTATGAGGATAACATCTTAGGTGATGACCTGAGACCTTCATAACACCATTCGGTGGTGACGAGGTTTGAGCTCAGACACCATAATGAGATGACCTCAGACCCTTAACATCATTAATTTAGTGAGATTAATTATGAGGATAACATCTTTGGTGATTACCTCAGACCTTCATAACACCATTCAGTAGTGACGAGGTCTGAGCTCATATACCATAATGAGATGACCTCAGACCCTTAACATCATTAATTTGGTGAGATTAATTATGAGGATAACATCTTAGGTGATGACCTCAGACCTTCATAACACCATTCAGTGGTGACGAGGTCTGAGCTCAGACACCATAATAGATGACCTCAGACCCTTCACATCATTAATTTGCTGAGATTAATTATGGGGATAACATCTTAGGTGATAACCTCAGACCTTCATAACACCATTCAGTTGTGACGAGGTCTGAGCTCAGACACCATAATGAGATGACCTTAGACCCTTGACATCATTAATTTGGTGAGATTAATTATGGGGATAACATCTTAGGTGCTGACCTCAGACCTTCATAACACCATTCGGTGGTGATGAGGTCTGAGCTCAGACACCATAATAGATGACCTCAGACCCTTCACATCATTAATTTGGTGAGATTAATTATAGGCATAATATCTTAGGTGATGACCTCAGACCTTCATAACATCATTCAGTGGTGAGGAGGTCTGAGCTCAGATACCATAATGAGATGACCTGAGACCCTTAACATCTTTAATTTGGTGAGATTAATTATGGGGATAACATATTAGGTGATGACCTCAGAACTTCATAACACCATTCAGTGGTGACGAGGTTTGAGCTCATACACCATAATGAGATGACCTCAGACCCTAAACATCATTAATTTGGTGATATTAATTATGGGGATAACATCTTAGGTGATGACCTCAGACCTTCATAACACCATTCAGTGGTGACGAGGTCTGAGCTCAAACACCATAATGAGATGACCTCAGACCCTTAACATCATTAATTTGGTGAGATTAATTATGGGGATAACATCTTAGGTGATGACCTCAGACCTTCATAACACCATTCAGTGGTGACGAGGTTTGAGCTTAGACACCATAATGAGATGACCTCAGACCCTTGACATCATTAATTTGGTGAGATTAATTATGGGGATAACATCTTGGGTGATGACCTCAAACCTTCATAACATCACTCAGTGGGGACGAGGTCTGAGGTCAGACCATTGATTAAATTTAAACAAGATATCATTGCAACAAGACTAACAGCGAAAACATCACATGACATTCAATAAAAGTAAGTGAGGGTGATCCTCCTCAGAGGTTGATACATTCAGAAATAATAGATGATAGAGGATTACAAACAAGTTTCAAAACGTTATGAGTTACAAACAATGTTAAAAAATTATCTAAGGGTTTGAGGGGGGAATGTTGATATCCCCGGCTTGGTTATGCTGGACAATATTGGTCACCTCGGCCATGTCGTCATGATGGTCTGCCCCTTCAAACTCAGTGCCGTCCAGTGTGGCAGTCTCGGCACGCGCGATAGCCTCCTCCTCCACCTCCTGAAGGGCCTGTGCAAACTGGGGATCGACAAAGCCGAGGCCTATGAAATCTGAGGCTTTCAAAGTGCCAGCCTCCCTCTCCTTGACATCAGCCCACTTAATAGTGTCTTTGATACCTCCTTCAAGGTATTCAAAGCCGAAGCTCATAAACTTGTCAGAGGACTTGTAGTCAGAGATGATCTTCTCAGAGGCATCATCGAGGGCTGCCTTAACGGTCGAGTTGACCTTTTGCTGCAGAACATCATCCTTAGCCTTCAGAGATGCAGTATGATCCTTACCAAGCTGAGAGATGTCCTTCTCCAGCCCCCTCACCTTCTTCTCAGAATCCTTCAGCTCGGATTTGAGGCGGTCAATCTCCGCGTTCAGAGTGCTCTGGACCTTCTCGGCCTCTTGACCCTTTTGGATGAGGGGAAATTTCCTCAGAGTCCAGTTGGATAAGTGGTTCATAGCTGCCAGGCCTTGCATATTTTGTGATCATGGATGAGCTGAAGAATAATCAGATGTTACACTTAGAGAATTTTTGAAGAAAGATCAAGTCATACCTGAATGGATCTGTGAATGCCGAACTCAACCAGTAATGGGGTGTCCAGTGACCTAAAGAAGCGTTTGTCATCCTCGATCATTGCAGATCCGAGGGCATCTAGGACCTGAAGACTGTGGCCGACTATGCTGTCAGTTATTTTCAACTTATCTAGACGGGCCGACAGGGTGTCAACTAAAGAGATGGGGATGGCAGTGTCAACATTCTTCTTCTTCGGCCTCTGATCCTTAGGGGCATGACCTTTCGGAGCCCTTTTCTTTGTGTCTTGGGGCTTAGAGGCAGAGGGAGCTGGGGGAGGAGCGTTAAGGCCATCTTTCTTGGCAAGTCTCGTCAAGTTGGGTGCAACCATTTCCCAGAGTTCTTCCGAGATATCCTGTGGTCGCTCTGCAAAAAATTAGTAGATCTGAGTTAGATAATCAGACATGAATAAACTCAGAGGTTCAACTTGAAATAAAAATTCTTACCAAGCTCAGCAAGGGGACTTCCACCTAGACCTGTCCCAGAGAGGTAGTGGGGAGTCATCAAGTGTTCGAACTTGACAAAGAGACCATGTGCCCCATTATCTTGAAGGGCTTTCACCTTCTGGAGGTTTTGTACAGCCATTGTGACTTTACCCCACCTCAGGGGCATCCTCGTCTCTAAAATAGACGAGGGAAGACATGGGCTAAATTCCCATGGCCCAGAAGCAAAGAAATACCGAGGGTTCTAGTTATGGTTGGAAGTATGAGTTATTTGAAGCATTTTCTTCTCAGGCTTCCGAGCTACAAAATGATAGTAGCTCGGATGATTTTTGGCCGAGGAAGGGACATAGCAACCTACAAAGATTTGAACTGGAAGGTATGAGTGGTGGACAGCCTTCCATAAGACTATGGCCCCTATTATGACCCTCCAGGCATTAGGAGATTGTTGAGAGGGGGCCAAACTGATAAAGGAAAGGATGGATTTGATAATGGGGTGAATAGGCAGACGAAACCCCAACTTGAACATCTGCTCGTACAGTCAGATCTCGCCGTCTCGGCCATGATAAGCCCTCTCTTCTCTCAGAGGTCTCCTAAGCTTTATTGAGGGACTGATAGAATATAGATATCTGAAGCAGAGAAGGTCTACCTCAGTGATAGTACTCTCGATATCGGCCGCCTCAAAGACGTCAACATCGCTCTCAACCTCATCATCATCATCATCATCTAACTCAACGTCGACCGGAGCAGATGTTGATGGATTACTAGGGAACCTATGAGGGAACTCTGCCCCAGTGACAGTCGACAGAGAGATGGCGTCAAGTATGGGTGGTATAGCCACACTTGGATTAACAATTTCAACCTCTGAGGAAGAGGCTGAGGTGCTTGAGCTATTATGGGATGAGGCTCGACTGGAGACCTCAGCCTGATCAGGCCGAGGTGTGAAGTCCATGGCCTCCTGAAAGGAATCCACAGTCATAGGGTATGAGGTAGAAGATTCAGACTCAGACATCGGTATGGGATCAGCAAGAACCTCTATCTGAGTGAAAAACTCCGGGGGATAATGATATATCACCTTCAGAGGTGGTGGAGAGATAGGTCTAATGGGAAATTCTTGTGACCTACGAGCCTCCTCCTGTGCTCTTTCTATTTGTCTAATCTTTTCTAAAGTCTTCTCTCTAAGGGAGGGGAACTCCTCAAGAAGATGGTATAAGGGTCTGAGCATCAGGGGCTGACACTACACTTAAAAGACTTCCTAAAACTACAAACAAGGCTGGATAGTGAAGGAAAGCAGTTTAAAGATCAAACTACCTAAACTTGGCAAGAATTGTTCGCCTGAAATAATGGTGGTCTCACCGGAAAACTCAGAAGCTCGCCGAAAAATGCGAAAATAAGGAGACTTGCAGGGAAAATGAAGGAAAAAGTATGGCGAAGGTTACCTGAGGATGAAATAGTAAGGAGGAGACGAGAAGACGCGATAAACCACCTTCCAAAAGCCTCAGCAAAGATCTTTTTAGAGAGAGAAGGCTACAGGAACGAGTTTGGCTGGAAACGAGTGAAGTGAAGAAGAAAAGAGGGAAATAGGGTTCAAAACCCTTAAATATACAGGCGCAATTCCCAAGGCCCATTATTGCCTTGGGAGACCCAAAGGGCGGCTAACAGCACACGCCCACCAAGCGAGCATACTTCAGCATTGGACAAGTGTCAAACAAATATTGGCTCATAATAGATAGGCCTTGGAGGTGTGATAATCCCCTAGTCACCTGGTCCAACATGTGACCAAAGGCTGGGGGTGATTGATATGCCCCAAGTGTGACCTCGGCCCAGAGACACCAACCTCGACCGAGATTATGGCGGGCGCCAGACATGTCTTGGACGCGCGATATCAGCCCTCGGCCATATCATAGGTCGGCCAGGGCTGACACTACCACAAACCTCTTCGAAGGACATTGCACGCATCATAAGGGTCAGCAGCACTCTCGTACATCTGGGAAAGGCAACCTTGGCCAGATATAGTCCGATCTCACAGGAAGCCCCAGTAATAACCTCGTCATGACATCATAATGCTCCAATCATAAGCCAGCCTAACCTCAGCCCGAGCTGACCCCTATCCATTGTCTCGACTGAGATCAAGTCGAGACCCCTAGGGTTCATCTCCTATCAAACAAGCAACTAGACTTATCAACCTTGGACTCTCTTAGGCCGAGGTCATGCACCAGTGTAGCAACCGAGCATCTGTTGACATTTGGATAAGGACACGTGGACACAAATCAATTGTAACAAGATTATTCCCCACACGTGGGGAGAATATTTCATCATCATTCTCTACATGTGACAGTGACAGGTGGCTCTCCCATATTGGTGAGGCTAACATACACATGCATACTACATGCATGGGGGGTATATTACACCCCCTAGGTACTATATATAGAGGTCATCCTCTACCTAGCAAAGGGCCCAATTTTAACAACCCTAGCTGAAACGCTGTTCAAATACATAGTAGATAGATAAAGCTTGAGAGATTGTATCTACTGCCATTAGAGCCCTTATACAGTGATACATATCATACACTTGCACAGTGGACGTAGGCCTGATTGGCTGAACCACTTATATTCTGGTGTGAATCCTCTTCTCCTCACCCCCTTCTACTATATGTGTATGTACTATTATGCTGCCATTGTTAACATTGAATTGAGCTCACAAACACCTTGAAAGGTGGTGCTATTTCCAGCATCATCAATCCCCTCTTGATTTAGAGGATCCCCCTCTAGGGTTTGAAAGAGTTATGGCTGTTATGCTATACTTGGTGATCCCACACTAAGTGTCTAGACTCTCGCTCAACTTGTAAATGTGGTTAGCTACTTTTTCTACACCTCCTTAGTCAAAGCCCAATAATGCTAAAGAAGTACGAGCATTGGATATCCAGTATGCAAGATGAGTTGCTTAATTTTTATAATATTGATGTCTAGGAATAAGTCCCCTAACCTAGATAGACTAATTTGATATGTACCAAGTGGATTTACCAGAATAAAATGGATGAGAATGGTACCACAATTTGCAATAAGGCTAGGTTGGTAACTCAAACCTACACACAGATTGAGGGTGTAGACTTTGACGAGACATTAACTCTTATTGTTAGGCTTTAGTCCATTTGATTACTACTTACCATAACATGTCATATACACTTCAATTTATATCAAATGGATGTCAAGAGTTCCTTCCTTAACGGCATTCTAAAGGAGGAAGTGTACGTAGAACAAGCAAAAGGGTTTGAATACCTAAATCACCCATGACACATCTTTTATATTAAGAAGGGCTTGTATGGATTTGAAGCAAGCACCCCATGCTTGGTACGAGAGTATTTAGGTATTTGTTTATCTGTACACATAGTATTTAGATCCATGTGCTCCCGATATGCTCACATATATGAGGAGGAGATGAAGAGTGAGTTTGAGATGAGAATAGTTAGTGAGCTTACATTCTTATTAGGTATCCAAGTGCATTAACTAGAGGATGTGATATTCATATCTCAATCAAAATATGATAGGGACCTAATGAAGAAGTTTGGTTTGTACTCCGCTAATAACCCACACACCCTTATGAGTACATCGACTAAGCTTAGCAAATAAACTTTAAACAACGACGTAGAGCAAACCCTTTATAAGAGCATGATGGGTAGTCTTCTCTACTTGACCGATAGTCTTCCCAATATTTTCTTTAGCATTGGAGTTTGTGCGCATTACAAATTGTCCACGAAGGATCTCACATACTCGACTTAAACGTATCATCAAATACATGAGTGTTACTCTTTCCTATGGTATTTGATATTCCTTTGATACTGATGATCGTTTGTTCTCTATTAGAATGTCGATTAGGACGGGATGTTGATGGTTATACGAGAACCTCGGGTGGGTATTTTTACTTTAGGAATGCTCTCTTCTCCTTGTTAAGCAAGAAGAAAAACTCCATTTCTTTGTCCACGGTGGAGTCCGAGTATATAACTGTCGGGAGTTGTTGCACATAACTATTATGGATGAAGCAAATATTGGAAGATTATAAGATTACCTAAGGCACAATGGATATTTCATGTGATAACACAAGTGCAATTCATATATCCCGTAATCTGGTTCAACACTCTCGCACAAAGCACATTAAGATACATGAGCATTTCATTTGTGATATCGTTGGGGAGAAGGTTGTGTCTTTGAGTTGTGTGGTCACCAAACGCCAATTAGTCGATATTTTTACCAAACCTTTAGATGCACTTAGATTCGAGAATCTTATGAAGCATTTAGGAATTTGTTTCGTTGATTGAGTTCGGATTTTTTTATCTAGTCTAGGGTGCTTATTTTCCTTATTGCTAGATTGTATTTCTACGTTTATACATGCTTTTATTTTGAAAAATCTTGAAAATTCCAAAAAAGATTTTCAGTTTTTAAGAAAAAGTTTGATTTTAACCTATTGTTGACTCGACGAGACTTTATATACATTATATATTACATGATGTTTGAATTATTGTATAGTGTGAATGTTTAATTATTTCCGCATGAGTATTGTTCTTGGTTTGATGAAAGATAAAATTTGGCACCGGTCTAATTTCACTCAGGTGATTAGTAAGTAAAACATTTTCGATAGTGATGCTAAGAATGAACCGACTGCGAAAACCATTTTAATTTATTTTAGGACTGATCACCCGAGATTTAATTAAGCGGGGTGTCACAGAAAATTCCAAAATAGATTTTCAGTTTTTAAGAAAAAGTTGGAAACATTCCTAAAGATTTTATTTTTGATAAAATTTTGAAAAAGACAAAAAGATTTTTTGGACTTTGTTTATCACTATATATGGATGTGTATTTAAGATATTCGGATCAGAAGTACAATCCATCCATTCATGTGACTTTTTCATGGTTTTTTTAGATAAGGCTTCGTTCCTTTAGTGTGCCTAATAATGCATGGTTAGAATTTCTTTGTTCATTGATGATTACTTTCTTTAAGATAGACTTTTTATCACCTTTATTTCACACATGCATGGACTTAGTGAACATTGTACTTTCTTACCATGCGTCGAATACAGTTTTCTTATCTCAATTGTGCTTAATAACGAACCAAATGCACTAGAGATAAGTTGTCCTTGTAAGAACCATTGCTCGAAATGTTTGGTGTTATTGATTTGAGAAGCATTTTAATTCATGGCATGTTACATAAGTCGAGTCAATTTCATCTTCTTCAACATTATTACACCTAAGGTTGAGATGTTATGAATTATTTAGGTATTTGTTTAATTGATTGAGTTCGGATTTTTTTTATCTAGTCTATGGTGCGTATTGGCCCTATTGCTAGATTGTATTTCTATGTTTATACATGCTTTTATTTTGAAAAGTCTTGAAAATGTAATACCCCATATTTCTTCATATTTAGAATTTAATTAATTGAGTAATTAAATAGAAAATACCTTTTAATTTAAATTATGTGAGCGGAGTAATTTAATGTGATTCAATATTTAAATTGTGTGAGTGAAGTAATTTAATGCGATTTAATGATAATTATGATTATTAAGGGATTTAAAAATAATTGTGTTTATTAAATATTAATCGATAGATAGACACTAATTAATATTATGACTCAAAATTACTAAGTGTGAATAGTAAATAATGATAGTTAAATTGTATGACATAACGAGTGATATGGATGTACTTGTTTATATCTCAACCGGGTGTCTGAATTGAGGATGAGATAAGAAATGATTTTTAGTGAATTAAATGATAATTTATAGGTCATAGATGATTCCTAAAACGTCAAATTAGTCAAAATAGTATACCCGGGGGTACTAGTCGGGTACCGGGGCATTTTTGGGCTAAATCGGGACTGTACGATGGCGGTTTAGTCTTTTGGCATATGGGGGTGAGAAGACCTACGAATTTTGGAGTGTTTTATCAGATGATTGAAAGTGTGGTTAGGGTTAAAAACCTCATACACAAAGGGAAACCATTGGAGAGAGAAAATGGATCATTTTCAAGGCTAAAAAGAAAAAATTGTGGGAGATTTCAAGGAGTTCTTGCACCACAAGTGATTGAGGAAGGAAGATTGGAAGAGAAAACAACCCAACAACTTAGGCAAACTCGAAATCAGATCACCATCCAATCAAGGCAAGTGGTTATTTGCAAATTATTTTGAGTTATAATATCCATACGTAGGATTTATGAATAACTGATTTTCATGAATATTCTTGGAGAAAAAGAATTAATTAATTCCATGTTTGGGTAGAAATAGCATTAGTTAGATTCATATCTGTAGAGGATTGAAAATCAGAGGAATCATGTTTTTTAGAAGGAATTAAAATCTGGGTTAATGATTGAAAACATGGGAAGAACTTGTCATGATAGGGTTCTTGAATGATTAGAAGATTTGAATTATTTTGGGCTAAATTAGAAAGATTTATAATGTTTAATTCGTTAGAAATCATCCTAGCATATCTAGGAATGGTTAGGTATCGTTAGTTACAAGTTCGGTGGATTATCATGTGAATTAGATAATTGAATATGATAAGAGATGCATGAAGAAGAGGAAGAACTGCATATGTCACTGCTCGATCGATCGATTGACCCTTGAAATTACAATCGATCGATGGAGTCGATCGATCGATGATCATGGTCGATCAATAGACCCATGATGATTTTGGGTTCTTTTGTTGGTTGAGTGATATTCGATTGTCGACGCTTGAGGGGAACCTTAGTGATGACATTTTACCTATGTAAGGACTGAGAGAGTACCAGTAGGTGTACAGTGTGGATCCATTATAATCATTGAGTGCAAGATTTGATGTGATGGACCGATGAGGATAAACCGATAGCATAGTGCATCGGGAATTTAGGAATTGAGTTATGGAGAGAGTAAATGTCATTCCAATGAGTATACCAGTAGGTTAGAGATAACTTAACTACAGAAATGAATAATGGGGTAACTACGGCCTTTAGAGTTGTGTGAATACTCAATTAAAATACGATAGCGAGATAAATCGTAAATCAATAAGTACGGTGAATATTAAAGAGGAAATATTACGTACAAGCACTATTATTAGGTTGCATGTATACCTACTAAATTATATGTATACTTAGGTGGAGAGATACCTAAAGTATAATTGCTTATATTAGGGTCGAGGTAGGATTCCGAACTAATATACGAAAATAGTAAGTTGGCTCCGTGACGAAAGAGTTCCGAACCAACCTATGTATAAAATTTCAATAGTGGGGTCGAGGTAATTTTCCAAACCACTACATAGAAATGAACTTGGGGTCGAGGTGACATTCCGAACCAAACCTTTACTTGGTGTTGATGGACCATTCCGAACCAAGAGTCCTTGATGTGTGTTAAGAGTACATAATTAGTAATGAATGAATTTATAGGTATATGTTGTGTGTGAAATGTATAATGTATTAATAATCTACTTATGAGAGTTAGTAGATAATGAGATGCCGCGAATACATCTAAAAGAAAATTAAGTAGGGAAACTTAATTATAAATCGGTTAAAAATAACATGGCGAACAATTATTTAAGTATATACATTATGAGATATGATTATTATTACATACTATATGGGTGGTATGGGAACTTAGTCACATAGATAAGTTCAGCTTAATACTATAGTCCAATTAGATTGAGTAGTATAGCTAGGTGGGCAAGATTAGGGACATTAGGCGTGCACAATAGATGAGGGGTGAGGTAACTCAAGAAAGTGTACGCAAATCTTAACATGTGTAATCAATAACTCATTTTAATGTGATAATCAGTTGCTAAATATTTTTAAAATGTTTTGAGTACTAACTCTTGCTATCAAAATATTTTCAAAACCCTTTTAGGTGTCCATCCATAAGGACGCCAAACTTGAGGATTCAATCCAGGGACTCGTAGCTGCAGCATTATGGAGACTGCCAGGACTTTGCATAGATGATTCATTCCTTCAGATCTAGTCTAGGATCTCATTTTAGTACTCTTTATTGGGACATGTCGTCCATTGTCTTTATTTCTGATATTCAGTTTTGGATTATTTTGGCTTTATTTAGCAGCATTTGATTTTAACCGATTATTGACTTGGCTAGACTTTATCCTTTATATATTGTGTGATGGTTTAAATTATTGTATAGTGTGAATGTTTATTTATTTCCGCATGAGTATTGTTCTTGGTTTGATGAAAGATAAAATTTGCCACAGGTCTAATTTCACTTAGGTGATTAGTAATTAAAACGTTTTAGACAGTGATGCTAAAAATGAACCGACTGACAAACTCGTTTTAATTTAATTTAGGACTGATCACCTGAGATATAATCAGGCAGGGTGTCATAGAAAATTCCAAAATAGATTTTCAGTTTTTAAGAAAAAGTTTGAAATATTCATAAAGATTTTATTTTTGATAAAAATTTTAAAAGGACAAAAAGATTTTCGGACTTTGTTTTTCACGATATATGGATGTGTATTTAAGATATTCGGATCAGAACTACATTCCATACATTCATGTGATTTTTTTATGGTGTTTTGAGACAAGGCTTCGTTACTTTAATGTTCCTAATAATGTGTGGCTAGCATTTCAGTGTTCATTGATGATTACTTTCTTTAAGCTAGACTTTTTATCACCTTTATTTCACATATGCATGGACTTAGTGAACATTGTACTTGCTTATTATGTGTCGAATATAGTGTTCTTATCTCAATAGTGCTTAATAACGAACCAAATGTACCAGATATAAGTTGTGCATGTAAGAACCATTGCTCGGATTTTTTTTCCTGAAAAAATTGTTTATCTTAAGCAATGGAAAGGGGCTACGAAAGAGAAAAGTCTGTTTTCTTTAAAAGCCACTTTTTACAAAAAGAGCCTTAAAAGGTTAACGACACACAAAAATAGAAGTGTTAAGGCCATTCTTCTTTTTTATGCTTCTCTTCATATGAGTATTATGATATCTCAAAAATTTGAGAGTGAATTCTTATTCATGTGAGATTTTGAGGGTGTTATAAAGTAGAAGAGAAATCGGTTTGCACAATGACCTCTCTTGAAAAGAATTAAAAAGTTTGGCGTTATTGATTTCAGAAGCATTTAAATGCATGGCATGTTACATAGGTCGAGTCAAGTTCATCTTGTTCAACATTCTTACAGATATGATTGAGATTAAGTTCTTTCTTTATAAATATTTCACTGACTTTGTGCACCTATGTTATGAATTCATCTATTGATTGGTCTATAAAAAATATTCACACAATTGCATTCCTTTATCATGATTCGGATATTTTAGTGTTATTCCATGGTGTATTGTATTTGTACCGATATGTACATTTTATACCGATACCTTTTATACTTGAAAATTTTCAAAAAATAGTTGGTATTCTTCTTCAAAATTTCATCTCATGTGCTTTGTGGATTATCTTTGTAGTGTTACTCTAATTGGACTTGTGTGATCGAAATATTTTTCGTGTAAATTTCCAGGGATTATTTTAAAAGAGTATGCATGTAAAAGTTTTCAAAATGTTTTTAAAATAATTTTTAAATTTTTTTAGAAAACCTTGCTAACTCTATAGAAAGAGATTGTCATATCATTCGAACAAGTTGCGCGGGGTCGTTAGAACGAGGTTCCTTCATTCAAATGAGATCTTCAATGTAATCTTTTGGGTACGCTCTGGAATGTCATTTGAATTTTCGTTCGAAACCATTTGAATAAGATTGGGTACGTCATTCGAACTAGGTGGCAGTTAGTAAGAATGATTACGTGTGTTTTGTTTTTTAAAACAAATATTTTATAATCATTAATACCTATGTCTTCGCAACAACTTTCCCTACAAATAGATATGTTGGATTAGACTTTTCAAGAACACTTTTTAGAGTTCTTATGTGATCAAATGCTACCATTTTTATGGAAAATCCCTTGGATTTTTAAGGTTCACTTTTCCAAATCAAGAAGAATACAATCAAAGTTCAAAAACTGTTGTAGATATTTTCTCTACTATTGATTTTTGTATTCTAGGCTCTACTACTAAAGAATAAAGCAATTGAAGATTCCTAAGACTGATCAGTGGATATCGAGACAAGATCTTCTTGAGGTGGGCGATGCTAGACTATACAATTTTTTTGGAAGATTTGTAGACTCTATCGCGTTATACTTAATGGATCTCTATGCAGTCTATACATCGTCTTGTGTCTGTCAATTCTGAAACACTGTTGAATTAAAAGTTTTTCCCAAAAGTTATTTTTCCACTCTTTGTTCTTCTTGTTGTTTGGTTTGGAATTTGGGTTCATCATTTTATTTCAATGTTACTTTAATTTAAATAAAGATGAAATTTGGTAAAAAAAAGTGAATGTGTGTGTTTGGCCTAAAATACAAGTAATTTCATATAAACCCCTATTTTCTCAATATTCTATTCTTTTTACTCTTATTTTTAACACAAAAAAACAAAACTATAAGCAAACTTGGTTACCACACGTTTTATCTATAAAATGGTAGAATTCAATTCCCAATTATTTCCTTACATAATGAATTCAAATTATCATGTGACATCAATCGAAAAAATACCACAAAATTCGAAATCAACATGAAACCAACATTTATATAAATAAAAAAACAAAATGCGTGAACTTACATATAAATGTTCATATTTACATAAAATGCATGACTTTTTTTATATAAATCGTTGTACTTTCATTATAAACAAGCCTAGCACTTTAAAATATTTCTCTATAATCCAAGTGCACATAAGCAATGCATTTACTTTCATAAAGCATTCCCTTAGTTTCATAAAATATCCATGTGTTTTTCATAAAAAATCTCCTAGTTTCATATAATTCATAATTGAAGTAAATTTTGATTCAATCAGAAATCATGTATGGAAAATGGTGAACCCTAATGGGTGCAGTTAAACTACTTTTTGAAGGAACCCAATGTATCAATACACATGGAAAAAAATTAGGGTTGTGAAAATGAAATTTATATTTTTAAACTTATATATGCTTCATTGAATCTATTCGTAGATCTCGTTAAGAGCTATTCTATAACAACCCGCATTAATCAAAGTTGTAGAGTGAGAGATATTAAACTTAAAATTTTTCCAAAACAAAATTGTTAAGGGTGAAAATGAAAATTGAAAACTTTGGAATTACCCATTCTTCAAGAATCTATTTTGATAGATCTCGTTGAGATATTTTTTAACACCCCCTATTTATCATGTATTTGGTGGCCAAACGTCGATGCCGAAGATAATGCGCGTTAAAATAATTTTTATCATTCTCAACATGAAGAAAATAATAATAAAATTCTATAATGAATTCAAACCATCAATAACATGCGGTGAAATAAAATATAAATACTGAACTAACAGAATGTCTCCATATCCATAGTAAGAGAACTAAGCATCATCTCAAAGACTATGAATAAGCTCAACTGAAATAAATAAAATGGAATGAAAATGAGTGTGAATATTGAATAACTTAAATGAAAATAACAACCTAATCTAAGAATGGAAATGACTGGATAATGTAAGTGACAAATCTGACTACTCAATCCTTCTTCCCCTGCTTATGAATACGTGAAAAAGATTTTGATAATATTTTGGTTTAGAGACCAAAATTTGAAATAAATATCTTATTATGTCGATTCAGTAATAATCATGCCAAACCTTCGACACTCATATCCAAATGGTACATTAAGTTAAATGAGCTATATGAGTGTCCCAACACAAGGCATAGGTAATACTAACAAGTATCAACTACTCGGTTGTCTAGTAATCTATCTCACGATTGTACTACTACATATAAATGTAACACAACACATAAGAAAAGAAAACACCTTAGTAGTAATCCCAACTCATGTCACCTGAAGTATAAGATACACGCGATCTATTATATACAGAATAATGTGACATAGTGTCTTTGAATAACATCCCCATCTCTAGACTATACAATAATATTATAAGTATCATAAACCACACGATGAAATCAACCGTCGGGGATGTTATCGTGCCTCAATCGATAAATATATAAAAGTCCCTTACCCAAAGTATTTAAACACGCACACACAAAAGAATTGGGGATCGCCACCCAGTCACACCATCGACTAGTCACAAACCAAACCGTCTGATGGCTCAAGTCACAAACCTCTACACATCGTGATACGATGACTAAATGAATGCCTGGTATAATATACCGACCTCCACACAACTTTCTACATTAGTCAAGACCACGGAAACTGATCCCTAATCTAAACCCCAATCGATAGATTCCCCACGAGCCAATGGGTTTATTAATCCTAAACACTAATTAAATATCACTTTAGAATTTCCCATATTTTCTAGCGATATATATATATATATATATATATACACACACACACTCTAACTAAACAAATCCCAAAGTCCAAGGAAAAATGATCAAGGAAATAACAAACAGAAAAGAAGTAAGCTGGATGAAAGAAAAGAATAATAATAAAAAATGAGCGGCACAACCAAAATTTCCCAGCTACCATAGCGGACAAAACCATCTGGGTGCTATAGTGGGATGGATCCCTGCTATGGTGGGGGTGAATCCTTAGACTACAACTTTCTGGAAAAGCAATCCTCTCTACTCATATTCAATTATGTATTAACCCATCCTCCATTAATGTCCCCAAATCCTTTAATAAATGTCCAAAATAAGTGTTCATTAATCCTACGAATTCCTAATTTAATTCACTGTAACATATATTCAAAGTAAACTAAGAACGATTCACTAACATAGTTAGTTACACTAACATAGTTAGTTAGTTACACCAATAATTACATCTTTTTCCCATAAATATATCATTAACTTATAAAGATCATTCCTACACATGGGTTCTAACATCATAAATAATATTTTAACACAGATTAACATGGGTGTTGTACCATGAATATGGTATGGCTCATGGACCAATCAAAAGATGAAAACTGCATTCATATCTCTCAGAAAGAAGGTTAACTCAACTACCCACCTGGTTGGCGATGGGAATTTCGGTCGGCCCATCATCACAAACAATGAGTTTAGATCAACTGGCTCATTATAGTTTAACACTGTTATATAACTTTTTCAAGGTATGTATGATCTGTGTGACTGAATTACATCAGTAACACATGCACGTAGGGGATATATGCAAATATTCCCCCATGTGCTTGATAAAAAACTTTATTACTATTCTTACACATGTCCCTTTATTTTATCTTTATTCTAACAGCCTATAATTAACATGTTATCCCTCATTATGAATATATCGAGATATTATTTTCATAGTGTTCTGACATCAAAGTCTAGAGTAAACATGAGAGCTTGTAACCTCTATTCATCAAGGGCTTTTACTCTCTGAATCAGTATATTAGACATCAACACCTGTGGACGTAGGCACTTCATTGGGCCAAATAATATAAATCTATTTTATTCTCTTTCTCTCACCTATCTCTACAATTTGCTCTAACTTAGCGTTTATGTCGTTATATGTCTTTATCTATTATTTTTTATAATTAGTATACATTTGTTAAGACTTAATTCATATACAAGTTTTAGACGTTAACAAATTGGCAAGGTCTGTGGGAACTGGCAAGCCATTTGTTGCTTTTCACGATTATTGATTTTTGAAACTCGAGGATACCTAGTCCTGAGAACAAAAATTAATCATAATCTGATTCATCCGTCTTTTATTCGCTTAGAATACACTAATTTGCAAATTCCATTTAATTCTCTTTGGTTCTTAGAATTCAACAAGGGATTTAGTATTTCCTACTTTAAATCTGCTTTTCCTACAACTTCTATTATTGAAATTGTTATACTCTATTTTTTTGGTATTGCAATACTCTGTTTTGTGCAAATTCTGTAAATATAGGAAACAACCCATTAAGTAGTTGAGTCACTTAAGGTATTCCTCCTTATACACTTGTGGGTATGGGCGAACTGTGGGGAATATTACAAGGCTTGGTCAGAGGCCAAGAGGCTATGCATAATAGCATCAAGAAGTTGACATAGAGTATTGTGGTAGGGTATAATAGGCCCTAAAGAAACCCAGTTACCCGAGGAGGGGGTGAAAGCTCTGGTAGAAGGAGATAGGTGCCTCCTCCAGCACCATACAGGAACATGCGGTAGGTGTATCAAGAAAGAGTTGTGGAAAATCCAAGAAGGTTGGATTTGGGTTCGAAAGGTAAAGGTGGCATGTCTAAATACATTGGATCAAACCGTGATTACAGATCCTATCGCTCAGGGGAAAACATCCACCATCGGAACATGTGGATATGATGATGAACATACTTACTCCATGGAACGCCCAAGAATTATAAAAAGGCTTAACAGAGGGTCTACCTTTGATCAACTAGTCTTAAGATCTATGAGGTCCCACCAGTATAGAGATCTGAAGGAACCAAGGGAGTATAGAGAATAACCTAGGAAAACATAGACCAGAAGGGTTGAATTCTCAGCCAGATCAAGACCAAGCATGAAAGGGTCACCTCAAGACGATCAAACTTTTTAGGAAGAGATATCAACTGAAAGTCGAGGTCGAGAGGAAAAGATAGTAATGGTTAAGGTTGAGTAGGAGGAAAATTCCTAGAATATTTATTTTCGACGCCTAGAGGATCGTATGGGAGGGATTATAAAGACAAAAAACCCTTTGTAGAGGGGATTTGTGCAAGGTTCACCCTTCACAGCATCCATTATGGGTTATCCAATCGCACTAAAATTTAAAATGCCTAACATCACTCTTAAATATGATGGCATGTTAGCTCTTATGCTGCATGTGGAGAAGTACCAAGACTCTTCGAATATTTATTCAATCCAAAATGAAATGCGTTGTAGAACATTCTTTAATATTGTTGATATAAAAAACTAGATTTGATCTAATTAATTAATCAAAGATAAATATATGTTAAGAAATAAGACAAGATATTTTTAAAGTGGTTCAACCTTAATGAAATGGCATACATCCACTATCTTGTATTACGTGGTGTTTTGTCTTGATCTCGATTATGTTTGCTTGTGATTTCTTACCCTGCCATGAGGGTATTACAATGTATTTATAGACCTTGGGCTATCAGTGTGAGTAGACAATATGTCGTTATTGAATAGGCATATATATTTGTATGTGGTAAATAATACTCATTGAATTTGTCTTTATCGTTTGATCTTCCTAACAGGTTGCTCGGTACACTGAGTAGCTCAGTTTGTTTGAGTAGCTCGGTATATTGAACTTGTGCCATGTTGGATGACACGTGTCTTCACATAATTGGTCTACATCAGCTGACTAATTTTTATATCAACAGAAGCCCCCAATGTTTAACAGTTGAGTTTTGATATGAGAGTGTGGAACATTTTACTCAAAAGTTGCTCGGGCACAATTTTTACGTCTTGATTAATTACAGAACTGCAACACTTGTAAAAGTTTTCCACTTTGTGCAACAATTTTGAGTGCGAAATGGCAAATTTGTAAATATTTTGAGTTTTTAACGAATTCTTGGGTATTTGCGTCTTTTTCCATTGATTATTCGTTGGGAAAACAACAGTCATCAGGTGTGATCATTACTTTTCTCATTTTCCAATGCAGCATATATAACGGCGGTAAAATCCGATTGTCTTCTACCTTTTTCTATTTTGTTTCTAAACTCTTGTCTTCTTATTTTTTGTCTTACGAACATTCTTTAAAGTCATTTGCCTTGGTTGATTCCTTAACCTTTTGTAAGAATTTCTTATTTCCTTCTTCTTTCTTTTCTTTAGTCTTCATGGTTTAAGTTATCGAGTCATTAGATAAGTTTAGAGACCACTTTAAGATTCCTTCTTGGGTTGTTTTGGAAGAACCTCCTTGCCCTTCTAATTTATTTTCTCTAGCCGAGGGACACTGGTTTCCCTCTATTTTTGTAGTAGAATGTGGTTTTTCTTTCCCGCCTAATCCCCTGTGTTTGGAATTTTGCCAATATTTTGATATTGTTCCTGCAAAAGTAGTTCCAAATACATGGAGGGTAGTTAATGGCATACATAGGTTGAATCAAATTCATGGAAATCATCTAGGGATTCATAAGATTATGTACTGTTATAAATGGGTCACCAGCGACACCACCTTTTATTTAAAAACTAGGTTTTCTAACAGAGATTTAGTGGTCAATCTCCCTGTTTCTAATAGGGATTATTTTCAACCTGGGGTTGAGATGAAAAATTGGCAACACCCCACACTAAAGGGGAAAGACGTGTACCAAGGTCCCAGATGTCCACCTTATGGCAATGGGATAGGTTGTTTTTTATTTTTTAAGCTAGCTCTGTTTTTGTTGATAAAATGTTTCACTACTTTTTTATTTTTGATTTGCAATTGACAGTAAAAGAAAATCCCCAAAAGAGAGTGATATTAATATAAAAGATTTGAAGCTCATATGGGGTTTGCATCAATCAATTGTTGGGGAGAACGTGACGTCTACTTCCTATTTGTTGAGATATAAGAACATCACTTCCTCTTTTACTACTCGGCCTATTGCTCCTCCTTTGGTGATTATTCTTGAGCATGCTCCAGTATATTCTTCAAATGTTGAAGAATCTTCCTATGATTTGGGAACTTATATTTTTGACTTAATGATGAAGAAGAGGAGAATGCCCGATCTCTTTGCCAAGGTTATCCCTGGTGCTGATGGGGCAAAAAAGAGCAAATAAAATGTCCCAGCTCAAGGGACTAAGAAAAAGGATATTGCTCCATCTGGGGGAGCAGTCATAGCTGTCAAGGAGCTCAACAAGAAGCCCCCTGTTTCTCCAATAGAGACAGTATCTTTGATTAAAGGGGTTGCTGTTATTCGAGAAGAGACAACACCTTTGATTGAAGAGGCTGATCCTCTATACATATTGAGAAGGGGTCTTACGGAGAAGACCATTGATGTTACTGCTCAACCTGTTGGGGTTGACATACCTCCTTTAAGATCTGGTCCTCCAGCATTCATTATTCCTGGGTTGGCAAAGAAGTTTATCTGGTCTAGAACTCTTCCTGATCATAGAGCATTGAGACTTCTACTCCTCGGGGGAAAGTCACTGACTTGGCAGCCCTACACCTTGCATCAGTAAGTGTCATTATACCTATTATTTCATTTTTTTTTTCAATTTTCATATTCTAACTTCAGTTCTCTTCTTCTTTCAGTTTTTGGTGTATTTCAATTATAGCCTAGAGAAGGATAAAGCTATCAAGGTTGCTTCTTCAAGTGAAGTAGAAGAATCCCTTACTGGGTTATCAAAATCTTTGGAGGAGTCCCGACAGAAGTATGAGGATGACAAAACTACTTGGGAAAATAAAATCAAGTCTATTGAAACAACTCAAAAAAAAACTATGGAAGCTGCCAAGGAGGCTGATCTAGCTCGACAACAAGCTATAAATGCTTCCAATGAGGCAAAGGAGAAATTTAAGGTCGTTGTTTCTAGTAAGGAGGAGGCTGAGGGAAAACTTGAAGAGGCTGAACGACATAAGAAACATATTGAATAGAAAGTAAAATCTATTAAAGATCTTCTTAGGGAAAATGCTTATTCGGAGAGGATGAAGAGAAAAGTTGTTGTGAAGAAGTCCTTTAGCTCTGGCTGGGACAAAGGGTGGAACAAAGCTGTAACTGCTGCCTCTAGTCAAATGGAGTATGCAAGTTTGAAGTTCTTTAGGGATGGATGGGTTGGAGCGTTGAAGGAGTTGAACGTTGCTAAGGACTCTAAACTATTTCAAAAACATATTCACGGCCCTCGTCCTGCTATTGAAGAAGAAAAAGATGAAGTCGGGTCTGACGAGTCTTGTTTGATGATAGTAGAACAAACACATGCTGCCATTATCCCTCAATCCTCCGGGCAAGTTCAATAGATAACAACTTTTATCGAGCAACGTCAGCTTCCCACCGGGTAACCAATCCCTTCTTCAAAACTAGCTAAGGATGTTGTAGGGAATAAGGAGAAGGTTTAATGTTGTTCAACAATTTTTATTTTTCTTTATTTTTATCCCTTTGTTTTGCACTTTTGGTTGTATCCTCCTCTATTATGATCAACAAAATGGACTTGTTACTTATTTTGACTCTCCCTTTTACTGTTAAATATAGTTGTGCTGTAGTTGATCTGTTTTTACTTTTCCTTGCTAGTTTATTGCCAGGATGGAACTGTTGTCAGCTCATGATACAGAGTTGATGAAGAAGTGTACAGATTAATTCAAAGCTTGTCGTGCAAATTTTACTAAAGCACAAATAATTGATATTCTTAGGTATGATGCCTCTGAATGAGCAATTGAGTCTTACTAGTATTTAAAATGTCTACTCGATCGAGCTATAGAAAATAATGTAGCTTATTACGAAATGATTGAAGATCTTCAAGGAATGATTGAAGAACTTCAACTTCAACATAAGGAAACTAGTGCTCTTCTGCATGAAGGTTATGAGAAGAAGTACCAACAGTTAAGCGTTGATCGGGGTTGTGACAAATTTATCTCAACCCATAATAAGAGAGAGAGTGCGTGCTAAAACTTGAAGTTGGAGAACATAGAAACATTGCCAAGCTGTTGGAGGAAGAAAATATTGCTTTAAGAGAAGAACTGAGATAGCTAAAATCTGATTCTTCCTCTAGAACTCTGGTCCTAGTTAATGATGAAGGTTTTTCCTTTTTGGAGACCGAGAATGCCTCATTAAGAAAAGAATTAGAAACTTTAAAAAGAGTCAGACCTACATCCACTTCCCGGGGTAGAACAAGAGTTGGTCGGAGCATCATCGAAGAGACTAGGACTCAAGAGGCTTTAGAAAATTAAGATGCTCAATTGAGGTCAAAAATAAAAGCTTTGGCTGAGATGTCCCAGAAAATTCAAAGTGTTACTAAGAAACTTTCCAATCAGAGTTTTGTGTTACAGAATAAAGACAGTTTGGTGAAGAGGCTTCATCAACATATGGAACGATTGACTTATTAATTTCACAAGCAGCCTAGAGAGTTTCAGATGGGGTGATACAATGAAGCTTTGTATCATCTTGATGCCCGATTGAAACAATAAAACAATGAGGGGTATAAATATGGATGGATGAATGCTTTAACTTTGATGAAAGTTGAGTAAGGAATGCAACTATGGGATTAGTGTGGCCCTAGATTACTTGATCTTCCAGTACCTCCGTGCAAACTAGATGTTATCTGGATTCTAGTTAGTTCCATTCCTAGGTGTTTGGTTTCCAAATACCTTGGTGATTAGAATCTTTATGAAGATTTTGAGATATCTCGACCTCCACATTTGTTTGGCCGACCAAGTGCGAGCAACACCAGAATGCTGCAGGATTTGAATTTTATCAACTCTTCTTTTGATTTAGATGATCCTCCAGTTAGAATGGATCTTGTATCTAAATCTGAAATAGAGAAACCAACAAAATTGGCTATTTGTATTTCGTTAGTGATTGTTTAACGAAGAAAAATAATGTTTTTGTAATTTTGTTTCCTTGGGAATAAAATAATTGTATAATATTTATCTTGTGAATCTTTGTTCATAATATGAGATCAACTATAATAATGCTATACTTGTCAGTAACTAAGTGTGTGTATACATATATATATATATATATATATATATATATATATATATATATATTTAAATGGGCCGTTTGCCTTTTGTTGATTTGATTGCCGAGATAATGGAACTTTTTTGCCCCATGTGTTTGCCTAGTTGTAGTGACTTATCACCCATAAATGCCTAAGAAATGGAATTATTTTTATCCCATGTTCCTGCTTAGTTGTACCAATAATTTAAGTAAATAATTGCCCTAGTGCCTAGGCAGTGGATATTATACCCATCTTCTTGCCTAGTTTAGATGCCACTTGAGTCACCCATAATCAAACATACCTTACCTTACTCGATTGTTTTACCAACTTTATTGGTGGTTATGTTGATGCCGACTAACTTTGATTTGGTGGTTGTTGATTTCGACCAACTTTTAGTTGGTGATTGCTGATGCAGACCAACTTTGTTGGTGTTTGTGCTGATGCCGACCAACTTTGAGAGAAAAAGTTTTTTGTTGCTGCAAAGTAAGTTAAGTGAAGGGTGTAGCACTAGTACTCCGAAAAAAAATGAACGGGGAAATCAACGTTTTCATTCATACTGAAATAAGGGGGTATATGTGCGATTACATTACTGGTAGTATTTTCGTAGGTGCTCTGCATTACAAGCATTTTTGAATTCTTCCCCTTCAAGAGTTTATATTCTATAGGTGCCAGGTCGAACAACAGTTGTGACACGATAAGGACCATGCCACTTAGCTTCCAACTTATTGTGTTTTTTAATTACTTTCTTGAGCACGTAATCGACTTCCTTGAGATCACACTTCCTGACCCTTTTATCATAGAACATGGCAGTCCTTTGCTGATAAGCTGCATTTCGGATTGTTTCTTCTTATTTGACTTCTTTGAACATATCCAAGTCCAAGCGTCTCATCAAATCACTTACCGGGGAATTCAAATTAAGAACCCTATGAGTACGTAATCCTAATTCAGCCGGTATGACTCCTTCACTCCCAAAAGCCAACATGTAAGGAGATTCCCCAGTTGCTATTCGAGGAGTTATTCGGTAAGCCCATAACACTAAGTGCAACTCATTGATCCAATTTCTTTTAGCATTATCCAATATCTTCTTCAACCCAGTTAGTAGAGTTCTTTTTGTCACCTCTGTTTGCCCATTACTTTGGGGATGACCTGGAGCAGAATGGATCTTTTGAATGTTGGATTGTAGATAGTACGTTGTGAACTCATCATTATCAAATTAGGTATCGGGATCGGTGTTAAAAGCGTGGGGTAGACTAAATCTGCAAATAATATTCTTTTAGATGAATTGATAGACCCTTTCATAGGCCATATCGATGAGAGGTTCAGTTTCTACCCATTTTGTGAAGTAATCAACATCGACCACCAAATATTTGAATCATCCTCTTGTAGTGGGAGAGACCCGACTAAATCTATTCCCCATATAGAGAATCGCCAAGGTGAAGTGATTGGTGTTAACAACGCCCGAGGAGCTCTTCGTATAGTAGAGAATCACTAACACTTATCGCATTTCTTGGCATAAGCTGTACAATCAATGCACATTATTGGCCATTAGTACCCCTGCATACTTATTCTCTATAAAAGAGTTCTACATGCTACATGAGCTCCACAAGATCCTTCACGAATTTCTTATATTAGATCTTTTACTTCTGTTGGATGAACACATCTTTGAAGACTAGTTATCACACCTCTTTTGTACAGAACTCCATTATTCAAGACATATCTGGCAGCCTTATACTTCAACCTCTTGCCTGCAAGTTGGTCGGCTGGTACAGTACCTTCTTCGATATATGCCCTGATGGGATCCATCCAGGAAGGCCCCATATCCAAAGTGATCAAATTTACCATCAAGTCTTCACTAATAGTTCTGCTTGCAAGTACTTCAATGGGAATTATTATTCGTAGCTCGGTGCGCATAGCTGAGGCTAAGCGAGAAAGTGCATATGCCCTTGCATTCTCCAGTCTTGGTTTTCTAATAATTTGAATATCTTCCAAATTGGATATAATCTCCACAGCTTTAGTTAACTACCTCGACATGAACTCCCTTTTTGCTGTGTAAAGACTTAGCATCTGATTTACCACTATTTATGAATCACTGAACACCACAAACTTGCTTTACATTCAATGATTTAGCTAAGTTGAGGCCCACAATTACGACTTCATACTCAGCTTCATTATTGGAAACCTAAAATTAGAAACGCAGAGCATATTCTATGTCTATCCCTTCTAGACTATTGAGAATAATTCCAGCTCCGCAACCTGTTGCACACAAAGAAACATCGACATATAAATTCCAGATAGGGATATTATCATCAAATGCTTGGTCTGACAAAGTCCCTTAATGAAATATCTTGTCCTTCTTTTCCTCATACTTCTTTTTCAACTCTTGCACCTTTCCAGAGGACAATGGTTGATCGGTGGCCATCCCTTCTGGCAATTCTGCTTCTGGGAGTTGCTTGGGGATATTTTATGTTCCTCCTCGAACATGTTGGAGTTGCTCTGCATTAGCCCCCTCTTGATCAGAGACATCTGGATAAGTAAATTCATCAAGGAAATTCGCCATTACCTGCCCTTTGAGAGAGGATCTTGGTCCATAGATAACGGCGTATTCCCCTAACTCCACTACCTAATACATCAGTCTTCCAGACTTTTCTGTCTTATGTAAAGCCTGTCTGGGTGGCATGTCAGTATACTATTGTATGGGCTTGAAAATTTGGTTTTATCCTCCTGCTCGCTTCAATCAACACCAATGCTAACTTCTCTAGTTTTGGATGCCTGATCTCTTCTCCCCTGAATGCCTTACTCGTATAATGAACTGATTTTTGCACTCCACTTTCTATTATTATCAAAGATGAACTGATTTCACCATCTGAAATAACTAAGTACATGTATAATTTTTCTCCTACCACTGGCCTGGACAATAAGGGAGGTGTCCCCAAGTATCTCTTCAACTCTAAGAATGCCTTCTCACATTCTTCGTCCCACTCGAATGTCTTTCTGAGCACGTTAAAGAATGGAAGACAACTATCAATTGTTCTGGAGATGAATATGTTGAGAGTTGAGATATTCCCCATAATGTTTTTCACTTCCTTCTTAGTGATTAGATATTTTAACTCCAGCAAGGCTTTTATCTTGTCAGGATTTGCTTTAATACCTCTTTGATTCAAAATTTACCCGAGGAACATGCCTTCTTGTACGCCAAAAATGCACTTGGTCGGGTTTAGCTTCATCTGTTACTTCTCCAACTAATCAAATGTTTGCTTCAAATCAGTTATATGGTCAGTAAATTTCTTTCTTTTGGTCAACATGTCATCGATGAATACCTCCATATTCTTACTAATCTTCTCTGTAAACACCTTGTTCATTAGCCGCTAATATGTAACACCTGCATTTTTAAGACCAGAAGTCATAACATTGTAACAATATGTCCCTCGTGAGGTAATGAAAGAGTTATTCTCCCTGTCTTTTGGTTTCATTTTAATTTGATTATATCCAAAATAAACATCCATTAAGCTTAACAACTCATGCCCCGAAGTTTCATCCACCAGCTGATCTATCCTGGGTAGTGGGAAATGATATTTTGGGCAAGCTTTATTCAGGTCTATGATGTCCACACATATTCTCCACTTATTGGTATTCTTCTTTACCATCACAACATTAGCCAACCAATCAGGATATTTGACGTCTTCGATGAAATAAGCCTTTTGCAGCTTTTCCACTTCTTCTTGAATAACTTGATTCTTCTCCGGACTAAAGACCTTTCTTCTTTGCTTCACTGATTTGATCTCTTTATTGACATTGAGCTCGTAACATAGGAAGGTTGGGCCTATCCTCGGCATATCTTCATGACTCCACGCAAATACTTGTTTTTGTTCTTTAGAAACTCCACCAGCTCTTTCTTCAATACTAGATCAAGTGAAGCACCAATATAAGTTGTTATATTAGGTTGATCGTCATCCAGAATAATACTTTATGTTGCCTCCATTACTTGGCCTTTAACGAGTTCCGTTTCATCTCTTGGGTCTAAGGTTTCAATCTTGGACTCATCAGATCCATCCACTTGATAAGTGATTGTTTTCTTCCTAGTGTTTTCCAATTCTTCTTGGTCGGTAGACGAGTAGTAGCATTCCTGAGCAACTTTTTGATCGCCCTTCATAATTCCAACAAAAAAGTTGGTCGGGAACTTTAAATACTGATGTACAGTGGATGGAACTTCTTCAAACGTTTTCAAGCCTACTCTCCCCATGATTATATTGTACGCTGACTGGATATTTTTATCCGTCATGAAAAAATGCACCTTCTCTGATCTGCAAGCAGGCCAGGTACCAATCAACATGTCTCCCATTCTTTTTACTCAGCAGACGAGTAGTAGCATTTCCCAGCTACTTTTTGATTGCCCTTCACAATTCCAACACCAAAGTTGGTCGGGAACTTTAAACACTGATGTACAGTGGATAGAACTGGTTCAAAATTTTTCAAGCACACTCTCCCCATGATTATATTATAGACTTACTGGATATTTTTATCCATCACGAAGAAACACACCTTCTCCGATCTGTAAGCAGGCCAGGTACAAATTAACATGTCTAACTTCATCCTCCCAAGTGGAAAAACTTTTTCTTTAGAGAACACAATGAGGAGCCTGTGACACAGTCCAACTATCCAAGTTTTAAGTTCAAACTATCAAAGCAAGGGTAGAACATGATGTCTACTAAGCTACCATTATCCACCAGCACTCTTAAAACAATTACATCCTTCATCCTAATTTTGATCACTAGAGGATCATCATGAGGATATAAAACTCCTTCCAGATCATTTTAGAAAAACCAATGACCAGCTTAAATTTGTTAACCTTCCTCGGGTGATCTTCTTCTGCTAGATTTATACGTTGTATATAGGAACAAGCTTGCGCCTCATTGAGGTAACCTTTCCTTTTAGCGATATGATCACCCCTCCTGCGTCTCCACCTGTAATCATGTTACAATAATCGAATGAAATAAAATGAATTGAAAATACCTCATGCTCAAGCTGTCTTGGTTTTTTGGGAGATCGGGGTCATCTTTAGGGTCCCTTTTCTTTTCGTCTCTTAGTCGATAAGGAGATTTGGACTTCTGTCGAGCTCTGTTGTTGGTCCTCCCACCATTCTGGCGATCAACATACCTAGTCAACTTTCCTCGTCTAATGAGTGCCTCTATCTCATTTTGGAGAGCTACACAGTGCTTGGTCGTGTGACTATGACCTTTATGGTAATCATAATACTTGGATTTATCCCTTCTTTCGGGAGATGATTCATTTCTTCGATATTCTTATTTTACTCCAAAAAGTGGTTAATATCCACCTTTAAGGGAGTATAATTTGTATACTAACTCAAATGTTCCAATGTTTCTTTTCCTTTTGATTGCTTACTCCCACCGTTATGTTTGTGATCTTTCCTCTCTGACTTACCGTCAGCTTTAGTTTCTGCCTTTGCCTCTGCATTCTTCTTCATAGCCATAGCTTCTTCGGCATTCATAATTTTGACTGCATTATCCATGGATTTGGGGGGATCTTTGGCCAAGGTGTAGTATAACTTGTTTGGTAAAAGACCACTCATGAGAGCTGTAATGATTGTCTTATCCTCATAGTCAATGACCTCTAATTTCTCGTTGTTAAAATGATTTATATTATCCTTGGTGCTTTCCCCTACCTTTTATACACTCAACAGATGTGCTACCCTTTTAACTGGATTTGCACCAAAATAAAAATTTACTATAAAGAGCTCTTCGATTTGATGGAAGGTTGCAATCTGCCCATGAGGAAGGCTGTTATACCATATCTGAGAGGATCTGGTGATAGTTCCTGAGCATGCCCTGCACATCATTTCATCTAGGACTGCATAAATATTCGTTGTAGCTTTGTACTACTCTATGTGGAGAACATAATCAATTTTTCCATCATACTTCGGTGTGACCACAAGAGCTTTGAATTTTAATGGTGTGGGAAAATCCACAATTGCTTGTTCAAATGGAGACCCTCTGATAATTGTTCTTTGGAGAGGGTTTTTAGCCTTAGCCATCTCCCCTTACCTATATTCCAATCTCTGAATAGATCCTTTACGTGCATCAATTCCATCTTTTGATATATTTATATTTTCACGAGCAACAGATCGCATAGAATTCTCCTCTTCGGATCTTTCTTTGCGAGCTACAGGCCTGGGATTTGGATGTGATTGGGTTGAGCCTTCCCTTAAATCCATTGGTCATTGAGAATTTCTCGACGCAATCCCAGGAGGATTTATTTTCCCCCTAGGGCCTCAACGATCGAAGGGAGAAACTCTACTCAATCTTTCCAGAGCACTTGTTCTTTCTGTAATTAGAGTGAAGTTTTTCTAAGAATCCACAATTCTTATGGGAGAAGTCAAACCAGGTTGATAAGAGGGATCACTTCAATTTCCTGTATTATGAATTTCAGTACATGTGGATCGTGAAGACGGCGGATGCATGGTTCCCTGAAAATTTCGTTGGCCTGACTGGGCAGATACTCCATTTTGAATAGTCTGAATAAACTATCGCATAGTTTCCTGCATATCCATTTGTCCCCTGGCTAAGCTTGCCAGGACTCCTGTGATATCGTTGGCATTTGGAGGAGCATAAGGATTCCCATCATTATTCCTTTTGCTAAATTCTGGGATATCACCCATTTATGATAAGTTTTTAGTGAAAAAATCTTCGTATAGTTGTTCCCACAAACAGCGCTAATCTTTTGATGTAAAAAACTAGATTTGATCTAATTAATTAATCACATATAATTATGAGTTAAAAAATAAGACAAGAGATTTTTAAAGTGGTTCAGCCTTAATGAAATGGCCTACTTCCACTATCTTGTATTATGAGGTGTTTTGCCTTGATCTCGATTATGTTGACTTGTGTTTTCTTACCCTGCCATGAGGGTATTACAATGTATTTATAGCCCTTGGGCTGTCAGTGTGAATATATAATATTCCGTTATTAAATAGGCATATACATTTGTACATGGTAAAGATTACTCATTGAATTTGTCTTTGTCGTTTGATCTTCCTAACAAGTTGCTCGGTACACTGAGTATCTCATTTTGTTTGAGTAACTCGGTATGTTGAACTTGTGCCATGTTGGATGACATGTGTCTTCACATAACTGGTCCACGTCAGCTGACTAATTTTTGTATCAACAAATACCATCACCGAATCGACTCAAATTTAGTATAACGTCTTACCAAGAGGATAAATCTCAAACTTCTAGTAGCTGGTTAATCTCTTCTTTAGTAATTTCTATTTTGGTACAAATCTAGGCAAGAGGGAGGATCGCTTATTAAGCATCCATAAAAAATGGATGACACGCCTAGGGATTATATGACACGCTTTAAAATTGAGAATCTTTAAGTAATTGATTATGATGACAAGATAGTGATCACGGTAATCAGGAGTTGTCTATTGCACGAGATGTTATATTGTGTGCTAGCCAAGGAACCATCAAGAAAAATGGCAAATATTTTGGCCAAGGCTGAAAAAATTATGAATGTTGAAGAAGAGATGTCAACAAAGGATTTAAGCCACACTAAGTTCGAGACTGGCAAGATCTTAGAAGGGAAGGAAAAGTCTAAGGTCAATAAGAAGGCGGACGGGTGGAAATAGTGCACCACATCCTTGATGATATTCGAGAAAGCAATGACCTGAAATGGACGAGTAAACACTGTACCAAAACTGGCGTCTGGTCACTCCGAAAATCCCTGACCAAGACTGTGGGTCGCGGACTTGGGTTGTGACCATTTCGGGAGAGACCAATTTCTTGGGTCACGTCCCAAGTCTGTGACCAATATGGTGTCACAGCCCTAAGGGGTCATGATAGATGGTCATGGACTTAGGCCATGACCCACACCATGACAGGAAAAAAATGGTCGTGGCCAAAGTCCGTGACCCCCAACCATGACTAAAAAGGTCACAGCCAAAGTCCGTGACCCACACCGTGATAAAAAAAATGGTCATAACGAAAGTCCATAACCCCAAACCGTGACGAAAAAAGGTGATGGACAAAGTTCGTGACCCATACCGCGGTGTGGGTCACGAACTTTGGCCATGACCATTTTTATGCGCGATAAAAAAAATTAAAAATGGTCATGGACTTTGTCCATGACCATATTTCCCTATAGTAAAAAAGATTTTTTTTGTCCAATCCTAAAATTGGGGTACTCGTTACTGCGCAATTGGTTGCTACGTGTTATGTTGGACGCGCACGAGGTGTTATAAATATTTATTATTGGTAAAACAATAAAAAAATCACAAATAGCGAATCGAAACGTTGTTAATAAACAAATGTACATAAAACTTCAAAATATTACAAGTCTTAATAGTTCACACACCCAAAAATAATTGGGCAGAGTTTTCTCCATTTTCCGGACATTCTATACCCTGTTAATATAAAACCTTCTCAATATAAAGCCCGTAGGGACATAAAATTTAACAATCGAATTATAAAAGCCTGCACGCCCATAAAACTAAACTATAAAACTATTAAAGCATGCACGAACATAAAACATAAAAAAACATAATCCTGAATGTCGACAACATTATATAATAAATATTCTTGTTATAAACCATTGTCTTCTTCGTTTATTCCACATGGATAAAAGCAAATAATAAAATGTTATCCTGAAAAAAATTAGCATATAAAAAAATGATATCAGTGACCAAGTAGTTTTAAAAAAATTGTATTCAAGATGGAAAATTGCATATACGAATTATAATAATCATCACATCAGGCTTCGGGTTACATTGGCCCTAATGTTTTTAACGTCATGTTTTTAAGCCAAAGTCCTAATATTTTCAAATTGTTGTCATATTCTCAAACCGGGAGTCTCTATATCACGCGGTCAGTTCCTACGAGTTACATTGGTCCAGTAAGAGGTGTTGGTTCTTCTCACGGGGACATTCGGGGGCTATTTCAGATTTTTACCTTCTAACGCCATGTGTTAAGCTTAAGTTTAGAAAATTTCAAACTATCATTGTATTATTAAATAGGGAGTACCATGATTATGCGGTCACTTTCTAAGAGTTATATTGGTCCTGTATGAGGTGTTGGTGCCTCTCATGGGGCCGTTCGGGGATTGTTTCGAGTTTTCTCCCTCTAACGCCATGTTTTTAATCGTAAGTCTTGATATTTATAATTTATCATCGTATTCTCAAACCATTTGTTCCATGATGACGCAATTAGTTCCTACGAGTTACATTTGTCCTGTGTGAGCTGTTGGTGCCTCTCATGGGGTCGTTCGGGGGCTATATCGAGTTTTCGCCTTCTAACACTGTATTGTTAAGCCTGAGTCTAGAAATTTGCAAATTATCATTGTATTCTCAAACCAGGAGTCCCGTTATCACACAGTCAGTTCCTACGAGTTACAATGGTCCCGTGCGAGGTGTTTGTGCCACTCACGGGACCGTTCGGGGGTTGTTTCGAGTTTTCACCCTCTAATGCCATTTTTTTAAGCCCAAGTATAGATATTTTCAAATTTTCATCATATTATCAAAGAGGTATTCTCATTATTACGCAGTCAGTTCCTACGAGTTACATTGGTCCCGTGCGAAGTATTGGTGCCTCTTATAGGGCTGTTCGGGGGTCGTTTCGACTTTTTGCCTTCTAACGCCATGTTTTTAAGCTTCTGTCTAGAAATTTTCAAACTATCACCGTATTATCAAAAAGGGAGTCTCGAGATCACGCGGTCACTTTCTAATAGTTACATTGGCCCCGTATAAGGTGTTGGTGCCTTCACGGGGCATTCAGGGGTTGTTTCGAGTTTTTGCCCTCAAACACCCTGTTTTTTAGCCTAATTCCTGATATTTACATATTACTATCGTATTCTTAAACTAGGAGTTCCTACGATTTACATTTGTCCCGTGTAAGGTGTCGGTGACTCTCACAGGGCCGTCTTGGGTTTTTGCCTTCTAACGCCATGTTTAAAGCCTAAGTGTAGAAATTTGTAAATTATCATTGTATTCTCAGATTGGTAGTCCTGTGATCGCACGGTCAGTCCCTACGAGTTATATTGGTCTCGTGCGAGGTTTTTATGCCTATTATAGGGTCGTTCGGGGGTTGTTTGGGCTTTTCTCCCTCTAACGTCATATTTTTAAGCCTAAGTCCTGAAAACTTGGATTTGTTATTTTCTCCCTCATTTCTCTAACCATCGAATAAAATATGTAACTTTTTCCATCACGCATTTTGAGATCATGCAAATAGAGTCTAAATGAAAGAATTAGTAAATTCAACTCAGATCTTTGTGGGTGAAATTGTTATATCCAACTTATCTAAGTACATGAAACTAAGTGGATCTATATATATTTCTGATGTGGCAAACACCAAAAGCAGAAGGTAGTTGAAAGAAAACAAGAGAAGGAAAAAGATATGTTTGTGTGACTACCTATCAAGTAGGAAAATTTCATTTCAGTGACTATATATTGAACCCTTCTCTTCTCTCGCATTTGAAGGTGACTTTGTTTTTTCGTCTCTAGAAATCCACCTTTTTTCTTCCTACATAATAAATTAGAATTAATTCGTACAAACAATTAAATTCTCTTAAGCTTAATACCAAGTAAGATATTAAAGGATAAATAATGTAATTAAAAAAGGCATTTCAATCAACAAAATCATACTTTACTCAAATGAAATTCTCAATCACAACTTTGTCATAGTTACGAGGCAGCTCAGCTTCCAAGTAGCTATTTTATTTCTCGTTTCACATGGCTGGAAGCAAACACAAATCAAACAAAATTTTAACCAACAAGTTCTTCTCTCATAAAACGATGCCCAACATAAATTATTGAAAGTGAGAAATTAAAGTGTGATGATCACATTGAATAAACTCAACCTGATCTAGAAGAAACTATCCATCATAGAAGATCTAACCTGCAACAATCACAATATGGAATGTTTTTCTCCTTGATTTGAGGCAACACATTGTCAATGTAGAATTGCGCTAGAGCATACTTGGGAATGTTTTTTACTGTCCGTCTGGTATGTTAAACACGAGAGTTTTTAGAAATATAACTTGGAATTGCAGTGCATTGATATTAAAATGAGTCCCAACAAAATGTGCAATTAGAACTTCCAATATATGAATTATTCATAAATTTGGATAGGTTTATATCAGCTATCAACAATGAAAGAAAACTTGACAAGTTCTAAAGTTTCATGAGAAACTTTCAGACTATGGAAGTACGGACACACAATGCAACTCGACACAATCACACAAGTTTAAACTTTAGCACGATACATATGGACTGCAACAGACTCCTAATTTTATGTAAAGCCACAAGGAGCAAGCATCAAATGAAGAAAGATGATACGTTATATAACACTTAATATTAAATGTTTGAGAAAGCATAAAAAATATCATACCAAGTTTTTAGGATGTAACTCGTAGGAACTCACCGCATAGTCACGGGGTTGTTTCAGATTTTTGACCTCTAACACTAAGTTTTTAGGCCTAAGTCTAAATATTTTTACAAATTATCATCGTATTCTCAAACTGGGAGTCTCATGATTCCGCAGTCAGTTCCTACGAGTTATATTGGTCATGTGTAAGGTGTTTGTGCCTCTTACAGGGCCGTTTGGGGGTTATTTAGGGTTTTCGCCCACTAACGCCATATTTTTAAGCCTAACTCTAGATATTTTCCAGCTATCATCGTATTCTCAAACCGAGAGTCTCGTGATTGCCTGATCAGTTCCTACGAGTTACATTGGTCCCGTGCGAAGGGTTGGTGCCTCTAAGAGGCATTCGGGGGTTGTGTTAATATTCTCTTTAAATCTCTCGAGGGTTATCCGTTGATTTCATGTTTAGTTGAACTCATATTTGAATTGTTAAATTCTTTGAAATCTGGAGAAATAATTATTGAAATATTTTGATTCATGTGGCATCATTATATTGTTGTTGAGAATGTTGTCATGAGATTTCAATATGGCACGGATGTTGGGCACCCACCAAAATTCCTGCTTCTCGGGGCTATGACTTGATAAAGCATATGTGGATGGGGTGAAGCCTGGTGACCAATTAATGTGTTGTTGAGAAATTTATTGATAAATGCTATTGAGATTAGCATTTGATTTGAATATTCGTACTCGTGTTGTTACGCTTTATTCATCGCTAATATATATTTATTGAGCATCTTTCCTGTCGTATTGTCTACTTCCCCATATTTTCTTTTAGTTGGCAGGTTAGCATGGATTTGAGCGATATGGACCAATTGGGATGATTTTAGAGTGGATTATTTTGGGAAGAATTTTTTTTGGAAGATTTGTATTATTTTGTTGTGTTGTATAGAGCATTGGTGATTTATATTATTTCGAGAGACTTTGTTGTATTGAATTTGAAGAGATTGAGGATTTATGGGTTCTCTTGTTTTGCGGGATTTTATTTAGATGCTCTATACCTGGTTTTGATGGATGTAGTTTAGTTTTATCATAATAGCACGTTGTGTTTTTTTTTGGGTGCATGGGTTATTATAGATGGTATCAGAGCTTAGGTATAAAATAACCCTCGGGTCTTGGACAATGGGTCTAGCATGCGAGTTAGATATGTTTTCTTTGGAGATAGAAATTTTTTGAGAATGTGTTCGGCATTATGGTGAGGATGTTTATAATTAATTTGAGGACTTTAGTGTGTGATTTTGGAAAATAGAATCGAGTACCATTTTATTTTGAGCATTAGGTTTCGTTGAATTTCGAGGATCAAATTCCTTTTCAAGGGGGGAAGTGTGTAATACCCCGTAATTTTGAGGGCTTTATTTATGAATATTGTATAATATTTTGATAATATTATTATTTTTTATCGGGATATTGATATTGATATTATATTTATTTTTATTTGAAATGAATCGAATATTTAAGTTCAAATTTAATTGGCTTTTGGATATTTTGTAACGGTTTAACTATGTAAAGTTGACAATTTTTAAATAAAGGGCAATAGAGTAATATAGGTTAGCTTAGGCACCAAGTTAGGGTTTGAGAGAGGGGTTATATAAGGAATATTATGGGTGATTATAAGGAAAGGGAGATGAAAAAGAGAGGACAAAAATGAAATCCAGAGAGGAAAAAACGAGTGGAAGGAGAAGAGACAATTTCGAATTTGTTGATCTCTCCTAGAAAATCTATCGTTGGCTGTTCAGGCACTTTGTTGATCCCTCCTAGAAAATCTTCAAACGATATCTTTCCACATACACTTACTATATGGTTAGTCTTTTCTTGTATTTGCTCTTCATCTAAACTTTCAAATTTATCCCCCATCCGGTGGCAACGATGTAATCCTTCCACGAGAAGTCAATGCATTCTATAACCTCAACAACTCTTCGTATAGATACTCCCACTCGGTAGGGAGATGGAAAAGTGTAGGGGCCAAATGCCCTTGTTGTTTCATAGCATCGAGTAGCTCAGAGATACTACAAATTTCATCGGTTTGTTAGAGTAAGTCTGCCATAATCTGGATAACATCATATAAACTGACTTCGTCGGTGTGTACCACCCAACTATCTGATTATCGATCCCACTTTCGAGATTCTAAGAACATTGCGCTGAATTTTTGGAAGTCAATGGTCATCTTTGAGGTAAATTTGAGCCCGAACTCTAGGAGCTGGTTCAATATCACTGGAAATTTCATATCCCTTTCCTTTGGAGTGGGTACGAATAACAATGCATGCCCTTATAAGAAGTGACAAGTCATGATCGAAAAAATAGACAAGATGTAGGAGAAAGTATGGGCAAACTTTGAGGGGGTTAGGGGAATAGATGAGTATGATGGGTGATTTATTGGGTACAATCTCGGAAGACGGGTCAAATTCTGGGTCTTCCTCTAGGAAGATGGTATTTGCATGATTTAGAAGTGGGTTGTGGGTGGTGTTTTGCTTAGGATTGGTTTGTGGGTCAATGACACCTCGGTCAATCAAACCTTGAATTACATTTCGGAGGTAGAAACACTGATCAATGGTATGGTCGACAGTTTTGTGAAAATCACAATGGGTGTCAAGCTTGAAATTTTTGGGAAGTGGGTTTGGTAACGGACGAGGGTCTAATGGCTTGATGAGATTCCTATTTAAAAGGACTTCGTAGACTTTAGAGAGGTCATCATGAAGCTTGATGTATTCTTTCTTAGCGGGTTAGGTTGACTTTTTGCCGCCCATGAAGTGGTAGGCTGAGAGATGTTATGAATAGTTGAGACTGTGGTGTTAGCAGGCTTATCATATTTCCTTGGAGTGAACGGTCCGGATACTTTCTTCAGCTCACATTCTATGTTGGAAATACCTTCAATCTCTACTCCTGCTTCACGGAGGGCACATAAATGGGGGTAATACCGTCCTTCCATCATCGCTCGAAAATGGGGTAAGAAATGTGTGTTCACAATACTGACTTGTTCATGTTTAGAAGGCCAATTGGTCACTGTGGCCGCTTTCTCTCTCCACCTGGATATGAAATTATTGACAATTTCTTCGGGATTCTATTTGAGAAGTTCCAAATCATGATGGATAACCTCCAATTTTTCATTGTATTTGTACTACGACATGAATTCATGGAATACATCCTCCCAACTGCGGATTATGGATTCCTCGAGGGATAAAAATGAGGGAAGAGCGTTGTCTTTCGAAGTCTGTTGGAACATCTGGGCCATTATTTCCTCAGAGGCACCTAGGAGAGTCATGGCTTGGTGGTAACTTTGAAGATGAACAATTAGGGGTCCGCTACCCTTAAATTTCTCAATATTGAGCATCTTGAATTTTTTCAGGAACCTTGCTTTAGGGTAGGGAGGATTATGGGTGTAATCCATGTAGTTCCCACAGATTCAGACCTCATTGAATTTCATGGTCAATAGATTATGGTCCTACTTGACCTTGTTCAACTGTTATTCCTTTGAATCGATGGGTACTATCATGTTAACCCCTAGGTGGGCAAGATTCGACATAGGGAGCTGAGTTGGCGGTGTCCTATTGGCAAGAGGGACTTGTGGAGCGTGTTGGCATTCTTTCGGGACACAAATAGGCTCTGGTACGGGAGGACCAATAGTACGAGGGAAGAGGACCTCGGGGTTTTTGGGATTAGGGACCCAGTTTTGCTACATTTCATGAACCTCAATTTGGAGGTTGTCAATATTAGCAGTAAGCTGAGATACAATCAGTACTTGGTCTGCATTATCCATGGAAAGCAGTTAAAGGTGGATTCTAGACTCAAAGGAAGTAGCGAGAGAACTGATGGAGCCTTGGGAGGTTCGACAGAATACCAAAACCAATAAGGATCCAACCTAAGAGTCGGGTATTCAATGGACCTAAGAAGGAAATGATTGAAATTTATTTTTAAAGGCGAAGAGGGAAAAACTTTTATTAGAAAAGGGGGAAAATGTTTTGATAACATTTGGGAAGGGAAGGATAAAATATTTTTGGTATTTTTTTCAAAAGGAGGGAAAAATTCTTTTGAAACTTATGATAAAAGGAAGGAAAATATTTTTTTGGGGTATTTTGATAGAAGACAAAAAAACGTTTTTGACACTTTTGGTAAGGAAAGAGGAAAAATGAGAGACGGATCTCAGCATGATTATTATTTATGTTTATGATTTCACTTGTATTAGGTTTATATAAATGCAAAACGAAACGTCGAACGAGACCTGAGCCTGGGAAAATTAGGTTTGAAAAATATGAAAAAGTACGGTTTGACTTGTTTCCACGCTCATGGGCAGGGTCCCGTTTTCAAAAAAGATGAAATCGTGCAAAAATTTGGGCGATATGCCGACCTAATATTTGGACAGAGTTTCGAGTTGTAACCAACAAACTAAATATGAGTGCCCTAGGTTTTACGCCTATACCATGGTATGAAATTGTTGGGTTAATTGAAGGGTTCCCCCTTTTGGCATGACTTCCACGATATATGTCTTTCTTTTGAGGACAATGAGTACGTGTGGACAAGCTATTTGATATACCTAAGTGTACGTGAATTTTCGCACTGTATACCTCATGGGGACAGTACCTGTGAGAGAGAATTTAATATACTCGATGTACGTGAACGAGCTGCCTGCTATATACCTCCTGTCATGACTTCGGTTAAGTGGTACGATGCGAGGCGAACCGTTCGATATATTATGGAGAGATTATTTTATTTGTCATGATGAGCATTATATTAATAATGGAGAATAAGTAAGAAAGTAATTCTTGCATGGAGAGTGTACTAAATAGGCATATGTGACTACCTATGGGTGGGTGGGTGGGTGGTAGTGAACCTAAGCATGGATTAAGTACAATTAGTGTGTGATAAGTGTGAGTGAGCATGGATATATACATGTGTGATAACTGGAGGTGTGTGCCAGTGACACCTAAGCATGGATATTCTAAGTGGTGTGAAACATATGGGCATAACTAATCCTACGTGTGAGTATTGTTAGGCGTATATGGATAGCATCTACAAGTGTGTGAGTGAGGAGTGATATAAGCATGAGATAGATATGTATAAGAAAAAATAAAGGATAAAAAGTGAACATAGATATAGGCGCATACGTAAACAAGAAAAAGGGAGTTGTCACCATGGCCATCCATCTCGGGGGGGGGGGGGGGGGGGGATTTGAGATCCCCCCTCTCTCCTGCCTCTCTCTCTCTCTCTCTCTCTTACCTATTCTTTCCTTTTTTCTCATCGGCTAGGAAAGGGATATAGAGGTAGAAAATGAATGAAAAGGTACCACGCCCCGGATATTGATTAAAAGGAGGAGCACTTTGACTGTTGTCGATGTGGAGTGATGTAAAGAGATGGAGTCTCCGGCCTATTTTTCACAAAGCAGGCAAAAGAACATGTCTTCACCTCGAGATATGGCATCCAAAGACAGACTAATGCATACAAAATCAATAGTTCACAGGTTCGGGGGCTAAGTTACGAAATGGGGAGGTGTGAGGCAACCATCCCGCCCTTTCGGTCTCTCATGGGTTTGTGCTGTTATTTTCCTTTATTTCTCCGTGAAGTGTGTGTGCGTGTATATATAAGTGGACATATGAATCATTTAACTAACATCATGGAAAATATGGAGTGAGTTCATCCAAAGGAATGTTCCTAAAAATATAATTAGAAAATATTAATATGCACTTATTGGTGCATTGATCGTTATGATGAAATGATAACACATGTTGGATAAGACACGTAAATATGAATAACAAATATGACATATATGAATAATATAAGAAAAGGGTGAAAATATGAAAATGGGAAATTAGGACTCAAATCTTGGGTTTTATCCTGAGATGCCTACGTAGCTTATAAAGGCATCAAAGTCCACGTAGTTCGCATGCAACACAAGGGTGGGGTTTATCCCATAGATTCTAACGGGAATTTATTATATGTGTGTGTGTAAAAAAGATAGGTTTAGTTTAGACAAAATGTGGTTATCACTCCCATCGGAATATATGGGTGTAACCCTCCGTTTCTTGGGTTTTGTTTTTCCATAGAAAATAGATTTTGTGCAATATACTAATAAAGGATGAGGATAATATGTGTGATGATCAAAGTAAGAAATAAATTAAGAATTTATGTAACTAATGAAAAAATAAAGAAGTTTAAAGAAAGAGAAGAGTGTTGAAACTTCTTTGGAGACTTTGGGATTGATATTGATTGATGTAAAGCCTCCTTATAAGTGAAGAATGTTGGAGGATTTCGACCAGATTGGAAAATGATGGGAATGAAAAGTGGAAAGGGTTTCCACACAAAAGAATTTTGCTAATTATAAAAGAATGTCACTGAGATCACTAATGTTGATGAATATGAGGTGTGTCTAGAAGTGACCTCATACTCTCCTATATATAGGGAAGGGAGACTTCTTATTGGCGTACTCCTAGCCCTGCCTATTAGTAGGTAACCCTAGATACACTATTGATATGCATGGAAATGAACCTACCAATCGGCAGTCTCGTGCAGATGTTTCCGGACAAATGGTCGGAGAACGCAATTCGTGAATCCAAATCGTGCATGGGGCATACCATTAAAAAGTAATTTAGATACCTTTAAGAGTCATTTGGGCTTCTCCCGGGTCTCGGAGTTTACATTGGGTCAAATGGGGATCGAAAGCGCCCGTTGGTCCTTTGGACGGGTGATCGATGGACAAAAAGGGATCGTTCATCCGAACCATAAGTCAGAATTATGTATGGGGTGAACCATTATAAATTTTATGAAAGGAACTTAGACATTTAAAAGATCTTCGCTCAGTTCATAAAGTTGACCTTGGTTAAATAGGGCCCGAAAGCTCCCGGTAACTCGTCAGAGCAAAATGGATCGTTCGTCTATACTGTAATGTTGATTTGTGCACGGGATGGACCATTAAAAAGGTTAGTTAGTGCCATTTGAAGATTCATTGAGCTTTCTCTCTGACGAAGAAATTGATTGGGGTTAAATTGGGGCTTAGGAGCGCCCGGTGGCCTCGAAATATGTTTTTAGTAGGAAAATGGACCATTCATCTGAACTGTTATGCCGATTAGCACACGGGGTGAACTGTTAGAAAGGGAATTTAGATACCTTCGAGGATTTATTGACCTTTCTATCTGATGATAGAGTGGAATGGATTCAAACAGGGCTAGGGAGCGCCCGATGGCCTCTAGATCAGTACTCGGGGTATGACTTAGGGTTTGTGCTGAATGGAGAAGGTGCTAGGGACCTAAGGAAGGGCTTAGGGGGTCCTAGAATGTCTTTTCTACACTAAGTAACTTACCTTTCTTAATACTGGAGATACATTTATGTGGATTGATTGCTAGGGAACTAAGAAAGGGCTTAAGGGGTCCTCTAATATGGTGTCTACACTAAGTAACTTACCTTTCTTGATACTGGAGAGACATTTTTGTGGATTGAGATGCATCTAGTATAACCAGAGTCATTCAAAGAATTTCGTCAAGGGAATGATGTGACCTTTATAAGTTTTGGACTTCACAATCATGTCATCAACATAGTCCTCAAGCTCCTTGCGAATAAGATCACGCAAAATGGTTATAACTGCTCTCTGGTTAGTGGCCCCATCATTTTTTTATCAACAGGCATGATGGTGTACGAAAATGTATCCCATGGGGGTAGTGTAAGCAATTTTATCTTGGTGATCGGGGTGCATCTTGATCTGGTTCAACTCGGTAAAACCATCGACGAATGAATTGAGGGCATGATTAATAGTGTTATCATTAATCATGTTAATGTTAGCAATGTATAATCTTCCTTTAGAGAAGTTTGGGTAAAATCTCAATAGTCGATGCACATGGAAACTTTTCCACCTAACTTGGGTATAGGGACAATGTTGGTGAACCATGTCAGATATTCATCTACGCGAATAAAACCCATGTTCAGTTATTTGATAACTTCATCTTTGAACTTGAGAGACCACTCGAGGCACAGTTTTCTCAATTTCTACTTGACAAGCTTACACTCTGGGTAAGTAGGGATCTCATGCTGCACAATCTCTGAGTCGATGGCACCTATGTCATTGTAGGACCATGCAAAAGGTGCACGAATTCCTATAAGAGTTCATCAAATTGCGACCGCTCATGCTCGGAGAGGGTTGATCCTATCTTGATCTTTCTCGAATTGCTACTAGAGTCAAGGTTAATAACAACACTCTCATCATTATTAGTTTGAATGGAGTTATGTTATTAACTTTTTCCTTATTGAGATCGATTAAGAATTATCATTTATTAGATCATCTTCATCAATTGTTTGATTAGAAACATTGAAATTAATATAAGGCACATCAACATACTCAAAATCTTTATTCATTTCATTAGAAAAATTTTCTACAAATACATCAGTGAGAACCTCATCAAAGGAGCTCTTATTTACATTCGTATGAGTAATAGAAAAAAATTGGGTACATATTTAGGTTCATCTTGTAGGGGTAGACAACAGGGTTTTGGATGGTTAGGTCTGAGTTAATAGGGACACTATGCTAGTTGAGAAGAGGCTTATCAGCATGGAATTTCTTCTCAGATGGGTTAGACGTCTTTACCTTGGTGTGCATCATGCATAGATCTATCCACAGTGTGTGAAATCCCAACGATTCATTATTGTTACCATTATTAGTTCTTTGAGTGTTGTTTCTGTTTTTAATGTTGTTGGTGCTCTCAGTGTTAGAGGAACTTACGTTTGAAGTCTTGATGGTAAAGGATTTACCTCGTGCATTTGCCTTTCAGTCCAAGTGATCTTATCTTCAAAAAAGATTTCAAATCCTGGTTGAAGATTTTTCTTAACAGAATAATACCACGGTTAGGAGAAGCCATAGTAAGGGAAGTATTTTCCTTCTTTGATAAAGAACCCATTCAATGAATCACCAGAAATTACTTATTTTCTTTTCATTACTTTCTTCTGATACGACTGGCGGAGAGCCATGAGTTCAACCAGGGATGGTTGATATTCCAAACCATACGGAGGAAAGGCTTCTTTCAAGACTATCGGTTTAAGGATCCCTTGTTGTCGAAAACCCAACCCCATTTTGGGTATGAAATGCATATTCTTGGACATCTCGATAACATTGACATTATTGTGCAAATTGTGTTCTGGAAACACTCTCTCCTCGAGTCATCCTTTACCGAGATAGGAAGAGGATATCTTGAAAATTGAGAGGGACGTGTCAACACCTCCATACTGGATTTTCAAAAGAGGGTTACTTGTATTGATGCTATTGGAGTTATTTTCATCACCGATGATGTTGGTGAATTGGTTATTTTAAAATAAATTCAACTTTTAATGGAGGGAATAGTCCACTCGTTTGATGCTATGGAGCCAAGGGGGACTGAGGAGGGAGTTGAAATAGGCCGATATATTAATGACTTAAACCTCTATTTAAGTACATATGGGATAAACCCCTAGTGTGAGTTTTATTAAACCCATGACCTCTTAATAGGTATTATCTTAAACACGCATAATAGCGAAAGTGGGAGTGAGGTCATTGAATTTTATTCCCAGAAAAATAAGAGTCTTTAATAGGAAAAGATTCAAAGCATATCCATTATCAACAAGTACCAATGGGGTTATCCTTATCATAACCCCCACTGAGATATTAAAGGTATAAATATTATCGAGACCAATATTAGGAATTTGTTCATCATCAAAAGAGACGAGCCTCATCACGGCCAGAGTCCTCATCATATGGATTACTTCTTCAGAGGTAATAGTAGGAGGAACTATAGTTTTAATGAGTAGCTTTATCAGAGCATTCCTATGCAATTAGGAAGACATGAAAAACCCCCACAAATTAATGCTGGATCGAGTCCTCTTATGTTGTTTAAGGACTTTACTCTCTCCGACTGACATTTATGGCATTTGGAATTCTTCATTAACTCATTTCCCTTTATCTGCATGCCTACTTGCATAGGGAAGCTTCATATTTATTTACTATCGGCTTGATCGGGTCATACGATTTATGGATGCTGGAAAGAACATAACCCCGTGTCTTAATCCAATTATGGCATGGAGGATATTTCATTAATTCTTGATAGTAGATCTTCAAAAGAAATCATTCGACAGTAGGAGGCAATCGTGCCAGTATTCCCATTATCAGGTTCCTTATTTGAATCATCTGAGAGGTCTGAGTCAACACCCCACCTAGTGAAAATAATATTTTCTTCCGGCGAGAAATTTATACATTCTAAGATTTCAATTACTTCTTCATACAAATCTTCCCACTCAATGGATAAGTGATGGAAAAAAAGAACCATAAATTTTTAAGCTTTAGGATGATGACTAGTCTGGAAGATATACATATCTCTTTCTCCTTCATGACGTCATCTGACATGGCATGCATAATATTGTCTAAGATGAATTCCTCCTCTGACATAAACCAATCATTTGATTATCATCCCGACACTCGAGCTTCCATGTATACATTGTTGATTCTCTCACAACTATTTTTCCTAATGGTCATCCCTGGTGGGAACTTTAGCCCAAAGTCTATAAGTTGATCCAAGACAACTAGTACCTCTATGCTACCCATTTCTGAGAAGGTTCAAATGATAATAGAAGACCTTGTCATGAGGGTAAGGCCTGATTTGGAGCATTTTCATGGTGAAAAAGGAAAGAAGGAAAATTTTTATGGGGTTTGAGGAACTACCAAATGGAACAGGTGTATTGATGGGTTAAATTTTAGTGAAAGGATTGAAATCCATGTTTTCATCACTAAGGATGGCATTTACATCGGTTTGGTGTTATGCCGAAGGGTTTTAGGTGGTATTGGGTTTAGGATTGGATGGAGGGGCGATGAACCCCTTTATCAAAGAAGGTTTGAATAACATTAAGTGGAAACACTATCCTTAGTATGCTCGGAGATTTGATGTAAATCACAGTGTGCATCATGATTAAAGTTCCTTGGAAGTGGGTTTGGTAATGTACGAGGGTCCAAAGGCCTGAAGAGTTTTCTTGATAAGAGATCTTAGTATAATTTCGAGACGGGAGCATAGATCTCGGTCTATTCCTTTCTACCTGCAGTGGAAAGATCTTATGGATCCTATGATAATGTTTGATAAGAAATCTTATTGATGGTTGAATAGTGGTATTAGCTAGTTCTCGAGGAGTGAATTCCCCTATTGGATTCTTTGGCTCATAATCGACTTTTGAATTGTTAACATCTTGTCGATCTCGATCCCTTCCTACTCGATGTATCTCAAATGTGGGTAATATTGGCTTTATATTGAGGTTTGAATATGTGGCAGAAAATTCTTCTTCAAAATGCTCACATGTTCCTCCTCAGAAGGTTAATTTGTCATCGTAGTGTCCTTTTCTCTCCCCCCGCTGATAAATTTGTGGACTGACTCTGCACGATTATTCTTTTATAGATATAGGTCTTAATAAGTGTCTTACAACTCCTCATTATATTTGTATTGGGCCATGAGTTCTTTAGCCACATCCTCCTAACTGTGGATTTAGGATTCCTCTAATGATAAAAACCATCGAAGAGAACTTTCTTTAAAAGTATGTTGAAACATCTGGGCCATTATCTCCTTGATGAACCCCAATAGGCTCATGTAATGGTGATAGTTGCAAAGATGCATGATGGGAGGTCCGCTACCACTAAAGTTTTTGATATTTAACTTTTTTAACTTTTCATGCAGCCTAGCTTTCGCGTAGGGAGACATGTGGGTGTAATTCACATAGTTCCTTAAGTTTTTAACTTGATTAAAATTTTAAGATACTAATGCGAGGTCTTCCTCAATATTGTTCAATTCTTCTTCTTTGGGATCAGCAGGAAAATGCATCGGCAAGTTAGCCCCTTGCTCGACAAGTTTTGGTATCGATAACGGATCTGGTGATGACCCATTAATAGGTGGGACACATGGGATATTAAGAACTTGTTGATACTCCCTTGGATACCATATATGTTATGGTTCTTGTGCACCTAGGGCACGAGGGAAGACAATATTAGGTTTGGGAATTTGAGGCGTTTGGTACCTATTTCGCTGTATCTCTTAGACACCTACGTATAGTCTATTTATTTTGGCACTGAGCTGAGAAAGTACCTCCATCAAGTTAGGTTAGACATTGTTGTTCTAATTAGGGTTCTTTATAATTAATCTCTGGTAGGATCTCTCAATTTACCTAGAAGATGATGAGGGTGTGAAAAAATGGGTAGGGTTGATAGCAAATCTGAGCCAATAGGGAGGCCGGCCAAGGAGTGCGGTTGTACCTGAAAGGTAAAGTTTCTTCTATTTTTATTGGAAAAAGAATATTTTTTGGTATTTTAAGAAAAAGGAGAAAATATTTTTGGTATGTGTATTTTTTTGAAAAAGGAAAGAAATATTTTTGGTATTTTTGAAAACTAGAGGAAATATTTTGTGTATTTTTGAAAAGGGAAGGAAAGAAAATTCACCTGTGTAGTTGTTATTAGTAGGTTTCACTTGTATTATGTTCAGCCTAGGGTGTATGTGAAATGATGAACATGGCCCAACTCTGGGAAAGGATTGGGTACGCGATGTAAGACACGGTTTGAATTCTTTCTAGACTCACAGAGGGGATTCAGTTTTAAAAATGAGCGAAATAGTACAAAATTTGGGTGGTGTAACACCCCGCCTAATTAAATACCGGATGATCAGTCCCATACCCAATTAAATAAGAATAAACAGTTGGTTAATTCTTAGCATCACTGTCGAAAATATTTTTCTATCACCTAATACTCAATTATGTCGGTGTTAAAACTTTCCAATAAAAAATTTATTTTACCATTTCGAACAATTCTACACATTCCATTCCACAAAAACAATAAACTGAATATATATCACAATAGAATTTAAATGCAACTCGAATAAACTTTCCAAAAAATATCTCAATACATAAATCCCAACAATAGTATATGTAACATAGCGACACGAGTATAAAATTCTGACTCAAGTAGAAAAGAAACAGCTAAATCCTCTGGGGCGACATGCCCTAAATGAAAGATCACTACAGAGTATGAATCAAATAAATGAAGGCGCCTAAACAATACTCCCTAACTCATCAACCATCATAATCCTCTATAGCTGGTGTCCCTACGGCTGGACAACTGATATAGAAGATACAAGAGAGAAAAGAGAATATGCAAGAAAACGGGTCAGAGCCCGATGGTAAAAATAGTTTTGAAAACAACAAGTGAATAATTTTAATATTTATCACTTATAATATACATGTTAGATTATAGGAATCTCTTGATATTCTCACTTCTCATCTAGAGTGCACACCTAACGTACCTCTAAACCATTCTAGTTATAATTCCCAAGCTAACTTGATTAACCCATTGTATTCATTCTTTCAAACCTAATTCATTTCCACAATTAACCCTATAATACATATAATGATGTTATAAAGTTATATATCCATTTAGATTCAACATGGATAAGTCCCTTGTTAATACAATTCAACTAAGTGTTTTCATACGTAACTCTCTTACATTTCTACTTTAGCCACACAGTAGATATCATCACATGTATATATACACATTCACTATATATATATATATATATATATATATATATATATATATATATATACTATACACATTTATAAGAGGGGAGGAGGTTCAATCGTCATGGATAATGAGTGATAGAGGAACCTGACGAGTTTGAGGAAGAATTATCATTTGGGAACCCTAAAGAGGTGAAACTCACAAATCTACAATATGAGCAAACATCTCGTTATGTCTTTAAATCGCAAGATGAAGTCGAAGACTAGAGAGAGTGAGTATTTACTTAATTATTCTTCTTTGATTATATGTATTTTATATTTTATGCTCTAAACTCTACAATTTACCGGTAGGAAGTACGAGAACGAAATTACCCAAAATCAAAGGAGAAATTACACGACAACTAATTTTAGGACATGGGTGTCAAAAGAGGTTATTTACTCATCTTATGTTTGCAGTTATTTATTCATGTGTGGTAAAAACATGCTATAATACAAATTCATTAATAAATATAGCTTCTAAAAAGAGGTGATGTCTGCTCCAGACTTGCACGCCTAGCAAAAGGCCATAGTTTTCGTGTGAAAGAGTTTAAGAAACTCTGCACCAACGGTTTTGATTTAATTTCATATCCATATGAGGAAAATATTTTGACGCAAAATAGTGGAATATCTATTTCTTCCTTCGCCACCTGTATCGCTAGCAAAAGTGATAAAACTCCAAAGAATACGGTGTTAACCTATTATGCGATAATCCAACAAATCCTAGAAATTGATTACTTAGATCTCACAGAAACAGTATTCTATTATGATTGGGTAAAGGTGGAGGACACAACGAATGCTTACAAAATTGATCCTGACTCCAAACTTATTATGGTAGATATATCAAAGTTGAAGAGTAGAGATCGCATAGTCGATGAGCCTTTTATTTTTTTCCTTTCAGAATGTAAAGAAGGTATTATACTTGAAGTGCATAAATGACGGCAATTGGTCTATTGTTGTGCATGGACCCAAGGGTATAACTACTCAAATAGATGCATTAAAGGCTCTAAAAGAGTTCCAGTCATCTCTTGATGACAACCCTAATTTGAGGGATCTTTTAGTTGATTTAGAGGAAGATTGAGTATCTAAATATTATCTTATCCTTGCCAATCTTATTTGTAACCTATTATGATATTGACATTATATTGGCACTTTACTTTGATCTATTAATGTTTAGTTACTTTTACGAATGTTTAATATGATTTATCTAAGTTATCTTTTGATAATATGTTATGCTCGATAAAATGTTTACTTACTTCCACGTGTTCCTGTACATATACATTTGTTGATCAGCTTTATTGATGCGGTCTTCATACAATGAAGTTAAATTAGCTTCATTTTACGAAGATTGTATCAATGAAACCAATCAACACATGTGAATGTAAAAGAATACGCTGGGGCTCCAGGATCAATTTGTCTAATCACATTTGGCTCTATTTAATGACCTCTTGGATTGCAGGAACTAGGTACACTTTACTTTAACTAAAGTAGTTATATAATTGATATGTATTATTTATTAAAACTTTTAGATGATAGAAGGAGTACATGATAATTATTAGGTTTGTTTCATTTGGCTGTTGGATAATTATTGGTTACTGGCTTGTTATTGTAAGGTGGTTGGATAGTATGTTAGAAGGAGTATGGGATAATTAGAAGGAGTATGGCATAATTATTGGTTTGATAACTGGATAATTAGAAGGAGAAGGAGTTTGCAAATTTCTAGACTTAGTCTTAAAAACATGGTGTTATAAGGCGAAAGTTAAAAACAACCATGTGAGAGGAAGCAAGCTATCGCTCAAGACTAATGTAACTCGTAGGAACTGACCGCACGATCAAGGGACTCCCGATTTGAGAATACGATGATAATTTGAAAATTTCTAGACTCAGGCTTAAAAATATGGCGTTAGAAAGCAAAAACCCGAAACAACCATCGAACGGCCCCGTGAGAGGCACGAACACCTCACACGGGACCAAGGTAACTCGTAGGAAATGACTGCACGATCACGGGACTCCCGATTTGAGAATGCGACGATAGTTCTAAATTTATAAGCTTAGGCTTAAAAACACGGCATTAGAACGTGAAAACTCAAAACATCCCCAAGAGAGGCACCAACACCTCGCAGGGGACCAATATAACTCGTAGGAACTGATTGCATGATCACAGGACTCCCGGTTTAAGAATACGAAGATAATTTGCAAGTTTATTGACTTATGCTAAAAAACATGACGTTATAAGGCAAAAACCTGAAATGGCCCCCGAACGGCCCCGTTAGAGGCATCAACACCTCGAACGGGACCAATGTAACTCGTAGAAAGTGATCGCACAATCACGGGACTCCCGATTTGACACTAATATACTCTTAATTTATATCAAATTACACAAATGTTCATAATTTTGTTTTTTAGTCACTTGGATTTTGTGAAAATATAGAATCTTCACAAAAAAAATCTACATAGGTTGCAGCAACTATATATAGCTTCTATATATAGCAATTATGTTTTCTTAGTTGACGGTATTTAACATATCAACCCCTTATTTTAGATCCGGTCATGGAATCTATTTCTTACTTAGTCATCGTTTTCGGTCTAGTGACGAAAGTTTATGCGTAGGAAAGGGAGAGAATGAGAAGTGCATTCTAGGACTTACCCTCTCATCTATAAAGGAGAACCATTCAATCCTGTAATTGCCAAAGGTGATGCAGAAAGAGAAAACCAAGAGGGATGCTCTATGCTATATATATAGCAACTATATATAGTTGTTGCTACATATAGTTGCAACTACAAATACCAGTTATATATAGAACCTATATATAGAGACAATTGTATGTAGGTTCTATATATAGTAGCAACTACTGTATATAGAAGCAACTATATATAGTTGCTATATATAGAACCTATATATAGCAGTTGCTATATATATATATATATATATATATATATATCAACAACTATTTAATTGTATCTATTTCAAGTAGCAACAACTATATATAGCTGCATCTATCTATATTTTATATATTTCAACTTTATAATACAACAGATGGATAGGTAAACCTTTTGGGTTATGAGGTTTTTAGAGTGAATAGAGAACATTTTGGGTTGTTTATATGTATTAAATAATTTGAACTGGTTCAAGAGGAACTAAGTTATATCTTGATCAGTTTAATCATAGAATAATTTAAAAAGAAGGATGGGAGAAGTTTCAGGCTCCCAAGAGTCTTATATTGACTGTTTAAGCAACAAATCTAACATACGAATCTGTAAAAACAACAAACAGGTACACTTAGAAAAAAAATCTACTTCTAGTGAAACTAACAAATCTAGATTTTATAGACTTAGGCTTAAAAACATGGCGTTTGAGGGTGAAAACCCGAAATAGCCGTTGAACGTCCCTATGAGAGGCACCAACACCTCGCATGGGACCAACGCAACTCATTGAAATTGACTGCGTGATCACGGGACTCCCAATTTGAGAATACGATGATAATTTGAAAACATTAGGACTTGGGCCTAAAAACATGGCGTTAGAGAGAAAAAACCAGAGACAACCCCTAAACGGCCCCGTGAGAGGCACCAACACATCATACGGGAACAATGTAACTCGTAAAAACTGACAGTGGGATCACGAGACTCCTGATTTGAGAATATAATGCTAATTTGCAAAAATATCTAGACTTAGGCTTAAAAACATGGCATTAGAGGGCGAAAACCCAAACAACCCCTGAACAGCCTCATGAGAGGCACTAACACCTCACATGGGACAAATGTAACTCGTTAGAACTGACCGCGTGATAACTAGATTCTCGATTTGAGAATACGATGATAATTTGATAATTTATATATTTAGGCTGAAAAACACAGCGTAAGAAGGCAAAAACCCAAACAACCCCCGAACATCCCGTAAGAGGCACCAACACCTCACACGGGATTAATGTAACTCGTAGGAATTGACTGTACGATCACTAAACTCCCAGTTTGAGAATACGATAATAATTTGAAAATATCTAGACTAAGGCTTAAAAATATGGCGTTAGAGGGCGAAAACTCGAAACAACCCTTGAATGGCCCCGTGGAGGCACCAACACCTCGCACGGGACCAATTAAACTTATAGGAACTGACCGTGCGATAACTAGACTCGCGGTTTGAGAATACAAAGATAATTTTCAAATTTCTAAACATTGGCTTAAAACATGTATTTAGAAGGAAAAAACCTTGTGTAAAACCCCATACCTTAAAATCATTGCATGAATCGCCACATAAATTCAGCCTGAAAATCTGATCGCACCATCACGTTCCTCTCGCAAAAATAATCAAATCATGTTCTAGACCGAACACAAGATAACCCCAAATAGTCCTATTTTAAAACCCAAAAAAATCAGATCCAAAAATTATTCAAATCGCCGATCCGACTTCGGATTTGGATTCTAGACAAAATATTGAGTTAGGTATGTGTGTTGGATTTTTCTCAAATCTCATCTAAATGCACTCAAAAATAAGGTCTAAACATTCCAAATTGGCTCTTCTCATTCCACTCATTTTTGCCTCTTTGGATTTCGTTTTTGGTCTCTCTTTTTCATCTCCCTTTCCTTATAATCACCCATAATATTTCTTATAGAACCCCTCACTCAAACCTTAGCTTGGTGCCTAAGCTAACCTATATTACTATATTTCTCTTTAATTCAAAATTGTCAACTTTATATTTTAAACCATTACAAAATGTCCAAAAGCCCATTAAATTTGAACTTAAATATTCGATTCATTTCAAATAAAATAAAATATAATATCAATATCCTGATAAAAAATAATAATATTATCAAAATCTTATACCATATTCATAAATAAAGCCCTCAAAATTACGAGGTATTACAATAGGCTTTCTATTTTCCCCTCTTCTGTGAACCACATGATAAAGTCTGGGAGGCACTACCAAGTTCTGAACCCTCAATCATCAACGACAGATAAAGGAAAAGATGTTGAGAAACTCTCTGTGCCAAAAATTTCCCTCAAGGAGAGAAAAATCCTCGATTAGGAGAATCAAACTCAAGCTAACATCACCCTATGGAGACTCTTTCTGTCTTCCCAACTGTACCCAAATGCCTTGATTAAATTACTTATCGGGCCCATAGTCCGTCCTTCCACCACACCAGAAGAATTTGTGAATCTGGTCAGATCCTTAACCTATATCATGGTGATCTCCTTCTCCGATAATGAAATCCCTAAGTTTGGTCGAAATCAGAACTATTCTCTCAAAGACTGTCCCTCTTTCAATTTTTGACAACGGGTCAGTACTCTTAATGTTTTCCCGTTAAGAACCCTCAACTGATTGGGATTGAAAGTAAGTGACCTTATTGTTCTTATGACAATACTCATAGGGAAGTGATGGGATTCGTAAATCTTATAATAGGGGCTGGCCCCATAAATCGTGTTACAGAATTCCAAATCATCAACATACCTGCTTGTACCAACCTTTTTCTTGGTCGACCCTGACTTCACAACATCAAAGGGGTATCCTCCCCTCTCCATCAAAAACTGAAGTTATTTGCCAATGGGTAGGTCATCGCCATCTTGGGTGACGATGATAATACCAATAATGCAAGCACCAGTAACTCGGTCCTAGAGATATAACATGGGGAAAATGATATTCTTTTCTCCGGCTTTCGTGTCGAGCGTCATCCACTCCCAGCAGGGGATGATTTTAAGGATATAATCTTTCCAGAGAACAACCCTCATGGAAATGTTAATGTGATTCAGAGGTTCAAGAATATGTACTTCATGCCTGAACTGGGGCTAGGGTGAAGACAACAACGAATACTAGAACCCATAGTGTTGAAGGAGGCCTTTCCCCTATGAGACTAGAGTTATAAACCATCACCAAAGGAACTCAGAATGCTCCATTAACCCCGACTGAAGTGAAGTTTAGACAATGCCAAGACTGTTTTCGGAGATTCCTTGAATGGGAGATTCATGAGAGAAGGCGAAGACTTCCCCTTTAGTTGCTTTACCGAATCTTGGTACGATCCTGTGGATAAGAATATAAAATCAGGGATGAAGATGTTATTCTAAGACGATTACTCATGGTCTGAAAGTTCCTCGCATTATGTGCAACCACTCATTGATAAGACTATAACTGTTGTTGAGGTTTCCAAGGAAAGTGACTCTGAGGACTCATTTGATCTGTATATACTGGGGCTGACACTCCGTATAATCCACTCAGGCTCTACATCATCGAACCCGTCCATCCTTATCAAAGCTACTAATACACCCCTCCTCTATTGAAATGTTGTGCCAGTTCCTCCTGCTGAAATATAACCCAACCCAGCTGTTTATCTAATTTCCTCTTTTGTTGTTCCTCTTCTATCTGATAACATTATAATCGAGAACTCTTTTGATGAGGTTGTCAATGATGTTTTTCCCAATAATGAAATAAACAAGGATTTTGAGTATCTTGGTGTGCCTTACATTAATTGTCTTGATTCTAATCAAACTCTTGATGATGATGATTTTGCAAATGAATAATTCTTTACTAATCTTAATAAGGTTCATAACAAACAACATAATCACGTTTAGGCTAATGAAGATGAAACTAGTTTTATTAATCTCAATTCTAGTAGCCAACTGTGTGACATTAGGATAGGGGCCACCCTTGACGAGTATGAGTGCGTGCAACTCGAAGAACTTCTAAAGGAATTCATGGATGTCTTTGCATAGTCATATGACGACATGCCCGGTATTGATCTTGAGAATGCTTTGCACGAGATTCCAACTCTGCCGGAATGTAAACCGGTCAAGTGAAAATTGCGAAAGCTTCGCACCGAATGGTCACTCAAGGTTAAAGAAGAGGTGGTCAAATAGTTAATTGTAGGCTTCATCAGGGTAATCAAATATCCCACATGGTTGGCCAACATTATACCCGTAATAAAATCAGGGGGAAGGTCCATATGTGCGTAGACTATCAAGATTTGAATAAGGCCTCTCCAAAAGATTATTACCCGTAACCCAATATCGACATGATTAGTGATAATATAAGTCATTTATTGATGGTTTTATCAGATATAATCATATCAAGATGCACCCCGATCATCAAGAGGAAAATGCATTCATCACCCCTTAGGGAACCTTTTGCTACACAGTTATGCCATTTGGTTTAAAACACGCTGGGGTTACCTGCCAAAGGGATGCCACAACCATATTACATGATCTGATATAAATATAAGTCAAGGTCTATGTGGATGATATGATTATCAAGTCTAAGACTCAGGGAGTTCATGTTCCCTCTTTTTAGAAATTCTTTGAACGGCTACGACGATACCAAATGGTCTTAATCCACATACTTTGGCATTACCAAAAGAAAGGTTTTGGGATTTATGGTTATCGATAAGGGAATTAAATACCACCCTGCCACTCTGAAAGCCATACTCAAAATTCCACCACTCCGAATAGAGAAGGAAGTTCACGGATTCTTGGGAAATTTACAGTATATCAGTCGATTCATCATCCAGTTGACTTCCATTTGTGAGTTCATCTTCAAACTCCTCCGAAAGGATTCCACCAAAGTCTGGAATGAGACCTTTTAGGAATTCTTTGATGAAATCAAGATATATCTAACCTGAACTTCGATAATCATGCCACTATAACGTGGTCTCCCCCTACTCCTATACTTTACCGTAACAGACACCGAGGTTGCAGCTTTGCTAGTCCAATACCTTAAAGGATCTCACAAATAGAGGACCATCTACTATGCTAGTTACAAATTAGCTGGGTAGGAATTTAACTACACTTCCTTAGAGAAAGAATCTGTCGCCCTTATTTAGGTCACTAAGAAGTTACGACACTATATGCTCGCTTTTCCTATCAGACTTGTGTCCCGAATGGATCCTATCAAGTACCTGATTGAGAAAAGTTCTTTGTCTAGTCAAATCGCCCGATGGTTGATGATTTTTGACGATTTCGATATTGTATATGTAACACAGAAAGCCATGAAAGGTAGAGCCATATCTGACTACCTTGCTGATTACCCCATGGAAGAAGTAGATGTTTGGATCTCAGAGTTCCTAGATGAACATATCCTTTACACCTCTGGTGGAAAATATTCTTTGAGGGAGCTGCCAACAGGAAAGAATATGGAATTGGGATACTCCTGATTACCCCTGACGACTCTTCCATTGCCATCAAGCTAGATTTTCCCTGCACCTACAACATAACCGAATACTAGGTGTACGCAGTGTGCCTCAAAGTCGCTCTCAAGAAAGGAGTCTAATGCATTGATGTCTATGGGGATTCTGCCCTTATTATCGATCAGGTCCTAAGAAGATGGAAAGTCAAATATAAGAAACTCCTACCCTTCCACGCCCACTTAAAAGAGTTGGCCTCCCAGTTATGAGATATCACCTTTAATTACCTACCCCGAACAAGTAATAGTTTAGTCTATGCCCTAGCTACCCTATCCTCCATGATCTACATGCCCGAAAGGAATAATAATGGCCCCTTTCCTAATCTAGAAACAGCTAAGACAACCTATTATTACCACACTGAGCTCATCATTAAAGAAGATTTCGATATAGCCGAATGTTGGGTTGCGGAAAAATGCCTATGCACATTTACATCAGAGAAGGGAATGCACTGAAATAGTATGCAAAATATTTTATCACTTGGATAGTTTATTTGTTGGTCAAGCCTAGGCAATGAACAAATTTTGTTAACTTGTAATATTTGAGAATAAGTTGAGATAATATTTTATTTATTTATGTTATATTAAGTTGTTTAATTTGAGTTTAAGTTTTGTTGAATACTTTGAATATTTTATGAATTATGCATTCTTGTATGAAACATGACCTTTGTTTCAACCTATTAATATTAGTGAATTGATTTTTGAAGATTATTTAATGGATTTTCCACAGTACAAAGAGTGGATAGGGGAAAGTAACAAAAAATTTGATAATCGTGTAAAGGGCGTTAAAGAATTTGTTAAATACACTTCTAGAAATCTTAAAAGTGACAAGATTATGTGTCCATACACCCATTGTTTGAACGAAAAATAAATCTTTAGATGACGTTGAGTTGCATTTTCTAAAGTTTAAAATTTAGCAATACTTTAAGATATGGACATACCATGGTGAAAAGAATGTGATTTATGTTCCGAAAGAATTATCGGTACCCGATTGCGTAACGAAACCCCACCGAGTGGAAGTTTTACATGATTCTCCAACACATCATCCTTTGGCCAACCTAATTGATGATGCTTACGGAGTCCACCACCATCAAAACCACCAGCCTCTGGATATAGATATTGTTCATTATGACCAAGTCAATGAACAAGTTGATGATGAATTACCTTAAGATCGGGAATATATACGATTAAAAATCGGCGGAGTAAAAGAATTGTATAAATATTGTGATGAATATCATTCGATATTATATGAAATTATAATTTTTCATAATTTTAAGAGTCAATTTGGTTTGTAGGGAAATAACATAACCAAAATTCTTTAGAGGGTTAAAGTTATTTTCCCAAAAGAGAAAAAGTTACCAGATAATTATCCTAGAATAAAGAAGATCTTAAAGCTTTTGGCTTTGAAGTAAAAATCTATTCATGCATGCAAGTATGATTTCATATCATACCACAAAGAGAACAGAGAGAAGGATGAGCTTCCTGTATGCAGTGAGCCTAGATAGGTGGCTTGTGAGAAGGGAAAAGACAAGACTGGAAAATATCGCAAGTGCTCATAAGTTACACAATCGGTTTTGAATTATTTTCCCCATGTGCCACAGTTAAAATGGTTTTTCACTGTACTGCTGATAGCATAGGCCATGACATGGCACGCTCAAAGTGAGGTGGGTGGTAATATCATGTGTCATTCGGTTGATTCACTCATCTAGAAACTTTCAAATGCATGACACCATAAATTTGTAAAAGAATCGCGAAATTTCCGTCTTGCATTATAAACTGATGGGTTTAACCCTTCGATAATTTAAGTACTAATCAGAGTTATTGGCCAGTTCTCATGCCACTCTTAAGTCTCTCTCCAACACTGTGAATGAGAAAGAAGTTCAGATTATTCTCTTTATTGATACTCGAGCCAGAGTCTCCTAACGATCATATTGATATATTATTAGCCCCATTAATCGAAGAACTTAAAGAGTTATGGGATAAAGGCGTGACGATGTTTGACTCTCATAAGGGTGAAGAATTCACACTTAAAGAAATGGTGATGTGGGTGATCCACGACCTTCCTGCTTACGGGACCTTGTCAAGTTACAATATTTATGGTTACCATGGATGTCCCATATGTGTGTGTGTTGGGGGGGGGGGGGGGGGGGGGGGGGGAACTGAAGCCACTTGCCTACGTCATAGTGGTAAGATGAGTTATACAAGTCATCATAGATTTCTTTCGACCAATCATCCTTTTAGGAATGAAAACTCTAACTTCTTAGTTGTTAATCACAAGTGTGTGACATAATTTAGTCAGATTTTTGGTCAACATATTGAGGAGAAGGCGAAGGTTGTGCCATATGTATGTAGGCAAACACCCTAAGTATGTAAACCTGAAGCGTAAAGCTAGGAAGTATCTGAAAGACCTTAGTAAAATGAAGGCATGGTCCAGACGATTAATACTTTTTGATGTTTCATACTGTAAAGATCATCATATAAGGCAAGTAATTGATGCCATGCACATGGAAACGAATGTTGAAGAATATCTGATAGGACCATGTCTAGGGAGATCTTATTTAAAAGATGGAGAACGGACGATACGATGTAAAGAAAATGAAAACAAAGAAGAAATTGTGGTTAAAAATGATCCTATAATAGGAAGAATATCTATTTTACAGCGGATTTCACTTTGAATAATAGGAAGAAAAAGATCATCCTAGACATGTTATTCAACTTAAAGATTCCGACTTGTTATTCCAATAATTTTCGCAGGGTAGTAAGCTACCCAAAAATGACGTGAAATAGTGCAAGTCTCACGACTGGCACATTATCATTCAATTAATCCCTCTATTGTTAAGGCATTTCCTGTATCAGCACAAATATCTCTGTTAGGAAATTATGAAAATAAGTTTGTGCTTTACCCTACTTAGTGAAAAATTGGTAAGGAGAAAGAACATTAAAGATGTGAAATCAACTTCAACGAAGGCAATTTGTGTATCAAAGAAAATTTTTCATTCGTCGTTCTTCAATGTCAACAACTTCTTACTTGTCAATTTATGCAATTAGGCTTTATTGTGTGGTATCGTTATGTATCGATGGATGTATCCTTTCAAGTGCTCAATGAAAACCTTCAAAGATTACGTTAAGAATACACGGCATATTGGAGGCCAATTGATGAAAAATACGTAACTATGAAATCATCGTTATACGCTGAAGAACATATGTTAGAACAAGAGCTGAGGAGGTCCAATACTCAAGGATAACGAGTGATCAAATGACCTGGAGATTTTGAGGATGAATTTCCCTTTAGGAACCCTAAAGACGTGAGACTCACTAATCTACAATAGGAGCTAGCAGCTCGTTATGTGTTCGAATCGCAAAATGAAGTTGAAGATTGGAGAGAGTAAGTAGATGCGTAATTAATTGAATTATTATTATTTGATTGTATGTATTCTATTTATATGATCTAAACTATACAATTTACCTTTAGTAAGTATGAGAAAGAAATTGCCCAAAATCAGAGGAGAAATTGCCTGGCGAATTATTTTAGGGCACTGAGATAAAAAGAGGTAATTTCCACCTCTTATGTGTGTGGTTATTTATTCGTATGTGGTCAAAATACGCCCTAATACAAATTCATTAATAAATGCACCTTCTAAAAAGAGGTGATGTCTCTTCAAGGCTTGCACGCCCACCAATAGGTACCAAATTTCATGCAAAAGAGTTTAAGAAATTTCGCACCAATGATTTTGATTTCATTTCATATCCATTTGAGGAAAAGATTTTGATGCAATATAACGGAATTTCTAGTTCTTCATTGACTACCAGTTTCACTAGAAAAAGTGATAAAAATCCAAAAGATACGGTGCTAACCTATTATGGGATTATCCAACAAATCCTGGAACTCGATTATTTAGATTTCACAGAAATTGTATTCTATTAAAACTTGGTGAAGGTGGAGGACACTATGAATACTTGTAAAGTTGATCCTAACTCAAAACTTATCATGGTAGATTAATTAAAGATGAAGACTAAAGATCACATAGTTGACGAGCCTTTTATTTGTGTCTTTGAGAACATAAAGAAGCTATTCTACTTAAAGTGAATAAACAATGACAATTGGTGTATTAGCATGCACCAAAGGGAATGATTACTCAAGTACATGAATTAAAGGCTCCTAAGGAGTTCTAGTTCGCTCTTGATGACAACTCTAATTTGAAGGATCTTTTAGTTGATTTAGAGGAAAATTAAGTATAAAAACATTATTTCACCCTTAACAATACTATTTGTATCCCATTATTATATTGGCCAAAGACAATCCTATTTGTATCCAAATTGTATTCCATTATGATATTGATGCTATATTGGCAGTTTATTTTTATTTATGAATGTTTAATTTTAATTATAAAAATATGCCGCTACAAGGGATAACCCAAAATAGCCCCCAAACGGCCTCGTAAGGGGCACTAACAGCTTGCAGGTGACCAATGTAACTCATAGGAATTAACCTCATAGTCATGGGATGCTCGATTTGAGAATATGACAAAAATTTGAAAATAACTAGACTTAGTCCTAAAAACACACAGCTAGAAGGAGAAAACCCAAACAACCCCCAAACGGCCCCATAAAGGGCACTACACCTCGCACGAGACCAATGTAACTCTTTGAAACTAACCTCATAGCCACAGAAAGCCCAATTTGAGAATATGACTAAAACTAGTAAATAACTAGACTTAGACTTAAAAGCATGCCTCTATGGGGGGAACCAAAAAAAATCCCCAAACAACACCGTAAGGGGCACGAACAGATCGCACGAGACTAATGTAACTCATAGAAATTGATTGCATAGTCAAAGGATGCCCGGTTTAAGAATATGATTAAAATTTACAAATAATTACACTTAGGTGCCGCTAGAAGAGGAAACCCAAAATAGCCCCCAAACGGTCCCGTAAGAGCCATGAACACCTCTCACGGGACCTATGTAACTCGTACGAACTGACCGCGTAGTCAGGGGATGCCAGGTTGATAACTAAATTTTGCAAATGTTTATTATGATTTGGTTAGTAAATACATGTTCTTTCTTCGGGACTGCCTAAAAATATTATTTTAATTAAATGGATATGGCACGGCCCAAAACCTTGACGCTAATTTTTTTTTAAAAATAAATAAAAACATGGTCACGATCCATGACCGTGACCATATTGTTACCTATTTTTTTTAAAAAAAATTGGGGGTCACGAATTTAGATCGTGACCCATTTTCAACAGTGTCCCACACATTGTCGTAGCCAAGGTCCATAACCAACTTTAATCATCAGTCCACCCATGGTCACGAACCTGGGCCATGACCACAAAGCCATATACAATCCCACGAAGGAGGCCGCGAACCTCATGTTCGGTCATGGATGAAGATCGTGACCATTTTTTTCATAGTGAAAATGGTCATGGACATCATCCGTGACCCAAGGACCTAGTCACGGCCAAAATCTATGACCATTCTTGGTTTATGATATAGTGGTCCCTTGGTGAGGGGGTACCTTCTGGTGGGGGATGACCTCAGTGAGTCATCTTATCTTTCAATTCAATAATACCAACCATTTGTGGTACGTCTATGTATGCATTTTTATAATTGTGTCCCGTGTTAATGTAATGGTGGGACTGGGGAGATATCTTTAAGATGAAGAGGTTATAAGCCATTTGTAAGATGAGATTATTTAGTTAACTACACGGATTGGCAAGGTCTTCCTCGCGTAGAGATATATCGTGGTTGTTATCTACTATCATGAAGTTATACATGGTATCTCTCATATTTCTACGTGTAAATCATCCCATCTAGTAACCCATATACTATGATAAATGTCAATCCTAGGATGTCAATGTTCTCCTTTGATGTTGAAGAAGTGAAGGGATAGCCCTTCTTATCATAGGTTAGATTTTATATTCTATCAAGTATGATGTCGCTTATTCATGTAATAGATCTAGTGTCCATGTTGTACGAGTCAATCAAGCTCTTCTGCAGTGGTTTTGTATCAGATTTCGAATAGGCAGTCTTGAATGATAGGGGCTTCAAAGGGCTTGTACCCTAGTTAATGTAGTTTAAGACCTTTTTTGGGGGAGTGTTCCCACTATGTCATTATTTCCCAGTCCTGAGGGTTGAGGATGAATTCATCTTTGGGGTCGGGGGATGTGTTTCCTTCGGTGATGAGGAGATGGTCAAAGTAATCAATAATCTCTTATTCAGGTAATTCAGTATCGTATACATGGTCAAGGTTAGATGTTGGGGATTTCAAAATATATTTCGGTTGGTCGAAGGTGGTGTTCCCTGTATAAGGAAAGAGTATATATCTTGGACCTTTGAGCCGCGAGGGGTAAATATCACTCCCATTGTCTATTCGCATCATATAAATGGGGCCCAAGGCGTGGACTTGTGTCCTGAGTTCTTTGAGATGTTCTCGATTGAGTACTCCATGATGTAGGTTGTATTTTGACTGAAATATGACTTAGGTGACCATGACCCTTTGGTTTTCATGGATTCAGTTCCACGTCTCTTTCGAAAGACTCGGGTGGGGCATCTACTAGCTAGGTCCAGGATTGGCCCTGAGTTTGGCTTCCCAAGTGACGTATGTTTGAATGAAGTGGGATCTTAACTTCACTTCTTCATCGTATAGAAATTGGTGACAAACTCAATATGCCCAGGTAATATGATCATTGAGCCGTAATTACAGGTCTCTCTAACTCATTTGTAACGGGGGACTTGGATATCGGGGTGGATGAATCACAAGTTTTTTTATCTGAAGGTCGGAGTTATAGTGCTTCTGATGTTTTTTGGAGAGTGTACTAAGGGTGATCTAGAAGTAAGGGGTAGTTGGGTACTTGTGTTGGTATTTGAGTCTGAGAAGGCAAATAGATGAACCTCTAGGGTGGGTCCTTCCCACCCGGTGGATTGAATAGGCACAGCAAAGGTGATATGATTCATTTCTTAGAGGGTTTCATTGTTGATTTTTTTCCCATTTTGATGAGTGATCGGTCTCTGCTAAGAATGGGTAATGAGTCCAAACTATTTAGAGAGCATGAATTCTATGGTTGGGAGGAGGTTCGGGATGATATTTTAGGGGGTTGTTAGGGACACCGAGATTTAGCGGGATGAGGCTCACGGCATCAATGAGGTCCTAAATGGCGTACACTAAGTCCTAATAGTTGTCAGCGTTATGATCAGGCCCTTGGTAGAATGCACAATGAGAGTCAGATTTTTGGTTTTTATTCGTGATGGTCGGGGGGTTTCTAGGGCAGATAGGTTTGAGGTGACCAAGTCACTTTAAAGAGGAGAAAACTAGATTAGGGGATCTCCCAAGTCATTAAAGTGTCTTGGTTGGGCATGAAACTCTTTTGGTGGAGGAATGTCCTTATAATTTTTGGGTGGGGTCCCTAGTTGGAAGGGTTAAGTAGTTGTTATCATAGTTGGGGCAGTTTTGAGAACTGGGCATGGTCCTGTTGTGGACTTACTACAATGGTAGTGATACGGGATGTGGAAGCCCCAGGAGGGTTCCTGCGGGTGGAGAACTGATTGGTGCCTCGACGAGACTCTTTCGTAGTCCTGAAAGCTTTAGCGGACAAACTTTCTTTGATCTTACACTATATATGGTTGAGGGCCTTGAAATTTGGGATCCATGCAAGCAAAAGTTTTCTTTATACTTACTGAAGGAGATTCATAATTACGATCTCTATTTAGTTATTCTCTGGGGGATAATTTACCATTTGACTTATTTCTCTCTCGAGCGAGTGATGAAGATGCCAATTGCCTCTCCCTCTTCTTATTTCAACAATCCCATATATTTATGGGTGACAAAAACCTCTTTATTATATTTTTAAGTGTCTTAATAAAGAACAACGCATGCCGTCATATGTTTTAGCAGTCCCCTCAGGCTTTAGGCCCATGTACTAGGTGAGAACTTCTTCGAGCAACGTAGAGGATAACATTATTTCCAATACTCCTAGGACGACATTTTGAACTTCCATCTGAAGGTAGTAATTGGATAAGTGGGCAAATGGAGAGCCCACTCCTTTATTGGCTTTAAAAACTGGAAATTTGAACCTATCCAATAGTCGAGCTTCTGGATAGAGATCCATCGTTATATGTTTGTGATCTCATTAGAGGTTTTCATCTTATTGATGGCCTCTTTAAAAATACGCAATTCAGATTCTAAATAAGTTATCTCCTAGTTTGGATATGGGGGAGTCATCGATTCATCCCACGAAGGACCTTGGAAGGCAGCATTTGGGTAGTCGGGATACTGGTGAAAGGGTTCAAAGTATCCATAAGGTGAAAATGGTTCTTGAAAGTGGGGGGACATCAACGTTAGCAAAGGCAGACGGAGCTGGAGATGAGGAAGGAAGATCCTGGGTAACAGTGGGTATTGCCCCCATAGCCATCGCAAGCAGTGTACCAAGATTGGGGATTTAGGGAGGAAGGATGTTCTCTCCTGTCATAGTCTAGGTTCCTTGCATGAGGACTTGGATCAGTTACCTAATCTCTTATTGCATGGTGTTCTTTAAAGTGGTGATATTCTTAACATGCCTCAGAAATTGATCCATTGTCGATGGGTTTCGGTCTTCTTCAGTAGACATGAAGCATATAACGGGGTATACTTGACAATCATGGGTGGGGACTTAACTAAAAAACCTAAACGACCGCACGGAGCATGAACTCATGTTTCCAAGGTAAGAACTTAGTGAGATTTCTCTATTGATAGTAAGAATTGTAGAAAAGTTTTGGGCACTTTCATTAAGGTTTTTGCAGATAGAAGGACTATACATTAGGGAGAAGGACTCACATATGCAATGAATTTATTTGATGCAATTCTTTTATCTATTTTTAATGGAATTTGGACGGTATTTTTTTGAGTTATTTTATTTGATAGTATCTTTAAAATGGTCAAAATTTTAACAAAGTCCCGTTTGATTTGGGTGAACTGAGGTGAGCTCTCATTTTGTTATAACGAAGAGTGAGGAAATAATGGACTGAGGTCTATTACTTTCCTAGAATAAAAATTAGGTTAGAGAATCCAATGAAAGGGGCCTCTGTTTTGGCAATGACTTGTGGATTCATATTGTTTATCTTACTCTTAGGAGGGGAAGACCTTCGACCTAGAATCTGAGGGGTTTTGGACCAGCCTCCCATCGTTAGATAAGTTTTGGGAAATTTCGTCAGATAAATTGACCCATAGGTATCTTGTTCTTTTTATGCAACAGGGTGCGTTCCTAGAGATTTTTCTATATGAAAAGGGGCGATGTGACTTGGTTATCAAAAAATCTCTTTCCATTATAATGGGTCACGATATATCGGGACTCTTGGACTATGAAACCTTTATTATACGTATGACACTATTTTACCCTTCTACTGAGTAGATATCAAAGCCTATTCAGTATACCCAGTACTAAGAAAACTTCAAAAGTTTCCTGTCACCGAGACCTTGGGATCAAGAGAGAAGTTGTTCAATATACTAGACGGGTGGATGAAAAGAGTGAGAACAATCTTTGGCGACTAGCCTTTCAAGGAACTGACTTTTCAAAAGTACAAGCATTATCTCGGGAAGTGACTTCTCTAAAGTACGAACCTATTTTAAGGGACATGCAACTTTTATGAATTGCGAATTTCCTATTGGATAAAGTGACTTTCCCTAAAGTATGAACTTATTTTAACTAGACAATTTTGGGAGCCTCGAGGGTATATGGTTTGGAGAAAATGAAAATCAAGACTATGAGTTGCGTAATGCATATAGGTAATCTTTAATTTTTACATACTTTGATTTTTATTTTATTGTGAGATCCGTCGCCTGTAACTATATGTTTGGGAAAATGAAAAATCACGTACATGGGGACCTAAGAACCTATCTACATTGTGAGGGACCTTAAAACAGGCCGCTAAACAGTTATAAAATTTACATAAAGTAGTCACGCGGGAGATAAATATTAAGCATAGTAGAAAGGAATCTTACAAATAGTTCGATTCTCTTGATTGTAATCCCCAACTGAGTCCCCACTATGGTGTTACAGGACCGAGCGAGTGAGCGCCTCACCCGAAGGGAACTTTTTCAAGAGGAAGCGGGAGTGATTATATCCTACATCCTCCCCCCCCCCCCCCCCCCCCCCCCCCCCGAGGTCGGGTTATCGGTCCGATATTTTGGTGATTTGGTGAATTTTTCCCTTAATGTAGTTAGACACCATGTCCAAGTTGGTAAATGTGGCTTTCGTGAGGAAGAAGAGGGGGTTTCATCAGCTATTAAGAATCTCTAGTTTCATTTTAGAAAACAAATGAAAAGAATTAGGCTGATCCTAAGGCATGTTTTAAAGTCTTCGGTTGATCCAAATATTCTTATTTGCTGAGCTCTAGAACCGGGTTACGAGTGGAGAAAGTGTTAGGCACCCAACTTGTTTTGTATTCTTCCTTAATTCTATGCTTATTATTTCTTTTAACATTAATTTATTATCTCTTAGATATTTTTAGAATTTTTTTAGCGACCATAGCGTGAGGGTCCCTCAAAATGCAGATAGGTGGTTAGGTTGGAAAACGGTACTAGTGAGAGGTATAAAATGTCACTTTAACCAGTGCAAGTACACAAGATTACTTGTGTATGACATTGTGCTTCATATATGTACAACGAATGGTCATTTATTATGTATGTAAGTGTCCGAAAAATCTCTCATTTGAGATAGTTTGATGTCTCATTTGAGGTCTTAGGAGAGATAGAAAGGTGATAGATGAGTGCATCTCGGTTGTAATTAGTGTATACGTGTTTTCACATTTTTACGTAGGGATATGTTTTAGAGGTCTCACCTTGAGAGAGTTTAATATCTCACATATATGAGAGTGTTTTTAGGGATGCGCAAAATATTGCGACTTTTAGATATTTTGATATCTTGTTTTGTGTTACTTAGATATGGTGGGTGAAAGTTAAGAGATGGGTGCATATCTATGTTGACTATATACCAAGAGATATATTATCAAGGCCTGAGCTGATAAGAAAGACTTGGTATTGCGCCTACATATCCAAGGGGAATTGATGTCAAATATTATATACTTCGGTCGTAACACGCATTCAAACATGGTGTTTGTGCAAGTGTGGGACTTGTATTAAGAGGGGGAGGGATGGGATATGGAATATCATAATGGTAGAGGTGCCTAAGATATCTGATATCGAAACATAACTTGATAATAGTCGGGTGATAACTAGCCGAAAGGTGTTGTCCTTCAGAATAGTTCGAGGGTGTAGAATTTGGAGTTGTTGGACTAAGAAGCAGGGAGGTTACATCAGGGATGTCATGTTCTACTGTTGATAAGGATAGCAGAACTTTACATCTTGGTATTAGGGTGGACCTTGAGAAGTCAAGTTTTTTTAGAGAGGGGACGAATGCATCACTAGGAAATAATATGCCGAGAGACTTATTATGAGGCTTGGGCTTCATGTGTTTAACTCGGTATAATGCTTATGTATCGAGAATAAACTTACTACGAGTATCGAACGGATAAAACTATCCTTAAGTGCAAATAACGGCACAATTATGGTAGTAAATCTTAGATCACGGGCGCAAAACAATAGAAATGAGTAAATAGAACTCATCCCTAGCTACCCACCTTTATGTAGTGGATTGGAAAATAGATCTTGGGTCATAAAAATGAGACCATTAATCAGATCTATAAAATCAGTAGTTTCCCGAAAGAGGCAGTTTATATATGAATGTACGAGTTTTGTAACCAAGATTCCACCCACGGGATGGTGGCTCGGGGGCCCCCATAGATGAAATTAGGTATTTGAAACCCTAAAATGCAATAGAAATAAGATTTTAATACCTCGTTCTCACAGATGGTGCCAGATTGATGATACGAGAAATCGTACACGAGTCACTCTCGATCAACCAGGTAAATGTAAAGTATGAACTAAACATATAAAGAGTCAAAAATGCAAGATATAGAGTGGTTCGACTATTGAAATGAGCCTACGTCCACTTTGTTGCCATACTCTTATTAATAACGTTGTGTAGTATAAGTTTAAGAAGCCAATAGAGGCATAAAATAGAGTGAAGATAAGAGAATACATGAATGTAGTAATCTGGGCAGGCTAGGATGCGGACTACAAGGCAAAGTAGGCGCTGGATGCGGTCAAGTAAACCCCTAGGAGGGTGTAACTATATAGAGAGAGGTAGTGTAGAGATTTTAGCAGGGCTTCGTCGGGTAATTCTCCTCTCAGGTCCCCTAGAATAGAGGTTAGCACCTCTATTTATAGGAATCATAAAGGTGATATCACGTGCTTTGGACCCATGACAAATGGATATATCTGATGAGTAGACAATCCTTCTAGAAACTGGACGGCTGGAAAGTCTGAGCTGAGAGATGGGGTTGTAGCCTGTTTGAACCCAGGCAACAACCACTCTTAGGGTTCGCGACCTGTTTAATATGACCAAGTATAACCTCATCTTAGTATGAGGGTCATTAGCATCCTCAACCGAGTTATCCAAGGGTCTCGCTTATGTCGTTACCAAAGGTCGACAGGACTAGGTTCGGCTTCGTCTCTTACAACCTCGACCATCCTCTAAGCTGAGACTTTAGGGGGCATTTCTCCAGTGAAGACATGCCTCGTCCTCTAATTTGGCCAACGCCTAATGGGTACTTGTATGATACATCTTGGCATGTCGCATTCAGCCAAGGCTACACTTCCACTTGACAGTATGCAACCCAGCACTATGTCAATAGCCTCGTACTCAGCCTGGCCGAGGCCTCTTCAGACGGTAACTACAGTACAAGTAGTACAAGGTTCTGGGATGGTATGTCTACTAGGACAAGTCTATTACAACCAAAAGGAGCACGTCAAGTCTTGAAGGGAGTCGAATCGATTGTTTAAGTCCTTTTTTCGAGTCTTTATAAAATTAATTCCATACTTAGTGAGTTTGTTAGGCCAGGCCCGTTCGAGGTTTTTTCCTGATTTGGGTTTTTCCTCGTACATCGGCTCGTTGTGGGATTGTGAATTTATTTTATCTTTTGAAAAACTCATCTAGAATGCATGCATAGGGTAAATAAGATAAAATTGGGTTTAATTCGCAATCTTGATTAAAATGGTACATGATTAATTATTTGGGTAAGTTTATTTTAAGTTAATTTAATTCAAGTTGGCACTAAATGAGTTGGATAATATTCTTTCCTAAATTGTTTAAACTTGATAATTAAATTAATTTGGTTTGAGTGAATTTATTGTGTGTGTGCGTGGTCACTTTAATTCACTTTGCAGTGTTTAATTTTAATTTGTTTCAAGAAATAAAAATTTGTGTTAATTATAATTTTCCTCTTTTAAAGAAAGGAAATTAACTAAATTTTAGAAAATTAAATTGTGTTATGTGTGAACCATCCTATTCCGCATTTAAAGGAAATTGATTTTAAAAAGAAGTTTAAAATTGGGGCCCTACGTTTCCAACAAGTGGTATCAGAGGAGGAGCGCTAAATTACTGCGTTAAGCTCCTTTTAAATATTTTTGGTTAAAAATGGAATTTTCCCCATTTTTAAAATTTACTATTTTCTATGCTTCCAACTACGCGTATTGGAAAATGCGTATGAAATCGACACTAAAGTCTATCGATGAAAAAGTTTGGTTATCAATTGTTAACGGGTGGTCCCCACCCACACATTTGGTAGAAAATGTGCGTGTTCCCAAACTCGTAGATAGATGGAGTGGGAATGAATTTAAACTTGCTAATTTTAATTCATGAGTTTAAATTTCTTGTTTAGCGCGATCACACTGGATGAATTCTGATGTATCATGATGTGTGAAATCACTCCGGAATCTAAGGATATATTGCAACTCACTCATGAGGGAACTAGTGTCGTTAAAGCTTCTAAACTCCAAAACCTCACCACTCAATTTGAAACCATCAAAATTCATGAAAAAGAAATATTTGATGAATTTTATGCTAGACTTTCCGATACAGTTAATTCATCTTTTAATTTGAGAGAGAAAATACTCGACGACCTAGTTGTAAAAAAAATTTAAGGTCCCTACCCGAGAGATTTATACCTAAAGTAACCGTTTTAAATTGTTTATCCACCTTTCACTCTACCAAACTTGAGGAACTAGTAGATGATTTGCAAACTTATGAACTTGATATGTTCCCCTCCAAAAATGAAAATAAAATTGATAAGGGCATTGCTTTAAAAGCTCAAAAGGAGGAAAAACAAGTTGTGGTCGATGAGTGTGATAGTGACTCGGAGGACATGGATATCTTTTCTAGGAAATTTGGAAATTTCTAAGCATGGCAAAGCCGAAAAGATCACTAAAACTCTTAATGAAAACCTTAATAGAGACGAGTCTCATAGGTGTTACAATTGTGAGGGTCATGGCCATAGGGCTTTTGAATGCCCCACTAAACTAAGGAAAGAGGGTAAACAACCAATTTTATATAATGCTACCCTTAGTGATAATGATAAGGAAGAGGGACCCGCTTCCCCTATTGAGAGCAACTTTATCGCGTTTATGGCTACTCATGTTAGTGAGTGTGAGATATTGTCCGACAATGACACCTTAAAATATGACACTTCTAAGACCTTTGTTTGTGAAGATAAAAAAGATGATGGTAGTGAGAGTTGAGAAGAGAGAGGGAGTGAAAGTGATGAAGAGGTTGATGAGAGTGAACTTCAATTTGAATTTAGAGAATTATATGAAGAATCAATTAAATTAAAAAGAGCAACTTTGAAGTTAGAAGCTAGTTTAAAGGAACGTGTCATGGTCGTTGATGAGAGTGCCTTAGTGCAAGACCTTAGGACATGTGAGAGAGATCTTCGAGAGAATATAGAATATATAGAAGGCGAGAGAGATAGCCTTAGAGGGTTAATGGAATCCATGAAAAAGGATATTCTATAGTTTTAAGAGAGAAATGGTTTGTTAGAGTCTAGATTTTTAGAGTTGGAAGAAAGATTGAAAGACTCTAGTAAGGTCAAATTTGATTTGGAGTGTAGGTCTGAAAACTAGATGAAATCTTAGGCACGGTCCAAATAAAAAATGACACTTGTGGTTTAGGCTTCGGTACTTGTCATAATTTAACTAATAAATCCAAAACCAATGTTTTAGGAGAATCCTCTAGGAACAATGTTATAGATCATTCCTTAGGTAAGTCTTTTCGCCGAGTCTTTAGGTGCTCACAATGTGGTCGAAAAGGTCATCTTAAGAAGTTTTATTTTGATATAAAATGAGGTCCCTAAAAATCCCAAAGTAAGGCAACCAAGATCCCTATATCCCAAGATAGTCATTCAGCACTAGTTTGGGTTAGGAGATCCGACTTGGTAGCTTTACAAAACAGGATTTTTTATTCTCATTTGCTTTCACATGCTTCCTCCCTTGATAAATCTAATGGTTGAATATGTTAAGTTGTTTGCATACTTTAGCCTTTGTGCTTCATGTTATATTATCATGCTAATTGTATGCTTGTTTATCATGTTCTAGTATTTTCTCCATGCTTATTCACATGCTAGAATTATGATTTGTGTATATCTTTTGTATTATATTTGTTTCATTTTAGTTTGCATTAAATGAAAAATATAAAAAGACTTTTGTTTATCATTTGTGTTTTATCTTATGAGTTATTTAGGTTTAAGGAAAGATTTTGTTTATCTTTTGAGCAAATATTTTTTTATGTTTGATTAAAAAAAATCAAAAACTGAAAAAGATTTGTGTTTTGTGTGTATTTTAGTTTGACACACTTTATGTGGCATATAATTGAGTTTGAATCCCTTTTTTTTCGCTTCCATGTGTCTAGAACTTTTGGATAAGATTGCCAATCCTTAAAATGTTCTTTGTCATGCATGCATGGAGTAGTTGGATTTTGTGTTGCTTAATGGATTCTATTTTTGTATGCCTCTTTTCACACATGCATGAGCTCATTTGAAATTGAAATGTCACATGTATTTTTGAGCTAAATAAGAAGTTATCCCATCAATTTAGTCATCTACATTTTTGGTATGATTATGGAGGATTTGTGCATGTAATAACCGTTTTCTGGGATTAAAAATAGAAATATATATTAATCCAGTGTAGTAGTTTATCAATGGAATCGGGCTGCGAAAGTTCAAATTACTTTGCGTGAAAAGCCACCATTGAATTTTAGGCTTTAAAAATGTGGCATTAAAAGAATATTTGCTAATGCCAAAATACTTTAGTTAATATGTTCAAAAGAAAATAAAAGAAAATTATGAGGAGTTTGGTTGGATATATTAGCGGGTTTGCACAATGACTTTGAACCATAGTTAAGATTTTATTATCATGACTCTATTGGTTTGTAGAATCATCAAAATTCTAGGCTTATGTACATTTTGTATGTTTGTTCATTGAGTTTAATTTATATTGTCACATGAGGCTATATATAAATGTGATAAAGTTTTGGTATCAAATGAGAACTCCGTGAACATGTTTTAAGTGATTGAGTCGAAATTTAATTGTTACTAGTTCACACCCCTACACTTCCGTTTACCACTTGTATTTAGACGCATTTTTGCCATACGAGTGTGAAAAGCTTAATGCATTTTGTGTCATGTGTGGTGTTTATACCTATGTACATGTGCATGTGCGTGTGCGTTAGCGATATTCATTATGTATACATATATAGGGTATTTTTTTGTTTGTGAGTCTTTGCCATGTCTAGCTAGTCCATTCATGCTTTTACTTCATAATTGGTATCTATTATGTTGCGTATTTTGTTTGATATCACATGCTTAGTATCTTATTTTTCAAATTGGTATCATTTTTTTGCATCATATGTTGGTCTCTATCTATATTTGTATGGATTAGTTATCTTATTGTTGCCCATATGCTTTAATGTTCTTATCACTTTATGCACAATCATGTTTACTTGTTTTCCCATATTTTTATCCCTTATGTATTTTTTTAGGGGGAGAAATGGTACTTAGTTATATTGGGGGAGAATTGAGTAATTTATTAGTTCTTTTATCCTTTATCTATTCCTGAACAAAAAGGGGGAAAATGATAGGGGAGACATGGTATTTAATCCTATTGTAATCGTATCTTAGTTTGTAAGATTTAACTTAAGGGAGACATCTTTCTAAGTAGGTCATTTTTATTTGATAAAGTGGAGAATTAATTTAGGGGGAGTCTTTATTTTAATTGCATTTAATATTTTGATATTCCCCATGCGTTTAATGTTTTTCTTAAGTGTGCAGGAATTCTTCTAGCGGCAACTTTATTCTGCAAAGTTATCTATCCTTGGGTTTGAATCAAGCATTTTTTATTTTGGGTGGGAAATTTTTGAGTCTAGTAGAGCTTGACATCCCTTTAGGATTTTTGTTTGCTTTTTGTCTCGGAATATCCAAAGGGGGAGATTTGTAAGGACACAAATTTCCAATTCAGTCTTAATATAGTCTTGGCTCAATTCCGGACAAAAAAAATTGAGTCATGGGATAGTATTATTCAGATTCCTCGAAGCCTATGACGTTTGAAGTTTAAGTTGAAGACGTAGTGTCTTTTATTTAAAAGCAAAGATATCAAAGTGCCGAGTTTCAAGTGCCATGTTTCTATGTCAACGACAATTGATTCCATAGTCTACAAAAAGGTATGAATGCACTTTTATATATATAGGGAGACTTGGAATAATTTTATTAAGGGTGTAATTTTATTTTATTTTCAGATGGTTATTTTAGAACTTTGAATAAAAAGTTTTTGGGCTTAAAATGAAATTTGAACTTTCTGGGATTTCATTCGAAATTGTCGTTCGAACGAGTTTTTCGTTCGAACGATAATTTCGTTCGAACGAGCTTGCCATCGATTTTTCCCATTTTAGCCATTGGACTATCGTTAGATATTCGTTCGAACGAGATTTCTGGAGGGAAATTTTTTTGACAGTTTGTTGCAGTTTTCTCCATGTTCCCACTACCTTTTTACCCACTATCTTTTACCAGCCATATTATGTGCCACAATAAGACTTTTGCAACATATTTGAAAGCTTTTAGAGAGAAAATATTTCAAAACAAAAAGTTCCTGTTTTCGTGTGTAAAATTTAACTAGAAAATTATATCATACACATGTGTTTAAACCCATAAAATTGTTTTATTTTACAATTCCAAGTATTTCTACATAGATATATATTAGCTTGGAGTGTTTGGCACCGGGTTCGACTTTACTCTAACCCAAGAAGAAAAGAGTTTGGGTCATTTTTCTCTACCCCAACAAAAGGAGACACATTTGTTTACGATGCGATGTTCCCTCTCGAAGAAAGGCTTCATGTGAGGGTGACGGTGTCTAAAAGCCCCATCGGTGGAGTCCGACACTGTGGAGGAGTGCACGGCTATTCGCTAGGCGGAGGTTGAAGATCGAAGGAGTGCGTCAAGGCTTGAAGGGATTCGATTCGGTTGTGTAAGTACTCTTGTCAAGTCTTTGTAAAATTAATTCCATACTTAGTGAATTTGTAAGGCCAGGGTCGTCCGAGGTTTTTTCCCGATTTGGGTTTTTCCTCGTATATCGACGCATTGTGGGATTGTGAATTTATTTTATCTTTTGCAAAAATCACCTAGATAGCATGCTTAGGGTAAATGAGATAAAATTGGGTTTAATTCGCACTCTTGATTAAAATGGTGCATGATTAATTATTTGGAAAGTTTATTTTAAGTTAATTTAATTCAAGTTGGCACTAAATGAATTGGATAATATTTTTGCCTAAATTGTTTAAACTTGATAATTAAATTAATTTGGTTTGAGTGAATTCATTTTGTGTTTGTGTGTTCACTTTAATTCACTTTGTAGTGTTTAATTTTAATTTGTTTTGAGAAATTAAAATTTGTGTTCACTATAATTTTCCTCTTTTAAAGAAAAGAAAATAAACTAAATTTTGGAAAATTAAATTGTATTATGTGTGAACCATCCTATTCCGCATTTAAAGGAAATTGATTTTAAAAAGAAGTTTAAAATTGGGGCCCTACGTTTCCAACACTTCTTATTCCCGAAGCTTCCTAACCTTTTTAAAAGCCTCGGGGTTCAACCTCGGATCATGTTTGGCCAATATAGAGACATTGGCCAACCTCAGAGGGGCCCTGGGATTGGAGGTCCCACGGGATTTATTAGGACCTAATTCCCAAGCCCCAGGGATAAAGAAGTAGCAGGGTTTCCAATTATGGTTCAAAGTTTGGGTGACAAGCAATAGCTTCTTCTCAGACTTCCTAGATATAAGATGATAGTAATAAGGCTGAGTCTTGGAGGATGAAGGTCTATAGACGTTAAGGAATTTGTTAACTAGAAGGTCGTACTGGTGGAAAACTTTCTAAGGGCAATGGAGCCAACGATAACCCTCCAAGAATTTGGAGAAATCTAGGAGGGGGAAAGTCTTAGGTGAGCCAGAATGGCTCGGATCGTTAGGTGAATAGGTAGGCGAAATCCGACCTTAAACATCTTGTAGTAAACACAAACTTCACCCTCTCGGCCATGAAAAGATCTCTCGTCCTTAAGAAACTTTCTCATAGAGATAGAAGAATATATCTCATAGAGATGTCTCTAGACCACAAGGTCAGCTTCAGACATGGTACTCTCGTATTCTTCAACAACAGACATATCAAGTTCAACCTCCTCACTACTATTTTCTAAAACCAATGCCTAGGGATTGTTTGGGTCACCATTAAAGAACCTCTGGATAAACTCGGCTGTAGTTGCAGCCCAGAGAGGAATTGCGTCTACAGGAGGAGGAACTGCTACATTAGGATCAAGTATTTGCACGGAGTCATATTGATCTGATGTCTCGGTCCTATGGGAGGACGAGACATGAGAAAAAGTCTCTTCCATATCACACCCTTCAGTTTGGGATTCAGAAAAATTATTGGCTTCCTCGAACGAATCAACACTCTCGACTGGTTCAGAGGTAGACAGAAGGTCGTCGGACGATGAAAATGACTTATACATGGGGTCACAAGACTCAGTAACTTAGGAGCATATGATAGCTAGGGGAGGTGGATAAATAGGACGAACTGGGAAAGCCTCAACTTTATAACTCTCGAATTTCTCAGCTTCTACTCTCCTGATATGCTCCAAACACCTCTCTCTAAGGGTGGGAAACTCCTCGACTAGCTTATACAATTGCCTCAATATCAACAGGACGAGACTCAACTTGTGTGAAAACTAAAAAGAAGGGATAACCAACTTGCCACTTTGACTTCAGTTGACTAAAGATCAAACAAAGGAAGGTGAATCAGTTTCATTAAAGAAAGCTCAGAACACAGATTCGCAACCGACTGGAGAAGATGATCGGAGGATACCGAAAGGGGACAACAATGGCAGGTAAACCCCTAAAAGCTTTCTAAGGTAACCTTAACCACCACTGGAAGCTTAAAATGCCCCCACGGGAGGATGGTTTTAGCCCTATTCCTCGCCAAAACCCACCGAAAAAACTAAAGATATTAAAACCCAGTTATTACAGTGAAATGAAATAACGAAGAAGTGAAAGAACGTTACCTCGTATTGGTTGCAGCCGAAAAACCCTAAGGGAAGATGGAAGTCTCCTAAAACGAAGAAGGAAAGGTTTTAGAAGGAAAGTGTTGCAGAAGGAAAATGAGAATTATAGAGAGAGAAAGAAATCACGGGCTTAAAAGTTTGAGAGGGAATTTAAGTTCCAAAAATGTCTATGCATGAATTCCAAAAACTCATTATTGGGGCACGAAGTCATAAGCGTTCAGCCGTCGAATCAGTCTTGGGATAAACGCTACCCAACTAGAAGAGTGACGTATGTCATTCCCTTATCCATCAGGTTGTACTCAATAAATACGTTAGAAACGTCTGATAAAAAATCTGGGCCTACTCATATCCCCTAGCCATCTCTAAACATAGATAACTGAGGGCTAGGGGTAATTGATATGACCAAGTATAACCTCATCTTAGTATGAGGTTAATTCTCATCCACAACAGAGTTCTCCAAGGGCCTCACTTATATCGTTCCTAAAGCTCGACCGGACTAGGGTCGGCTTCGTCTCTTACAACCTCGGCCATCCTGAGACTTCAGGGGGGCATTTCCCCAGTGAAGACATGCCTGATCCTCTATTTCAGCCGACACCTAATGAGTACTTTTATGATACATCTCAGCTTGGCGCATTCAGTCGAGACTAAACTTCCACTTGCCAGCATGAAACTCAGCACTATGCCAGCATCCTCATACTCAGCCTGGCCGAGGCCTATTTAGATGACACCTACAGTATAAGAAATACAAGGTTCTGGGATAGTATGTCTCTGTGGATAAGTCTGTTATAGCCAGAATATCCCCTCACGTGAGGTAATATTGTGTTATAATTAGTTATATGTGTGAGGGAGAGGTGTCAACTAGCTTTTACGAGCCCCCTCATGCACATGCTGATTACATGTTTGGGGGTACATTACACCCCCAAGTCACTATAAATACTTGTCTTCTAGATCTTGTAAAAGGATCCCTAATTAAAAACCCTAGTTGAAGCTCTGTCTAAATACACAGAGAGAGAAAGTGAAGTGATTGTAACACTAAGGACATTAGAGACCCTCTTTTATAGTGAAGATCACACACACCACCACTATAGAGTAGGCCAACGGCCGAACCCCTTATATTCATGTGTTGACTCCTCTTCTCCTCATCACTTCCTTCATTTATATTAATGTCAAACTCCATTATTTCACTGGTTTAAGCTCATACTTTCATATTTATTTGATAGTATCATATTTGGTATCATCACAATTTGAACCCAGACAACGATCGTGCTGAAGGAGACGCCATTGCTAATATTGGCCGACCCTTGTTTGACCTAATAAACATGTAGTGTCTTGGCCTATCTATTTAGGATAGCGTCCTGTCATTAATACTTCCATGGCCTCAAGGACTATATTGGTAATATCAATAAGACCCTAAGTTGTAGTGCAAAGAGATGGCGAGTTGGGGTTATGGATGAATTTTATGTCCCAGTCGCGACGTCAAATGCTTTCGCGGCCATTGCAATGCGATGCTTCACCTTCCCACGCCCTATTATATAAATGGTACTTGGTCATGCCCTTCATTATGTTTTCCAAAATTTTGAGAGAAAATCGAGAGTGAGAGTTTGTCGGGTTATCTTTTGAGTTTTTCGATGAGTTTCAAGTGGTGGTCCAAGGCAGTTTGAAGTTGTGCAAGGTTATTTTCTTGTATTTCTTCTTTTTCCACGTAACATTAGAACCAATTTCTCATTTTTTTCAATATTTTTTTGAAATATTTCACTTTAATTCATTTGTACAAAGCCTGCTTGCTTGAATCTATTTAGCTGAGTGTTATTGTGGATCCATGCTTTCATATTTCCAGAATTTCTAAACTTCATAAGAAACTAGGGTTCATATACTATTGTGCTTTAATTCTCACTTATACAAGAATTTCTATAATTTCTTTTGATATAAATCCCCAATCAATGTGTAATGTAGCTACTATCTATTGATTAATCAGTTGGGTTTTTGGGTGGTTCTAGGTATTAGATTTAGATTTTTGGTTAGGGATTTTGCAATTTCTTGGCTTAATCACACCTTGACCCCATTTCGGAGAATTTTTTTGTCCAAGAACACCAAGAAAATGTTCTATGATGTTCTTGGCCAAAACCCTTGATTTTTGGCTTTTGATCTTTGAGAAAATGTATTTCCTTTAATTACCTCTTTTTGTAAATGGTCGCGGCTATGACAATTTGATGTGGCCTTTTGTTATCCCTTATCATCTGTAATTCCCCCCTGGCTGTAGGCTTTAGTCTGGAGCTCACTTTTAGAGTAATAGGTTGCAGCCTTTAGGATCAATTTGTAGCTCTAATTTTAATCTGTACTCTCTCTCTCTCTCTCTCTCTCTCTCTCTCTCTCTATATATATATATATATATATATATATATATATATATATATATATATATATATATATATTTCTTGTGCCTAGCACGGCCTCTAAGGGCCTTTTCAAAGAATAGTGGTTGCGGCACCTAATTACGGAGCCCTTATGATTTTTAGGTCTTACTGTGGCCTATGAGTTTGGACCTTTCAAATTTTTTGAACGACTTCTGAAGAAAGAATTTTGGGATTCCTCCTCTCGAAATTCCGTTGGTAGAACCTTTGAAGGTAGTGGGACCTTGCTTACACAAGGACTGCCCTAACTGTGTTACAATAGACTCTGACTACAAAAATCCTTAAATTATAGGGGTACAAGTGAGGTTACGGACGTTATGGAGGAAGATACGCATTCGAGCAACAATCCTCCTACAAAAGGGGTTGTTGCAGCAGCTACAAGGACGTCAACTATCCTAGTAAAGATTAGGAATACTCTTGGAGAATTCTCTGGCCAAGCTATGACAAACCCTCCCACGTCCCTAGAACATAAGTGTATAATGGATGAGGAGTGGATAGCCTAGGTCACCGCGGCCTTCAAATTTCCTGAGTCTACCATCTGCACACCTCCATCTGCGGAATAGAGGTCATGTTCTATAGTCCATAATGAGGGGATTTGATTCCCTTTACATGCATTTCTCCTAAGGTTACGACTACCAATTCCTAGCCCTATTAGGAGAATTCTTAATAAAATGAATTTGGTCCCATCCCAGCTACACCCAAATGGCTAGAGGGCCATTCTTACTGCTATGATGCTTTGGCATAAGAAATTTCATCGAGATATTACTCCAGCAAAGTTCTTCCACTTCTATAGGCCAAAGGAGAACTGTGTTGACCTGTCATGGTATTATTATTTCACTCTGTGAAATAATAAGGCATATTTGTATACTGAGAGGCCTTCTAGTGTAAAGAACTGAGAAAGAAAATTCTTATATATCTCTAGGGAGAGTTGGGAAATTCACCCTGAGGACTGTGAGGGGGAGAAAACTTATAGGATGCTACAAATATGGGGGCATCCTTACAAAATAGGTAACATTCTATTTTTTTCGCCGCCCCTTGATTTCTACCAATATTTTTGTTTTACTTACTGCGGCATGTATTGACGTCACTTGTGTTATAGCTTTCAACAATTTGAAACTCAACAGTGAAGCTAAAAAGTGGGTTAAGGACGCAACCGTCTTTAGTAATAAATCAAAACGGTTCAGTGTGTTGGTGACATCCGTATTTATTTTTTAGCATGGTTACTTTGGTAGCAAGATTATCCCGAAGAACATGACTGCAGAAGGTAATTATGAACACTTAATTAATACATATGGTTGCAATCCCTCTGATGTGGCCTAAACATTATTTCATTCTATTCTTTAACTTGGATCTTGTTTTGTTTCTTCAGGTGAGGAGATAGACTATGACCTCTTAGATGACCAGTTTAAAGAGATGGATGAGGATGCAGTTGTCCTCAACTATCCCCCTAAGATGAACAGAAAAGAAAACGGTCCCAAAGAGGAAAAACTTTTGCGGCAGAGGTCACTGCTGAGCCTAGCTCTAGGCCAACTGCAGTGGCTAGGACTAATATGCTCAATCCTTAAGGAGATGCAACCCAAACTAATGATGTCGTGATTGGTGATCGGCAAGGAGGCCAAGTCGATGATCACATAGCTGATCAACTTGCCACGGTAGGGTTATTGCCTTCTGAGGGATAAGTCCAAGGTGGACGCAACCCCATACATGTTTCAACCTCCGGTTCACCCCTTTTGTAAACCATAATGGCCGTTAACACCAATTTTCCAACTCCCCAAAGTAGGGCAAGGACTGGCCCTGATGGCCATCCTCGACCTCAATTGAGACAACCAAATCCCAACTCCTCATGGGATACCACTGCCAGGGCAATCCACAAGATGAGGAAAGTTCTTGACGTCATTGATCTCGATCATCTGGTAAAGGAGGACCATGAGGACTTGGAGTAATATGCCCCCATAGTTTTCTTCAGGTAAACATTTCTTCCTTTTACTTCACTTTCAACTTAGTAGCTTTATTCTAACTCATTTTTTATTTCAGGCTGCGGACGTTATTGTGTCTCAGTGGAAACAATATGAGGGCCTTTTCAAACTATATTGGACTACATAGGAAGTTCATAAGGATGATCTGGAGACTACAAGAGCCTCCTCTTTTGAGGCAGGAAAATAATCATCTACCGCAACACTTTAGGCAACTAAGATGCATGTGAATGCCCAAGTGCAGGTCATAGCTGAGGCTCAAAAATCTACAGAGGAAATTTTTTCTCTGGCAATAGAGGCTCTAAAGGCAGCTGAAGCTACGTCTTCAGATGTTACTAGTCATGATGTGGCTTATGATAAGAAGATTGAGCTCTTCCAGAAGAAATATGACGAGTTGGATAGGGGGAGCACTTTTCCCCTCAATAAGAAGGATTCAGACTATGTCGCAACTCTAAAACAAAGGGATTTTGATCACAGCGCCGACCTTGGGGAAGCTGCAGAGAACTCTATGGCTGCATATAAAACTTCAAGGGAGTTTTTCTCACCAATAATAAAGCCTATCTCCACAACTTCCAAGAACTCAGGCACATGGTAGTGAAGAGTTTTCCTGAAGAAAAAAATAAAATCCTTGCCTAGGGTACCAACGATGCTGAGCATTTGGAGTGCGTGGCTGAGATTAAGGTTGCGACAGAGGAGAGGGCTAGGAAGATATTAGAAGTAGCAGCTACCGCTGAAAATGAAGAAACTGAAACTGCTGTAGATGATGAGGAAGCCGAAGAAGAGGAGGATGATGCATCATCATAGATTCCCTTGTATTTTAACTTAATTTTATATAGGGTTGCGACCATGTTTAACTCATTTATAATTCTGATTTGCTTATATATATGGCTGGGATAACTTTTGTAAAGCTGCAGCCCAAATGAACATTTTATAACTCGTCAACACTTTGTAACTCAAGGGTTTTGGCCATTGTGACTCTTCAGAATGTATATTTGTTCTTTATGCTTGCAATTTTTCTTTGCTATTATGTGTACTTTGTTGAATGCCACTTAAATTGAATGATCTGGTGCTTTAGTTTACTTATGTTTAAACCCTTGAGAATTGGATCAAGCAACTGAGGTTGCAATAGGATCAAATTAATTGCTCATTGCTTTCTGATATAAGGTCGTAGTCACTCTAGGATTGTTGTATCTGTAAGAGGGTACTTTAGATTAGATGGAGGCATAACCCCTTTTGATTATAGTAATGATAAGTTAAACAACAGTACTTATTGATTTAACTATAAGACACGCAAACCTAACTTAGTGATGGTAAACTCGGTTAAAACTCACAAATCTCTCGTGTATAGCTCAAAAGATAATGACGAACTCAGAAGTAACTCATTTAGAGGGAGAGATAAGTAATCACCCTAGATACACCTTGGAAGGCAACCAAATAAACTAACAACCCTCAGAGATACCTGTCAAGTATTGGAAGCTTCCTAATGAATGATAATGGTTTGTGAGTAAACTCTCTGGTTAGAAATAAATCTCTCCCTGATGTATACTCTCTCTAGTAATAACTCCTGAACTTTAAAAAAGAATCCCCTTTTCCTCAGAGGTGGTTGGGACTCTTAAATAGCCCCCACACCACTCCCGAGGCAACTCAGTCATTAATAACTGTGAAAGACATCCCTCATACTTTATGTCACAAACATTAAATGCCTGATGCACTAGTTATCTCTACATCATAAGCATTAAATGCCAAGACATGCCTTTTGCCTAACCATTGTGTGTCAGGTGGCTGTCGTCACAGAGGTGGCTCACCAACTGTCTGACAGCCCCAAATACTATGGTGGTTTACTCAAGTGAAGATTTGACATTTTTCTAGTTGGCTAGTGACATAAACTACAGTAGATGTGACATTATGTAGAGGGTTGTTTGGCTCACAACTCAACGCTCGATGAAACTCAACGCTGCCCCGCCCGAGGTTCCACGGTAAGGGTCCTTCGGTAATTTTACCAGGTGTATCTAAGATGGTCAGGACATTCCCCAATGGTGCCTCACTTCTAAATATTCCAAACCAAGTCCCTATGAAGTTCCCACGATGAGGTCGTTCGATAGAGCATGAAATCTCTCCCAAAACCTGCCAAGCCTGGTCTCTCGTGAGTACTGTTCGACCTCACACACAATAATTATACTCATTACATCTTTACCATGGTTATAGCTCATAGTCAATATAAATAAAAGATACAACAAGACTAAACTTCTCAATAGGACTAAAGGACGAGCTCTCTCGGTTAGTTTCTTCGCTGGAAGGTCCCTCTGGGCTGCCAGGCTGAGCTGCCACACTGAGTTAGCTTAATCCCAAACACTTTTATTATTGCGGGGGGGGGGGGGGGGGGGGGGGATTTTCTCTAATCTCAGGATTACCTTCAATCCCCCTTTACATTTTTCCCTTCGTGGTGAGATTTATTGTGGGATCAAGAAATGTCTGTATGAAAACTTCTCAATCCGATGAACGTTCTCTGTGTGAAAAATTTATGTCATATTTTCCTTCGTTATAACCACTGTGTTAGCACCTGTAGGAAAAAAGTAAATTCCCCCCCCCCCCCCCGATGTACCTGAGCCGAAGCACTGCGGCCTATTGGGGATTTGACGAAGGGATATCACCAACTTTTTCTTACACTGAGCTTCCACCGTTCTAGCTTTACTTTTTGACATTATCCCAATAGACCAACTAATGTGCCTAAGTACTCGTTTTGGCTTTGGGAAAGTGAAGCTGTTTGTGAAGTATAGTTGTACGCAGTGAGTTTTTTTGTTAGGGTTGTCCCTATCGTTGTGACTTGTGAAATTATCCCTTGTAACGTTTTGTCATATTCGAAAAAGTAGAAATTCTCCCCGACGTAGCTGAGTCACAATTAAACAACGTTTGTACTTGTGGCAAGGGGACATCGTATCTTTTTTGGAACCGTTGGGACTTATTGGATATATCTGACATCAAGAATTCTGGCGCCAAAAACTCAAACTTTCCTAGGAAGGAGCCCTTTCTGTGCCCCATGCGCCACCTCATTAATGATGTGGCACTGTTTTCTCAATTGTTAGGACCCTTCCCCAAGTGCCACATGTCCATTTGGAATGATTATAGGCGGACTTACACGTGTGGGGGTGGGAAACTCAACAGACGGGTTAAAAGGATTTCAAACATCAATTTTTCAAAACTCTTCTCTTTCCTTCATCTTCTTTAAGCTTCCATCTTTTCTAGAGAGAGAAACTCTGCCAGAACTCTATTGTTGCCCAGCTTTTACCTAGTTTCCTTCTTCCTCTCATCTTTTACGCCACCACCTGTGGTTGTGCTCCTCCATTTTCATTCACAGCCCCTTTTTACCAAGTTGTTTCGTTCATTGCCAATTATTATGGCCTCCTCAAGCATCTCAAAGGCTACCACCACCATTGCTCAGCCAAGCTCCCCGTCTGCCGCCTTTGGCGCTGCTGCCACCCTCAGCACCACGACCTCGAATGTTGTTCGTCAAGAGAAACTAAGTTTTTATCGTCGGTCTCCCATCTTTGGCAAAAATGACGAGTTCTCTGATGCATGTAAGACCTGTCATTTCTCAGCCAAGTACGACCATTTGCTACTGGGTGATGAAGATGATGATTCGTCGAAGTGGGGCTTTCTTACTCCAGAGGGGACTCTACGCTTTCGATTGGATCGTGGTGACTTCCCCTACTCCCAGATCGATTTCGAAGCACCTGTGGGATCACCAACCCATTTTGCTGTCTGACATGCACATATGCAGAGCTCTCACGCTGCAGATCTTGCAAATGTTGGTCTTCATCGAGCCATCTGGTTTGGTGATTTCACTCTTTCCAAGCACAACGTTGCTCTCCAAGTACTGGTTTCCAGATGGAACGTTGCAACTCACATGTTCTTTGCTGCATGGGGGGAGCTCACCATTACGTTGGAGGACGTTTGTTATCTACATGGGTTTGGTCCCATGTGTGAGTTTACATATCATGATGAGGCCTTGGATGTCAAAGAGACTGCTGACCGAGATGAGTTTGATCGAATCTGCCACAGTTGCACTGGGTCTTCTAATAACGATACTTTTACTCCTCTCATTAGCTATTTTTTCTAAGATCCTACGGCGAAGGACGTCACTGCTGTAATGAGCTGAGGTAAAGGTTCATCTTTAGAACTACTAGCCTATATTCTTGTGTTACTTTTGCATTTCTTCTTGACTGGGAAACCTAACGACTAGCCCAGGAGGGACCTTACAAACATTTCCATCTGTTTGGATAGGGGTTTCAACCTTCCTTTGGCCGCCATTGCTTTGGGGTGCCTCTATACTTGGATGGATCGAACCCATATTGACATGGCACGGTCACTGGGTCGTTACAACTTGGCCAATTTTTCCAACACCATTATCTTAACGGGCTTCCTTTATACTTATTTTCCTGCCATTGCCGCTAAGTCTATCCCTTACCTCATGAGTCAAGGCATTAATCCTCCACGCCTCTTGTGCTTCCATAGAAAACAGAGCCGAAAGGAGATTATGGGAGTTTTTGATAGTTTTGATTCTTTTGTCATGAGACCATACAATGAGTCTACCTTTTCCCACACTTAGAACTTTTTTCCTTCTACAGCTTCAACGGTAACTTTCATTCCAGTTGTGGAAGATCCTTCGCAGGCCATGGTACTTCTGTTCACCACTGGGTTTCTTCCTTCCATCACTAAATGGGGGTACACTTTTGAACCTTATAATCCTGATAGATGTAGTAGGCAGTTCGGGTTTGATCAGGGGGCTCCTCGACTTTTATTTCAACTAAGCAATAAAAAGCCCACATTTGATGAAGATTGCACCTTCTACCTGCGGTACTTGGTGTGACTTCTACTATGGATGGTCGATTCACCCTTCCTAGTACCACTAAGAAATGGGACGTATCTAATACTTATGCAACCAAGTTCCGTTTAATGCAGCTGACCATGATTCGTGAGTTCATACAGCCCCCCCCCCCCCCCCAATATCCTCCAGTCCTTTCTTTCTCTACCTCGGAGTTGGGTCTCAAGGGTAACTCCGTTTTGGGAGTTGATTTCCCTCTGAGTAAAACTGTTAAATATCCTCCCCACGAGCTACCCCCTTATTGCCCAATGGTCCTTATTTGATTTTTGTCTTTCTTTCCCACCAGGACAATACTAGATAACCATAGTGGGTGTTGTATTGGTTTGATGAACACAACCGTTAATAAGCGTTGGACCTCTTCCTTGATTCTCAAATCCAGTTCAGGTTTGTACGTTCATGTTGCTTGATTTATTGGAATGACTGAAGGCATTACGTTCAACTTGTGGAAGTTAACTTCCTCGTCTAGCCCTTCCATCTTTGTGTACGTTCGTGCAAAAACGTGTACGAACTCCCGAATCAACTCTACTAAGGCCTCTCATTTTTTTTTGTTGAGGTCCTTCGAGATAAAAATATGCCTTGGATCCCCCCCTTCTTTTTCCAGGTTCAACTGCTCCAACTCTGGTGCCTGGGTCTTCGGTTGATCTTCCATGTAATCTGGTTCTCCGGCGACATCTTCCACGAACTCTTATATGTTGGAGTTGTCTATCACCATACATTGCCCCCCTTGATCCACCAGAAAACACTAGTATATCGGGTTAGCCTCATCATCAGCTTCTTTGGCTGCCCATTCACACCATTATAAATGATACACCACCTTTCCCTCTTCGGTGGTAACTTTTTTTGCACTGTCTATTGGCATTCACAACTTCCTTCCTCTTCCTCTCTCCATAAGCCTCAGCAACTCTTCTTTCTGAAAATCGACTTTATACACTTTGTCGTTGTACCTCATGCTCCGTCGAATTCATCCTGGGCCTCATTTTGTCCCTGAGTTATTTTGAAATGTTTTGGGCCCGAGGGACCACTTTATGGGCTTCTTCGATCATCACCCCTTTGATGTTTACAACCTCTTTATTCTCCTTATTCAAGGGTCCCATCCTTTCTCTGATCGAGGGAACCCATGTTCCCTCCATTCTTCTCGTTATGACTCTAACGTCCTCCTCTATTTCCGTGTAAAATGTTACGTCTACCAGGTGTGCTTCTTCAACAGCAAAAGACCTCTTCATGGATCTGATGGTCACCTCCTCCCCCTTAATATTTACCTTCGCGCATTAGTGATATGTTGAAGGAACTAGCCCTTAGTTGTGCATCCACACCCTTCCTATCAACAGATGGTAGGAAGTTTCACTCTCTATTACGTGGAACTTGATGTGGGAACTCAGATTTCCCATCACAATCCCAACGTTCAAGTAACCAATGGACTTGGAAGATTGGTTGTCATAACTTGAAATCACTAAAGGCATGAGGACTAACCTTTCCTCCAGAATATTAGCTGCGTGGAAGGAGTTGATTGGCATGATATTAATGGAAGATACCCCATCCATAAGAGCCCTTGAAAATCTAACCCTGTTAATGCTAGGAGTCACATATAATGGCCTATTATGAGGGAACCTTACAGCTCTATTTGCGTCGCTGAAAGTTATCTCAGACAGAAACCTCTTTACCAACCTATCCATGGGTCCCTTCCATCTCAACGCGACTGCGTTCTTTCTTGCAATGTCGAGGATTTCCTGGGTTATCTCCAATCTACTCTGCTTTATTCATCCTACCTGGTCAAAGAACCAGGTAACTTTGGGGACCTTGAAACTGGACAGCATTATATAGCTTGGTCTTCTTCCTCACCTTCAACGCTATATACATCCTCCACATCTTTGGCACTTGTCTCATCATAAGCTAAAACTACATTAGCCATTCCCCTAGTGCAATCTTCCAAAGATTCTTCGAATTCCTTTTGCTCCTTTGTTATCTCCCTTTCTTCTCTCTCTGCCTCCTCATCGTAGGCTACCACCAGATTAGCCCCATGTGCCGGGAGTGGGTTATTGTTAACGTTTTGTGGAGGGATTTGTAACGTTCCTGCCTTCACATACTTGTTAATGATTCTTCTCAGCATTAAATAGCTCTCCGTTGGATGTTGGATCTTTCGATGGATTCGGAAATATTTAGGATTCGTCCTAGTTGCACCATCAGGTTCCCCAATGGGGACACCCTTTGGTCCGTACACCGTTCCTCCTTGGACCATTACATTGTAACAGATGACAACCTCTTCTACTGTACAAGGCAACGGTGGTTGGTATTCTCTCTCTCTACCGAACTTCCTCTTATTGTCCCTCTTCTCTACCTTGCCCCCATCTACTCTTTCGGTATATCCCACCTGTGGGCTGAGACCTTCCTCCCACGGGTTATATCGATTGCCTGAACATCATGGGCACTACCATTGGATTTGTTCGTACAACCAATGAGATATTCCTCACTGCTTTTAGGAACGCCGCAAAGGTCCCCTCGTGCATCTCATTAATTAGATGGCAGATGTACTCAGGGATTAGTCCTTTTGCATAGATCTATAGAAGTTTAAATTTTCTGGCCTCCTCCCTTATATCGAGGGAAATTTCCCTAAATATTTGAACGTATGCCACTATGTCTTCCCCTGGTCGTTGTTTCTCCCTCCCTAGTTGGGTCAAAGTAAACTCATCTTTCTCCAGAAATAACTTCTGGATGAAAAAAATGTGCATCTCCTCCCACGTGGAAACGCTCTTGGGAGCTAAGTGGGAATACCAGGTATATGCTTTATCGATTAAGGATTTATAAAACTCCCTTAGCCTGAGTTTCTTATTATTACAATGCACCCCCAAGTGTTCAACGAAGCGTTTAATGTTTTCCATCGGGTTTCCACCTTTTCCTGTGTATTTTTCAGAGATGGGGGTAATTTAATCTTTTGGATAGGGCTCATCCTTGTATTCTTGGGGGTAAGGCATTCGGAAGTCATCATAGACCGAAGCTACCTCGCCCATAGATTGCAAGGAAGCTTGCATGAATTTAAGCATCTCTTTCTGCATTTCTTTCCTCATTTCCTCCATAGCTGATACCATTAGGGTAACGACTAGAGGGACCACAGGCGGTGCGCCCTTTGTAACTGAAGAAGTTATTACAGTTGGAGCCGTTGATCCTCCTGGAGTTCCCACTGTTGGATTTACAATAGAGGGTATACTTGTTGGGACCGCTCCCATTATGACTGCACTTGGTGGGGCCGTAGGGTCATCCCCTGGTGTTATGAAGGAATTGGCTTCAAATCCTCTCAACACCATTGAAGCTACATGAGTTTACAAAAACTCAAAAAACTTATTCATGAGGAGTGCCACATGGGCTTGTCCCAACCCAGCGCTCGTTGAAGCTTTTGTGGCTATTGGGATACCTGTTGCCGCCTGAACTGGAGGTACCTCTATCCAAGGAACCCCATCCCTTAAAGCCTCCATCTCTCTCTCCGCATGTTATTCATTATGTTAAATGTCATCAAAGTTGAGCCTTCGATTAACATTATCTTGCGCCATACTCCTAGCTTAGAAGAATGCCTCCCCAGTGGAGTCACCAAATGTAAGAGGGTACTTTAGATTAGATGGAGGCGTAACCCCTTTTGAGTACAGTAATGATAAGTTAAACAACAACACTTATTGATTTAACTACAAGACATGCAAACATAACTTAGTGACGCTAAACTCAGTTAAAACTCACAAATATCTCATGTATAGCTCAAAAGATAATGACGAACTCCGAAGTAACTCATTTAGAGGGAGAGAGAAGTAAGCACCCTAGATATACCTTGGCACGTAGCCAAATAAACTAACAACCCTCAGAGATACCTGTCAAGTATTAAAAGGTTCGTAATGAATGACAATGGTGAGTGAGTAAACTCTATGGTTTGCAATAAATCTCTCTCTGATGTATACTCTCTCTATTAATAACTCCTAAACTTTCAAAAAGAATCCCCTTTTCCTCAGAGGTGGTTGGGGCTCTTAACTATCCCCCACACCACTCCTGAGGCAACTCAGTCATTAATAACTATGAAAGACATCACTCATACTTTATGTCACAAATATTAAATGCCTGATGCACTAGTTAATAGCTCCACGTCATAAGCATTAAATGTCAATACATGCCTTTTGTCTAATCATTGTGTGTCAGGTGGATGTCCTCACAGAGGTGGCTCACCAACTATCTGATAGCCCCAAATACCACGGTAGTTTACTCAAGTGAATATTTGACATTTGTCTAGCTGGTTAGTGACATCACCTATAATAGATGTGACATTAAGTAGAAGGTTGTTTGGCTCACAACTCAACGCCCGATGAACTCAAAACTGCTCCGCCCGAGGTTCCATGGTAAGGGTCCTTCCGTGTTTTTACCAGGTGTATCTAAGATGGTAAGGACAAGCCCCAACGGTGCCTCACTTATAAATCCTCCAAGCCAAGTCCCTCTAAAGTTCCCACGGCGAGGTCGTCCGATAGAGCATGAAACCTCTCCCAGGCCCTGCCAAGCCTGGTCTCTCACGAGTACCGTTCTCCCTCACACACAATCATTATATTTATTACATCTTTACCATCATTATAGCTCATAGTCAATATAAACAAAAGATACAAGAAGACTAAATTAATCAACAGGATAAAAGAACGAGCTCTCTCCGTTAATTTCTTCGCTGGAAGGTCCTTCTGGGTTTCCACGCTGAGCTGCCTCACTGAGTTGCCACGTTGAGCCTCCACACTGAGTTGCCTTAATCCCAAACACTGTTATTAATGGAGGGGATATTTCTAATATCAGGATTACCTTCAATCCCCCTCTACAGTATCCATCTCAATTTTTGTAATTCAAGTGAATCATAGTGGTGCATCCATATTTTTGGAGGCTACTGCAAACTTGCAATTTTTGAATGCCATATGCACAACTTTAGTGATAGGCTACACAGACTTTTTGATTAGGTTGAAATCTTATGGCCTACTTAGCCGTGGCAATTTTTTTCTACTACATTTTTTCCTTATCATTTTGTGACCTTGTATCACTTAGAATAGGTCATGCTTGCATACTTTGTGACAAGTTGCACTTATATGGAACTAAATGGCTATGGCCCAAGAGGTTGCGGCCATAATCTATTTATCTTTGAAATTCTGATGCAGTACTATTGGAATGGTGATGTGGGTAATAATTTCTCATGCCACAGACGATCAAGTATTTGCCCCACTTAGGAGGTTATTGTAGAAATATTCTGCAGACTCCTTGAGAGAGGATAGCAGTGATTGTTGGATTGGGCAATTGGGAATTATCTTCCATTACCGTAGACATCTGTTTTTGGCATGTGCTCCTCATCTATCTGATGTCTTCTATTTTCTTGGGGAACCATCAAGCCTCCCTAGGCTGTGTATTATGGGCCCTCGTGGCTAATTGAAGCATCTCAAAAGCTAAGTTCAGGCATTATAAGCCCCAAAATCTAAGATCGAGCATTGTAAGCCCCCATGGATAAATGAAGCATCTTAAAAGCTGAGATCAGGCATTATAAGCCGCCGTGTCTAGATAAAGCATTTTAAAAGGTGAGATTGGGAATTGTAAGCCCCCGTGGCTAAATAAAGAATCTCAAAAGATGAGATCGAGCATTGTAGGCCCCTGTGGCTAAATGAAGCACCTCAAAAGCTGAGATCGGGAATTATAATCTCCCGTGGCTAGATAAAGCATCTCAAAAGCTGAGATCAAGCATTGTAAGACCTAGTGGCTAAATGATGCATCTCAAAAGCTGAGATCGGGCATTGCAAGCCCCAGTGGCTAAATGAAGCATCTCAAAAGCTGATAATGAGCATTATAAACCCCTGTGGCTAAATAAAGTATCCCCAAAGTTGGGAATGGGCATTATAAGCCCCCGTGGCTAAATAAAGTATCCCAAAAGTTAGGAACGGGCATTATAAGCCCCCGTGGCTAAATGAAGCGCTTTGAATCATGAAAGACTCCGTAGTGTAAGGGTGTTAAATGCCAATTAAGGCCGTCACCCCTTCTCCTCCATAGACACTTTATATCGTAATAAATAATCTTCGGGATAATTTGTCATAAATATTCCTTTTTCTAATCTCTCAAAGACAAGGATTTTACACAAGGTCATAATTCGAGGAGATCAAGAATTAATATGTTCGCAAAAACTGGAATTCTCATATATATCTATATATACTAGCGGAATACCCGTGCCTGAATGCACGGTGAAAATTTGAATAGTAATTAACTCCAAAATGGCAAAAATTTCATTCCCTAACAAAACAAAGTGTAATTCTACTAATAGCCCATCTTGTACCTCGTATAACCATCATTATCGACTTAACTCAATTCATCACTTCTTCATTCGGTCAATTATTGTAAATCACCCCTAAAATTTAAAACACATAGTTCAATAAGAAATTTAACACCCTCTAGTAGAAAAGATAAAGCACAAATGCAAATCATTTAGAAAATCGAAAGTAGATATTGGGTTTTTTCGCATAACTAATTTGTAATCACACTTAGCCTCCACGTCAACAACACAACACAATATACAACTAATCAACATAGCACAATGTAAAACTTAATGTTATACTCCAGAAATCAACATGGCACAATGTAAAACAAAAATCAACTACGCGCTAAAGAATGAAAAAAATAGCACCTACGTCATTTTTTCCGGAAAAAGCGACATGGAAATCACCGAATAATGATATTATTATGGAATACTTAAGACTATTATGTTGTGTCTATTAAACGTACCTCGAGACAGTGTGTCCATGTACATAAGAAGGAAAAAAAGATGCAAGCTGTAACAAAATTTTGAAATTAAACTTTGTATCATCCACATTCATAAATTGACATAATATTGAATTTGGGGTAATGTCAATAATATATCCCATGATTTCGTCGTGAATCTTCTAGCATAAACAAATAATCAAATATCCTTTTGAACAATCACAAATTATATAATCACAACCACGCAAGAACCACAAAGGCATCCATAAATTCAACCTACATTAGCACACACCCACATCACAGAGAGAGATAGCCAGAAAGAGAGAGTGGAAACTTAATAACATCAAATTCTAAAATATAAACACAATAGTAGTAAAGTGAACATAAATATATACTACTATTCTTCATAAACTCACTCACAGATAATGACATTTGAAAGCCCATATCAGTTGATAAATACTAAAAACAAAACAAAGTATACCCGATTTCACCCAATGTGATGTTAAAGATATAGAAAATGAACCAAACATATTTTAGTCTGCCTCCAAGATCTGATTTCAACTACAAAGCCTTTTCAACAGATTTGGTGCTTGTATATGCTTCTTGACTTCAAACTTTATATATAGTTCCTCTTTGTAAGACTTCACAGTAACAAAGAGAAGTGGATCTGAAGGTACGTAAACCACGTAATGGGAACTATCCAGATGGAAACATGTCATTTCCACACCTTCAGTTGGCAAGCCACTTTTCATTCTTAATAGAACATTAGTTCTCAAATCGGGGTTATTTTTAATGGGAGCAGTAAAAGGTTACTGTAAGGGAAGTGGCTTACAAATAAAATTTTTCATCCAAATATTAACAAGGGTATGTTGTTTTCATTGGATCTAAGAACTAATGCTCTATTAGGAAAGCAGTTTTGTTGGCTTATCTAATAAGGGAGAACCTGCACTTAGTGATTGAAAGAATGGGATTAATAATTTACCAAATTGTTCTTTGCATGTGATGGTTGGCCAAGTGGTAATTGGATTGATTTGATTGAATTTTATGATCATTTAGAGTTAGATAAGAGTAACTTCGAGAGCATTATATTTAATGGATGGTACACATTGGGTCTGTTAGATAGAACTCCTTTGTGCACCTCGGTGTATGCGAGGTCCCTTTTTAGCCATGAATTCAGCAGGACACATTGTTTTTATGGGGCTATGTTGGAGTTTGATCTCTCAAAGGTCACAAAAAGGCTTCCCGCAGTCTTCAATCAAGGCAGCCAAATGATGGGCTTCAATGCTATCTTTGTTTATGAGCCTCACATTTTCTTGTCCATCGACTTCCTCTAGAATTTTTTTAGGTCTCAAATGAGTATTAGGCTTTTTCTCAAGGCCTCCAACTCAGCACCAATAATATGGGAGCTGGCTACAAGGCAAACAAAGCCCAATAGTGGTCAAAGGTATGCCTAGGTGCGCATCTAAGCTCAAGGCGCAACTGTGCAGGGTTATCCTCTCATTTGGGCTATGGCAAGGGTAGATGATCTGGATGAGGTGCGCACCTTTTAGGTTTTTGGGTTATACCATAAAAGGGGAAAACAACACGCCTTATTTAATTTTGTTAGAAACCCCCATTTATTTATTCTAGGACATTAGATTTGTTGACATGGGGATTGAAAACTCTAGCAGAACCGTAAGTAGTGACCACCATTGGTTGCTAATGCTTGGATCACTATATGCAGAAGTCTTAGAACGATGGCCTTTCTACACGAGATAAAGGTTCAAAACCTGAATAAAACAGATCTATGAAATGAAAATGAATTCTTTAATGGTTTGAAAAAAAAAATCTGAAAAAAATATTCGAGAACTAAAAAAATATCAATATTTGAAAACAAATCATTCTGGAACAATTCTTTAAAACTCTATGCCAAAGAAAAATCTTTGTAAAATTCTTGGGTCTTAAACCCATATATGATAACTGTCTTTCTAATGGATCTGTACAAAACCTTAAGATCCAAAACAAACAAAAATGACCTCTCACAAATAAAAGAAAACTTTTTCCATCCAGTTTTAATAAAGTACTTTGAGAACCGTAGGAAAAAAAATCAAACTATAGATAGATCCGGGCAAAAATACTTGCAGAAAGACACCCTGTAGCAATAAGTTGTGAATATGAATAGCGTCAGGTTTGACCCAAGGAATCATTGTTGCACGTTTAAAGTTTATCCCCTCCGGAAGCTTACTTGGATAACTTTGAACCTATGGGTGTCTATAGACCCATTGGTTGTCCCTGATGACCTGTATGATTTCCAGGAACATCATTATTACTATCTTCTCACTCTAAATAGGAGTTTGAATATATAGAACCACTACTGTTGCTAGAAAATGAGCAGGAGAATAGAGATGTTCACGAATGCAAAAAAAAATATCATACTCAAGAATGTAAAAAAAATATGTTCGGTGGATGAGTTTACAGATAGAGGTCACTAAGAAAAGAGATATGTTCACCAAAAAAATATACTTCTACATTGTATATGCAATAAAGACAATTGGTGTGCTAGTGACCAAACAAAGCTACTGGAAGCAATGCACATCCCCTATTATTGGGTAATATTCAACTTTGTTAGAAATAACAACTTGCAAGTAAAAGAAGAACCACATGTATATTTTGACTTAAAACTTACACCCTCATACATGTAATTTACATTAGAACCCTCATCCATAGTAAATATATTAGCCATGAATATCTGAATATTTGAAATAAATGAAATAGGCGTATGCATCTATATTATTAGAGGATTAAAAAAATAGCTATAGTGAGACTGAGACAATAAAAAAATAGCTACATTTGTAGAAACAAAACACCATGAATATCTGAAATACTAAGGTAGTACTAAGGTAGTAAAAGTCTGTTTAATATCAGGGTGAACTACTAAGTACTAAGGTAGTAAGACTGTTTAATTTCAGGGTGAACTACTCTTGCCTTAAGGTAGTGAGCCAGTTTAATTTCAGCGGGAGATGCATCCATAATGACCTATTTAATATATTTGGCTGCTGCAAATTCAGACACCTTTCAAACCATCATGACACCTGCCAAATTACACAAAACAAAGTCTAAATTCCATAATGAAGGACAATCATTTTATTAAGACCTATGCTCCTTGTATTAATGCAATTACTGTTTTCATTATCATTTAAGGTTCTGGCCCTTGTTCAATAGTTAATTCAAACCAAAACAAAACAGGGCCAAGATGTTAAAAATAGTAGGGAAATGGTGCTTTAGAAATTAATACATACTAAAAAACATATAAATTACATGTTTCATAGTTAACTAATGATGCCACGCATCAAATATTCAAGACATAAGTATAGAAAGTGGCAAGAACTAACAGGGAAGTGCTACTTCATGAAATGTTTTATATCTAATAGGAATATAATCTACAAAACAGAGAGCCATTTCCGTTGACCTTTCCCTTTATTTGCAAGTGATTTAGATATGGTTTGAAAATTCTATACCCGATACTCGAGGGTCCTGGGAATATCTAGTATTGATTTTACACCAGCAGAGATTACAACTACAGGAGTTCTTCCAAAGTCAGTAAGATCGGAAGATATATCCATAGCTGTAAAAAAGTGTCAATAAAAATAGAAAGTTAAATACACAAAACATTCTAATAGAAGTATATTTTCATCCTAGCTACAAATAAATATAATATATTTACATATTCTAAATTGAATGTCAAACTACTCGATGATGTTTTTAGGCCTATTGTAATGACCCTTTACTATGGTGATAAATTTGGGTCAAGAAGTTCTCAATCGTACGTAATTGTCGGGCTGCAAAACATATATCAAGTGAAAGATCACTATGGAGTACAGGGGATATAAGTAAATAAATGTATAGGCCAACATATTACAAACATTTGAAAACTCATTTGAAGTCTACAAATTAGTATTATAGATCAAATTTCTAAGAAACTCGGTCATTAAAAAAATTCATGGTCACAAACATTTATTTTGTACTATATATTGTAAGTTAGTAGAAAACAAAATCAAAATTAAATTTTTTGAAGTTTTGCTTTTGATAGGGGACAAAACTAATCACCAAATCTCTATGTATTCGAACCAGTCCATTGTAGTAGAAATTGAGAGAGAATTATATATCAAGGGAATATACCCAAAACCCAAGCATGTGCTGGATTAAATGTAGAAAATTCACCTCCGAAGGTACAAAACTACTAATGCTTGGATCCACTTTTATGTAAGGCTGCATGGCTGGGTGGAAAGAATTTTACCAAGCCTTCATGTCACCAATTTTAAAAGAATCACTCTTCAAGTGGTATCCTACAACAAGAATAGAAATAAAAACAAAAATTAAACAAAATGAAAAGATCCAAGAAAAAACATTCGCACACATAAAAATGGAATTATAACTTAACTGAAATTCCAGGAGAATTTGAACTCAAGTAAAATGATAGTGATATAATATTTAGTATATATGGTTGCCACTGTTGATATAATTAGCGAGATGGAATCTGAATCGCTACCTTACATCCACTCTTTTTAATGAAAAATGCAGGAAACTCGTCGGTTTATAAACAGCAACACAAACTCCTTGAGTTTCCTATATCATCATAAAATTATATAATCATTGGTTATGCAATCTTGGCTGTCATTATGTGCACAAATTCATCAAAATTAATTGAACCGCTACCATCCTTGTCTACACCTTAGCAATCATTTCATTTATTTGCTCTCCAGTCATTTCAAAACCTAAGGCCCTCATTGCATCATTCAGCTCTTTCGCATCAATGGTGCTTGAGCCATAAATATCAAATAGCTCAAATGCTTCTCTAATCTCTAGTTTTTTCTGCTGAGTTAACCCATAGTCCGGTATAGTTCCTGCAATATGGAGGTATCGGTGTGTATCTTGCAACAACTTATATTGTATAATTATATAATATTAATGAAAAAATTAAAATTGCATTAGCTAACCTATATCAACATGTGCCAAAAACATAATTAACAGAAAACATATCATTCATCGATGACATGCTTTTAATACTCTATTAGTATGTTCGAGAGAAAGATGAGCGAAACATTAGCACATATACATTCAAATTTGGAGTAACCCCCGTAGCAAAATCAGACTCAAACAGAGAAAGAGATATCATAAAATAAATGTTCGAGTGAAAGATGAGCCATACATTTCATGTAGTTAAATGACCATGTCAACTGAACTGGTAAAATATATGCTAAAGAATAACACAATATATTCTAAAGAACTGGTACAATGTACCAATTGAACTGGTACATTTCAGGTTGCTATCGTTGACTAAATTGGCCCAAAATCTTCTCCAAATAATAACACCATCATCAATTAAAAAAAACATATGCCTATGACACACTACCATGCCTTGCAAGTGTCAAAAGACATCAACACATTGAGGCAAAAAATGCCATGCGTAGTGCATATGACACACTGCCACACTTTATATGTCTCACAACACATAAAATAATTAGGCATGACATGATGATACACGTTGACATCTCATGTTGTATCATGTTAGTCAGACCAAAAAAATCCCCAAAATATTTTGATTTGAAGGCAAAACCAAAAAAAATTAGCCAGAATGACATCACCGGATTTAAATATGTTAAATATGAAATAAAATACACCCAAATTACTTATACAACAAGAGTAAAACTTCTCTATGGTGTTTTTATCCGTATGAATTTGATATGACGATTAACACTAATAGAACGTACACAATAGGTTCCTAAATTTCAGTACACTCCATTAGTAAACAACATACCCAACTTAAACCCCCTAAAGGAGGAAATTATTAGATACGAATTTCTTCGCCAACCAAATGGTTTGTCTGCATAAACCCAGTGACCTATAAAAATAAAAAAACTCAATGTTTTGAAAATCATGAAGTCAATATCACAAATAATATCTGAAATCCCATTCTATATCTTAACTATACAAAAATATCTTAACTCAACTTTCTTTGTATCTTAAAAGGAAAAAAGTGTGAAATGGGACTCAAGCACATAATAGTGAGGTAGTGGGGTTTAATACCTTGCAAGGTAGGGCCTTGATGTCATGAATGGTGACTACGTTGTCGGCAATGATCACTCCGTATCCTTCACAGTAAATGATGATACATGATGGTGTCGCGGTTTGGGCATTTAGATAGAGACATATGGGCACTAATTCGACTTTGACCTCCTATTGCTCCTTAAGAGTGATGTCACTATATAAATATGACATAATACGTTCATAAAAAAATGATTTGAGTTAATAATAAATCTTATAGCCTAGCATCACACTTAATTATTTCAGTCATTTGATCAGTAATTAAACCCATATGGCTTTTAAGTACTGATATCATACATTTGAAATAAGAGTGTAAATGTATAGTAAAAAAAATTAACATCATGCTTTGGAAAAACCACATAAGCCAACCGCAAAATGATACGATTGAATTGTCCGTTAAATCACAAAAAACTAATTGTTAAAAATAAAGTTGTAATGTTGGAACAAATTACCAATTGCCTTAAATTAGTTTAAATGCAAGAAGCAAATAAATAATTGTCATGTTGCTCCACCGGAGAATGACATTGGTCCTAAAGTTCATATCCAACCAAATGCATGTTTATAGAGAAGGTTGAAAGTATACATATGGCCCAAATCAGTAGACAAAGTTAGTGTTATCAAGAAAAGTGGATTATATAACTGTATTGTGTCAGTTCTAATACATAAACAATAAAGAAACCAAACTAAAAATATATTGAAAGGCCAAATAATTACTTCAATAAAATATAGATCTAGTCCATTATATTGAAACAAAGTCATGAATTTCACCAAATGGGGACTACAAACCTATTAAGGTCTCCTTAATTCTCCAAACTCATCAGATGACCAAAACTCTCCAATGCCGATTAAAACAAAAAAAATGTGGCCAAAACATAACAAAATGATATATAGATAGAAAAATTGTGGCCAAGAAAGAGAAGATCTGAAACAATGAAACAAAATTCATCTTAATGATATATAGTCAACAATATATGAAACAATCAAATAAACCTTACTCACAACAATCAATTTGAGATGGTACACCTTACTCACAATAATAAACGCAGAAATGGCACACTTATTCATAACAATGAAATAAACCTTAAACCATTAGTCGCCAATCGCACCCATTTGAAAGAAAACACAAAAGGATCCATTAGGAACAAAGGTAAGGAATATACCTATTAAAATGTGAGCATAAACCACCGTCACAGTGAACCACCAAAACAAACTGTGAATCCCTAAACTCAACTAAAAGGGATCAGGATACAAAAAGGTAAATAAAAAATACAGGTAATTGAACAAAAGAAAAAATACAACTACGATATTGGTAAGCTTCAGGGGATATATTACCAAAAGGTAGCATTACTTTAGAGCTATCACTATATTCATATACAGAGTAAATATAAAATATGAAATACTTGGGTACCTTATAGTACCATCCTCAGATGATCGTGAATCCCATTTTAGCATTCTATGCTCATGCTCATTTAGAACACATGCCATTTTGTAGAACAACAACACTCAAAAATTTAGTGCACCATAATATAAATCATGAATGTTATTCTTAAAAGAAACATGAATGTTGAAAAAATATACTCCTATAACATAAAGGCACCGACCTTGAATTTCAAAAACCCTAGATTTCAAAGAATAAAAAACATATAGGTTTTATTTTTGCTTGAAATCAACCTCCATTCTGAAAACCCGAATTAAAATCCACCTCTATTTTGAAAACCCAAAGGTGAAATAGGAAACCCTGTTTTCATACCAAAAAAATCCCTAATTTCAATATGAAGCATATGCCATGAAAAACAAAATGTTGTAGTAACAAATCTAGATCTAAACAACCTAAAGTGAGTGTGGAAAAAGTAGTCAGAGAGAGAGAGAGAGAAGATTACCTAGATCTGCATATGTGGGAGACCGAACATTTTCGACACCAACGTTTTCAAGAAGAGGGGATTAAACCATCAAAAATACAAATACAAACAACAACACTAAGCTTAGATGAAAATGAAACCCAACGATTCAAAATGAAATGAAACAACACAAAATGAACAATGTTATATGAAAAAAATTATCTAGGGTTGAAATGAAACTCAATGATTGAGATGAATATGAAGAACTTAGCTAAAATAAAATGGGAAGGTGGAGATGAATTACCTAGCGATTTAAATGAAAATCGTGCCTAGACGATTGAACAAGGAAGATGAAAACACCTCATTTTTTCGAGCCCGGAGGAGAAGGAGAGACGGGGGGTCAAAAGAGGGGGAACCAAAGATGAGATGAAATTTGTTGGTAGACTCCAAATTTAGCCCTTCTTTTGAATTAAAGTAAGAGAGAGAAATCAATTGATGGTGAGGTAAAAGAGGGGGGAATAAAAAATAAAGGGGTAAAAAAATAAAATAAAACAAAACAATCTTAACCCTCCATTTGTTGCATTGTTGGCTTCATCTTGACCCCTAATTAAGTTGTCATCTTATGGAATAGTGTCACAACTCTACTCCTTATTATATATATATATATATATATATATATATATATTGAAATATGCTATTTCCATGTTGAATACAAAATATGCATTTAAAGGCTACAGAAAGTATTTAGAAACTCAGAATTAAACTTAAGGTAAAAATTAAGTATGCGGCCTTTCAGTAAATGGACAGTTGCGATTGAGCCCTCTGAAGCATGCTTCACAAATCGCTGCAGCATTCCCTGCCTAACCAACCTTTCCACCTCGTTCTTCAAAGAGAAGCAATCGTCTGTGTTGTGACCATGGTCCTTGTGGAACTCGCACCAACTGGCCCTATCCCTCTTGTAGGGTGGTGACTTCAGCTTCTCAGGCCACCTGAGCAACTTACCCTCCATGATGAGCTCTAGGATGTCTTCAATATAGTTGACCAGAGGGGTGTAGGTCTCATAGTCTTTTTCTGAATTTGGCTTCTCATGCTTCCTCTTTTGGCTCTTATCAACAACCTCTAAGGTTGTTGCCTATACTGCTACAACCGCAAAAATTGGAGTAAGGGTTGTTGCCTTTGGTGCTCCCCCCTAAGATGGTGTTGTGGTTGTGGCCTCCAGCATCAGGGCCCTCTGTGTCAGAAAGTTGACATTGCTCTACAATGAGGCCTGACTATCGTAGAGATGGTTGATGTAGTGGTACAACTAAGCAATCTCTTTATTTTGTTCTGAATTAGTTCGAGAGCTTGCTTCCATTTCTACTTTGTTAGTATTTAGAAATATATGCTCTGAGATGAGCTAAATAGCGGTGAGAAATTAAGGGATGCAGAGAAAATATCCAAGTATATCAACAAGGATGCACTCTTGCTATCTATAGAGGTATATCGTTAAGGCTGCGACTTGTTGTACATGAATAGGTATTGTCGTGGCTTTCGAATGGGAACATAAAGGTTTTGGACAAAATTCTTTTCCCTGATGAATCTGAAGCTGTTGTGCATCAACTCTACCAGGAGGACTGCGACAAATGGGTAGTTAAACTTCCATGTCGCATCCTGCCTAGAGCAGTAGGATATGATCCCAACAATTAAACCCATAATCTGAGTTCAGCTCAGAGAATATCCAGAATAAACCTAATAGGAGTCTACCGGGGACAAAACAGTCCTTGAGTGAAAATAACGGAACAATTATGGTAGTAAATCCTAGATCACGGGCGCAAAACAACCGAAATGAGTAAATATAACTCATCCCTAGTTACCCACTTTTATATGGCTATTGTCCGACGCTTTTTAGCATTGTTTAGGTGAGGTAATATCATGGGGTAATGGAAAATAGAGCTTGGGTCATAAAAATGACACCATTAATCAGATTCGCAAAATCAGCACTCTCCCAAAAAAGGGAGTTTATATATGAATGTACGAGTTCCCTAACCAAGATTCCACCCATGAGATGGTGGTCTGGGGGGACCATGGACGAAATTAGGTATTTGGAACCTTAAAATTCAATAGAAATAAGATTTTGATACCTCGTTCCCACAGACGGTGCCAAATTGATAATACGAGAAATCATACACGAGTCACTCTCGATTAACAAGTCAAATGTAAAGTATGAAATAAACATATAAAGAGAGAAAAATGCAAGATATAGAGTGGTTACGATAAAATGAGCCTATGTACACTTTGTTTCCATACTCTCATCAATAACGTTGTGTAGTACAAGTTTAAGAAGCCATTAGAGGCATGCAAGAGAGTGAAAAGAAGAGAATACATTAATGTAGTAATCTGGGTAGGCTGGGATGGGACTGCAAGGCAAAGTAGGCGCTGAATGCGGCCAATTAAACCCCTAGGAGGGTGTAGCTCTGTAGAGAGAGTTAGTGTAGAGATTTCGTCAGGGCTTCGCTGCATAATTCTCCTCTCAGGTCCTCTAGAATAGAGGCGAAAACCTTTATTTATTGGAATCATTAAGGCGATGTCACGTGCTTTGGACACGTGACATATGGACAAGTCTAATAAGTAGGAAATACTTCTAGAACTGGAAACCTGGAAAGTCTGAGATGAGAGGTGGGGCTACTTCCTGTTTGAACCTAGGCAGCAGCCAGTGCGTAGGGGTCGCGGCCTTTTTGAATCCAGACAGCGCCCAAGCCTTATTTGACCTAATCAACATAGAGTTTCGCGGCCTCTCTATTTAGGGTAGTGGCATGTCATTAATACTATTGCGATCGCAGTGGCTATACTGGTCATATCAGGGGTTGTGTCCCTCTTTTTGGTATTTTTCAGTCAGCTAGAGCTTCATCTAAGAGGACTGATTTTGACAGAATTTGTGCAGAGGTTCGACTCGGTTCATTTTTTGGAGGCAACTTTTCACAAGTACGAACCTTTTTTAGGAATCGGAAGTGACTTCGCGGAAGTACAATCTTTTCCCTAGAAAAAAAAAATTCTACAGTTTGAGCTTCTTCAGGACTTTCAGAATGATCTCGAGTATCTCCGACTAGGGGTGGCAATTCGTGTTCGTCGTGTCGTGTTTGGGTCGTGTTATGTCGGGTTCGTGTTAACTATTAGTCAACCCTAATCCGACCCATTTAACTAATCGTGTCAGATGATCAAACACTATCACGACCTGTTTATTATCGTGTCGTGTTCGGGTTGACCCGCATAACCCATTAAGTAAAACATAAAATCAACCTTTTCTTCTCGCTTAACCAATCATACCACTCATAAGACTACGTTAACTTAAAATTTTATTAATTTTAACTTCTTGTGAGATATTAATAATTTATCATCCAATTCTCCATAAATTTCATACAATGTCTATCAAGATATATAAATCATCTAATATATTCTCTATAAAATGTGAATTAAACGGGTCTATTCGTGTCATTTTCGAGTTATACGTGTTTGACACTAACCCAACCCGTTTATTATTCGTGTTGGCGGGTCGTGTCATATTCGGGTTCGTGTCAAGAAATTGCCAACCCTAACCCGTTAACTTCGTGTCGAGTTATCGTGTCGTGTCAAAAATTTCCACCCCTATATCCGACGCTCGAGGGAGATTAAATTGAAAGATTGGATTGAGGTAGGGTTTTGGGATGCTTTGAAATGGATGGCGGGTACCTTTATTTATAGCGGTCCCATTTTCTTCCTTTGATTTTGTTCAGGGGACACGTGTAAAGGTGAGATTAGATCTTGTAATGACAACTTTCTGGGTTAGATAACCAATCGGTTATCTTAGGGGAAACGATTAACCGATCGGTTAAGTGTTTTAATATGTTTTTTATCTTAATATTTTTTCTAATTTCTTTAATTACACTTTGCCCATATATACTTTGGTTCATAGTATTTTGGGCACTTTGAACTTTATCATAGGTTTCGAAAGTTGGTATTTTTGAGGTTCGTGTCCGGAGTTTATTTGGGACAGGACAAAGCATCATCAGACCACAATAACAGATCGAGGTGTACACAATTGGGGGAGAGGGTTTTAAACAAGGAACCCAGGATCATGTTCGGGGGAGGGGAATAAGAAAGGGTAATTTTTTATGATATCTTGTTATGTTGTTTTGGTGGGTAGTGTGACACCCCACCTATTGTAGCCACTAATGATCAGTCCTTTATTAAAATAACCAGGAATCTCATTTGGTTCATTCTTAGCATCACTGTCAAAAACTTTTTAAATTACTAACCACCTATGTTAGATTAAGTCGGTACCACTTTGATTTAACTTAACAACATGCAGATTAAACATTAATTAACCACACCATCCAAACAAGTCTAAACCATCAGAAGACATATATACAATTAATAATACCGAATAAACCATCGATTCCCAACAATAAAATCAAACTACAAGTCTAAAATAATAAACTGAATCCATAAAGTCAAATCAATAAACTAAAGTACTGAATATCTGAAGGGGCAACATGCCCAAATAATAAACTGAATCATCAACCTAGTCTAGGAATGAATAACTGAAGCGTCTACACAAAGTCCTGCAAGTCTCCTGATTGGGCATAAATCCTTCCTATTTATTCCCCACAATTCAGAGCCTTTTATGACCCCTTGCGGTAAAATTCAATTTGTTTTATCTCATATCATTGCTATTGACAACTTCTCACAAGTACACCGAGTTTTGTGTATTTCTCTTAGATTTTTCCGGTATTTCATACACATAAAGGAAAGAGAGAAACTCGAATCAAGAAAGAAAGAAAAACAGAAAGTCAAGGGTACAAAAGTAATTGTTCACCTGAAATTCGGATGCAGAACCTAATGAGACGTTGAAGATTGTGATCTCATGAGCACATAGGAAGAAACGGCATCCAAATTTGAGTCCCGATTGAGAAGATGTGAAGATTTGAAATTGAGAAGAAATCACGAAAAAAGAAGAAGACAGTTTTTCCTGGATGAACCGGTTTGGAAATTAAGGCGAACCGGTTCACCGTTGATCGTAGTTTTGGCCTCAATACTAGAAAGTATAATCGATTCACCCCTCTCTATAAGAAAAATGTCGAACTAGTTCGGAGGCATCTCATCGAATTTGATTTTTCTTCTGAAAAAAATAGGAGTTATAAAGGTTTGAAAGACATGCAAAAAAGGGGGTATTATTGTTCCTTGAGGGTTCTAGGTATGATTAGGTTGTTTTTTACCGTAGAATTAGAGAGAAAATAAGAGGAGAACCCTAGGAACAAGATTTCTTCATCAAGACTATAGTTTTGTGCTTTGAATATCAAGGTTTTCTTTAATAAAGTTTGTCTTCTTCTTCCTTATTCTTAAAAGTTTATAATCTTTGCATGCTCAATACAAGTTTTGGGTTTACAAGAGTTTCATACATGTTTAGATATAATTTCCTTATAGTTTGGATTGCATTCAACGTAAATATCATGATTTCCAATAACTACACCATGTCCGGCTAGATTTCCAAGGGTTGGAATGCATGAACCCAACCCTACGTTGTTTGTATGAGTATAAAATTGTTTCTTTGAGTTAAATGATTAATTGAATCGTATTATTTTGTTATCATAACCATCGTAGGACTTTTAACCTTGTTTTCCCTAGGTAACTGGGGTGTTTAAGAGTGTGATGCGTCTGTTAACCATTTTATCAGGTACTTAATTTGCATTCTTGATTTCATATTGTTCGGGTTTATTTCTTCATATATGTAATGCTTGAAAAGAAATAAGTTTCTATTTCAATTAAGTATTTAATTTTTGACTAGTTTTGTATCCGATGAAATCATTAGGGGTTGGGGGATTGTATTCTAACCTTATCTTTCATTCATATTAATCAAATTCGTAATTTGTTAAGTCTTGCATGTGTAGTTAATTTAAATAGGTTTTCCTTGCTTTCGTAGAATAAGTAATTAATCTCATCAAAACAATTATATTTTCTTTGTTCGTTTGAGTCAAACGCAATATTATTCATCTGTCCCATTTGTCATCACGTCTTACGTCCAATTCCCTGTGTTCGATACTCGATTTGCTCAGACTATTACTTACGTGATCGGCTTACACTTGAGCTGAAATAAGCACACACTAGAGACACATTTAAAGTGGCGTCAAGTTTTTGGCGCCATTGTTAAGGATTAAGTAGGCATTTAGGTTAGGTCTAATTAATCTCAAATTTGACTCTAATTCTTAAAAATCCAAAATAAATCAGAAAATCAAAAATCCAGCCGAACCGGTTTGCCCCGAACCGGTTCGCCTTGCAGATTGAATAAAACAAATTTGGTCCAAAACCATTCACACTAAACTGATCCAGTTCGCTTGCTGCATGTATGACTTCTTCCCTTCCCAACACATCCCCCTTTCCCTATTTTTCTTTCCCTCCATTTATATCCCTCCATTCCATTTTCCCTCCACATCCATTCCCTCCATTTCTTCCTTCCATATTTTCCCTCCAATTCTTCCCCCAATTTTCACCACTCCTACACTTATAAATAACCTACATTACCTCCATACATTTTTACCTCTTCCATCTCTTCTCAATATTACTCTTCTCACATGAATCCCCATATTTGTCTCTCCAAATGGCCAACACACTTCCTGTGAAATATGACTCCACCAAAATTCTCAATGATAGAGGTCAACCATACCGTTCTCTTTGAGAACATGTATGGTGTGAAACAGTTTTTTCTCCATCCCGAATCGTTCACATCGAGCATAAAATTAATTAGGGCGAGTTAACCTAAGAGGTATCCACCCTCTTCCGCCGATAAAGATGGAGGCAATTCCTCACCACGCCCAGTGATGACGAATGGCTCAAGCAGATGTGCACATTCTATGGCACCCTCGTCAAATACCATGATTCTACCCATGAAGCATACATCAATGGGACACGAATTCGTCTCTCGCTCAACACCATAATAGCCAAAATGCGAGCCCAGCGGGTTCCCTCTCCTAACCAATTTGATTACCTCACCATGGGTAATTCCATTTCTAAGCAACAATGTATGGAGCGTATTGCCCCGGCTCAAGTTTGGGTATGTGACACGTTCTCGGTGGGTAACCTTGACGAGGCCATCCGATTGTCATTTTTAATCACGTGCAGAGCTATACTTTAAACGTCAAACAATTCGGCACTTCGCATACTCCAATGAAATTTCCTTTACCACCTACTTGGCGTGGGTATCTCTATTCATATAGCCCGCATTTTCTTTGGCGAAATTATCATTGTTTCCATGGACAACAAAGAAAAGATTGCCCTACCCTATGCCTAGTTTATCACATCACTACTCTATGATGCCAGGATTCCATTTCCCGCAACGCAGCCCCGACTCCCCAAGCCTATTGGGCAAGAGTCGCTCACGCGGACTTTGAGGAAAATAACGATGGTGCGACCACCACCACCAGCGACGGAAGATGTTGAGATGGGCGAGGAGGAGCCCAAATGTGATGAGTAAGAGGATGAGGATTATGTGACCGACGAGAGTCACATCACGTATTTGAGGCTCATTTTGACCAATTCACTAGCAATTACGAGTGGGACACAAGCATGCTATTTCGACTCCAAGACGAAATGTACCGTCTACAAGTGCGTCCCAATGTGTCACTTCCTACCTACTTTTATGACTTGTATGACCCCAATGCCCCCGGTCCTTCACACCCCCCTCCCGGGTAGAGAGCCCATATAGAGATGTTGTTTTGTAGTTCTTTAAGTAATACACCTGCCGAATTTTGTTACCCAAAAGAACTATGAAGTTTTTTTTTCTTATTCTCTCTTGTAACTTGTTTGGTTTTAGTGAAAAAATCTGTATTTTCTTAATTTGCTTGTTTTAATTATCATACTTATTATTTCATCTTATTTAGCTTTTGGTCCTTTTTTAGTGAGGACAATGCAAAAGTCTAAGTTAGGGGGGGTGATAAGTGCATCCTTTAAAAACGTCGCAAATTTTAAAATGCCCAAAATTAAAAAAATTCAAAAATATCCAAAATTTGAAAAATAAAGAGCCCAAAATATTTTTCTTCAAAGTAAATAAAAATTGGAATTTAAAAGGTTCAAAAATTTCATGAAACTTTGTTTGAAGTCTCAAATTGCAAAAATTCAAATGCACAAAGCCGAATTTGACCAAAGATGGAAATTGAGCGAAAATTGACGACTTAACGAATAAGTGTGGAGATTAATGAACCCGGCGAGTTCTCGAGCATATCGATTTTTGTGAGTATTTAAATCAATCCGAGTTAATGGTTAACTCAAGGTTCAATTTAGCATTGAATATAAAAAAATCAAAAAAAATATCAAAAAAATAAAAATCAGAAAAAAAATCAGAAAAATAAAAAGATAAAAATTTAAGAAAATCTCTCAAGTTCTTTCCTGCAAAAATCCTCAACAAACTCCTCAATCTACTCCTACCCGAATTCACAAAAATCCTATTGTAGATTATAATCCCGATAGTCCACACACTCCCAACGCTCCTCAATTTTGGGTTCCACCTCCTACACCGCCCAACTCAATCACTAGTTGCACTTTGAATCACACTTCAAGGGCACCAAGTGAGGACACTGAGTCAATTGGAGAGAGATCAACATCGTACAACTCTAACTTTGGTACGTGTGAGAGTGAGATTTCGTATCGCCCTATGAGAGACCAATTATATCCTGAGCGAACTGTCATTCTGGGATGCATTTTACTCCCGTATAATGCAAGGCGATTCCGTTTTTCTAATGGGATGATCCAAATTCTCCCCACATTCCACGGTATGTATCCGGAGAAACATACCTCCACATCCGTGAGTTCGAATAGGCATGTGAAACCTTTAGCGATTAAACATGCACCCAAGACGTTATTCGCCTCAAACTTTTTCTTTTCTATTTAAAGGATAAAGCGAAGACCTAGATATGGTCTTTATCATCGAACTAAATTTGATCATGGAGAGATATGAAAGAAAAAATTTATCTTAAAGTTATTCCCCCAACACCGAACAAATTCCATAAAAGCTCAAATTCAAACGTTTAGACAACAAGAAAATGAGCCATTTGATCGATGTTGGGAGCATTTCTAGGCGTTAGTCAACACATTCCCACACCATGGTTTAGATAAGTATAGACTCATCTCTTTCTTCCACAACAGGCTAATTATAACTTCTAAACAACTTGTTGAAACCACGTGCGAGGGAGAATATTTTGGGTTAAACGAAAATGATACAGAGGCCCAACTTAGGTATGTCGCCGATACTACTCAAGCATGGGACACATATGATCCTAACACCCAAACCTGGGCTCGATAAACGTCCACCGCTCCTTATGTTTCCGGACTTTATAGATTGAGCAACGAAGTCGAGTGGCAACTTAAGGTAAACCAACTTGAAAAAAAAACTGAAGACGTTGTTGAATCACGATTAAGAGAAATAATCGAATCTAATTGTGCTTTGAAAGAGAAGGTGGGTGAGATTTATGAGGCGGGACATTCAATAGAGGAGTGCCTGACGATACTCACCTACAAAGTTATGCTTCAAGAGAAATTGGGAGCAGTGGGAGATTTCAAGTGTAATTTTAATGCCCCTCACATGAATTGTTACAAACCGTCATGGAAGAACCATCCTGGTTTTAGTTATGGGAAACAACACACAGTGATGAATCCTAATTCACACGTTACCCCTCCTCCTCCACCACCACCTTAGCATTTCCATCAGGCCTAACATATGCAAGCACAACCTCCCGCACCGTATATCACCCCATCGCGGAGAAATATCGAGGATACTTTCAATCAATTCATTCATTCTGAAGCGGCAACCAATGCTTAAAACACCCGAATATTTGCCGAAATAAATTCGAATATTTCAAAATTGCAATCTTTCTTAAGTATCCAAGAGAAGGGTATGTTTCCGGCCCAAGGCCAAAGACCTCCACAAGGTCAAACTAGCGTTAGCTCTACCTCCAATGCATATCAAGAGCAATGTAGTACAGTTACCACTCTACGTAGTGGAAGAGTTGTTGACTTGTCACCCCCTCCACACGATGAGCAAAATGACAAGGAGGTTTTTCCCAGTACGAAAGAGTCTGAAGATGTCCCCTTGAGAAAGAGTGGTAATGAATGCACAGTTAGGCCCGATGTGGGTGTTACACCTCCCATTTTTTTCCCCATACCCTCAGTGGTTAGTAACCCACTCTAAAGAGACCTCTAGTGATGATGTTTTAGACGTTCTTAAGTAAGTAAAGATTAATTTACCTTTTCTCGAGACCATAAAGAAAATTCCCTCATACGCTAAGTTTCTTAAGGACTTACACACGATGAAACGTAGACTAAAAGTAAAGAAAAATGTGTTTTTAACAAAGAACGTCAATTCAGTACTATTAAGTGACCTCCCATTAAAATATAAAGATCCAGGTGCACGAACCATTTTGTGCATCATGGGAAAGAATCGCATTAAGAGAGCGTTAATAGATTTAGGAGCGAGTGTTAACATTCTCCCTTATTCCATCTATAAGTAATTAGATTTGGGGGACCTTAAGCCCACAACGATGACTCTCCAATTCGTAGATCGTTCCGTGAAGATACCTCAGGGGGTCATTGAGGATTTTCTCATCTAAATTATCACTTTCTACTTCCCGGTGTATTTTTTCATTTGGGAAGAGGAGCCCTACGCTTTACTGAGCAATTATGTTCCCATGATCCTTGGCCACCCAATTTTGTCTATGTCTAATGCGCTTATTAATACACATAATGGGTAAATGCAACTTACGTCTAGGAATACGAGTCTTGAAATAAATATCTTCAACATCACCAAGCACGAGGGTTATGAGGGAGAATTGTGAGAGACGGATCTTATGGAAGAGACAATACATGACCACGTCGAGAGGAATCACATGAGAGAGATGGTAGGGGTATGCCTTGTTACATTAAGTGAGAGATCTAATTCGTACATTCATCAAGAAGTAGGGGAGGCATGTTTAGTGACCACGATTGAGAGTGAAAGTGAGAGCGTAAGCTTGAGAGGGAAATAGAGGTTTGAGGAGAGTGAGAGGTGATATTCAGAGATCTAGAAAGAGAGAGAGAGTTAGGAAATAGGAGCATAGAGGACATTGAGAAAGAATTAGTGCCGGCGTATGAGAGCCTCACTTTTGAAGTCCAACCACTACTGGACTCTTTTAGTCACTCGAAATAGAGAAAATTAAAAGATAGGATAGATGAATTCCTTCTTTATGACCATCCACCTATTTCACTTGAGTCCTCGGATGCGATCCAGGGGAGGACTCGAGTCTCGCTCGATTTACAGCCTGACCCATGCATTCCCGAAGTTAAGGGAGATCTAGATTTAGTGTGTCCCTCTAATTTTGATCGAGACATTCATGAGCCTCAAGGTGTCCCCCCTTATCTATGGGACTGGGCCTAACTTATTTTGGTTATTGGTTTATGATGCGAAGAAGAGGGGGACAAGGAGAGAATCGAACCATGTCCATGGGGTTGGGTGAGTTTATAGAGGAGAGAAAGAGTTCGTCGCACCCCGACGCGCATGGGGTGATTCTTATGTATTATATCGAGTAGTGTAGGTTAGTGTAGTTAGATGTTCGTAGGTTACGAGTCGAGAGAGGATAGGAACATAAATGCACAACAGATTAAAGCATAGGGTTTCAGGTGAGTTTCCGTGGTTTTCCAAGATAATTTATGCGTCGGAGGGTTTTGGGAATTTTTTGAAAAAATGAGTTTTCAACACTTAGTTTTTTTTTAGTTGTAAAAAAGGGAGTCATACTGAGATTTCGAATCAGTTCGCCCTGCCCTTACCATCAGGGGCGAACCGCTTTGCCCTGCAAATCAAATACAAATAAGTGTGGACGCTGATTTTTTCTTGAATTGAGTTTTTCATGCAGGGGGTGATAAAAGACTCTAAATTACGGGGAATAAATAGGAAGAATTTATGCCCAATCAAACCCCCTAACTTAGAACTTTGATCATCACAGGCAATGTAAAAGAATCAAAGCAAGGTTAAAACACTTGAAAAATATTTTATTGGGATAAAGTACCTTTTTCACATACAAGTGATTGCATTTAGCATATGCAACAAGTCGTTAAACCCCTAGGTTACCCTAGTAGGACGAGTTGTGTCTCATAAGGGTTTACAGTGAATATAACCCACAAAATTCGTTTTCGACTCGAAGAAAAAATCAAAATACTTAAAAATTGTACAACTTAAACTCCTCAAAATGGTCACCGTAAATTTATATTCGCAAGTCTCAATTTGTAGTGTGTGTGAATCCAAAAATTTAACTGCTAATTTCCATCGATTGATCATCACGTTTCTTTTCAAAAATTCATTTTTATTCAATTTCTCATGGATGCACTCACAAATAAATCTCTGGAATGTGACTATTTCTCTCAGTGTGTGTGATTTATAAGAGTACATGTAAAGGAACACGAATTCACACACACAACTTCAAAAGACGGAATTTTTATGAGGAAAGATCTCTTTAAAGGATTACGATTATTGGAAAATGGGAACATTACCTCTTATTCACACGAATTAATCTCTCCTTTTATCTTTTCATATTTCAGCTCTCCACATGGTAATCACTTTTACAATTCGAACACGGTTAGGACTTTTCGAGTTAATGGTGTATTGGGTAAAAAGTTAGGAATGGCTGGGAATTTTGGATTTGGAAAATGTTCTTAGGATGCCCGTTAGTGATTTTTCTGTTTTTTGCTTATTTTTCTCTTCCTTTTCCATTTTTTTCTCTTTTTCACATTTTTCTTTTCTTGCTATTTTTGTTGAGCTTCGTTTTTTTTTTCTATTTTGGGTTTTTCAAGTTATCAAACGAAATTGAAAAACTTTATTAGGCTCAAAATGGCTAGCAAAGGGATAATTTTTCACAACTTTTTATGGCTCATATTTTTGTGCTAATCAAAGGAGGGCTTACTTCATTGTCCGAATTACTTGTTATATTACCTTATGCGTCTCGAGAACAATTTAATCTAGAGATATTTTAGCACATTTTTCAAGACCACATCTCACTCGTTTCCCGTAACCAATCAAAACAAAGAAATAGAGATCATCAACGATTTCTTTGAACGCTGAAATAGAATTTATTGCTATTGATCCACACTTATTTTGAGTTGAGTTTTTCTTGGCCGAACCGGTTTGGAAATTAAGGCGAGCTGGTTCACCATTGATCGAAGTTTTGGCCTCAATACTGGAAAGGCGAACCGATTCGCCCCTCTATATAAGAAAAATGCCGAACCGGTTCGGTGTCATCTAATCGAATTTGATTTTGGTTCTTAAAACAATAAGAGTTGTAAAGGTTTGAAAGACTTGTAAAAATGGGTTATTATTATTCTTTGAGGGTTCTAGGTATGATTAGGCTATTTTTTACCATAGAATTATAGAGAAACGAAGAGGAGAACTGTTGGAACAAGATTTCTTCATCAAGATTACAGTTTTGTTGTTTGTATTTCAAGCTTTTCTTCAAAAAAGTTTTTCTTCTTCTTCATTATTCTTAAAAGTTTAGAATCTTTTCATGCTTAATACAAGTTATGGGTTTACAAGAGTTTCATACACGTTTAGATATAATTTCCTTATAGTTTTGATTACATGCAACGTAAATGTCATGATTTTCGTTGCAGAACACCTAAAATGTTCCTGGAATGAGTCATCAAGATTAGCGACCCTGTAGCAGGACACCTAAAATGTTTTTCGAAAAATATATTTTGGCAGGGGTCAGAGCCCAAAATCATTTGAAAAATATTTATCAAATAATTAAAATGTAACGATAAAATATGAATTAACACAATTCATATTTAAACGGGTGTCTCACTCTATTGAGGTCTTACTCACCCCACATCTATTGTGCACACCTAATGTTGACCTTCTAACCCCACTAGTTATACTACCCTACCTAACTAGTAATGCTACAACCTTTCTATCACCCTAATTTAACCCGAGTATTACTTACTTTGATTTATAAGTTTTTCCACTCATTAAGTTATTTAATCGTTTGTACCTTAATTAATAAGATAAAGTGCCCACTAGTTGTATCTGAAATGCATCTCAATCATATAACGTTCACACTAGTTATATCAGAAATACATTCACACTTCATATATTTATCCCATATATATTATTATTTACTCGTGTTATATAAGTACTTGTATACTACAATAGTCACACACATGTCACATATAGTAACCATCGTCCCGAGTAATAACTTATTGTATGCTTGCCTCTTCAATGCTACAATATCTCAGGTATGCTCACTCTAACCCGGTTACCACAAGTCGGACTAGATTACATCGAACTTTGGTAAAACTATCACAAACGTAGTGGAGGCGATCATATTTTCCTGACTGAATCATACCCCAAACGTCTCACCCCGAAAATAAATCACACAATAAAATAACGAACGATATGACCTGGGGACTATACTCTCCCTACATTCACTAGCCAGGGGATTCACCCCCATCGTGCAACCTTCGATCATATCACTAGAGGGGTAAGCTTTCACGTAAATATCACGCACACAGATATTTATAAAACACACAAGTATATATATATATATATATATATATATATATATATATATATATATATATATATATAACTCAAATCTGGCAAACCCGTGCCTAACTCCCGTAGAACTAGTCCAATCTTCGAGTCTATTTTGTTATTCTTAATTCCATAAGTATTAACTTACATTTATGTATATCAAAACATATTTTTATTCAAGATACTAAGCACATCTCAATCTAGTCTGTATCCTAATTTCAACTGAAATTTCCATTCGAATCCGTTTAAATATTTTCGAGTTTTGTTCATCCTCAACACTCCTAAATCCATACCCTCCAATTATTTCCATCTACTTCCAAGGTGAAAATAATGTTCCTTAATAATTTCCACAATCCTACACTCATCTACGGACATCCCTAAATAATCCAAATTTGATTTTCCACCAAGATTTTGGTCTCAGACACCCTTCAGTAATAAATTCATAACTAATTAAAAAAAATCTGAAAATTACAAGGTCGGCGCCCACGCGATCGTAACGAAAAAGACCTACGATTCCATATTTTGAATAAGCAGGTACACCGAATCGGTTCGGCCAGGGGGCGAACTGGTTCGCTTGTCAATCAAAATGATGTAGTTTTTATTCTGGCAAACTTCATTTTCCGTAATTGTTTTCTTCCATTTTTGTTCACCCAAACCTCACAAGCATAACGCACTATTATTCGAAAATCTCTAAGGAACAACTATAACGCTTGCAAAAGTCACATGACCGTAGTCCTTCGAATTATCCTGAGCCTTCGTCTTCAGCAATGAATCCCCTAAGGTACCACGGGTCAGCCATGGAGTGCCTCTCCACAAGGTGTATGCAAGAGATACAAAAATATGTAGGGTTCTAAACTAATTCAAAAGAATAATATTCAAGGTTGTCTTTTTGTGATTAAAACAATGTTTAGGAACATAAAACTTGAAGAACTTTTTCACCAGAAATGCAGTAATGTTTTCGTCAAAAGTCTTAAACAAAATGGATCCCGAAACAGGTATTTATAAGAAAAAAAATTCTTAAGGCATCGGGGTCGTTCGAACGAGATGCCAATGTTGTTAAATTAAAACATCAATGTCATTTGAATGACATTACATCTCGTTTGAATGACAACTGAATGTCGCTTCAACGACTTGCTCATGTCTCTTGAATGACTTGCTACTGTCGTTTGAACGACACAAACGAAAAATATTTTTCTTTTAAAACTTTGCCTATAGGTTTTTCAAAGACATATTTTTCGAAAAGTAAAAGTTTGTTCGTCTTTTTGATAAAAATTAAGCATTCCAAATATAATTCTATGAATTAATTCAAACTCTAAATTATTTTCTACCTTTTGAGATGTCGGGAAGTCTTCAAACTTGGAGATGATTTGCGTTCAGTTCATCTTGACAATGCGTGATGATTTGTAATGGGATACGCCAAACTAGTCTAAAATTATGCTATAAACAATACTTGAAAAATTGTTCTTACATCTACACAAAGTCCTGCACGCCTCCACAATGCTGCAGCTACGCATCCCTGGAATGAGTCATCAAGCTTGGCATCTCGGTGGCTTGACACCTAAAATGTTTTTGGAAAAAAATATATTTTGACACGAGTCAGAGCCCAAAACCATTTGAAAAATATTAGCTAGTAATTAAAATGCAATAATTAAATATGCATTAACTCTTTTCATATTTAAGCTGGTGTCGCACTCTCTTGAGGTATTACTCACCCCTCATCTATTGTGCACACCTAACATTGACCATCTAACCCAACTAGTTATACTACCCCACCTAACTAGTCATGTTACAATCTTTCCATCACCCTAATCTAACCCGAGTATTCCTTACTTTGATTTATAAGTTGTTCCACTCAATAACTTATTTAATCATTTCTACTTTAGTTAACCAGATAATGTGCACACTAGTTATATCTAAAATACATCTCAATCATAAATTTTTCACACTAGTTATATCTTAAATACATTCACACATCATGTATTTATCCCATATATAATTATTTTCTCGTATTATATAAGTATTGGTATACTATAACATTCACACACATGTCGCATATAGTAACCATCCTCCAATGGGATAACTCACTCGATGCTTTTCTACAATGCTATCATATCCCATGTATGCTCACTAAAACCCAGTTACCATAAGTCGGAGTAGCTTACAGCGAACTTTGGTAAAAATATCGCAAACGTAGTGGGGGCGGTCATATTTCCCCGAGAATGAGATCGAATCATACCCAAAATGTCTCAACCCGAATATAAATCACACAATAAAATAACGGACGATATGATCTGGGGATTACTCTCCCTGCATTCACTAGCCAGGGGATTCACCCACATTGAGCAACCTCCGATGATAGCACTAGAGGGGTATGCATCCACATAAATATCATGCACATCATTATTCATAAAACCAACAAGTATATATATATAATTAAATCAAATCCGGCTAACCCGTGCCTAACTCTCATAGCACTAGTCCAATCTCTGAGTCTATTTTCCGACTCTTAATTCCATAAGTATTAACTTACATTTATATATATCACAACATATTTTTATTCAAGATAATTAGCACATCTCAATCCAGCCTGTATCCTAATTTCATCCGAAATTCCCATTCAAATTCGTTCATATATTTTCAAGTTTTGTCCAGACTAAAAACTCCTAAATCCATACTCCGCATTCATTCCCATCTAATTCCAAAGTAAAAATAATGTTCCTTAATATTTTTTATAGCCCTGCACTCATCTCCGGACATCCATAAATAATCCAAATTTAATTTCCCACTAAGATTTCGGTCTCAAACACCCTTCTGTAATAAATTCATAACTAATTCAAAAATAAATCAGAAAAATATAAGGTCGACATCCACATGATCGTACTGAAAAGACCTACAATTTCATGTTTTGAACAAGCAGGTGCACCGAACCGGTTCGGCCAGGAGGCGAACCGGTTCTCCTGTCAATCAAAACGACATAGTTTTTATTATGGCAAACTTCATCTTCCTTAATCGTTTTCTTCCATTTTTGTTCACCAAAACCTCAATAGATTTATCTCAAAACTCAACCCAAACATACCCGATGATTAATACATGTTTTCAACATTTTCTAATCATCAAATACATCATTACACATTAACGATTCCTACTTAAATCAATGAATCCACAAATTGGGTTTTCTCACTTTTATTCAAATTCCTCATTTAATCCGATTATGTACTCCAAATTAAATGAGATTAGCTATTGAATTTCTACTCAAATTAAGATTTCAATAACATATGATACCAACCCATCATTAATTTTGTATATATTTTCACATCAAATGCCTAAATCCCTAAACACCCATTTTATCATGTGTCAACCCTCCCCAAACCGAGTTTGTCTACATCTACCATGATATGAACACGAGTTTTTGCAAATAAAGATCAAAAGTAACTTAATTACATGCCTTATTGGATTCATAGGGTCTGATTTCACATAGGAGACGACGAAACTGATAATGCACCTTCAATTCCTCCTTGAATTTGGTCTCTAAAGTTCCATTTTTTTCTTCCTTCTCTCTTCTCTCAATTTCTAGGGTTTTCAATTTGAGTTATGGCTGCCTTTAATTCCAAAATCCAGTTTTAAAACTCCTAATCCCGAAATTAGTCTAATGGACCAAGCCCAAATGACCGGGACACCTCCGCGTAGACTCGATTCGATTATGTCTAAAAAGGTCCCAGGATCTAATTACTACCCAGGGTACACTTTTTTAACTATCTCGACTCTTTTGGAACCAATCGTGACCTTGAAATTTTCATCCGAGTCACTCTATAATAATTTTCTATCTCAACCTCATATAGTGTACACATGACTTCCGATTGAGATAAAACACTGCCACGTCACTATCATTCGATATGACGTGAAATAATCATTTACTATTCACTTAGTAATTATATTGCATAAATATTAATCATTATCTCTCGGGATTAATATTTTAAATAATCACATAATAATTTGTTCACACATAATAATTAATTCAATTAAATTACGGTGCACTTGTAATTTAAAAATACCCGAATTAATTAAATTATAAACACTCAGAAATATGAGGTGTTACAAGTAGTAGAGGGTTAGAGTTCCATTGGAGGATCATTTGGCATACTCGGGATCCACCAAAGGTTGTTTTCTTTGCATGGATAACAGTGAGGAAAGACAATATGAAAACAAATGGATTAAAAATAGAGTTATACTCATGGCAAGTAGGTGTTGGATGTCCAAGAATGTCTTGAAAAAAGCTAATCACTTGTTATTGCATTATTGGGTGGTTAAGGGTTTTTGGGAGATCATACATTCCATCTTTAGAGTGAATTGGTTAGGGTCTAAATCTATTAGAGGGAAGATGGAAGCCTAAGAATATGGGGAGGGGGAGGGGGAGGGGGTTAGTCCCCTGTGGAGAATGGTTTCGTTGTGTATCTTTTGTACGATTTGGAAAGTGAGAAACATGAGATTTCTCAAGGGGGAAGAGATCAAGACAACAAGACTTTGATACACTCTTTTGAGCACTTTGCGTACATGGTACAAGGTAGAGGCACAAACAAATATATCGAACTTGCTAAATTTTTTTGGAGGAGATGGATATGGGGATTTGTTTCTAATTATATGTGTCCTAGCTTATTTCTGAGGAAGAGAGGAGGGTGGGATAGTTTTGGTTTCCCTACTCTCAGTTTTGTTTTTTTGGTCTTTGATGGACTATTATATATATCTTATATACGAGTTTTCGCCTTCTTAGGTGACTTTATTATTATTATTATTATTATTATTATTATTATTATTATTATTATTATTATTATTATTATTATTATTATTATTATTATTATTATTATTATTATTATTATTATTATTATTATTATTATTATTATATATGTTGAGCCTACTTATAAAAAAATGTATTAAAAATAATGTCTCACTATGACGAAATGTTTATTGCTTTATTGCAGTGAGTCGCTCGCTAAGAGAACATCTACTCATATGATTCGAATACTTTGTAGAGTGGTTGTTTTAGTTATGTTCTTGGTAAGTTAAACTGAAAGAGTACATGTGTGTTTGTATGTATATTCCATTTGATAACATACATAAAAACGTATATCATTATTTTTTTGCATAAATAAATAAACATGTTGATTAACTTCGTTTGATATGATCTAAACACGACATAAAATTATCTTTATCACATTTCATGAAAAAGTTAAATCATTTAGTGGGTGAGATAATGATTATTAGTTTCAGCGATCAAAATGATGCGCGTGTGTGTGGTTACGCGCACGCACACACATTGTTAGAGTGTCTGAATTTTTATTTTTATGGAATTTAGTTTGGGAGATTTTTTTAATTAATTTTTTTACTATAATCCTCATGGTGAGGAGATTATTCCCACCAAATTTCAAAAGAAAAACCCATCTAATTACTCCCCTTAGAGTTAAAGTATATATTCGTTCAGAATGTTAAATAATATTATATTCGTTTCTATATCGCGATAGATTTATAATTTTGAAAGTTCATGTTTTACTATTCACCAAAATGTCTTTGTGACCTTCTTTGCATATTTTTTTTTTATCATATAGTGACATAATGTGGGCCAAGCTCTACATTAATATTTTGTATGGAAAAATACAAATTTAACCATGAGGTTTGAAGAAATTTTGAAAGTTAGGTCAATTTTTTTCGTTCTTACAATTTTAACCCTAATGCTCTTAATTTTTTAAAATGTCAACCCTCTGTCAAGTCCTAGATAGAAAACTAGGCGAAACTCCTGAGTAAGCATCGTATGTGGTAAAAACTGTCATTTTTTACCACTAAACACGTGACATGTGGTTATAAGAAATTAATAGAGTAAAAAATTAGGATAAACTAATAAAAAAATAAAAATATAGAAAAATAATTTAATTATCAGAATATATAGAAAATAAACAAATATAAAAATTATATTATTTGTAACTTTAATTGATTTTAATTTTTTTTATTCAATGTGTTTATTTTTTTATAATTTCTCTTTCATTTTATAATTTAAATTTCTACTACTTTCATTATTGCTTATTTTCTTTTGTAATTTAAGCCACGTGTCATGTTAATAGTTGGACAACTTAACGATTTTTGCCACGTGAGATGCTTACTTAGCACTTTCGTCAGGTTTTCTAGTTAGGACTTGACGGAGGGCTGCCATTTCAAAAGATTAAGAATATTATGGTTAAAATTGCAACAATAAAAATAATTGACTTGACTTTCAAAATAATCCAAAACCTCAAGGATGAATTTGTATTTTTCTCTATTTTGTATTTTGTTATATTGAGCTCTTTCTAAACTTTAATATGAAACCTGATTATTTTAGATCGCACACTAGTTTACTCAGTTTAGTTCAAAATACAAAGTACACCTTAAATTTTCAAATACAATACCGATTATTAAAATAATAATAATAATAATAATAATAATAATAATAATAATAATAATAATAATAATAACAGGATCTGTCAATAAGAACAATTACACCTTACGTCAAATAAAAAAAATATAAAAATATAACAACATATGTCATTAACACCTTGCAAAGATATTCACCGTTTATATATATATATATATAGGGAGAGGTTCAAAAGTGAACCAAAAGAATGAACTTTTTAATGACCCTACTAAGACATAAAAAATTGATTCTTAATTTCGTATTGAATTTGGCCCGCGCCAGCGGGGGGATTGAAAAATTATTCATTGCCGCTGGCGCGGACCAATTATAACAAGAAATTAAGGATCAATTTTTTAATGTCTTAATGGGTTCATTAAAAAGTTCATTCTTTTGGTTCACTTTAGAACCTCTCCCTATATATATATATATATATATGTGTGTGTGTGTACATACGTATTTTATGTTTATTTATATACTGAGAAACAAATCAAGCATCTTGCCTAGTGGTACAAGGCTGTCACTGAGATACTCTTGGAGTTGGATTGAGAAGTCTTGGGGTTGGATTGAGTTTGGTTCTCAGTTCGATCTCCGACACTGTCAAAATAATGCTTTCACAGCGAAAACCACGGATCGCGAGCAATGATTAATCGAGGTGTGCGTAAGCTGCCCTGTACACCACGTGATATGATAAAAAAATATATATATACTGAGAAACTAGACTTCTCTAATGAAAAGGATTATACCAAAAAATGAGTGAGAGAAAGATTGTATTTCCACCTCCTCACCACATGGGTTGATACCGTATGGCTGATACAAAATATAAACAAAAAAGGCGCATTAAGATCTACCAATCTCAACGAATTAAAAACCAAATCGTAATCAAAAGTATACGAGTGAAGATAAAATTGTGAACATTTTAAATCTTACATATTTAGAAGCTTACAATTTACAAAAGAAAAATGTAACATATATTCCGCTCAAAATTTGAGATCCTATGGACTGTTTGGCAATCATAATATCACCCCAAAGAGTTAACCCGTAAACAACCACAACTAGCAAAAAAAAACTAGTTTGTAAATGAATAATATTAGCTATATTCTTTTTCGTCATCCTCTTTTGCTATATGACCGATGTGTTTCATACACATTGACGGGTGATGGTGGCAAATGTGCTACTGTCCTTAAATCATAACAAGTTCCACCTGACCAATCGAACTTGAAGTTTCAAGCTTTTAGCAAATATGAAAATATTATAATTTTGGTATTCCAATATTACTTTTGTAACACTTAGTAGAAGGTTTTTGGTGCATTTCTGAGACATTTGTAAAGATAAGATGGCATAATTTGTTTTGCAAAAAATCATCTAAATATGACTTAGTAGAAGAATTGGAATGAGCCTACAAACGCACATTCACTTTATGGCAAAAGGGATAAGAACAAACATTCGCTGCGTACTTTATCATTGGCTTTTTGCGTTCCCCAAGTCTAATCTCCTAGACAGGCAGAATGCCCAGAAACTAGGTAAAAAGATATCCAATAAATTACAAAAATTACTAATTTAAAACGACCACCCGACCATGCGTTTGGCCCATCAATCAAGCAAAGCGTGTTTAAAGATATAGTTTAGAATTCCCCTCCTCCATGTGCATCAGCTCCCATAAGATCAGCACAAGCAACTCTATTATTGTACTCCCATGTGTCACACTTGCATACGTAATTCACTAAATCTCTAACAATTTAGATGATTAATGACCTGTTTGGTTTTTTATTTTGAAAATTCGATTTAAACTTTATTTTTAAATATAATTTTAAAATTCAGTTTTTTATATTTATAATTATTGGTGTGCGTTTGATAAACTTATTTTTAAATACAATTTTTTGAAAATTTGATAAAATTACCAAACATATATATTTATATTGATAAAATTATCAAACATACATAAAACTTTCATACATACATGAGACATGAATGTATACATACATACATACATACATACTCACATACATACATACACTATAAATTATATACATGTACATTTAAAATGTATACATATATACATACATACATGCATCATAAATTATATATATATACATTTAATATCATGTATTTTTATTTATATTTAATGAGGTATGTTGGAAAGTTTAACTGCACACACACACACACACACACACACACACACACACACACACACATATATATATATATATATATATTGCATATATACTTCACAATAAAATTATATACATACATGAATTGATAATATTTTTTAATACATATGTAGCATATGTATATTTTATATTATTCAATACATTAATAATACATGTACAAAACAATATATAAGTATTATGTATCTATTCATATTATTATTTAACATATAGATCTTAGTATATAATATAATTTAATAATATAAATATACGTAATTTTGTGTACGTGTACATATATATTTTTTATTTATAAGAATTGCACATATATTAATGTATTATGTATGTATATTATATATTAAGGTATAAATGCATTAAAATATTAAGAATGAATAATTCTGAATTGAAAAATAAAAAACAGAAGTTATAAAACACCCTTTTGCTGTTTTCTGAAAAAAATGATTATAACACAGAAATATTATAATTCAATGTTTAAAAACTGGTTATCAAACACAAATTTTTACCAGAATTATATTTAAATACAGAAAGCAGAATTATAGTTGCAAATCAAACATGCCCTAAATATCGATTTCTCTTTAAAATGTTCACACGAGGTAACCCACGTAGGGGTGTTCACGAATAAGAATGGATCGAACTGATCGAAAAATTCGAACTGAATTGGATTCACTTTTATGGATTTTTTAAAAATTGGGTCTAAATTCCATCTTAAAATGTGAAGGATCGCTTTATTCGATTTGTTCTTGATTTTGGATATAAATAAGGGTCAAATACTAAAAAGTCCCTCAAACATTTTTTAATACGCATTTAGTCCAAACCTTTTATTTTGTATCAAAAAGTCCCTTATTCTTTTACTTGTAAAGATCCGCACCAGCGGCATGGTAAAAAACTTTTTGCAGGCTTGGATTAAATGTGTATTAAAAAATATTCGAGTGACTATTTGGTATATACTCCTATAAAAAAAAGAGTCTGGACCGGACCCAATCGCTTTTATTAAATATTAAAAAATATATTTTAATTTACTAAGTTGATAATAAAGGTTCTCTCGCTTTTAGGCATTGCAACAAACATTCTAATTGCAACATGCAAAAACATGCAACATGCAAAAACATGCAAAAACAGTGAATGGAATAAAATAGATATCCATATCTCTCTTTTTTATCTTTTGTATCTGTTGACAAGCAACATGCAAAAACAGTGAATGGAAATGAAAGGTGTAAAATTTGATAACAATGATGATAATGGACCTTCACCGGTGCACTTGTAGTTCTTCTAGCTATATATATAGCCACATAGTAAAAAATATTTTTAAGAAAGCACTCATGTATAATTAACGTGCAAGAGAGTCGGCATGTGGGGTGGTATTAGGGATGGTAAACGGACGGATACGGATCGGATATCATGTTTTTCATATTCGTATCCATTATCTGAATGTACTATCCGTATTCGTATCCGTATCATGTTTTTCATATTCGTATCCGTTATCTGAATGTACTATCCGTATTCATATCCGTATCTGTATCCGTATCCCCCCGGAGAGTTAAAACAACTATCCATATTCGTATCCGCTCGGATACCGCGGATTCGGATAATATCCGTATCCGTTTACATTATTTGGTCATCGCAAAAAATAATAATTAAAATATCCAATCCAATGAAATCCAATCCAATCCAAATAAATATGTAACAAAATTACGGCTTCCTAACATCAACAATTATGGATTTCATAATAATAGTATCATTCCATAATGATAATATGGCTTAAAGTCATTCATACTTTACAACCATATAAGTTTAAAGTCATAAAAAAAAATAGCAATCGCATTCCATGACAGTAGAAATAGATATGCACCTTTTAGATTAATCAAATTTATTGAGAATGATAACCTCATGTGCCTTTTGTCTTCAAAACATAATGATATTTTTGTTTTAATAAGTATACATTCTTATTTTGTATATAATATACATGGCGTTAACTTCAGTTCGCATTACAATCAAAACCATCTATTTATTTTTATATTTGTCTCTAACATTCAATTATGTTTCTCTCTTACAATCTTTTCTGTGTCTCTCTTACATTTATTTATAATTAAGAAAACTAACGAATAACCACATGAGAGTTTCTTTTCTCTTGTTTTATACGAAGGAGAAATGAAACGAAGTTAGTTTTTTTTTAGTGGAGTATATGTTCTTTAGTCGGTGTATGTTGTGTGTGATAAGGTGTATTGTAACTTTAGTGTAACTCATTGATAATATACCTAATAAAATAATAATACATGATATTTTATAATATACTCAATAAAATAATAACCTTAAGGTGTTTTTATTTTGAGCGGAGTATGTGTTTAATTTGTTTTGGGGATAAACAATTAAGATTTTTTTAATATTATTTTATTAGTAATACTAATACTAATATTATAAGTAATATTTTAAACATATGTTTGACGGATACGGATATCCGGTAAAAAGGATATCCGATAAAATGGATACTCCGTATCGGATACGGATTATCCATGTCAGATACTAGTACTATCTGTATCCGTATTCGTATCTGTTTTATCGGATATTTTTAAAGAGTATCCATATTCGTATCCATTTCCATATTTTCGAATAAATATCCGCAAATTCGGATTCGAATATTGGACGGATGCGAATTTTCGAATATCCGTTTACAGCCATAGTTGGTATATAACAGTCATATGTAATATTGTTAAAAAGGAAGAAATCACGTGTAAACATATTTTTTTTCTCAATCGTGGTTATTAAACCTTTAACAAATTTTTTTTTATAAAACTATTTTTTTCTCCATTAAAATACAGATTTTTCCCTCAATTAAAATGCATGTTTTTTCCTCTTAAAAAATAGTTTAAAAATCAGTTAAAAGTATAATATTCTCAATTAAAAAATATTTGCATTCTAGATTGAATTGGACTGGGACCAAACCAACATGAGGCCGAATAGGATCAAGGCTGACGGTCCGGTCCGGTCTCGGTCTTAAATTTTATAGGACCGATTAATGTGATCCGATCAATAAAAATTCTCAAAACTGGACATGACAATGAACACCCTACCCACATTGGCTTTTGGAAGTATCAGACTCATCTACACTTGAGAAAAACTTAATATAATGAGTTTAAACACTTACCCACTACTTGTATTTAATATGTCATTGTTTGTCCTCCAACAATATCCTCCCAACTATTATATAAGTACCAAACTCAAATTCCTCGTGGACTCACTCCATCCTGAGGAGGTGCGGCCGCACCCACCACTTTTTCGAAATTTTTTCTTGCCTATAGTGTAAAAAAAATAATGGATCTGTGTGTAAGATTTTCAAACTGTGGGGGCGGATAGTGTAAATACACTTTCTGAAAATTTAACAAAATACGATTCTCTCCAAAACGAAAGCCAATTTATTTCCCTCTTGCACAACCGCTCTCTCTCTCTCTCTCTCTTGGAAGCTGCCTCTCCCTCAGACTTAGGCATCTTTTTTTTTTTTTTATCATAGGACGAAGATGAGACTCGAGAGTGGGTTCATCATTTTGTACTTGAGGTCAGGCTTTCTACCCATTAAATTTTTTGCTTGATTTTTGTTCCATCTTTTAATTTTGATATTTTCTTCATCGGTTGTCAGTGTTGATGGTGACGAATTGTCTTCAAACAAAATTGAGTCCCACCAAAGATTAGTTCTAGTTTGTTGCACTGACTTAAACTTCATTAATATAATGCTGAGTTTGGTTACACAGTAAAATGGAGTTTCAACTTTGCCCCGATTTATAATTTGTGTAAGATTTATAAAAAAAAATTAGTTTATTTTCTTCTTCTTTTGTATGGAATGGATATGCTAATTAATGTTTTAATGTTTTGTGAAATGAAATATTAATTGCTAAATAATGTTAGCCTATATTGTTGAATTAATTCTATATACTAAATTATTTGTTGAATAATATTAACCTAATTTGCTGAATTTTTTTTTTGCCAAAATTTGTTGAAACTTTGTTGATTTAACATTATGTTTTGCTAATGACATTATAATATTTGTTGCTTATTGGTGAATATATTGTTTGCCCTTTTCTATATTTAATTGCTGGATTTATATTGTTTGTTAGGTTGTTAAAAAATGTTGGTTTATGACATTAGGGTAAAAAAAATTTAAGATTAGAAATTGTAAAACAAATAAAAATAACTCAAAAAAATTCGCTTCAGGGGCTCCTGCCCCGAAGCCTCGGTATTTGTAAAAAATTCTCGCACCCACGGACCAAAAATCCTGGGTCTACCATTGCATGGAGGATTGGATTCACGGTCAGATAAAGTGTAGTGGTATTATCACAGTAAAGTGTAGGAGGAGGAAGATCAGAGACACCAATATCACGTAGCAGATAGGTAAGCCATAAAAGTTTCGTAGTGGCACTAGTAGGAGCACGATATTCTGCTTCGCATTAGGGTTACGACATAGTAGGTTACTTTTATGACGACCATGAAATACAATTAGAACCAAGGAACAAGCAAAAACAAGAGGTGTACTGACAAGTAAGAGGACACCTTGCCTAATCTACGTGAAAAAATCCATATATGTTAATAGAAGAATGAGATACAAGATGTAATGCCAAGGTAGAAGGGCCATGAAAATAATGTAGTAAAAACTTGACTTGTTGAAAATTATTTTACGTAGGGGCATGAATGGATTGACATATGGTGTTACCTGTATAAGTAATGCTTGGACGAGTAAGGGTAAGATATTAAAGAGCACTAATAATGGACCCAAAGAAGGAGGGGTCACAGTAGAGAGATGAATGATTTGATGAGGACTTGGTTGACATTGGTGTGGAGATAGAGATGTAGTCTGCATGTTGGCATGTTCAAGAAGGGACACAACATAGTTATATTTAGAAAGGAATAAACCGCCTCAAAAGGGAATAACCTCAATACGTAAAAAATAATGAAGATGACTAAGATCTTTTAGAGCAGTTTCAGAGGATAATTTGGCAGTAAGATTGGTGAGAAGAGTAGTGTTGCTTCCTGTAAGAATAATTTCATCCACATAAAGTAAAAGAAGCAAAGTGCCAAGAGAATGATGTAAAATAAATACGGAAGAATCAACTTGAATACAAGAAAATCCCAATTGAAGAAGATATGAGTTGAATCTATCAAGCCATGCTCGAGGGGCCTGTTGAGTTTGCATACAAAGTGTGGATGTGTTGGATCCTAAAATCTCGGTGGTTTCCTTATATAAACAGTTTCAGTGAGATACCATGGAGAAAAGCTTTGTTGATGTCAAGTTGCTTGAGTGGACATTTATGAGTAAGAGCAAGAGATAACACAACAAGAATAGTAGCGATCTTGACAACGAGACTAAAAGTCTCACCAAAACCCTCACCTTCAATTTGATTATACCCTTTTGTAACCAAGAGAGCTTTATATTTATCAAGAGAACCATCCGACTTTATTTTGTTACGATAAACTCACTTGGATCGAATTATATGCATGTTAGGTTGTTTTGGAATTAAATACCACGTATGATTATGTGCAAGGGACTGTAATTCAGTTTGCATAGAAGTATACCATTGAGGTTGGGTAGGGGCAGTTTTGACGTTGGAGGGTTCATGAGAGGGAATTACAGCAACAAGGGTTGTTTGTGAAGATTTGGAAAGAGTGGTCATAGGATGTGAGTTGGTGGTAGATATTATTTTTGGAATTGTAGGAGAATAATGTTATATAGGTAAGAAAACTTCTAAGTTAAGAGTTGGTAGGTGTCTAGTTAACGTGGTAGAAAAAGTAGGTATAGAAGTTGGATGGTTAACTAAGGCCACCCACAGTGGGCTCCCATAAATCTATGGGTTTATGGGACAAGACACAGTATTATTATCACAATGGGGGATAGATATAAAAGGGATGGGACGAACATCTTTTATCAACTTGACTCGAGCGGTTTACTTTTGTCCGCGGCCACACGTCACCAGTAGTCGTTTGTTACCATTGAAATTTTAGCGGTTGTATAATATAGTTTATATATTTATAGTTTAAACCCTCTCATTTAACTATAAATACCCCATTTCTTATTCATTATTTCTCACAATTTTTTCTAATTCTTCACCACTCTTCTCTCATTAATTTTTAATTTATAATTCTATAATTATAAATTAATCATAATTGTTATTTCATTTTGTATTTTTAGCCCTTTATTAAAAAAATATGGAGGTGAATATTCAATTGAATCGTTATTTTTCTAGTAAAAGAGAGGAACCAATTCGTGACATTAACCAACCTCAAGCTCCTCACCGAGACGAGGTCTATCAAGGGCATCATCGTTTATACGAAGTAGGCGCGACGAATGGTACCGACTCTATTGTCGAACAAGTTTCTTCTCTCGATGATGAATTTATTATAATGTGTGGTAGCGTCCACTGAGCTTGGGAGGATTATTCTAAACTTTATACGGACGGAAAAGTGATGGAATATATCGATTTGTTTGGGTACTCACATATATTTTTGGAAGGATTTCCAAACTACGACAACAAAATAGTCGAGGCATTAGCATCGCGTTGGTCGGTAGAAACTCACACCATTCATTTGCCGTTCGTTGAGCTTGGAATTACCCCTTTTGATTTCGTTCATTTAACTGGTACGAATTATTTACTTCATTTATAATTTCTTCCTTTAGTTTGTCTAAATTTATATTATTAGTATATTCGTTAAATTGATATATTTATTATTATATTTAAAATACTAATTATATTTAATTATATTTTGCAGGTATTACAGTCGGTGTGGAAAACCAACTTCCTCCATTTTCCAACCATGCAAATCGAACGGTAGAACATATTCTCGCAACATATTATCCCGGTCTAGACAATTTTCATATAGAAAATAGAAGAATTGCTTTATCTTCTTTGAAAGAGTATTTACTTCATTGGGCGGTTAATAGGGATAATCACACATCTACCGCTTTACAAGTAGCACGAGTTTTTATTATTTTCGTATGTGGGTCTATTTTCTTCCCAAATGCAAAAAATACCATTTTAGTTGATTGGGCTACATACCTGGATAATTTTGAAAATATAGCGGGATTAGACTGGGTTTTAGCAATAATGGCGAGGATATATTATGCCTTAGATGTTGTCAGTTGGGAGGAAGTCAAATAAATGAACTGTTTCTGCCAAGTTTTGGAGGTAAAGCGATATTTTATTCATTATTTGCTATATAATTTTAATAAAATTGTTTAGTAATAAACTTATTTATGTTTCAGTATTGGGCGTACGAATACTTGCACTGTCACAACCCGCCTAAAATAATAACGGGTGGCCAGCCCTATACTATAATAAATCGGGAGTTTCAGATGGTCCAGTCTCAACATCAACTACCCGTACTATATAATATAGGACTAACTACCCGAAATCACATAAGCGGGGTATGAAAATTTAAAATAAAAATGCAACAGACAACAAACCAACACTAACACTACAACTAAAGAAAAAGAAAGATGCATGCAAGAACTAGAATAAATGAAATGCTAGAAATAAAATGAACTAAATAAATATAACCGAATGTACTACACAAAGTAGACCCGAATAAGCTGTCGGGTCACAGCCAATACAATAACTGAAATGGAATAAATATAAACATGTATATAAATATCCCTTGGGTACAAACCCGATATACAACATGAATCCTACCTAGAATTTTAAAGAAGTAGGAAGCGACTACATGAAACATCCCGCAACAGTCCGCACCTGTCACGGCTCCCAAGACTCTGGATAGAAAGTCATCCGGCATCCATGCGGTAGGATACCTGTGGTAATATATATATATATATACAAGGAGGAGAGAAAAGTAAACGGGTCAGAGCCCCGAATGTGAAAAATATTTAGCAAGTGTGTTAACCGTGCATAATAATTACCGGTGCACTTATTTCATAATTAAAGTGAGACCGCACTCTCGTGAAACCTCAACTCACCTCTCATCTAAAGGCGCGCACCTATTCGCGTCCTCAAGTTTTAGTTAAATTACCCCCATATTTTTAAGCACAATCTAACTTATCATAGGCCTAGTCTATACCCACGAGAGCTATTTTCCTGTCATAATCTAAGGATCCACCCTCTCTAATCCTACTAGATTACGATTACAACAATTATGCCATCATAGGCTTTATGGATTCCGATTTATAATTTCCAGAATTATACTTCTTAATACGTTACCCCTATATATATATATATATATATATATACATATATATGTATATATATATATACATATATATATATAGGCTAAAATATAAGAATTTATTTTCTTAATATCATACACATGGAATATTGGCAAAACCTCTCTCTAATCTCAAACTTGTACTACGTTTCATGCGTGGGGAGTCTCGCAAAGCGAAATCCAAACAAGGAACTGCCCCGTTACACTACTCCTGACAAGGTCAATGATAAGCACCCAAAATTGTACAATTTATACCCCGAATAGATGTATTTTAGTTGCTATTTCTCGACAATATGGGTCTTATGTGCTTAAATGTTTATTATGCAGGCCGAATGCAAGTTGCGGTGTTTAAATGCGTATTTCATGGCAATTGTGCATTTTACGGAGCTAAATACCAAACCCGTAATCCTAACCCGAGCCTAAACCTAGCCCAAACTTACCCCGAGCTTGTGTGTGTTTTAGTTGTGCCATTTTATTATTTTTTAGATTTTTAGTTTGAGTCTTTTCTATTTTTAGGATTTATTTTAGGATTATTTTTAGAATTTTTAGGTTTTATTTTCTATTTTTTTTATATTTTATTTCTATTTTTATTAATATAATTTTATTTTATTTTATTAAGTTTTTAGTTTTAGTTTTTATTTTATTTTATTCTATTTTTTTAGGATTAGTTTTTAGGAATTTAGTTTTATTACATTTTATTTTTTAAGTTTAATAGATTTACATTGTTATTTCTTTTTAGTTTTATTTTTATTGAGTCTTGATTTTAATTTTTAGTATAGGAATTTAATTTTTAGATTTTTAGTTTTTATAAGTTTTATTTTATTACTTAGATTTTATTTTTATTTTTAGTTTTATTTTATTAGGGTCCAAACTAATACACACACACACACACTTAATACCCATTACACCTATCCTACACCCACTAACCTATCCTACACCCTAAGCCTCACCACACTTCCCTACACCCTCAAACACCCAAACCCCCCTTCATCTTCTTCCCTACACCTTTTTCTCTCTCCTCTCACCAACACCCACAACTTCCATTAACACCCACACTCACTCCTCTCTACCTCTAAACCACCCCCTAGACACACCTCTCCCCTCACTCTCATCCCAAAACCCGAGACCGGAATTCCCTTAAACTCGCCGGCCAGCGGCCGTGTCCTCTCCCACCTCTCCTTCCGCCGGCGAACCACCTCCGGCAGCCATCTCTCTCTCTCTCTCTGAAAACCCCAACACCAACAAACCCGGTACCCGATCCCTTTTTCCCTATCCGTCGGCGACCTGCCTCCAGCCCCCTCCGATCGCCACCTCCGGCGCTCCCTCATTAAACCCGCCGGCAACCCTCTCCCTCCACTCCGGCCATTAACCTCTGGCAGCCACCAGTGTCGACCTACACCCGAACCCAGCAGCCCCTGCACCGCCGGCGTCGATCTCTCACCCCTGTCCCTTACCTGCTCCGGCCTGAAAACCAAGCCGCGTGGCAGCCCATCTCCAACCCATTTGAACCCGGATCCATACCCCATACCCATTTCAACCCATGTATCCAAACCTCACCCATTTCACCTTGCACGACTAACCACCTGCCAAATAACAAACCAATTGCCAACAAAATGCCACATGTGCCTAATAACCACCTTATAACCCCTTTTCCTATTATACCCCCCAACTAACCTTCTTTACCTATTACCCAAAAATACCCCTCAAATCAAATCTGAATTTATCCTCACCTCACACCCCCATGCACATGTGCTCTCACCATTCCCACATGCATACCCTTGCCAATTTCCACTTTTACCCCTCATGCTCCATGCCTCCTATATATTGAGGATGAAGACCCATTTGCAAGAAGAATCTCAAAATTAGTTTTAAGCTAGGTGTGATAAAATTCTCCCCACCCCTCTATGTTGAGTATTTTCATTTTTAGCAAATACCTCAATATAGAGGTGTGTGTTGAAAATTATCTCTAGGATAAAATTCACCCCGCCCCTCTATTATGAATTATTGCATTTTTAGCAATTAATTCAAAATAGATTGATGTAGTGAAATTTATCCCTTATGGGAGATAAATTCTAACCCATTCATTTATGTTGAGATTTTGCATTTTTAGCAACTATCTCAATATAAATTAATGATCTAGAATTTATTTCTTTGGGTGAATTCTAATGTACAATTTTATAATTTTAGGATTTGCATTTTTAGCAAATCTCTTTTATTATTTAATTGTCCTTTATGAATTCATCCACTATCCTTTTTATTTTTATTTTGTAAATTTTAGTTTAGATTCAATAAATACATGAGTGAGAGATTATGATTGAGAGATTTTGGATGTGTAATTGAGAGATTAATGATGAAATTGAAGATTCAATTCGAATTCAAGGCTTAAATGGGTTTGATTTATTCCTCTCTTTTACTTTTAGTTTAATCATCTCATGCTTTCAATTATGTATCTCATATTTTTGGATGATGATTATTGAGGGCTAATCTCCCATTTATGGGATGAAATTTTGAAGCCCTCATGAGTCCAATTTAGTTAGTTTACTTTTTAGCTCAATTTTATTTACCTGATTTTTATTAGCTTTTGCATCTTAATTAGTAGTTATAAAAATTAGTATAGTTAGTTAGTTAAAATATTCCCTTGAAAAATTGAGAAAAAAATAGAAAAAGTAAAAATAGAAAAAAAATATAATAAAATGCAAATGAATCTATATATATGTCCTCTCCAATTTTGTGTTTCACCCTTAGATATGGATTGACTCCCTTACTTACCCTCTACACTAGTTTTGTTATAATTTTGTAGGTTCAAGGGAATTTTTGATGGATAGAGAAATTGCAACAACGACATAAATCTACAAGATAAGTAATTTTTCTTTCTATCAAATGGCGCCGTTGCCATTCTTGGGATTGTGAAGCTCGGAGCCGATTTCATATTGTAGTTTATTTATTTTTTGCACTTTATTATTTATTTTTTGTAACATTTTTTTTTATATTTTTAGAAGGATTGTATTAGGACTTTTTATTATCTTGGCTTGTATTGCGGTGGATAGGACTCCATTTATTTTTCATTTAAATTTGTAATAATTAAAGACAAGCGTGATAGGGAAACCGGACAAGGTAGAGAGAGGGCGTCCATTGGTGAGGATTTAGAAGCCTCTCTACCTTGGGTCGGTAGGACTCCCGGGGACGACTGAGATAGGCGTATTCTCCCCCCGGTTGACTCAAATTTTTCGGTACCCCACGGCCTAAAAACCGTGAGAGGTATATTTCTTACACCCTCGCGCCTCTCCTGTTAGCGAGTCAATTCTCTTGTGTGCTCTTGTGTGATTTTATTCTCGCATTTATTTTTTTGAATGGTGTGATGAATTAAATTACTAAGACCTACACCCGGTCACTCATGAGAAGGGATTTCATCACCCGACTCACTCGCTTACCAATTGTGTGCTATCCTAGCCATCACTAAATTTAAAATCAATCAACTAGGTAGCCCAATAGGAGAATAAATTTTGCAAAGGCGATCACTCAGATAATTCCATGATTTTTATCGCCCACGGACTTAATTAAAATTTGACTACCCTTTCGCTAAATCTAAAGATAAAAATTGGCTATGTGCTAGTTAGGAATTTTTCTTGACTTGTGTGTGTGTCCAATTCCATTTTTCGGTAGTCGATTTTAGTTAGTCCGTCCAATTCAAAGAGTCCATATTTTTTTCCCCCACCTTTTCTTCCAAAAAAAAAAAAAAAAAAAATCCAAAAATATTTTCTTTCATTTTTATAACAAAAAATAAAAAAAAACATTTTCTTTCTTTATTTTTAGAAAAATCCAAAAATATTTTCTTTCTTTCCTTTTTAGAAAACTCCAAAAATATTTTCTTTTCTTTTGAAAAAAAAAAGAAGAGAAAATCTTGAAAATAAAAAATAAGGCCGTGATCGGTGTTTCTTCACCCTCACCTTTGCCAAATTATCCAGCAAGACTGACGCTTCAGTCTTGTTTGGGGGTGATTCTCATCACTCCAATTTTTCTGCCACCCCGCACATTCATTGTTCTTATCCTTAGGGTGAGAATGGTTCGGTCTGGCTGAAGACATTAAACTTAGCGCTACCGGGAGGCAGCCCGCGTTTCTTGTACTAGTCTCATCCTGTTTGGGGGTGGTGTTTCACATCACCCTATGCTTTCCCGGTTATAGACTTGTACACCACTTTTTTTTCTTATCACTTACTCAGGTTTACTCTTGCATTCACATGTCCATTTCATTAGCGGTTCATTCTGGTAATCTCTTTCCTACCTTATGCTCTCAATTTTAAAAATCATTTTACCTAACATCGAGGACGATGTTCCTTTTTGTTTGGGGGTGGGGAATTTGATCAAAATCGTACCTCTTTTGAAAAATTTTGATTTTTAAACCTGATTTTTAAAATTTTCGTGCAGTTTCTTTCATCTCAATCATTGATGTGAATTTTCAATCATCCATCTTTTAAAATCTAGGAATCACGCTAGAGAATTTTTTTTCTAAATAGCTTATGTAATACGTAACAAGGCATTTTGCACCATGAATTTCTAGACTCAACAAAATTTGCGCACTTATCACGTCATTACGTTTAGAGTTGAGGAGTAATACAATTCTAAAGAGAACCTTAAGGATCACTAGTAGAGACTTTAGCCCGTGAGATTTGTGCCTTTCACCCTTTTTGAGTGTTTTACGCAATCTCCGAGTCACAAGTTGATTCAACTTCTTTTGGGTCCGCACTTTAATTGTCGTATGATCTCATTATCTTTCATAAAATTTTGGCTTGATCACCGAGAACGACATCACTTTCGAGTTATAAGAAACGCGTGTCTTAAAATTTGTCCCGATCACTAGATTTTCACCACACCTTCACTCATACACCAATCAAATTTCATTTATCATACATTCATACACCTTCCATTTTCCATATCATCACCATATACCATACCGCCCATTTTCATATCCACAGAGAATAGTGTTGAAAGTAAAAGGAGAAGATCCGTCATAGAGAGTGTTTGCATTTTTAGCGAATATCTCTCCCAAAGCCGATTCAGATGGAGAAAAATTTGATACAAATCTATGTTGGGGTTATTTGTATTTTTAGCAGATTTATCTCATACATTGATGCGTATTTGGAAAAGAAAAAAAAATATATAAGAAAAAAAAGAAAAAAAAAGTAAGTAAGTAAAAAAAAAAGGAGATGATCTATCATAGAGAGTGTTTGCATTTTTAGCGGATATCTCTCCCAAAGACGATTCAGATAGAGAAAAATTAAATACAAATCTATGTTGGGGTTATTTGTATTTTTAGCAGATTTATCTCATACATTGATGTGTATTTGGAAAAGAAGAAAAAGAGAAAGTTGCAGTCAAGAAATAAAGACATTTGTTCGTCTATGAGTGATACACTCTTCTCAAATATCCACCATCCATCCATCATATCATCATCCCATCCTATCCTACCTACCTCATCCCAAACAACCCACATCATCATATCCTTCCTATTTCATTTTCCCCCTCACCCATATACATCCATGTTCCCCTAGATGTTCGGGCAAATGAAAGTCAACGTGGTGAATAACTCGACGTTCTCACTATAGTGATTAACATTTCTTTCATGAGATCACTTTTCTTTCTATATGTTTGTTCTTTCTTATGTGTGTGTGAGACGTTTGAACTTGCTTACATTTACTCACCTCCTCACACACAAGAGCGATACACTTACCCTAATCTCAAGAGTTCGTTTGAGAGAAATATATCCGTGAGATTTGAAGTTGAAGCGTTGATTTCGAAAAGGCAATCTAGGAATTGCTCTTGTGATACTCGACCCATTTTGACTGATTCACACCACACACGTTGAGTTCTAGGAAGGATGTGCCTTGAGTATTTACTTAGCTTAAACTTTTTACACATTCTAGCTTGTATTTCTGAAAATATTTCTCATGATGGATTGTGCGATTATTCTATGTCTAATAAGATATTGACTGCCTTTCAATAAATTTTTGCAAATAAGAATTTTGTGGGTATATTCCCTGCAAACCCTCACGAGACACAACTCGTCCTGTAGGGTAACCTATAGGTTTAAAGGCTTTTTGCACATGCTAAGTGCAATCGCAAGTGCCCGCGAAAGTGGTACAGTTTTGGTTACTTATCTTTCTCTTTCTCTCTATCTTACTGCTCGAGGACTAGCAACGCTCTGTTTGGGGGTGGTGTGATAAGCACCCAAAACTGTACAATTTATACCCCGAATAGATGTATTTTAGTTGCTATTTCTCGACAATATGGGTCTTATGTGCTTAAATGTTTATTATGCAGGCCGAATGCAAGTTGCAGTGTTTAAATGCGTATTTCAAGGCAATTGTGCATTTTACGGAGCTAAATACCAAACCCGTAATCCTAACCCGAGCCTAAACCTAGCCCAAACTTACCCCGAGCTTGTGTGTGTTTTAGTTGTGCCATTTTATTATTTTTTAGATTTTTAGTTTGAGTCTTTTCTCTTTTTAGGATTTATTTTAGGATTATTTTTAGAATTTTTAGGTTTTATTTTCTTTTTTTTTATATATTTTATTTCTATTTTTATTAATATAATTTTATTTTATTTTATTAAGTTTTTAGTTTTAGTTTTTATCTTATTTTATTTTATTTTTTTTAGGATTAGTTTTTAGGAATTTAGTTTTATTACATTTTATTTTTAAGTTTAATAGATTTACATTGTTATTTCTTTTTAGTTTTATTTTTATTGAGTCTTGATTTTAATTTTTAGTATAGGAATTTAATTTTTAGATTTTTAGTTTTTATAAGTTTTATTTTATTACTTAGATTTTATTTTTATTTTTAGTTTTATTTTATTAGGGTCCAAACGAATACACACACACACACACTTAATACCCATTACACCTATCCTACACCCACTAACCTATCCTACACCCTAAGCCTCACCACACTTCCCTACACCCTCAAACACCCAAACCCCCTTCATCTTCTTCCCTACACCTTTTTCTCTCTCCTCTCACCAACACCCACAACTTCCATTAACACCCACACTCACTCCTCTCTACCTCTAAACCACCCCCTAGACACACCTCTCCCCTCACTCTCATCCCAAAACCCGAGACCGGAATTCCCTTAAACTCGTCGGCCAGTGGCCGTGTCCTCTCTCACCTCTCCTTCCGCCGGCGAACCACCTCCGGCAGCCATCTCTCTCTCTCTCTCTGAAAACCCCAACACCAACAAACCCGGTACCCGATCCCTTTTTCCCTGTCCGTCGGCGACCTGGCTCCAGCCCCCTCTGATCGCCACCTCTGGCGCTCCCTCATTAAACCCACTGGCAACCCTCTCCCTCCACTCCGTCCATTAACCTCTGGCAGCCACCAGCGTCGACCTACACCCGAACCCAGCAGCCCCTGCACCACCGGCGTCGATCTCTCACCCCTGTCCCTTACCTGCTCCGGCCTGAAAACCAAGCCGCGTGGCAGCCCATCTCCAACCCATTTGAACCCGGATCCATACCCCATACCCATTTCAACCCATGTATCCAAACCTCACCCATTTCACCTTGCACGACTAACCACCTGCCAAATAACAAACCAATTGCCAACAAAATGCCACATGTGCCTAATAACCACCTTATAACCCCTTTTCCTATTATACCCCCCAACTAACCTTCTTTACCTATTACCCAAAAATACCCCTCAAATCAAATCTGAATTTATCCTCACCTCACACCCCCATGCACATGTGCTCTCACCATTCCCACATGCACACCCTTGCCAATTTCCACTTTTACCCCTCATGCGCCATGCCTCCTATATATTGAGGATGAAGACCCATTTGCAAGAAGAATCTCAAAATTAGTTTTAAGCTAGGTGTGATAAAATTATCCCCACCCCTCTATGTTGAGTATTTGCATTTTTAGCAAATACCTCAATATATAGGTGTGTGTTGAAAATTATCTCTAGGATAAAATTCACCCCGCCCCTTTATTATGAATTATTGCATTTTTAGCAATTAATTCAAAATAGATTGATGTTGTGAAATTTATCCCTTATGAGAGATAAATTCTAACCCATTCATTTATGTTGAGATTTTGCATTTTTAGCAACTATCTCAATATAAATTAATGATCTAGAATTTATTTCTTTGGGTGAATTCTAATGTACAATTTTATAATTTTAGGATTTGCATTTTTAGCAAACTCTTTTATTATTTAATTGTCCATTATGAATTCATCCACTATCCTTTTTATTTTTATTTTGTAAATTTTAGTTTAGATTCAATAAATACATGAGTGAGGGATTATGATTGAAAGATTTTGGATGTGTAATTGAGAAATTAATGATGAAATTGAAGATTCAATTCGAATTCAAGGCTTAAATGGGTTTGATTTATTCCTCTCTTTTACTTTTAGTTTAATCATCTCATGCTTTCAATTATGTATCTCATATTTTTGGATGATGATTATTGAGGGCTAATCTCCCATTTATGGGATGAAATTTTGAAGCCCTCATGAGTCCAATTTAGTTAGTTTACTTTTTAGCTCAATTTTATTTACCTGATTTTTATTAGCTTTTGCATCTTAATTAGTAGTTATAAAAATTAGTATAGTTAGTTAGTTAAAATATTCCCTTGAAAAATTGAGAAAAAAATAGAAAAAGTAAAAATAGAAAAAAAATATAATAAAATGCAAATGAATCTATATATATGTCCTCTCCAATTTTGTGTTTCACCCTTAGATATGGATTGACTCCCTTACTTACCCTCTACACTAGTTTTGTTATAATTTTGTAGGTTCAAGGGAATTTTTGATGGATAGAGAAGTTGCAACAACGACATAAATCTACAAGAGAAGTAATTTTTCTTTCTATCAGTCAAGACCAGAGATCCGAGATGCCACAAATAGAATTACTTCTCTCAACTCTCGACATAGCACTGCGTTTCGTGCGTGAGGCGTCTCGCAAAGCGAAATCCAAACAAGGAACCCCCTCGTTACACTACTCCTGGGCAACGTCGATCCTAGAGATCCATAATTCTTAACATACTATATAGTACTACCATTACTGCTAAACTAACTATCAAAGAAAGAAAGAAAGAAAGAAAGAAAACAAAACAAAAGAAATAAAATAAAAGAATCTCCAATAATATCCTTGGGATGATGTAACCGAATAATACCTTATGTGCGATACATCAACCCCCATCAATCTAGTACACCATAATCATCTAAGATGTACTTTACCAAAACTCTATATCCTTTCCTATGTAGGATATATAAATACATATATATAGGTATTTTATGCTCACCATATATATACATATACCAATCATTCATATACCCATGGCCAAGTGCACATACCATATATGATGTACAATGGCCATGCAAATATAATACCCGACTATATGTAGTGCCGATAAAACTGCATCAATGCTATCATCTTCCCAGAGTTCGGCTCACGTAACAACTGGGGACCACCTGGTGGCGATCAACGACACCCACCTCGTGGTAACACACACACACGACGTCCCGGGAAGCAGTCATAGTTCCAACCGGCAATGAGACGAAACATACCCACCACGTCTCATCCCAAAAATATATATCTATATCATATAATAACACAAGGGACGACTATGACCTGGGGATTATCCACACCCTGCTCTATATGCCAGGATGCTCACCCTCTGCGCGGAAACTTCCCAATGATAGCATGAGCGGGGTATGCTTAACCACATAAGTATATATATCGCTCCTATACGCAATATACATACATCCATATGATCCCATCATATGATACAATATAATAAACCATCATATACGGTTAAATATCCATACCATGTATGACCACAACATAGATATATCCATATATTCATATTCATACATAGATATATGTACATATATTCACACATCGCTATTTTAATATATATACAAACTAATTCCCGTTCATATGTATAAGATATATAAACCCGGCTATAAGTATACATAATCCTCAATATACAAGCCGTCACCACAATTTCCAATAAATATACCTCGATATGTGAATACAATCCCTCACTTGAAACATATTCAGTCATTTTTCCTATGATGAATAGTCTCCCAAAACCATATGTATATATCTATACATATATATTCAACATTAGGGTTATCACCCAAGAGTATGTGTAGGAATCCATCACTACACGTTTCATCCATAACCAAAAGTACAATATTTACCTTTGTACTATTTAACCATAGGCACACACATGACTTAATAGTCTAAAGCCTCAATTTATTCCAACCTCTTTTCAAGTATTGGAACCTCACAGGTCATATCCCCATAATTACGAGTAAACTATCCTAACTAGAATCTATGCTACCGCTTATTCTAGTCGATAGTACGATCCCAAAGAGTTCTCAAAGTCACCTATGGTTCGAAATAAATCCCGGTAACCCTTACTCTTATAGAGTTAACAATTTCCCTTAGACTAAACTTTTCTAAGGATATAAGACCCCTCACTCTTTAAAGAGTATGCGACCCCTCTCTGTCAAATGGCCCCAATCTGTAACTTAACAATATCCTATCCTTATAAGAATTTGACATAAATGTCGGCCTAGAAAGTTCACCACATACATGGATATTTCTTATCCGATTATTCCAAAAAGTTCCCACTATAAAATACTAAGTGAGAGACCCCCTAAGTCACCAACAGATATCTCTTACCTTATAAAAGAGAACCCCAAATCAACAAAACCCAACCAAAAGGGCTAGAAGTCATCTTAGGAAACCCATAAAGCAGCCCATTAAGGAAGCCCCTAAGAATAAACTCCAAAAGAAAAGGGGGAGAAGAAATCCAAGTTTTGGGCTAAAAACAGGGGACCGGTCGACCGGAACCTGACCCCCGGTCGACCGCGGGTCCAAATTTTCCCTACGAAGAAATGCAGTAGGCTTTTCCTTTAAGGCGCGGTCGACCGGTCCCCAGACCGCGGTCGACCGGCCATACCAGTTAAGCTGGCCGATTTCCCTATTTCAGCAAACCCACGAAATTTATACCCAACTATCATCACCAAGTCCCCAAATCTTTAACCCAATAATGTTATTAACAAGAAAACCCATCCTACATCTCATCCCAACCATTTATATGAGATTAAACCATAGAATAACCATGATTTCAAGATTTAAACCCAGAAATCTATGTTTTGGTATTTATACCCAAAAATCCATTTCTTTACCCCAAAAATTATGAAATGAAATACACAAATAGCTATTTAGCAAGATTAAACACTTGCCTCAGATTTGTAGAGGTTGGATCGTCCTCGATGACATGGTTGGGCCGGAAATCCCAAGCTTTCTTCCTCTCTCTCTTCCTTTCTTCTTCTTTCCTTCTCTTCCTCTCTCTCTAGGGCTTTTCTCTCTTTCTCTCAAATGAGAATGGCTTAATCCGTAAGCCACTTAAACCTTTAAAACAAAATCCCAATTTTAAATGTTAATACACACTTTAAATGACTCGTTTACTCCAATTCAAGTCAAAATAGCTTAAAAACATTCCGGAGCCGAAATAAGACCCAATGACAGTCATTTTGACTCTCTCGACCCTTCCGGGACCGATGGTACCCTAAAAAACATCATCCGGAATACTTTAAAATATTCTCTATTTTAGGGCCTAAGTTCCCAAATTTTGAAATTCTCCAATTCAATTAAATTTTATTTTCCCAAAATTTAATTTCTCAGTCTCCAAAATCGAGGGTTGTTACATGCACACAGCTGCTCCTCTCTGAATTGTTAATGCGCCCAATGTTTGACCTCGAATGTTGCACTAGTCGCTCGTTAGTGAGGCAGTAATTGCAAGGCAAATGAGGTTTGAATCCAGTTCAATGCAAGAATAATTAGAGGGTCGGTCGCCGAATTCTATTACATGGCAACCATTTATAATGTTGCTGCAAAATAATATAAGGTCGGTAAATGATGCAAGATAATTAAGCATGCGACGCGACATTCTATTGGATCTAGACCTCGGGGGGACATGGTATCTAGGTGATAAATGTTATAGACAGTTGACGGGTAGCATCACGATCACTCACGACCCACCGCACCCAATGTCTTATTTGGCACGCCATCACTTTTTTGATCGAAACAACGAATGAGAGTTTGTTGGGGATGATTTAGTCATTACTAATCAAGCAGAATGGGATCTATATTGGAGCGTAGAATCTCGAGGTCTGGTGTTGCTGACTTATTTCCGTTAGGCTAACCACAATGGTATCGGATTTGTGCCAATGGTTCGTGCGGACTTAAAAATTCTATTTCCACCTCCGTCAACACCGAGGAACATTCCATATGATATTCAACATACCACACAATCATCTGAACGTTTAATTCTGGCAAGGTGGGAAATAGATGTGGGGGATTCTAAAGGTCGTTCAATGGAAGTTGATATTGCGAGGCCCACTACACGTAGTTGTGCACAGCTAGCCAATTCATATACGAAGGAGGATTAGAGAGCCATGTTTATAGAATGTGAAGATTGTTTGAAAACCATTCGGGAATAGTATTTTGAGCGAGAAAGAATGTATTACGAGAGAGAAAGGGCCCTTCGGGAGGAATTAAATAATTATCATAGTGTTGGAAGCTCATCTCAACAGTTCACGGGATCCGGCTCATCTCAACCGCATACGGGATCCGATAGTGCTCAACCTTACTATCCTACACAAAACTCTACGATGATTTATGCCTCAAAATTTCCCATCGTCCTCATATGTTCAGCCGCAACCCAATTATAGCGGCGATGACTTTATGGCTACCTTTTTTCCATCATATCACGATCGAACATTGGGGCAATGATTTATTGTTTTGTGTCTATTTAAGTTTTTTTGTGGATATGATTTATTGTTTTGTGGATACTTTATGGCTATTTAAGTTGTGTTAATAAAAAAATGTGGCACTTGTGTTTATTATTTGTTATTCATTTGTTTGTTTTGCGACATATTATTTATTACTCAAATTTTGTTCTCATAAATAAACTGCAAAGTGTCATATGTGATGTACAACATATTTATTACTCTTCTAATAATTTACAAAGCAAATATGTTCATAAACCATAAACGTGATACCTAATAATACAACATATTAGTTTTCCCTGACATATTAGTTATATATGATGTACAACATATTGGTTTTCCCTGACGTATCAAACTTAATGGTAGGTATGATTTATTACTGGCATTGTGATTATATATAACAGTGTGGGCGGGTAATAATTCCACTTTTGACTCGCATCAAGTCAGGTACTTGCAGACGGAAAACATTCAACCATCTCCCATTGGTCACATCAATTATTTAAACACTTCAATATTATAAATCATACGCAGAAGAGGACTCACATTACCATTTTCTTGATAAATGGATTCACATCCACGGCTCATAAATGAAGGCTTCCAACTACTTAACTCCATATTCAATTCTGACTTACCTTTTAGTCCTGACTATAGAGTGCCGCCTAACATTTTCATAGCCATCGAGCAAAGATGGAGGACACCTCCTAATGCTAACATAGGATGTACATCTAACGAGATCTGTGCACGTTGGTTTACGAAAAAATTGAAGTTCGACTGGTATGCCAAAGCTATAAATATTGGTGGTTGTGGATGGGATGAAGAGAATTACAAATTGTTAATCTACGATGAATGCTTATAGGAAACTTTGTGCAACAATTATCCAGGATGTCGGGCGTTACGTAGCGAAGCATGTTACCTCTTTCATTCGTTTCGTTGGGTAATTTACGATATTTTATTCTCACATGACAATTTCTAATGCTTATGAAGTCATTCTTTTTTTTTTCAAATGATACTCAATCTTTTTACTACAACTAGTAGTCCTATATGAGAAAATCACTTACAATTTCATAATGCCAATTATTAATTTAATTGATAATGTTATGTATAGAGAAAAACATCAAGTTTTGTTTCATTTTACATAAAACAAGGAAGTACATCGATACATAATATAAGGCTCTTCACGATACGAAATACACCAGAAACTACATCGATAATTCAACTTTTACGTCAAATATTCAGATGAATTTACAACGCGCTACTAAATTCACTAAACAGATAAGAAGGCTCTTCACGAATACTCCTTAACCCTGGGACTTTCTCACACAACCGTTCCCACTGTTCCTCATTTTTCACTATCAGTGTGAAGATTAAGGGATTCCACCCACATCCTCCATTCGTTAACACCATTTGGTAGAGGTCTAAAGTAAACTTTATCCATAACCACCGTAATTCAAAATTACATACAAGCCTAGGACGGTAATAGATTCTCATGATATTCTGCCATCGACCAATAATGGCTTGTATTCCTCCTGGGGTAACAACACTAGTGCGTTTTGAATAATATCTCTTAGAAATTTCACTGAGTAAGTACTAGTCATCGGCAGTTGACCATTGTGGGATATTAATTTCCTGGATAGTAATAATATTGCAAAAATTATTTTGTGATGACTTAATTTTTATTGAAGGCGATTATTTATATTGCACAAATCATTTCATTCTGGGCGAAAAACATTTCCACTTCTGATATACGTCATTTCATATAACTTTAGATAATTGGCACTTCAGGCGGAAAACACTTCCACTTCTGACAAGTGTCTTTACCATCTTTTCATTTCATTCTAGGTGGAAAACATTTCCACTTCTGACATACAGCATTTCATATAACTTCAGATAATTGGCACTTCAAGCAGGAAATACTTCCACTTCTGACAAGCGTCATTTTGTAAATTTTGGAGAGAGGAAACTATAAATCCTCCAAGTCTATTGTTTATGAAACCAACTTATAACCAATTCCGACTTAAAATTTCATTATAATGTCGAAAGATTCAATGGAGGAATTATTTATTGCAGCAGTATCATCCTCCAACCAATGTGTCTGAGCACATTCAATGGCAGCAACATTGCACAATCAATTCCAAAGAAATATTTTCATATCTCAAAATATAATGAATCTAGGAGAAATAAATGAATGAAGGGTTATACATCGGGATAGGAAAGCTGGCCATAACCGTATAATGGCTGAATACTTTGATGAAATTGCAACTTATGGTCTCGAACAATTTCGACGTCAATTAAGAATGCGACGCCCGCTATTTACGCAAGTAATGAAAGCTATAGAAAAAAAGATAATTACTTTGTTAAAAAAAGGGATGCCCTAGGGAGAAAGGGTCGATCCTATATAACAAATTATGTCGCTATAATGTGCATGTTAGCATATGGGTGTGTTGCTGACATGACCAACGAATATATAGGCACTAGGGAAACAACTGCCATCAAGTGTGTGAAGAGATTTGCATATACTGTAGTGAGGAGCGTTAAAAATGAATATTGTTGTTCTGCTACAGGTGAAGATGTTTCAAGAATGCAAGATGATAATGTAAGACGACGATTTTTCGGAATGATAGGAAGCATTGACTGTTTGCACTAGGAATAGCACAATTGTCCTCACGCATGGAAGGGACAATATAGTGGCCATGTAGGAGGTGCAACTATAATCCTAGAGGCTGTAGCTTCATATGATACGTGGATTTGGCATTCTCTCTTCGAGCTACCAGGTTCGTGTAATGACTTGAATGTCTTGGAAAAATCTACGGTGTCTAACGAGCTACTTGAGGGTAACACGACTCCTATAGAGTACGAAATAAATGGGAACTCTTACAAGATGGGTTATTACCTGGCATATGGTATATACCCACCATACGCTACAATTGTTAAGAGTTTCAAAAGACCAGCAACTAGAAAAAATGTGTGTTCGCCAGATATCAAGATGCAACACGCAAAGATGTTGAGCGAGCATTTTGAATATTGAAACAAAAATTCCATTTTGTAAAAAACCCGGATAGATTGTGGAAACACAATGACTTGAAAGTTATTATGAAATCATGTATAATATTGCATAACATGAGACTAGAGGACGAACGATGGGATCCTAATTGGCGTATTGAGTTTGATCCTACTCAAATGCCGCCAATTAGTCGAGACACTCTGGGGAATGCGTATGAGTACCGAGTGCGCGAGGCAATGTTGTACAATAAGAAAAAACACAATCAGCTTAGGGATGACCTTATGGAACATATATGGAATCTACATGCAGAGTCTGTAGTGGACGAGTGAAACTTGAAATAATTATAATTTATCGTTCTTTAATTCCTGTGTATTTAAATTAAATGGAATGAAAGATATTTCGATATGGTTCGTTAATTTAATAATAAATGCTACTCAACCTTGAAAACAATTATCACATTAATAGGAAAATAAAAATATTAAAAGAAAATTATAATAAGAAAATTCAAATAAAAATAAGCATTTAGTTTCCCCCTTGATGGTGGGTTTTCTCTAGATTGGGAGAGCCTACGCTGCAATATCTCGTTTGTTTGTAATTCATGAAGTTTCAATTGAACTGGACATAAGCGCGAGGTATCCATGAAAATTATAGAATTCTCAATTTCCTGTTTTCGTAAAACAACTAGCTCGTCCAACTTCGAATTGAGCTCCTCTTGAGTGCGTTGTGTTGCTACGAAAAATTCCTTGTACAAATCAGTAAAATTGCCTTACGCCTGATTGGGTGTTCCAGTGGGGTGTGCATGGCTTCAATGTCCTCACCCAACTCAACATCCTCGCCCACCATTCATGTGCCTAAATCTTCCTCCATAAATTGGGTAGATGTGTTTGCAAAATTATACTTTTGCACATCCTTTAAAATGTCAAAAGAGTCATCAGATACAAAATTTCTTCCGATTTCATTTCTAAAATCGTCGACTGCACGCTTAATCAGTCAAGAATTAAATCTTAGGAAATAATTAATTCATAACAATAAAGGATGACAAGACTAAATTTTAAATTATAAATATGTATAAAAATTATATTCTGCACATACCCACTCAGCTCGTGATGTACCGCTACCACGGGTCGCGCCAAACGCACGAGTTATTTTTGCGGAATACAACATACAATCTCGATTAATGGGCGTCCACTTGCCTTGCAAGACTTTTATGGATCGGTGATATAGTACACCTTCGATATTATTGAACTCCGTTTGAATCTTCTCCCACATCGTTCCACCGCATTGGTTAGTGCCGGTCTTTCCGTCGATGTAATATTTACAATATGCACGACATAATACGACTTCATCAAACGAGCTCAAATTGGGAAGCCTTGATGTTTGAGAGGGAGAGCCCATATTTTTTAATTTTTTGGAGTAAATAAGAATAGAAATTTTGGGAAGTTTATGTGTATGAAATTATATGGGGTAGAAAGTGAAATATTTATAGGTAAATAAGGATAAATAGCCGTTGGAGAGCCTTTAATATCAGGCGCCCAACATTTGTGTGCCTAGGTTAGGATGGGAAAGTTTTGTCCGCCTGATATGGCACGGACAAATGTTGTCTGTTTGTGCCACAAAATTGAATCCTCTATCCCCCTCTCCAACTATGGGGCGCTAAATGGATCCTCTTCAAAATTTAAAGAAGATGTTGCGTACTGTAAACACATATTCGTCAAAGTGAAGGATCCACAATGGGTTTAGATGACCCATTGTGGATGGCCTAAGGATAAAGGGTTGTTGATACCAGCATGGGGCTATGTATGCAACTTTTTAGAGTAGCTAGCTATGGCAGTGTATGGTTGTGTACCCAAGGGTGTAGAAGTATGAGGAAGTCTGACACCGTCTCTTCTCATTTCCTCTTACTTTGGCTTTGGATATAAAGATAGAGAGAGTGAGACATAAAGACCACGGAGAAGATTGTTAGAATGTTCAAATTCAAGTCAAAGAGGTTTTTGCGAAACAATTGTAAGTTACGTGGTAGCGAAGGAGGTGGAAAACTATGTGAAGGCGGCAGTGAAATAAAATGGGTGCTACGGCTAGGTGGCATGCTTTTACAAAATAGAGAACATGGAGACAATGTTGAAGAGGCATTAAATATTGTGAGAGTGCCAACTATTTCACAATGGCATGATATATCTATTCAAGCAACTTCAACATTTGGTAAGTCCACATACTTATTTACATCTCTATATATGCACTTTTCCTATATTTAATATGTTGGGGTACTTTGATAATTACAAATTCTTGGCTTACAAAAAGTTTTAGTAAAACTAATTTTACAATAGTGATATTGCCATTCTCCATAAACATTTTTTTCTTTTACTGTTCCAATTTTTTGTTGTGTGACATTGGCTATTGGAATGATTCGTGTGGCAAATACTTTTCAAAATCGATTAATAATGACATCAGACATTGAAGGGATTTTTTACTTTGGTACCTCATTATTTGCATCTTTAGACTTTGGTTTTTATTTCATTTTATTTGTAGACATTGGTAGAGTTTTTTGAATTTGGTACCTAACTATTTGAAGTTCCAAAATTGAAGATAACAATAAATGACAAAAATTTACCGAAGCCTTATAATAATTTAAATTCCAAACATATAGGAGGTCACATTAATTGTTCAAAATACAAGTACGTTCTATAAACTTAACCCCATGTACAAAGGATATACATGTAATTATCTCTCTTCTTAAAAATACCATAACATTATTAGTGTAACTAGTATTCAACTCAATGTGATGCGTGGAAAAGGGAATGAAAAAAATATAAATAAAAACTTACTTTTCAAAAATGATCATGAATTAATAAAAAAAGCAATGTAGGAAAAATAATCATTTCAGATAAATGAAAGGTAGAGAAAAAAAGAGATACATGAAGGGAGTAGAGAGGGAAAATGAAATATATAAATGAAGGATAGAAATAGAGAAAAAGAAATATATAAATCAAGGGAGAGAGGTTGATTATAGTAATAAAAATGAAGGTTTCAAATGCGTGTCACAATGATAGAGTCTAAAAATTCTCTATTTTACTATATTTTATATCGATTAGTGTGGTGAAGTAAATGATTACAGTACTTAATAGTTGTTTCGTTATATTTTTTTGTGAATTTTTCAGGTGAATTAAAGATGATATTGTCAATTGTAACTAGTTTGGAGCCAAAAGAGCAAAGGCTATTATTTAAAGGGAAAAAGAAAGAAGATAATGAGTACTTACACATGGTTGGCGTTAAAGACAAAGACAAAGTGGTGGTGTTAGAAAATCTATCCATGAAAGCAAGGAAACTCCTCCCTGGATTGGCTGGAGGCCAAGGCATTGTGAGGGCTTACCACACCATTAATGTCTAATCTAATCAAACATCTATTATAATTGCTTTTATTTACTAACCACTAGATTGGGTGAAAGAACTAGGTTTAAAATTTAATTTGATGAATCACTTTCATAACCTTGGCTATATTAGGTTTCTATTGTATTATAATCTTGTCGGTGGCATACTAAAGGGTGATGCACATCCGCCATGTGTTTTGAGTATGTTTATATAATGTTGAGTATCCCCTCAACTAACACCCTGCAAATTTGACCCGTAAGCACTAAACCAACAATATCAACCCCTATTTAAATTTATAGGGTCCACGTTTGTAAATTGCGGGCTAAATATGAGCCCAAGGTAAATATTTACGGGTCAAATATGGACCGACTCATCATTGTCCATATTAGAACCACAAGGTTCAAAAATGAAAAAACCCACTCCACCCACAACACTCTCTTTCTTTTTCTGTATCTCATATGCAAACTACTATTCTTTTATAATAACTACTCCTCTCTTAGATTGAGATTTCACCTTCATCTTGAGGGTTGATTCAAGATAACCTTTAGAGAAAATGGGTTAGCCCAACTCAAAACCAACCCGTCTTGGTGTGCAACCCATATTTGGCCCGTAAAATATTTCCACGCCCACTTAATACCACCCAACCGTCGGTGCTATCCTCAACCAACATATTGTCACTCTTACATCTCAACTTACACACTTCATTGACAAAATTTGGTAACATAATTAAACTTTCAATAATTATTCTCTTAGATGTGTAATAGAGAGGGATCAACCCTATACAGTGATTAATGCATCATTATCACACTAAGTGCATGAATAAACTCTATAGTTATTTGGGGTTTGGCCCCTTTTAATTTTTTGATATTAACTTTGGCTTCCGTCATTTTATTTTCTTGGGGTTTGTCTAGAAAATGTCTTTTTGCGACGCAAAAAAAGTTGCTAAAGTTTTTTGCGATAGAAATATAGAGGTTTAACTCAATTATCAAAAGCAAATGGGGGCTAAACTCCAAATAACCATAAATTATAAGAAAAGGTTGAATTTTGTAAAAAGCCCTCATGTTTAAGTAATTTTAAGAAATAAAGACTTGCCACATCATTGTTTAAGCTGGTCCTCGTATCAATTAAACACAATGTTTCCCCAAATTAAACAAAATAGCATTGTAGTAAGCATTATGGACGATAATAAAAGTAGCAAAGTTTGTGATAATTTCTTAGAGATGGTTATTTTTCCCGTCATCTTTAATGCTTAAGTTTTTTATAACACTTTATAATTACCATCACTAAAACATGTCATAAAAAAATTTCTCGGCATCTTAAATGTGTAAGATTTTTGTAGATACTTTTTAATTAACGTCACTAAAACAAGTCATTAAAAGATTGCCCAGATGTTTTTTTAACATCACCTTTTTTTGTCAATAAAGCATGATAGAAAATATATTTTTCGCACCTTGTATTGTCTCTAAAAAACACAAAAATAATAGTTTTAGCGACCTCTATTTCTAATCTCATATCTTTCTGCCGTTAAAACACATTACTACGTACTAGCAATGACTTTTTTTAATATCCGTAAAATCGGAAGACATTTTTTATAGTGGAAAAAATTAAATATAATATTTGTACAATAGAGAATTTTGACAGAAAATGATTTTGGTGAGAGAACTTATTTTATAAAATAAAATAGCAATGTCTTTTTTTAAAAAGTAAATGGGGGTGTGGGGGGGCATATCTCTAAAAAAAATACTTGTATTAAGAAAATATATCGATAAATTGTCACTATAAATCTTTTGAGAATTTGGTGCTTTGATATCTCTCCAATTAATTTTGGACACTTATGTCACAACTTAATAAAATAAACGTTTAGGTCCCTCACACATAAAAGCATGTGTCCCTCGCTCAATTTATCTAAGTTTGCATCCCCCGAGAAATTATTTTTCATAGTCCACCTTCGTTTTCTTCTAGATCTGAATTACAAAAATCCTCCCAGGAAACCATACATTGCTTTTCTTTAAAAAAATATATAATATTTTGTTATGACTCTAAAACCAAACTAAAATCCATATATAAAGTTAATTTCACAACATGTTCAACATGAAAAATAGTCAAATGCAAACGATAATTTGTTTAAATCAATAGATTTATGACTTTAAAAGGCAAAAAAATACCAATTTCAAATTTCATTTTCCCTCTAATGTAATCTTATGCATTCTAAGAATACCAAATAACTCATAAATTAAACAAAATATACGTTGCACAAATTAAATCCCATTTTCATTTTCTTTATTAATACTCAACACAAAATGGATTATAATACAAACATCTTCTCCTATATAATGATGAATAGACATAGTATTCACATTAAACTCACCTCAATCAATGATATCACAATCCCATCTAAAAAACATAAAAGTATTTGAAGATACAACTAATTACCAACAAATACACATAAATTTACGTGAAACATTAACTTTTATACCCACACACCGTAATAAATCATTGTTTTTTTAGGAAAACCAATATCATTGCAATAAAATCAATCAAAAGGAACATAATTGAGAAAATAATCCTCCAAAAAAGATAAAGTATCATTCAATGAACTAAATTCCTTAACATTTTTGTCATATTGAGCCAATAGATGAACTTGAGTTTCTTCTTTGACTTGAACTTACCTAAGAGTCCTACTTAAAGGTGAAGCACTAGGGATGATTTGGTTCCTCGTCCACCACCACCTACTCAAAATCATAGAAGGAATATTTGGAAAATCTTCGAAAGATAATCTTTGGGTTATATCAACGTGCTCCCTACTTTGGGCCCCAGGACACCTTCATGACCTCCCTCGCGAACTTTGAGGAGGGGTTTGTTGCCAAAATCGTCGAAAACCACCACATGGGTTTAGGTGATTCTGCTGACCTTACCATTGTTCTTCATGGTAGTATTCTTAGGGTGAGAGTGGACAAGGGTGATTTTTCGCATTCTAATTTTAAGTCAAGGTTTGTGGGGGTGCTCCTGATGAGTGGGACCTATGGGTGGATCACATCCTTTCCACCCCCTCAAATAAGGCTATTATCGAGGGGTTTGGCCTTGTCAAGAATATTGATAGTTTGAAGACTTGTACAATTTCAAAGCATGTCGCTTCTTTCAATTTCTTGGCCTCTCGATGGGGTAAGGACACACACATAACTGTGTGGGGTGAGTTTACTATAACTTTGGAGGATATTTATGCGTTGCTTACCCTGCCATACTTAGGGGAGCATATTTTTAGTGATGACAATGAGGATGCCTACGAGGAGGATATGGTGAAAGAGCTTCACTCAACTCTTGGAAAGTTTTCTAAGTATGTGTCCATTAGCCACACTAGTACTAGAAGGCATTCCTTTGCCAAATGGAAAAGATATTAGCTTAAAGACTTCGAGCAGTTACTTACGGGTGAAACTTCGAGCGGAGTGGCCAAGAGCCAAGAGGATCTAAAGATCAACTCCCCCTAACACTTGGTATCTATCTTTGTTACTTTCTTGAACAGGTTATTATTCCCAGGGAGACCAAATAACTCCCCTTCCGAGTTACTTTTGAGGTTGGTAGTGAGGCTTGCTCGAGGGAAAGTTATTACCCTCGCAGCTCCAACCCTTGGGTCCATTAACACCTGGTTGGACCGTGATCATGTTAACATTTAGAGGTCTTGTGGTCATCGTGATGCCATTAATTTTACTAACTCTTTTATTATGATGTCTTTGTAATTCAATCATGTCCCCACCTTTGCCCTAGAAGCGAGGGCATGTCATAGTGATGTTGCTCGAATTTTAAGATGGTATAATAAGTCCCACAGGAACTCTTTGGTTGGTGATTTTGATTGATAATGTTGATGAATTTTTCTTCCACCCCTACTGAAAGCATCATGCTGGTACCTTTACTTGGTGTTCCTTCTCAAGTGATGGGGGCACTTTGTATTGTCCCTCTGATGTACAGTTTATTTCTTTTTACCCGTGTATGGATGTGATGGTCATGTTACACCCACGTACTATCCCTTCCTTGACTAAGATAAGTCAAGGTGTTGAATTTTATCATTCTAAGAGAGTCAGAAGGAGGGTTTGGATACGATCAGGGTGTTCATACCCCTGGTGAACCTCTTTATTGAAGTTATATTTTGAAACCTATATGAACTTTACTTTCTAGGGGATGCTCTATAGAGTGAGTCATTTGGGAGGCCTATATTTGCCTCCTCGTGATTACTTACCATACTTTACCCACTTATGGTTCACTCTTTGGCAGAAGCAGGTGCTTCTTATATAAAATTATGTGATGGACGTCCCCCATGAGACTATTCCCATAAAAATCCACAATAATTGGTTCATGGGTAAAAGAACATAAAGGAATTATGACATCGCAGTAGCATTACCAAGACCCCTCTCAAGATGGTTACTCCAATCCTCGTAAGGCCACTGCTCGATGAGTTCATTTACTCAAAACATCCTAAGCCTCGGCCTACCAAGCCCAAGGGAAAAGTCAAGGCAAAAGCTCTAGCTTCTTCGAAGAGGAAGCACCATGACAAAGATGTGTCTAACTTCATTTCAGCTCTTTTTGTTGCTCCTACTCTTGCTCCTGCTTCTCCTCCATCAGCAGTGAGGACCAGGGCAAGCAAAAAAGAAGAAGAAAGTTAGTGGTGAAGCTTCTGCTCCTTTTCCTGCACGAGATCAGGGGTTTGAGACTGATGACCTTTGGGTGGATGAGACCTACAGAGTTATTCAAGAGTAAGGCTATGAAGACTTGGGTTGTCTTTTCAGGAGCCTTCTATCTTTTCCATTCCTATTACTGAAGGTACTATAGTTAACCTCTCTTTACATAGTGAAACTGGATATCATGAGGTTTCACATATTGGTTCCCCATTCTTGCTTATTTGAAGAGGAGCTGGTTGACTACGAAATCATTTCTTCCTATGGTGATAAAAATTCTTTTTCAAATGGTTTTAGTGACATAAACCTTCATGGTGAATATTATCTTGACACTTTTGCTTTATTACTAGTTTCGAGGGGGTTTCTCAGAAATGATACTATGATACTATGATATATTCCCCTTCCACCACCAGTCCAACTACTAGGCGTCTTCCATATGGGCAGAGCAGTCGCCTAATTATTACAAGTCCTTTCTCCTAACTTTCTTTGATTACTTTTTGTTATTAAATTTCATAGTTTTTATTTGATTTAATATGTCTTGTGATACTTCACAAGTTTCTTTTGTTGGGACTTTTGGTCCCTGACATCCACCTCTTACCCGAGTACCCATTCCAAGGGAAAGGAACTCTATGCTCGTCTCTTCTATGGGTCTAGCTAGAGAGGTTTGTCTTGTAAATTTTACTAACTATCCTTATTTCTTTACTTGTATAGTGTTTTATTAACATGACTTGCTTTATTGGCTCTATAGATTTCTTCTATATTCCCCACTACTATAAGGGCCTCCTCTGTGACTTCTCATTCTGTTCAGGTAATAGTTGTTGTTTCTAAGTCTTTTTATTTGTTTCCCCCTTAACTTTATTCTGTTTTCATTTCTTTTATATGCTTACAGAGGAATTTTTCTTCCATCCACGGTGCTCCACTTTCTGCTTCTTCCGTAGTAGGTGTCTCTACAGCTTGACCCCCTGCCCCTTCCTCATTAGAGGTATTCTTAGCATTTTCTTACTTCCAGCATTTCCTTTGCCTGAATTCAGACGCATGACATAAACTTATATGTCTATGTCGCATATATCATATCTCTTTATAGGGTTCTCTTTCATTTGTCCCCTCTTCTACTGGGGGAGTGGTTTTGCATACTTGGGTTATTATCCCAGGGCAATCACCCTCTGGGAGGTTATCTATTCCACGGGTATGTGTGCACATGGATAAAAAGCATCAGATCCATCCTCTACCTTCCTAGTTAATTTTCACTATTGCCTCCAACGATCTTGTCTCATAGGATCTTAGACCCTTGCAGGTATTAATATCACTATGAGTTATTTTATTTCTTTGACTGTGTTCTTTCTTAACATGTTTGTTAACGAATCAGGGTACCGCTGCTGCATCGGTCTCTCCCGTGATTACTTCCTAGGTGGCCCCTATGGATGTTAGGTCCTCTGATACTACTGGTTGAAGTGGAGGCACCATCATAATGCCTCTCTTGATATCTTCTTTAACATAGTATTATGACTTGTCTATATTTTTTTCTTTATTATGCAAGTGATTTACTAGCACTCATTTCTTTCCTCATTCATAAAATGGTATTGATGAAACTTCTTAACCTATGGACCCTACTGCGAGTCTTGCGAAGGTGACCCCACATATACTATACATTTCCTACCTAAGAGACACTTTCTTCTATGTGCCATCCTTTTCCTAACATTTCTATATTTTTACTTGCTTTCGAGTCAATATAGGTGAGGTCCCATTATCTGTGGGAATTTTTGTGAGTTTTGGGGTAGTGACTCCCCAGATATTTCTTTGCACCTATCAGTTCATTTTTCTTAGACTTCTTTCCTTTTCTATTATGCTCGAGAATCTTCATGTCTTTCTCACATACTTGTAATCGTGGCCCCTCTATCTGCGGGACTTTCATCTTGATTATCATGTTAGCGTTGCACTAGTTCCTGCACCTATAGGACCTTTGACTAGCATCCCGGAGGAGGATACCTTAGTATGTTTGGCATACTATACTTTTAACTTGTGTTTTCTGTCCAAGGGTTTCTAACACTTTCTTGTCTTATTATTTTTAGGTGAGTGTTGCAGTTGTCCTAGCTATAGTGGGACCTTTGACTAATGTCTCAAATGAGACTATCTAGGTAAACACCCTGTATACCATACCTTTTAAACTAGATTTTTTTGTGCCAGCACTTGCTAACACTTACCTGTTTCCCTATTTTCAGGTTAGTGTTGCGGTTGTTGTGATAGCCGTAGTACATCTTGGGGAAGCCGCTGTGAGAGAGGTATTATATTGTCATACCATTTTCTCATTTCTACTTCCCCTTTTCTTCTTGCTTTTACTGTGAAAGTGTGCTTGCCATCACACCCTTTTTTCCTTATTTTTAGGTTAGCGAGGCGGTTGTTCCTAATTATGTAGAACATTTTGAGAGTGCTATACTGGTCACTCCTCGGGCATTAAATTATTATACCTGATTTATTTTTAGATATTCATTTATAACTATGAAAAAGTACATTGATGCTATCTTTGCTCTTTTCTCTATTAGGTCAGCATCCAAAGTCTGGTATTACCTACTCGCTTTGGCAACAGTATACTTACCCCTTGAGACTTGGGGTAAACTTTCTATTTCTTTCTTCTCATTTAGGAAAAGGCATTCTATTGTCTATCTTTCTCTTTCTGTGACTTATCATTTCAATGTTTCTCATTTTTAGGATCCGGTGAGTGAGCCTGTCGAGGCAGCTGATGATGAGGGGAAGAGTTCTAAGGACACTCATTTAGATGGTGTTGTTGGATCTGATGAGGATTCCTCTGTACCCCTCTCTAAGATTGAGTCCTGTAATATGTGTTATGATGATATTGAGGTAGAGGCACCCGGGGTTTTCATGAGAGCTTTATGGTGAGAGAAGCTGCCTGCGAGGTTCAGGACCCATGAGTCCGATATGATAGATATGATCATTGAGCATCATCCTCAGAATTTCATGCCCCAGAGTGTGATCAACATTAATAGCCTCACGGTCTTCAACTTGAAATCCCTCGTCGATTACCTCAATGAGCTCTTGTCCATTCACCCAACTGATCTGACTAGTGGAACGATTTCACTATTCTTAAAGGATCTCTATGACCTTTAACGGTTCTACCACTTCCAATTAGTCAGGCTTTATTGTGAAGTTTTCCCCTTTCTAAGTGATCCATTTAGAGAGATGATAAGGCTTCATGTTTCTAGACGGACTAGAGTTCAGTAGCGATAGGCTGAGGTCGTTCGCATTTGAGGCTAGATTCATCTTCTAGAGGCCAAGTTGGTCAAGATTGAGGCTAGTGACACTGATGATGAGGCCAAGATGGCCAGCCTAGAAGAGAAGTTCATGCAAGAGGTTGGCCCCTCTTTCATTGACATGCGCTCTCGAGAGATCGTCTTTTTTATTTTATCTATTTGATGTACTTTTGAGATGTATACTTTTCCTTTTCTTCTATGTACTTTGGATTTCTTCTTGAACATGTAAAAAGATGCTGGTATATTAATAAAAATGACCATTTTGTCTTCATTTATTTCTCTTATCCACGTCTCTATGTATTTTGGCATTTATTCACTGTGAGTTGCTATATGCTTCGTGAGAATTTTGACATTGCACAGACCCGTATTCTATGGGGTATTTGCCTTGGATTTGATTAAGTTATCATTTCAGAGCTTCTCCTCTAACTGTGGGGTATTTTCCTGTGATTTGAGCAAGTTATCTTTTTTAGGGTCGCCCCTCTGACTGTGGGGTACTTGCATATCGACTGAGCAAGTTATCTTTTTAAATTTTCCCCTCTAACTGTGGGGTACTTGCATGTATATACATTTTTAGGGAATAACTTGGGATGGGTGACCCCCTTCTCTTTCCCAAATACGCAAAGGATAATCATAAAAATGGAACTAAACAAAGAGAATAACTATTTCTTTTTTAGTAAACTGCCCATAGTCTGCAGGGTCCTTGTTCCAAACTTTAACATTGGAACTTTTACTCTTTTTTATTACTTAGAGAAAAATATAATGTTAGTCTATGGAAATAGTTAAACGGATGTGTCTATAGGGACTTTGCTCACTATACTTTGCGCATGGGATGGATGTACCCCTAAGTATAATGAGGAAAGTTCCTTTTGTTATGGACCCTCTTCTAATATAACCGAGAGCGTTACTATTTAAGAAAGAAAAAACATCAATCTGGTGTGCCCAACTCACAATGCAAGTAAATAAATCATGCACAAAATTTCAAGTGCTGGAAAAAAATAACTAATATTCATTCTTTTTTAACTGTAGTTAGTATCTATATTGTTTTAAAGAAATATGCTCATAGCTTTCTTTACAAAAAAACATTTATATATTAGAGCAGGTTGTTCAGATTTTCAAAAGAACTAAAAACTTGGAAAGAGTTAGGAATAATACATCTTCAACCACTTATAGTTGACGGACTGGAGGCATTCACTCTCAGGATCCCCCGTCTGAACAAATCATTATAAACGGTATATGACTTTCTCATATGGGAGTTCAACTTTCTTGCAAGTGCGAGGTGGACTGGAAGCATTAAAACTTTCTTGCTAAGTTCCTTCTTTCTCCATCTAGTTTATTGTAGAATGGCGTATCCATTAAATGGGCCTCCTCTATAGAAAATGGTTTTTTTTATGCCTTTATCAGATTTTGATGACACAAACTTTGGCCTTATCACATTGGTGGAACGTGGAAGGCACTAATCTATGGGTATGTATCCAAAATCTTCCAATTAGCAGTCGATAGCTAGTGTTGGCATTGATAACATGAAACTTGCTGTGGGAGGTGAAGTTACCCAGCTTGATGTCCAGATTCATATATCCTAGTGATTGCATGCCGGCACTGCCAAAACCCGAAACCATTAATGGTATCGACAATATCTTGTCTTGAGAGATGCCTATCTCATATAGTGTGTTGATGGGAATGATATTTATGGACTCTCCTCCATCCATCAACACCCTGAGAAAAATAATCCCATTAATGAAAGCTGTCACATAAAGTGGGCGATTGTGAAAATATAGTACTTGTCTATCTGCTTTTGTAAAGACCACCTCTGAAGTGTATCTTATGATAAATCGCCCAATGGGTCCCGTCCAATTCAAAAAGGGATCCTCTCTCCATTGCACTAACTCTAGAATCTTTTTGTTAATGACCACCCAGGTGTCATACATCAACCCTATCTAGTTGAAAAATCATTTAAACTTGGGACTCCTTATTACAACTTCTCACTCAGAGTGTCACTCCACTTCATAAGTTTGAGCATTGCAGACATACTCTTCCTCAGACATTTATCCTTGATCTAGATCAAGGCCTACATCAGCTTTACCTTCTCGGGGTTCACTTACTCAACCCCCTCATGTTCAACTTTTTCTTGATCATGGCCGAAAAACCATTCTTCACATATCCTCTCATTGCTCCAACACTTTTCAGGTTCTGGAGCTTCCTTTTCTTCATCATATGCCACCACCATATTGGTAGTGACATACTGATGTGTTAGTAGTGGGTTTTTGTTAACATCTACAGGTGGTATGTGCAAATTTTCATTGGCCACTTTCTCACCAATAATTCTCCATAAGTAAAAATAGTGCTTGGTAGCATGTTGCACCCTCTAGTGAAGCTCACAATACTTGGCATTTGCCTTCTCTATTGCTATTGGGACTTTCCTAATAAAGAAGGGAATCCCATTGAATCCTTTGGGATAATTTTTTGAAAATGTTGAGACACCAATAGATGGTTAAGAGTGGGGTGGACCTGCTAACCCCTCTTGCACCAAAGTGTGGTAGTAGTCCATGGCCTTAGCAACATTACATGGCAGAAGTTGTGGGATATCGTCCCTAAACTTCATTTTTCCTGGACTAACTGCTTTGAAACCTGAGCCTCCCTTCTTTCCCTACGAATTCCCATCCACGTAATTAACATCTTCTCTTCGAGAGACCTAAAACCTTCCTAAGCTTAGAGGCACTTTTGTCCTTCAACTTGATGATCTGGGTTTAATGATTATTGCTATGTTGCTGGCTGCTCGAGTGAATTCTATAAATGTACCATCCCTGTTCTCAGTGCCCAAGTGGATCTTGTACTCCTCTAGGAGTCCCTTAACGCATATCTACAATAGTCTTGACTCAACCACATCCTTATTAACATACAACACCCTCTCGTGAAAGCGCTTGATGTATTACATCAGCTCCTTCTCTGGATTTTGTACCTCCTTAGCATGGTGCCTTAATGTAAACTCATCTTTCGCCATGAAAAATTTATGGAGGAACTATATGTGCATCTCTTCCCATGTTGGGGTGCTGTTTGGTGAAAAGTGAGGGTACCAGGAGTATGCCTTCCTTGTGAGAGTTTTTGATAACTTTTGTAACGTCAAGTATTTATTAATTCCATGTACTTTCAAGTACTCTACGAACCTATTTACATGTTCTCTATGGTTTTCCCCATTGCCATTGAACTTGATGATTTTTTTAAGAGCATACCCCTCTGGGTATGGCTTTTCATTGATACTTTTCGAATATGGAGTCTGTAGCTCCTCGTCCATGTGAGGGGTTTATCTTTGAGAGGAAAGCAACTTTTTTACTTCTTGCATAGTAATAACCTTAGAAGGAGACTCTTCCACCACAACCTTCTTCACTACTGGTGAAGTAATTGGTGTTGTTGTTTGCTCCGCAATCACCTTCTACGGTGGAGCCACTTCTTTGGTCGTTGTTATTGCTATGAATACTCCTTTAGTCGGGGCTACCGTCAGTTTCATGCAAGTTTTGCCAACACTTGCCAAATCAACATTATTTTGGTTCAGAATCTCAAAAAAGATACTCATCAAATTCATACCTAACAACGACATTGCTATTTCCGCGCTAGCCTATCCTACTTGAGGAGAAGGTGATCTAACTGGTATCACCACCACCTATTCTTGTGTGGTCTGGTGGATCTAAACTGCATTACCAGCCAGAGTATCTTTAAAAATTAGTTGCTTGGAAACATTATAACCTTCTTTGACCATGGTAGTGAGGATACCTCCCCAACGGAGTAGCTAAACGTAGGTGGGTGGGGTAACTGGGGTATGTGAATAATTGGAATAGGTGAGGTGTGACCCACTCCAATGGACTCTATCTTCAAGTTCCTCATAGTCTCAAGAGAAGCTCTGGTAGAAAAATTCCCTCTTTTGGTAAAAATTGAGTAAATGTTATGACCTCCTCCTGCAAGAAGATGAACTTCACAAATAAAGATGGTAACTTGGAGAGAATGATCTCCCGAGAATGATGAATGTGATGATGGGGGTGGAGAAACAATAACTTAATACTTAAAGAGAGATCAAGGAGAGAATACTTGGTCTGGTGTGATTTTGGGAGAGTAACGACTTAAACTTGAGTTTTTTATCTTACTTGACCTTACCAAAGGGTCCTATTTATAGGTGAGGCACTAGAGCTGAATTGGGTCTTTTGGGGTGCCAAAAATAAGAGGGAATCTAAGGAAGAAGGTCTACAATGTACCTTTTGTCCCTATATGTTTGTATCTATCTGTCCCTTCTAACAGGAAACACCTGGTGCAAACCAAAGTTAAAAAGCAAATATGTCTCCTAATGGTGACAAAATATGTGATTTGGTAAATACCTTTTCAAACGGTTACTTATTTTACAAACATTGCCAAACTTGAGATGGACCTTGAGGGCCACCCTCTCTAAAATCATGTTGTAAAAGTGATTTTTCTTGTGAGCAGTCTCTTGTCTACTCACTTCAGTTATAATAAAGTGTAGTCTATGTAAGTTCTTGAGTGACTTCTAGGGGTCTCTCTACTAGTACTCTCTCTATCTTAAAGTGATAAATGGTTGATCTTGCTCAATAAGCCTTATCTTCTTATCTACCAAACCAAAACTCCCTGGAGATCCTAATTGTCTTGTTTGAGCCATGTTTTCTCAACTAGGCTACCTGCGTAAGAAACTAAACATTAGAACTTTCTTTCTCAAAATGTGAACAATTCTTAAGATGAGGGGCCACTAATGGTGGATCCCCTAATCCTCAGTCATATATCTTTATAGTATTGCTTTTGGGTAGAGGTTCCACTCAAGGTGAGTCCACTCACCCTAGTTCATTTTACCTTGTTTCATAATTTATGCAGTGAGAGGGAGGCACTGGAGGTGGACCCTTTCGTTTCTATGTTTGTATTTAGCAGAGGGGTCACATGTCTTGGACTCCCTCGCCATAAATTCCTTTCAACACTGAATGTGGCTGAGGGGTCACTCGCGGTGCAACCCCTCACCAATAATTATTATTGTTCATATGGCTTTTGGTCACTCATGGTGGACCCCTTCACCACAAAACTACTGTCACTCATGGTGGACCCCTTCACTCAAGGTCATCTATGGTGGACCCCCTCTCCCTCAAGCTTCCTTTTGGTTTAGTCTTGGCAGAGGGGCCATTCAAAGTGGAATCCCTTACCACAAACCACTTCTTGGGTTAAGATTGGTTGAAGGGTCCACTCATGGTGGACCTCATCCATGAGGTGTTGGTTTTGCTTCTTGTGATGCCCCTCTATAGTCTTTTTACCAAGCCATTTTACAAAAAGAGATAACAATATTGTGTCCAAGACGATTACATAATTTAAAAGTCTCAATAAAATTTCCACTTTTAGATCAGTCTTGTTCCTCCCTACCTATCATTGAAATCACATTCTGATAGTCACCTTCATAAATGAAGTGTGAATAACCATAAGAAATAGAGAAATCAGTAGAGATGCTTGCGGCCATGGATTCCTCTTGTTCAACAGTGAAAGGTTGCCAAATTCTCCAGGACAAGGTAATGATAAACCGACTCCGCCCATTGTGAATATATACCCCCATACCTTAACTCTTTTAATCATTGAAAATTACAACATCAAAGGTTACTTTTATGTTGTCCATCTAAGGAGACTGCCATTTTTAAGCGTTTACTTTGTTTAGGTAAGGATCTTTGGACCACACTTCTCTACAATCAAGAAACATTTATGTGAAACTAGAGACTACATCACACACATTGTTCCCATTTTCCCCATGAAAATTATTATTTCGATTGAGCCATAATGCCCAAAGTTCTACACAAACATAATTGAATAGTTTTCGAGATAAAATGTTATCCATGGAAAACACCCATACTCCCAAATCATCATTCAATGGGAACATATAATCATAATTTAACCCATAAAATTTAAGCACATCTAAATCCAAAGGGCATTTCATGAAGATATGTGAAGCTGAATCTTTCCCATACTTGCAAACAAAACAAATCTGATCTAAAGAGTTCATAATACGCCTATGAAAGGTCTCACTCATCGGAAGGAATTAGTGCAAAGCTAGAAAATAAAAAGCTTCACCTTGTTTGGAACCACACATTTCCAAATAAAATTCCAATTGGTGGGACTAGAAGACAAAGAGGTATTAGCATTGCGGTTCGTACCATTTACAAGGCCATAAGCCCACACAATACGATACTCGCTTTTTATAGAAAATTTACCATTTTTTCGAAGTTCCAATTCTCTTTGTCCCCCGCTAGCGGGTACTTGAGAGGGATACTTTGGATATCATCAATTTCCTTTCATAAAACAAATGGGACATGAGAGAAACATCATATTGACCCGATAATGGGTCAATGAGATCACTTATAAAGTGGGTGTTAAAAAATTCATATTTCTTTAAAAAAATGTTTCAAGTTATGAGGTTTAGGATTCCAATTGTCCTCCCAAATTTTAATTTGTTTCCCATTTCCCACCCTGCATCTCACCCTGTCTCTAAAATCACCCTGGACTCCAAAATACTACTCCATATGTAAGATGGGTTATGACCTCGCTTGGCATTCTAAAAGGAGCAATTTGGAAAGTATTTATCCTTTAAGATCCTACTAGTTAGGGAGTTTGGGTTTGTCAAAATTCTCTACCCTTTTTTACTTAGTAGTGCAAGATTAAAGGTTCTGAGGTCACGAAAGCCAAGAACAGCCTCTTTTTTTGGCTTGCACAACTTCTCCCAGCTCAACCAACAAACCCCCTTGCCTTTTGTTTTCATGGTCCCACCAATGTTTTTTATAAGAAATATAAGTTGCTCGCATACATAGTTCGAGAATTTAAAGGAGATGATAGCATATGTAGGGCATGCTTAAGCTACAACTTTGATAAGTATTTCTTTCCCCTACTTGGATAAAAGGATTTCTTTCCACCCGTTAACTTTCTTCCACACTTTTCTCCCTCAAACCTGTAAAGACCACCTTTTTAGACTTTCCCGCAATGGATGGTAGTCCAAGGTATTTATTGTGACCACTTACCTCCTGGATCCCAAAAATATCACTAAGCTCCCTTGTTTTAACCTTGGGAATATTCCTACTAAATACCACCCGACATTTCTCTACGTTAATTTGTTACCCCGACGCACACTCATACACATCAAGGATATTTTAATCTCAATCATCTCACTTCTAACTCCCACACCAAAAATGATAATATCATCCACAAAGAAAAGATGGGAAACTTTAGGGCCATTTCTACTAGCCACCCAAACCGCAATTCTACCCACCAAAATGGCTTTTTCAAAGAAAGAAGAGAGGCCCTCCGCACACATGAGGAAGAGATAAGGTGATAATGGTTCACATTGTGTAAGAACCCTTTTGGATATGATGTGCCCCTATGTATACCCATTAATTAAAAAGAAAAAGAGGCCGAAGAAACACAATTCATAATCAGCCTAACCCAATTTTAATAAAAACCCATTTTAACAATCCAATTTTGTAGGAAAGACCAGTTCACCCTATCATAAGCTTTACACATGTCTAACTTTAAAGAGAAGCCTCCTTTATCCCCCTTAATTCTTTTACGAAGAGAATGGTTTAATTCAAAAGCTGAAATAACATTATCTGTTATAAGTCGGCTAAGAACGAAAGCGTTTTGATTTTTCATGATTATAAGAACCAAAACTCGCTTAAGCCTACTAGCCAAAAATCACATATATAGTACATACATATAAAACTTAACAGGTTACACACATAACAAAGTTCATATATCTCTTCATAGTAAGGAAACATAAAATCAAATTACACTCATAGTTTGAGTTCATTGTACATTTAATCAACAAGCACACGCATAAATAAAATGGATTATACGTTTACTAAAAAAATATATGGACAAATAATCTATTCTTCGCATAAATTTCTAAGTACACACATATATATATATACAATTGTTTTGTGTAAATAACTAATTACACATGTATATATATATATAAGCATATATAAAAAAACTACATGAAAAAAATTACGCTCCAAATATTACTTCATTAATATCCATATCATTATAACAAATAACTAATTCACACACATTTGAAAATGTTTTTTTACTTTAATACATTACAAAAATTTGATTTTAGACTTCAATACAACTTTATCAATTTTTAAACTTTAATATATTTTTCATTGCTAAATGAGATTTTGTCAGTAAATGTCACCAAAGATCACTTTTACTATGAAATCCAAGTATGCAATGTGGCGCCCCAATCCGAGTTTGGGCCCACCAAAAGGTCTACCCGCACTACTGCCGAGGTGTCAAGAGAAAAACCTTTAACTTTGATTTCATTTAAGAAAATATCCTTTGAAATATACAGTTGACTTATTTATTTGTGTCTCAAATTATATATTCAGTTTTAATTTATAAAATGGTGACTACTTATTAAGTTCGTGAGTTTGTTGAAACATTTATAATAAAAGAGTTTTGCAATTTCGTTGAATAAATAGGAGTTTAGAGTAAATTCTCATTGCTCTGTATTATTAAAATCAAACTTGAAGTAATTTCATTAAAGTTCAAATAATAAAAACCAATGTTCGAATTTAAATTACATGACTAAGTAAATATAAATCAAAGTTCAATTATTGTGGATAACTCTCCTTTCTTTTTACGGTATCCTTGTCGTTGCCTCTCCTTAAGTACTTGGGGGTTGGAAAATAATGGGGTATTAGTGTACACCCGGTATAAGAAATACTACTAGTGTATATATCGTACAAAAATATATCTATACATATATAATGTATTTTATCAGTTATGAAATCATCCTTCAATTGATTAAGTGTTCTCACGCATGTTGTATTGTAACCATGAAATTGGCATTATGACTATGCAACTCAGGCGATGAGACCACTCACACTTGATCTTTCTTTTAATACTACTTGTATCATGTTAATTTAACCATTAACATACTTTCACATTTTCCAAGTTGTCACATAAACTTACCTTTACAATAATGAGCTTTATGCACAAAGTCATCTTTTCACTTGCTTCAACGGGGGTACCAATCACATGTGTGTTTATGGCATTGCACCAACTTCCATATTGATGCAATATTCTCATTATCAGTGGTTTCAGGTCTAAGCATTAATCCGCACCGCAGGGCTCCGGGCCCTCCTTAAATTTTTTGGTTACCTCCGGGTGGCTTTACTTTTTTACATCTCCCTTTTTCCTTTCTTTCTTATCCACTTTTAAGTCGTTTTCCTTTATTCCATTTATCAGTCGATGAGGCCAAATACCCAAGACAAGACTAGTTCCAACTCACTTTATTTCTAACTTTCACACTTTATCAAAAGTTCATTTTTACTTTACCTCTAACTCGGTATTTTACCTTTTGAAAATAACTTTATTTACCATTTCTTGTGAAACTAGATCTTTTGAGTTCAAATACTAATTTCATAAAATTTTATATACTTTTTAATCATTCACGCACACTAGTTAAACTTGCATTTTATTCATTTTGCCAAAATTCTCTTTTCCACCTTTACTTTCCAAAATATCATTTTTCACCATATACTTTAAAGTCTAATTCTTTAACTAGAGTCCTTTTTGTTTATTGAATTTATTATTTAGTCCACCTTTCATATAAAATAACACTTTCGTACCATTCGCGATTTTACCCCCAAAACTTTACTACTTTCAGTTTTAGCCCCTCATTTAATATTCTTTAAGAACTTTCTTCGCATAAATTGTATCATTTCATGTGAATAACATTATGAAATTCTCAAGTTTATCATTTCATTTTCAAAAGCTCATTTTTATACACTTTTAACATATTTAACCCATTTATCCCAACTACTTGAGTTTATGTTAATAAAGGCTAGGTTTTATGCCGACAAAACCAATATATGCATCATATTATTTCTTCAACAAGTTCAATTTAATATAACAAGTTCAATATTATTTCTTTAACATATTTTTTATAAGAAATAGTTAGCTTAAATATTCTGAAATGTATCCTTCTCTCAAGCTTTAACTTTTATCCATTTTTTACCATATATTCTTCATCATATATTCATATGTTGAGATAATACGCATAAATAAGAATGTGAATCATACATATACATATATCTATCATGCTTTGATTCAAACTTGAAAATAGTGTAGAACCTCCACATCTTAAAAAGATAATAAACATTGAAGAAGATGTTGAATAAGCTCCTAACAAGCTCCAAATATTCTGAAAATGTATTCTTTCAAAAACCCACTTATACACCCCGGAACACCCTTTTATGATACTTGAAAACACTTAAAAATGGAGTATGGGAGTGTAACTAGTTTGTATGAAATATAGGGAGGATAATAAATATTTTAGGTGAGTAAAAATGGAGAGAATAACGAATTCGAATTGGTCTTAATGCATAATTTCTCTCAGCATAAATGGAGGAGATAGGGTGGGTAATCCTTCTCTGCTTCCTCTTAAAGACCCTAAAACCCACCCTAAACATTACCTACCCTTTAGGAGAGTCCCCCCCCCCCCCCCCCCCCGCCAAGGTTAGTCAAAGTCGCAGAGAAATGTGGTCCAACAATGTGTGAACTCGACAACTTTCAGCCATCCACCCTTGTCACGGTCAATGACCGTGACAAAAAAATATCCATTTTTATCACGATCATTGATCGTGACAAATACAGTTGTCACGTTCAAAGACTTTGAAAGGTCTTTGACAAGTTTGATAGTAAAAAATCCCTCGCCTTTTCTTTTTTCCCACCGTTTTCACTTCCCCCCATTTTCTCTCTCTAAGCGACTGCTCTTTCTCTCTACGATTTAAGGTATGTTTCTTCTATCTTTATCTTTCATTTTTATATATGTGTGTATGTTTGTGTATATGTTTTCATGTATCTGTAAATGTGTGTGCGTGTACAGGGTGTGTGTGTGGTGTGGGGGGGGTGGTGTGGGGGGGGGGGGGAGGGTTCAGGGGTTGGTGGTGCAGGGGGTATGGGGGATGGGCTGTGTGTGTGTGTGTGTGTGTGTGTGTGGTGCAGCAGGGGGTGGGTGTGTATGCATGTGTGTATATATATGTGTGTGCAAGTGTGTGTGTGTGTGTGTGGTGGGGGGGGGGGGGGGGGGAGGGGGGGTGTTGAAATTAATTGGTGATTGTTTGGGACTTGAAATTAATTCTTAATTTAGGACTTGAAATTAATGTTTAGTTTATGACTTAAAATTAATTGTTAATGTTCATTTAGGACTTGAAATTAATGTTTAGTTTAGGACTTGAAATTAATTGTTAATGTTGATTGGGTGATGTTAGTTGGGATTGAAATTAATAGGTATTGTTAATTTTGATTGAATCTTATTGTTTAGAGAATAAAATTAATTTGACATTATAAATATTATTTCTATATTTTTTTTAGGTTTGAAATTGTTAATGTTGAATTAATTGAGTAGATGAATTAGAAGGAGTATGGGATACATATTTGTTGGTTTGTTGTTGATGTTTAATTATATTAGACAGATGTGGTTAGATATGGAAGTTGGTTGTCAAATTTTTTTTTAAAATCCTTAATTTAATTCACACTAATAAATCCTTAAATAATTTTATTGTCTTAATTTGTTGGGTCGGTTAATTTTGGAAGTGGCATGATCACTGGATTATTATCAAAATAGGGTGAGGGGGAGTTTTGAACTTTTTCTAAAATTACTGTGTTACAACCCATTCGAGAGTGGCACGACCACGGACTTATCATAATAAAATGAAACATACTTGAAATTACACAGAGTGCGCATAGATACTAGCCTTCTAGTTCTTATGCATACGCATTCAATAGCCCTTATACCTGTTCGAGAGTCATTACCCCTGTAATGAGATCTCTCGAATTGTCCCGTTTGGACAGTTTGGGACTGCATAATTTCTGTATAATAATATTCTTAGTGGCTTAAACTTGTTACTTTTAGAGGAAGTTATGCAGTCGTATCTTAATGTTCTCTAGGTACATACTAGATGATGTGATGTTGAATGTTATTTCAATTATCAATTGAAATAACACTCACACTTACAAATCTACGTCGTGTATTTGGAGAACTATGGGGATATGCTAAAAAAATTTCCTCAAATTGGAACAACGTGCATGAACTGTTAAGTATATTACAGAAATATGCAGTCTTGAAATAGGAATTAATATTATAAATTGAATTTGGAATTTAAAAATTGAATATAAATAACACATAATTAAATGAAAAATACTATAAATTTTATACAACAAGTAATAGGTGATTGTTTATACTAATCGGAACTAAATGTTCACACTTTTGTTTATACTAATCGATGAATATACGCTTCTTACATATAATAGGTGATTGTTTGGAGTAGATGTGATGGGATATCCTAAATACAAAGAGTGGATGTGTGAGATAAATAAATTAGGGGATGTGTTTCGCAAAGGTGATAATGAATCTGTGAAATAGCAAAGAGAGGTCATAATGATGAAGAGTTTTCGTTTTCGTGTTCTAGGAGTCAGAATGGTAAGGTGTTTGAGTGGAAAAGAGTTGAACTACATTTGTTAAGATGGGGTATGCAAGATAGTTATCGATTTTGGAGTTTTCACGAGGAATCGAAAGTTCCTTTTGTCCATGAGCAACCTCCACAACAACCTTCAACAAGTAGGATAGATGTACAAGGGGATGACGTAGATCGTAATATATTAGAGGATTTAGTTGATGATGCGTACGGAGTTCATGAAGTGGAAGAGAATGAGGTCACTGACGATGTACAAGGTTCAGGTGCTCATGAAGATATTGGGATAAACCTTGATGATGACTACCAAAGTTTAAAATTTAAAGCGACCCAACCATTATACTCTGGCTATGAGAAAGATCAAACAACGTTACATACCATGGTCAGTTTGCATAGTTTAAAGACCCAATACGGTTTGTCTGGTAATAGCGTGACAAGAATTCTGAATTGGGTGAAGGGCTTTCTACCCAAGGATAATACGCTTCCAAATAGCTATCCTGTTATGAAGAACAATTTGAAAGGTTTGGAACGAAGTATAAATCAATTCATGATTGTGTGTATGACTGCATACTATATCTAAAGGAGTATAAAAATCTTGATCGGTGTCGGGTATGCGATGAACCTAGATATGTCCAATCTATTGGCAAGGAGGCACAAGCTCAAAAGTGCCTCAAAAAGTGTTAAAATATTTTCCTGTTGGGACTAGATTAAAGCAGTTTTTCATAGTACCATGGACACACGAGGCAATGACCTGGCATGCTAGGGCAGAATTAGGGGATAATCTAATGTGTCATCTTATTGATTCTACATCTCGGAGGAGGATGGGTTGTGAGTATCCCGATTTTTCATGAGAATAGCCTAACATTCGTTTGGAAATATCAAAAGATGGTTTCAATCCATTTGGAAATTTAAGCACCAATCAGAATGTATGGCCAGTGATTCTAGCCCCACTCAACCTCCTTACTTCACAGTGCATGAGACCTAAATTTTTTATGCTATTTTTGTTGATACCCGAGCCAAAGTTCCCAAGTGATGACATCGATGTCTACCTGGATCCTTTGGTAGAAGAATTAAATGAGTTATGGGAAGAGGGTATTCAAACATTTGACTCTTTTAGAAAAAGAAGCGTTTACATTGAAAACTATGTTGATTGTGGCAATTCAACATTTTCCAGCTTATGGGACATTATCCGGTTGTGTATTACATGGTTATTTGGGGTTTCCCATTTGTGGAGAGGAGTCTATATCTCTTCGTATACCCTCTATCTCAAAAAATGTATACCATTGCCATAGGATGTTTTTACCCCCGATCATAGTTTCAGATTTGAGAAAGGTTCCAATTTTTTATTGGGTGGGGTTGGACATAGGCTACCGCTAAGAAAACTTTCTGGTTCAGAAATTTAAAGTAAATCTTCTTATTGGGGACCTAATATGCTAGGTAAGAATCCTAAATTTAAGAATGTCAAGAAGACCTCAATTGTCAATGAAACTGAGACAAGAAAGGCATGGTCTAGGAGGTCAATTTTATTTGACCTCCTTTATTGGAAGAATAGCCCAGTGCGCCATGTATTGGATGTGATGCACGCAGAGAAGAACATTACTGAACATATTATGGGCACATGCCTTGGGTGGATTCATTCGAAGGATGGAAAAAATGCACGAAAATACCTTAAATCGTTGAAACTTAAGCCACAGCTATGGTTGAAAGAAGATAGTAGGGGAAGGACAATAATTCCCCCAGGTGCATTTACTTTGACCAGTGAGGAAAGGAACGTTCTTTTCGACATAGTAAATGATTTGAAGGTTCCATCTAATTTTTCATCCCACTTGCAAAGGATTGTGAATTATGCTACCCATGATTTACATAAGTGTATGTCCAACGATTGGCATGTGATCATGCAATTGGTTCCTCAATTGTTTAAGCACTGTTTCTCCAAGCACCAAGACTTGCGAAGAGCTATTATATAAATTAGTATGTGCTTCTAACTTTATGTGAGAAGGTAGTCAATCGAGAACATATAGTGGCCACAAAATTGGTGATTATCGAAGCCATTTGTGTGTTATAGAAGTACTTTCCACCATCATTCTTTAACATAAGTGTTCACTTGTTGGTACACCTATGAGACGAGGCATTTCTTTGAGGTATAGTTAGATATAGGTGGATGTATCGATTTGAAAAATTGATGAAAGTTTTCAAAGATTACGTCAAGAATACACGATACATTACAGGATCAATTACAGAGAAATACATAATCGTGGAGTCTTCAATCTATACTCGAGAATATATGTCTGACTCGACCAACGTTGATGAGATTGATGAGTTTGCCGATGAGGGTGGTCATGTGAAAGGAAAACGAGTGAAATTAACGAGTTTGCAACATGAACAAGTAGCTCGTTATCTATTTGACACACATGAATATGTCAAAGAATGGAAAAAGTAAGTTTAAATTATTTTAAGTTTTATGTTATTTTAGATTATTTTATACATGATTAATTTTTTAATACGTTCGTCACAATAATTTTATGCAGAAAATATGAAGTCCGTGTGAAGAATAAAACACAAAAAACAATGGCACAATCAGACTTCGAATTTAGGCCGTGGTTATCACACGAGGTAATTATAATGAAAATGGTTGTTATATAACACTACATTATAATAAAACTTTACAACTAATGTAATTAATTTATCTACATTCTCAGCTCTTAAAGACAGGTGATGCGAGATAAAGGATTGCTCGTCTAGCCACGGGACCCTTATTCATAGAACAAGAGTACAAAAAGTATCGATTGAATGGTTACGTATCCGGGACAAGGGTGTACGAGGAAAGTACAAATGTACAAAACTCTAACATTTCATAAAAGGTTACTTTCTTTCAAGCGAGCACAAAAGATAAAAACCTCGTTGAAGCTGAAATGACTTACTGTGGTGTAATTCGAAATATATTTGAATTGGACTATGTAAGCTTCAAAGAGGTTGTATTTTACTATGATTGGGTAAGAGTTAAGGATAAAAATAATTATAAAATTTATCCTAGCACCAATTTGATCATCGTTGACTAGTCCAAGTTAAAGAGCAATGAACACGTGAGCGATGAGCTGTTTGTTTGTGCATTTCAAAAGGTAAACCAAGTGTTTTACTTCTGAGTATATCAACAATGAGCCATGGTCAATCGTCCTACATGTGCCAAAGCATCTAAACAGTAGTGTGGATGACTTGACTGCTCCTACCGAATATGAATCCATTTTTTATGATAATACTAATTTGAAATGATTTTTAGATTTGTAATAATTATTCCAATTATCGAACAATAGTTTAATGCTTTTAATTCATTTGTACTTGATCAGTTTAGTGCATGTACTATTTAGATTTAATTCTTAAGTAATAATTCAAAGTCCACGATTAGTGGGTGTATTATTTTAGTGTTTTATTATTATCGAACATCAGTTTAATGCTTTTAATTATCTTTTACTTGATCAGTTTAGTGCATGTAATATTTAGATTTAATTCTTAAGTAGTAATTCAAAGTCCATGTCTAGTGGGTGTATTATTCTAGTGCTTTTAATTCATTCGTACTTGATCAGTTTAGTGGATTAATTCAAAGTTGCCATTTTTTTATAATATGTTTAGTCCTTTATATTCTTTTAATCCATTTGGATTTTTACTAATAACAACAATTTTTACATAAATTGTCTTCTGTAGGGCTCGACGATAGCAGAGGCGACGAGGGCTCTTTGGACCCTAGGCTCCCCAAATGGGGAAAATTGGGAATGGACGTTGAGAACAAGACGGGCATATTGGGTAGATCCCTTGAGCTGGTAAGGGTAATTATCGGGCCGGGGTACACCAGTTGGAGGGAGGTGCCAAATGAGCTCAAGTTAGATATTTGGGCGGCAATACAAGTAATGTATTTATATTTATATTTATATTTGAATTTCAATTTAAATTCCAATTTCAACCTATATTTATATTTATTCACAACTAACGCTTACTTTGTTTTTTTTACAGGAACAATTCAGCCTGCCCCAGAACTCTGCGATTTTGTATTGGAGCAATTGAGGGAGCAACATAAGACATGGAAGAAGAATTTGTCGACCCGATAGTTTGGGAAGACCCGTGATTCCACTCTCAGAATGCGTGAGTCCGACCTGCCGAAGGAGCCGATCGCATTGAAACAGTGGATAAGGTTCATTGACAATGAGATCGAGGGGTGAGAATTGGTATCTCGCCAATCGAGGAGGGAAAATCGAACGAAAAAGATAGACGTCCACTACTCCGGCCGGACGTCTTACGCCGAGGTGGAGCACAAGATGATAATTTCTTATTTTTCTATAATTATAGAAATATGTTGTTATGAATTATTTTACTTTGTGTTAGTTACTAATTTTTCATTATTTTAATTCAGTAGATGGGGAGTGGCCCTGGGGGTAGGCCGCATAGGCTCAATGCCTATGTGGTAATTCGATCAAAGAAGGGCAAGGATAAGGAGGTGTCCCCGAGCGTCGCTCAACGATTGTAAGTAACTGGACAGTTTGTTTTTGTTAATTACATTATAATTTTTTTATTTACCTATTTAACTAATCGTGTGCCTTTTATCGTTTCAGGCAAAGATTAAGGAAGTGCATGAGTCGTAGTCTAAAGACGACAAGGCATCTTTGCCCATGGACACACTCAGCTAAGTGCTTGGCACTGATCGCAAGTGGAGGACTAGGGGTAAGCTCAGGGGTGGGAAAATCTAGGATCATCGTAATAGAGACGAGTAACATCGGGTTGGCTCTTCAGGTGGACACGCATAGCACGAAGCTATTAAGGTTGGAGGCGACGGTCCTAGATATGTAGGCATTCATGAAGCGTGAGTTTGACCGAAAGGCAAGGTCAAGGAGAAGGAGGAGGTGGTGGAGGAGGACGAGGATGTGGATGTCACTGCTTCATTGTCGATACACACGGACTCACCGCTTAATGATCCAGTCCCCTATTTGGCTCCCGTCGAGCTTCCCATGTCAACAATCGGTTGGTCGAGCATGTTTTTACGCGAAATATATGATGGCAAGCGGATAGGGAGGGGGTAGAGGAACCCGAATACCGTCCCGAGTATTCTGATTCGTGGATGTATCCTTCAAAACATCTAGGCTAAGGTTCTCATCACGCATGTGATAACCATGAAGGACAACTCCGCATTATGGTTGTGTAAATAATCCGGCGTGACACGTATTGAGGGGTGTCTCAATGCATATATTGTGTGGCTTTCCTTCCTCCTCGAACCTGCCCCAGACTCTATGACGGGAAATTATTAGTATCTATTTTTATTTGGACGCTTGGATTATATTTGAATTATTTTGATTCGTTATAATTTGGTTTGGATATGGATTGTATTTTTATTCTATTTGGATATGGAATTATATATGCAATGATTTGGTGCATTATTTCTATTTTATTTGGATATATGATGTTTGAACATGTACAATTTTACTATAACAGGTACAAATATACTGCTGGGCTATGGCAGTGGACAAATTGCCAAACAAATATTTTTTAAATTCTGCCCAGATTTGTCACGGTCATTGACCGTGACAAAGATAACTTCTCACGGTCAATGACCGTGACAATTTTGTAGAGCTTGTCACCTGTTTGTCACGGTCTTTAACAGTGACAAAACTTGTCAAGGTCAAAGACTGTGACAGGACCATGACAAGTCTAATGAATTTGTCATGATCAATGACTGTGACAAGTCCATGACAACAAAAGTTGTAACCCCCATACTTGTCATAGTCATTGACCTTGACAAGTTGGACTTGTCATGGTCAATGACCGTGACAATCCGACAGTTTTGGTGTAGAGAAGCACAAATAAGAATATGAATCATACATATACATATATCTAGCATGCTTTGATTCAAACTTGAAAATAGTGTAGAACCGCCACATCTTAAAAAGATAATAAACATTGGAGAAGATGTTGAATAAGCTCCCGACAAGCTCAAAACATTCTAAAAATGTATTCTTTCAAAAACCCACTTATACTCCATGGAACACTCTTCTATGATACTTGAAAATAGTTAAAAATGGAGGATGGGATTGTATTTTAGTTTGTATGAAATATAGATAGGATAATAAATATTTTTGGCCAGTAAAAATGGTGGAGAGAATGGAAAATCCGGATTGGTCTTAATGCATAATTTCTCTCTGCATTAATGGAGTTGATGGGTCGTTTAATCCGTCTTTACATCCTCTTAAAGACCCTAAAACCCACCCTAAACATTCCCTACCCTTTAGGAGAGTCCCCCCCCCCCCCCCCCCAATGCCTAGGTTAGTTAAAGTCTAAGAGAAATGTGGTCCAACAATGTGTGAACTCGACACAATATCACCCTAAGCTAGCACAATCTCGATAGGTTACAATGCATCTCAGACTTCTTCTGTCAGGTCCAACGAATCGATCTGGATCCATTTGAATCTATCCGAAATTCAAATTAATAATTCTTTTTTTTAATTTCCTCAATTTCCTTTATCTAATAACCTCAATTACAATTAAATAAACCTATTTAAGTTAATCTTATTCGTTTCTTTATTAATACAAATGCTATATAAATAAATAATTATTCATGATCGAAATTATCCCGACTTTATTATTTTAAAAACTGAGTGTTACAGTCTTCCCAACTTGGGAATTTCGTCTCAAAAATCAAACACAAAAAAAACATAAGTAAATAATTCGGGATGGTGCCTTCTCATCATATTTTATAATTTCCAAGTCCCTCCCTCAAGGCAATTGTTATCCTAAACAAACTTAATGAGGGGAATTATCTTGTTGTGAATCATCTTTTGCTTGTGGTACACTATGACCAATGGTATAGTCTCATAGTAAACATCGTCCTGGATGTCTAGCTGACCACAATTTATTACATGAGATGGATCTAGAATGTACTTATATAACATCAACACATCGAAAATGTTATTCACATTGGCCTACTAAGGTGGTAAGTCCAAACGGTACGACACTGGGCCAATCTTATCCAAAATTCTGAACGGTCATGTATGCCTTGGTGCCAACATTCCCTTCTTGCCAAACCGCATAACCCATGGTCTATCCTTGATCTTGAAAAATACATGATCACCCACATTGACTCTAAATTAAAACAATATGTATCTCTATAGTTCTTCTGACCGGTTTCATCTATTTTAAGTCTAGCCCAATTGACCTGAATTTTTTCACTAGACTCCTAAATCTTCTCTGAACCCGAGATATGTTTCTCGCCGACCTCCATCCAACAAACTGGTGAACGACAAGGTCTTTCATACAAATCTTCAAAAGGTTCCATCCTAATAAAAGCCCGATAATTGTTATTATAGAAAAAAAATTGCTAATGGTATATGATCATCCCAACTATCATGAAAATCTAGAGTGTATGACCTCAACATATCTTCAAGTATATAAATAGTCCTCTCGGACTGTCCATTCATCTATGAATGATAGTATGTACTGAGATTAAAATTTATTCCAAACTCATGCTGCATTTTTTTCCAAAATGTGGACACAAATCGTGGATCCCTATTCGAAATAACGGATAAAGGTGTGTTATACAACCTTCTGATCTCTCGGATGTAGATTCTGACAATCTTGGCCACATTATACGTGACCTTGATGGGAAGGAAGCGCACTGACTTGGTGAGTTGATCAACCATAACCCACACTTCATCTTGCCCCGCTTGAGTCTTGTGGAAAGCTGTGATATAGTCCATCATTATGTGCTCCCACTTTCAGCTACTAGTAGTGGTTGCAATAACTCGATTGGCTTCTGGTGCTCGACCTTTACTTCCTGACAAGTGAAGCACTTTGGTCTAAAAATTATGACATCTTTTTTCATCCCTGACCACCAGTAGTCTCTCCACAAATTCGTATACATCTTTGTCTTGCTCAGATGAATGCTTAATCAAGACTAGTGACCTTATTCCATGACCTCTTCCCCGAGTTCCTCAATACTTAGAACTACCAACCTTCCTCAATATCTCACTCCATTATCCTTTTCTACTGAAAAGTCTTTAATTAGTTCTCCTAATAAGATTCAATTCCTGAAGTTTATCAAATTATCATTGAAGGCTTATGCATCAAGCAACTTCTGTTGTTTCACTGGCCTTGCCACCACCTTGTAGATGTAGGCATGATGTTTTCCCCACTTAACCCTCAATTCATAGATATGGAGGTCTTGCATCATCTTATGGAAGTAACACTTCATTACGTCCAAAGATACTGCTGTGTTCCTTCTCAACACGTCAGCTATTACATTGTCCTTAACAAGGTGGTAATGGAGAGCAAAGTCATAATCTTTCACAAGTTGTATCCATCGCCTTTACCTGAGATTTAGTTTTCTTTGTGTGAAAACATTCTGGAGGCTCTTGTGATCTAAGTACTCGTCAAACTGTTCACCATACAAGTAGAACCTTTATATGTCGAAGGAAAAAATAACTGCTCCAAGCTATAGGTCATGCGTTGGATAGTTGGTTTCATGAACCCTCAACTTCGCTGATGCAAAAGCCAACACATTACTCCCTTACATCAGTATTGCTCCCAAACCAGCTCCTGATATATCACAATACATGGTATATCCATTTCCTCTCTCGGGGAGGATAACTACCAGTGTTGAAGTCAAACTTGTCTTTAAATCTTGGAAGGTAGCCTCATATTCTTTTCTCAACTCAATGATAACATCTTTTTGCATCAATATGGTGGTATGTGAATTAATCATTGAGAATCCCTAGATGAAATGACTATAACACCCGGTGAGTCCAAAGAAACTTGACGCGACTACAAATGTGTCTGAATTACGTGCTTATTTAGGCTCAAGTGCAAGCCTATCGCGTAAGTAATAAGCTCGTAAGATGGGGTCAAATCCACAGGGAAATAGGATGAATGCTCGTGACGATGTAGGAAATATGGTCAACCCTAAACTAACCCTAAAAAGGAACAAAAAGTTGATTGAAGGAGGAATATTTCTACTAACTAAATGCAACTAATTAAATTAATAATGAACTAAGCATGCAAGATTTGAGATAATCGCAATTTACTAAATATGAATGGGAAAGATAGGTTAAAATATAATCCCCCGAACCCTAGCAATTTACCGAATATAAAACTAGCTTCAAATTAGATAGATGATTAAACCCTGTCTTTATTAATCTCAAGCATTACATATATGAGGGTACTTGCCCGCATCATACATAATCAAAAGTAAGAATAAAGTAGTGCCGATATAGTTACACACGCGTCGCACTCTTAAGCATCCTGATTACCTAGGGCAAACGAGATCAAAACTCCTACAATGGTTGTGATCACCGATCAACACGATTCAATCAATATTTAGTTTAAAGAACTAAATTTATATTCGTACAAACCACATTCGATTGGGTTCATGCATCCCAACCACTAAAAGATCTAGCCTAACATGGTGTAATTAACAAAAACTAGGTTTTCTACGGTGAATGTGATTGAATTCATTATGAAATTACTTCTAAGTGAGGATAAAAAACTAAGATTTACTGGAAATAAACTAATTATGTAGGAATTATTAAAATAAACCAATAGAGAAGAGAAATATCACAACTTTACTGTAGCAATTGTAATTGAGAATAAAAAAAAACTTAAATCTTTGAACTTCTAGGGTTTTTACACTTTCTCTCTATAAAAAATAACTAAAAAGAAGCCCCCCTAATGTCTGGGATGACAAAAGAATAAATACACTATGAAAAATACAAGAGTTTGAGCCATGCAAGACTCTAGATTGAAACAGGATAATTACAAAATTCGACACCCGGACCGATCTGGCCTAAAATTTTGGTTCAGTCAAAATCTAAACTGGATCGGTTCATTTGAGTTAAAATCGGATCGGTCCGCTAACTAGGCTTAGACAATAGGCTTTTTAGATCGCAGATCAGTTCATTTTTAATGCTATCCGGATCGGTTCGGTCCCTCGGATCAATTTCTCTTTAGTATCTCTTCATTATCTCAAAAATATCTCTCATCCTTAGAACATCATAACTTTTGTTCCGGAACTCGGATTTGGACATCGTTTCTTCCTACATTCTGTAGACTCGATATCTACAACTTTCATTAGGGTCCTCATCCGTATTCCATGTATAATTTACTCTTTTTCCCTTTTGACTTTTCTTATTTTCTTCTTTCCTTTTCTTTAGGTTTCTTTCTTTCTCGTATGCATTAAATACCTAAAATAGTGATGAGAAATACACAAAACTTGTGATACTTGTTAGAAGAAGTCATTAGCAATGATATAAGATAAATCAATGCATTTTACACTTCGTGGAGCGAAAAAAGACTCTAAATGACGGGGATAAATCGGAAGAATTTATGCCTAATCAAACCCACCGTAACTTAGAACTTTGATCATTCTGAGCAATGTAAAAGAATCAAAACATGATCAGAATATAAAATGGGATAGAATACCTCTTTCGCGAAAGTAAACCCCTAGGTTACCCTAGTAGGATGAGTTGTGTCTCATGAGGGTTTGCTGTGAATATATATACCTACAAAATTTAGTTTTGACTCAAGAAATATCAAAATCCTTAAAAAATATATAGTTCAAACTTTTTTAAATATAGTCACCATCAATTCATATTCAAGAGTCTCAAATCATAGTGTGTGTGTGCAAAGTTGAAAATCGAACATCTAATTTCCACCGATTGATCATTACGTTACTTTCCAAAAAAATTCTTTGATTCAATTCTCACGGATGCTCTCACAAATGAATCACTCGGATTGTGGATATTCTCTCGGTGTGCATGATATAATTAGTAAATATAATATACACAACCTTACGCACACCAATTTGAAAGACAGACTATTTGAGGTGAAAGGATCTCATCATCGGAATACGGTCATTGGGAAATGGGAAACATCGCCTCTAATTCACACCATTTTATCTCTTTTATTATATTTTGTGTCTTCGCTCTCCACACGGTAAGCAATTTCGCAATATGGACTCGATTAGGACTTTTCGGGTTTAAGGTGTATTGAGTAATCACGTGAATGGTCTGGAAATTTGGAATTGGAAAGTGTTCTTAGGATATCCATTAGTGCTTTTCCGGGCTTTTGCTCATTTTCTCTTCTTTTTTATTTTTTTATTTTTTTCTATTTTCATATTTTTCTTTTCTTTCTATTTTTGTTGAGCATACTTATATTTTTCTTTCCCCTTTTTATTGCACTTTCCAGATTTTTTTTTCCTGGATGTTCCCTTTTTTTACAATTCCGAGCTAATTTGGGTTTTTCGGGTTACCAAACGAAAAGGAAAAAAATATTCGGCGCAATTTGGGTTGCAAAAGGGATAATTTTGCACGATGTTTTTTGGCCAATATTTTTTGAGTGTCAAACTAGGGCCTACTTCATTGTCTAAATTGCACATTACATTACCATATGAATTTGGAGATTAATTTAAGTTTAGAGATATGTTAGCACGTTTTTAAAGACAATATCTCACATGTTTCCCGTAACAAATCAAAACAAGAGTATAGAGATCATCAACGACTTATGTAAACGCTAAAATGAACATTGAGTTAACCATAAACTTGAATTGATTTTAAAAACTCAAAAAATTAATGGGCTCAAAATCTCACCAGGTTTGTTAATCTCCACACTTATTCGTTAGGTCGTCAATTATTGCTCAATTTCCATCTTTGGTCAATTTCGGCTTTGTACATTTTGAATTTTTACAATTTGAGACTTGGAAACATTATTTTAGTTATATTTTTGAAAAATTTAAATCCCAATTTTTATTTATTTTAAGAAAAATATTTTTAGCTTTATCAAAAAATTTCAATTTCTTTTCGAAATTTTCTAATTTTTTTTTGTATTTTAAAAATTTGTGAAGTTTTAGAACTACGCACTTGTCACCCCCCCCCCCCCCCCCCTCCAACTTAGACTTTTGCATTATCCTTAAGCAAAAAGGACTAAAATCCAAGTAAGAGCGAATTAAAAGTGCGTAAAAGTAAAACAAGCAAATTAAGGAAATGTGGAATTTATATATAATGAGCAAAAATGTGTTACAAAAGACAGGGATAAAAGAAACAACCTTCAATTACAACCAAGTTAAAACAGCAAACACAATTTATCTCAACAAAAATAGCATACAAGGTCTTCATTGGGGCGGTTGATGGGATCTACCGGGCGTTTTTGGGTCGTACGAGTCATAGAAATAATCCGGGGGAGGTGCACCTATGGACATTTAAAACATTTGGGCTTGAAGTCGGTGCATCATGCTTTTGTCGCATTGATACACGTGACGGTTCTCCTCCCGTTCAACATCGTATTTGGTTATCAACCCGTTCAATCTTTCTTCTATTGTCGAAATGCGCCTATCAACCTCGGCTCCCTGAGGCTCAAATTCAGAGTCGTCATCCTCATCATATTCCCCTTCCTCACCTTCACCCATTTCCACATCAGCTGCCTCTTCCTATTCTTCCTCTTCTCTTTTAGCATCATGACCCTTGTCTTCATCCTCGTCACTATCCTCCCCTTCCCGAAGTTCTTGGATGATTTCCCGTTGTCGCTCTCTTTTGGTGCAGGTTCCTGCCCCAAGAGGATTGGGAAGGCGAGGGAAATCAGTTGGAGGGGTAATCGCGACATCCACTAGAATGGACATGATGAGCCGGCCATACGGGAGAGGGGTTTTACCCTTGTTGTCCAAGGACGAAAATAATATGTCTTTTTAAATGGTGTGGGCCATGTGGATTTGGGTATTGGGGTCAAAGAGGTGATACATAAGGGTCTCTTAACGCGGGCGCATTGTCGAGTCATTGCCCATTGGGAGTATATTTGCGCATACAATTTGGAATGTGAGGCGTTCCTTATCTCTTAGACGGCCCACTGGGAATGTCTTGGTGACCCAATATGTGTCGGGTGCAATACGGGACATGCAAGTAACTTTGTCCAGTGGAGGGAGATGTTTGGGGTGAATGTATGGGATTGGGGACGTGGAACATCTTTTTCAACTGATTTCTGGTTGATAATAGGTAAAGAGAATGAGATGTGAATGCCACCCACATAAGCCTTAACCACATTATTCCCAGTGCGGACAAGGGAAGCATAGAAAGCTCGCACCTCATATGCACACACTACTCTGTGGGTCTCATTGAAGAAATGACACCAACCCATTGCCATGAATAGGTTAGTGACGGAGTTGGGTAGCTCGGCCCAGAGAACTTTGTGCTCCATATGTAGCTTGCGAGTATGGCCGAAGAAGCGTGGACACCATAGTTGTTCTTGAGGGGAGCGATATGCGTCGATGCCGAATTTGACAACCTCAACAGAGTCGCATTTTATGAGGAACGATTGGTTTTCCATGAGGGACAGGATGAAATTTGGTGTATGGGCTAGTGAGAGAGAGATAGTATGAGTGTGGTGAAGAAATGGGGGTCAAAGGTATATATTTATAGTGGATGAGGGGAGGTGTAGAGTTAGGTTTTGGAAGAAAGGGTGGGTATATATTGGGAGGGAAAGGTGGGTGGGGAAGAGGGAAAACGGATTGGGAGGGAAGATAGTGGATTGGGAGAAAAGGGGGTGGCGGTGAACCTAGGGACTATAAGAAGTTTCTGAAGTTGGACCAATCCAGGTCCCCGGACTGCATCGGTTCACCTTTTTCTTTTTTTTAGAATTCCCTAAAAGCTAACCGATCCGGGTACCCAGGACTGGACCGGTCCGGTTCTCAGACATAATCAGTTTCCCCCCTAACTTAGTAAAAAATCCTCTCTCTCAACTCTCGGATGTTCCTACCATCATTTCTACGCATGATCGACCTGATAATCTCCCAACACTTACACTGAACCCTATACACTTTCACAGAATGCGTGTTGGTGCTCATATACCTAACCTCTCGTAACGCAAGCCAACAGACTCTACCTACCCTAACTGACTCACAACTAATATACACAAGAATCCACACCATATGCGTGTAACAACCCAGATTTTTTAAATGGGAATGTTTAAATTAATTTTTGGAAATCGGAGAAAAAAATAAAATTTTGGATTTTATAAATTCTATAATTTAAAATGTTGGTTTTTATATTTGAAAAATAAATTTTCAAACGGAATTGGAATCGGAATTAAAATGGAGTTTTAATTGAATTTTTATTATTTAGAAGAATCCTCAAAACATAAAACTCTCTAAGAGTCCTAAAAGCATAAAACTGTCTAGAAAAAAAAATATTTAAAAATATTGAACAGTCCGATCGAGCTGAATTTTTGTCAGCAGTCATGTCTCGCCGTTCTCTACAAGATACTAAAATTTCAAGCGATTCTAACGGTTCGATCGTCCGTTATGATTTTTTTTCAAGTATTTGTATTTGATTAGGACTCTAATTCTTTTTGGTAGATAAACATAAAGTGACGAGTTTAGATCTTTTAAAACACATTTTAGCCTTCTCAAAAATCAGAATCCTCTCATCTTCTTTAACCTCAAAACCCTAGCCCCATTCTACATAACTTTCAACTCAAGTTTTGTCAAGATTAACCGGATTTTCTCAAGACGCGTCAAGAACGAATCTTTGTCAAATTTTTGAGGAATACACATTCAAAATGAGATTTCTAAACCAACTTTTATTCAGGCATGAATACTCTATTCTTTTCCGTTAGTATTATGCGTTTTAAGTGTCGCCTAAACACTTAATTACATGTTTTCTTAAAAATAATTAGTAACTTAATTAGAAAAAGTGAACACTAATTATGGGGTTGTTTTTATTAAATCTTTTAAATATGAATAATATTCATAACCCTTGGGTACGTATGATTGATGAGTGATTTTGGGTTTTATTGGTGTAGGGTGCATGTAGAAAAACCCTAGCTTTAAAATAAATGATTTTTGGGTGCGTATAACTCATGTAATACATGTAGAGATAATAAAATTTTGTTTTGATGATTATATGATGAAAACTTGGTATATTTAATTTAAAATAATTAAATGAGATTATTTGGGTATTGTTGATGTTGAGATAATTAAATTAAAGATTTAATTGAATTGGACTATAATGCGTAGTTTTATATATTGATTAATTATGCTTATTTGTGTGACTTGTTCGTATTATAATGTTGCTTTTGTGACGACGGGTTGTTGGGTGTTATTGCTCTCCCTATATTTTATAATGCCTTCTAGGTATGGAACAAGTGGGTATGTCTTTTGATGATTTACGCCTTCTAGGTATGGGACTAGCGAGGGTAGATTATAGCGTTTTTATCATCTTTGGGGTGGGCTGATTTTTGATACTTTATCGTCGTTAAGGTAGTCTAAGTACGAGACTAAGTTAAGTTTTATGTTAGAAAATCCTCCTATACATAGGATAGGACGTATTGATAACTTGGGGACCCTTAGGTATGGGACTAAGGGGTATTTTGAGGATCTCACATCGATTAAAAGGGTGGGGTGATTATAAATTGTGAATTGAGAAATTGAGAACTAATACCTAAGATAATAAGACGGGTATTAAAATATATTGGCGACATAATCAGCGAGGGCCGACAGTTTAAACGGGCCAGCCGGCGTTTTATGTTGTGTCGTGTGTGGAACCTTGTCAATCAGCGAGGGCCGACAGTTTAAACGGGCCAGCCGGTGTTTTGACAACGGGATGTGTATTTTGGTGGAGAAATCACCCGAGGCGGGAGGACCGCCATAATAAATTTTGGTGAATTATCACCCGAGGCGGGAGGACCGCCATACCTAATAATAATGGAAGTAAGAACATAAATAATTGAGAAATTTGATAATTTGGGTTAATTAATAAAGGATTAACTCCGCGGGACTTGGGAATTTAAAATCATATTGGTGTGCCTTTATAAATGAGGATTTCTGCGGGTAGTTAGTGATTTATATTTATCGGGTTTAATTATCCCATTTAATTTAAAATATTCTATTGTGATATTTATTGCGTATAATGCTACTGTCTGGATTCAAGGATCCTATTTGAGGGGAGTAGTGTGTATTCTTGCTCGGGGCTTTGGCTCTGATCCATGCCTTGACTATTCTTTTTCAGGATTAGAATTTGGAGAAGCTGTATAAGTTTATCGGAGTTATCATTGGAGGTGCAGCTGGAGTTATTTACTTTATGGCATAGTTTAGTTAGACTTTCTTTTCCAGTCGTATTATGAGACTTCATTTGAGTTTTATTGGGCCATTCGGTTCCAAAGTTGTTTAGAGGATTTATTTTGGGATTATTTCAGATTTTATTTAATCATTATTGGAGATTGTATTTTTGGAGTTAGCATGTGATGGATCTTTTATCGCTTAGTTATTTGTGATCATTTGAGATTGACCAATTATTTATCTTATGGACTGATTTATTTATGTCTCATATATGTCTCATGCTAAGAATGGTATTTATTTAGTTCACGCCCGACTTAGTTTTGGTGGCGGCCGACGCCAGAATTCGGCGGGGTGTGACAGATGGTATCAGAGCATGGTCTTAGGTCTCGTAGGTTATGAGTCCGTTTGACTTCCGCGTTGCCGATCTTTGATTCCCTTTGATGATTCGTACTTCTTAAGGTAGAGGGTCTAGCATACATGTTAGATGTGTTTCTTGGAGATGTGAAGTTTTGAGTTAAGGATGTTGTAGACATTGAGTTTAGAATTAGTAAGCTTGATGTGGGGATCCTTAGAATGGATTTTGGAGACGATAATTATTTTGGAGATTTTAGTGCAAATGTTTGGTACCGTATGTATCGATTTTTGATTTTGAGATTTAATATGAGGAAGTTATAATTTTCATGACTTTCGGATATAGGATCAAGTGGGGGATTTTGAGAGCATGTGGTACGCCATTATTTTCATAGTTATGTGTATGTGTATTAGGGGTGGACAAAAAAAAGACCGACCCGAATGGACCGATTGGACCGAACCGGACCGAACCGAAAATTAAGGCTATTTTGAAACCGGTCCGAAAATCGGTTCACAAAATCTAAAAACCGATTAAATCGGTCCGGTCCGCGGTCCACTATATTAAAAGACCGATTTGGACCGGACCGGACCGATTCCGATATATATATAATAAAAATAATGTTATTGTGTTTCTTATGTATAGTTTTTGAATTAATGTATATAACTTATGAATTTAATTTGGAACATTTTATATATGTATAGATATTTTTTTATTTGGGTTAAAAAAACCCATATAAATATCACTTGGATTTTCGAGTATTATTTTTTGTATATATATTTGTGAGAAAAATAGATAAAAAATTCATAAAATGTACATATATATAAAATAGGGTCAGGACCGAATTTTACCCCGGACCGGACCGAAAAAAGCCTGGACCGAATTAGTAGGTTAACCGAATTAATCGGTCCGGTCTCGGTCCAAAAAATTTGAGGACCGAATATTCGGTCCGGTCCAAAAAATAGGCAAAACCCGGACCGGACCGGACCGTGCCCACCCCTAATGTGTATAGGCAATATATATTATTTTGTTGCTTGTGGGGTAGGTGCGCGTAGAATTGGGTGTATGGGCGCCCAATTATGGCATTCTACGGGTAGGCATATGTGAGCCTCATTTTCTTTTTTGCGAGATTTAAGTGTTTATGTGTATGCTTCGTATAATTTCGAGGACGAAATTCTTTGCTAGTGGGGAAGTATGTAACAACCCGGATTTTTTAAATGGGAATGTTTAAATTAATTTTTGGAAATCGGGGAAAAAAATAAAATTTTGGATTTTATAAATTCTATAATTTAAAATGTTTGTTTTTATATTTGAAAAATAAATTTTCAAACGGAATTGGAATCGGAATTAAAATGGAGTTTTAATTGAATTTTTATTATTCAGAAGAGTCCTCAAAACATAAAACTCTCTGAGAGTCCTAAAAGCATAAAACTGTCTAGAAAAAAAAATATTTTAAAATATTGAACGGTCCGATCGAGCTGAATTTTTGTCAGCAGTCCTGTCTCGCCGCTCGCTACAATATACTAAAATTTCAAGCGATTCTAACGGTTCGATCGTCCGTAATGATTTTTTTTCAAGTATTTGTATATGATTAGGACTCTAATTGTTTTTGGTATATAAACATAAAGTGACGAGTTTAGATCTTTTAAAACACATTTTAGCCTTCTCAAAAATCAGAATCCTTTTATCTTCTTCAACCTCAAAATCCTAGCCCCATTCTACATAACTTTAGACTCAAGTTTTGTCAAGAGTAACCGGATTTTCTCAAGGCGCGTCAAGAACGAATCTTTGTCAAATTTTTGAGGAACACACATTCAAAATGAGATTTCTAAACCAACTTTTATTCAGGCATGAATACTCTATTCTTTTCCTTTAGTATTATGCGTTTTAAGTGTCGCCTAAACACTTAATTACATGTTTTCTTAAAAATAATTAGTAACTTAATTAGAAAAAGTGAACACTAATTATGGGGCTGTTTTTATTAAATCTTTTAAATGTGAATAATATTCATAACCCTTGGGTACATAGGATTTATGAGTGATTTTGGGTTTTATTGGTGTAGGGTGCATGTAGAAAAACCCTAGCTTTAAAATAAATAATTTTTGGGTCCGTATAACTCATGTAATACATGTAGAGATAATAAAATTTTGTTTTGATGATTATATGATGAAAACTTGGTATATTTAATTTAAAATAATTAAACGAGATTATGTGGGTATTGTTGACGTTGAGATAATTGAATTACAGATTTAATTGAATTGGACTATCATGCGTAGTTCTATATATTGATTAATTATGCTTATTTGTGTGACTTGTTGGTATTATGATGTTGCTTTTGTGACGACGGGTTGTTGGGTGTTATTGCTCTCCCTATATTTTATAATGCCTTCTAGGTATGGAACTAGTGCGTATGTCTTTTGATGATTTACGCCTTCTAGGTATGCGACTAGTGAGGGTAGATTATAGCGTTTTTATCATCTTTGGGGTGGGCTGATTTTTGATACTTTATCGTCGTTACGGTAGTCTAAGTACGAGACTAAGTTAAGTTTTATGTTAGAAAATCCTCCTATACATAGGATAGGACGTATTGATAACTTGGGGACCCTTAGGTATGGGACTAATGGGTATTTTGAGGATCTCACATCGATTAAAAGGGTGGGGTGATTATAAATTGTGAATTGAGAAATTGAGAACTAATACCTAAGATAATAAGACGGGTATTAAAATATATTGGCGACATAATCAACGAGGGCCGACAGTTTAAACGGGCCAGCCGGCGTTTTATGTTGTGTCGTGTGTGGAACCTTGTCAATCAGCGAGGGCCGACAGTTTAAACGGGCCAGCCGGCGTTTTGACAAGGGGATGTGTATTTTGGTGGAGAAATCACCCGAGGCGGGAGGACCGCCATAATAAATTTTGGTGAATTATCACCCGAGGCGGGAGGACCGCCATACCTAATAATAATGGAAGTAAGAACATAAATAATTGAGAAATTTGATAATTTGGGTTAATTAATAAAGGATTAACTCCACGGGACTTGGGAATTTAAAATCATATTGGTGTGCCTTTATAAATGGGGATTTCTGCGGGTAGTTAGTGATTTATATTTATCACGTTTAATTATCCCGTTTAATTTAAAATATTCTATTGTGATATTTATTGCGTATAATGCTACTGTCTGGATTCAAGGATCCTATTTGAGGGGAGTAGTGTGTATTCTTGCTCGGGGCTTTGGCTCAGATCCATGCGTTGACTATTCTTTTTCAGGATTAAAATTTGGAGAAGCTGTATAAGTTTATCAGAGTTATCATTAGAGGTGCAGCTGGAGTTATTTACTTTATGGCATAGTTTAGTTAGACTTTCTTTTCCAGTCGTATTATGAGACTTCATTTGAGTTTTATTGGGCCATTCGGTTCCAAAGTTGTTTAGAGGATTTATTTTGGGATTATTTCAGATTTTATTTAATCATTATTGGAGATTGGATTTTTGGAGTTAGCATGTGATGGATCTTTTATCGCTTAGTTATTTGTGATCATTTGAGATTGACCAATTATTTATCTTATGGACTGATTTATTTATGTCTCATATCTGTCTCATGCTAAGAATGGTATTTATTTAGTTCACGCCCGACTTAGTTTTGGTGGCGGCCGACGCCAGAATTCGGCGGGGTGTGACAATGCGTTGGGGGTGCGACGACCTCTCGGTGACAGCTCACTCAACACATTAAACGGGTCTGGCAACCAAATTGTGTCGAATTCTTCCACATATGCCTCTAAATAAGGTTTTAGACCATGTCCATTAACTTCGAATGTATCCCCCATTTGGGTCTTCCAATTCCCCCGCTCCGTGGGGGAATACATTCTTCTCAACGATTGGGCCAGTCCATCTAAACTGCAATTTACTCTAAAACAAGTGAAGCCTAGAGTTGCAAATAATCACTTTTTTCCCGGAATGAAACTCCTTGCGTCGAATAATCTTATCATGTGTGACTTTCATCCGTTCTTTGAATATTTTAGCGTTCTCATACGCATCATTGCTTATCTCTTCCAACTCATTCAATTGAATCTTGCGAGCTTCACCGACTTTATCCATGTTATAGTTCAACCTCTTGATAACCCATTATGCCTTTTGTTCTAGCTCCACGGGGAGATGACAAGGCTTGCCATACATAAAGGAAAAATGGGACATCCCGAGGGGATTCTTATATGCAGTGCGATAAGCCCATAACGAATCGCTCAATTAAAAGGACCAATCTTTCCTATTGGGATTAACGGTATTTTCAAGGATTTTCTTGATTTCATGATTCTTCAACTCGTCTTGCCCATTCGTTTGAGGTTGATAGGTCGTTCAAAACTTGTGAATGACCCCATACTTTCTCATAAGTTTTTCAAATGGCCTGTTGCAAAAGTGCTTGTCGTTGTCACTAATTATCAACTTCGGAGCACCAAAGCGAGAGAGTATGTGTTCTTTCAAGAACTTTATGACCACTGTACTATCATTTGTTTTGGTAGCTATAGCTTCCACCCATTTAGAAATGCAATCTACTGCAACAAGGATGTATAGGAAACCAAAGGACGGGGGAAAAGGGACCATGAAGTAAATAACCCAACAGTAAAAGATCTCAATGATGAGAATATGGGTTAATGGCATCATGTCTCGTCGGGTGATAGCTCCCATCCATTGACACCTATCGCAAGATTTTTAATGATTGTTAACATCTCAGAAAATTAAGGGCCAATAGAGGCCGATTTAAAGGATCTTAGCGGCCGTCTTTTTCGTAAAAAAATGACCTCCACATGCTTCGAAATGACATAACTAGATGACTTTTGGTATCTCGTCATCCGGCACACATCGTCGAATGATTTGGTCCACACAATACTTGAAAAGGATTGGATTATCATCGAAAAACATGCATGACCAAGTAGTGAGTCGCTTCTTCTCTTGCGGTGTCCAATCAGGAGGGACGACTCTCACGACAAGATAGTTAACTATGTCTGCAAATAAGGGGAGAGAAGAGGTGATAAAGAGTTTCTCATCCGAAAAATGCTCGTCTATGGGTATGGGATCACTAGGTACATTGGACGAAAGTCGGGATAAATGATCGGCAATGACGTTTTCTACTCCTTTATGGTCTTTAATAGAGAGATTAGACTCTTGTAGGTGTAGGATCCACATTATGAGGTGCGGATTTTTATCTCTCTTAATAAGTAGATATTTCTGTGTCCCATGGTTGGTGAAGCATGTGATGGGTGAACCAATGAGGTACGAGAGAAATTTATCTAGGGAAAATACCACAACTAGCAATTCCTTCTCCGTGGTGGAGTAATTACGGTTCGGTTAAAGTCTGGATAGCATAGTAAATGATGTGAGATTTATTGTCTTTCCTCTAGCTCAAAACAACCCCTATCGTGAAATCACTAGCATCACACATAAGCTTGAATGGGAAGGACCAATCTGGAGCTTGCATGATGGGAGAGGAAGCAAGCATGCTTTTCAATTTATCAAAAGCGCATTGGCATGATTCATTACACTCAAATGAGGTGTCCTTAATAAGAGGGTTACTCAAGGGTCTAGCGATGGCACTAAAGTCCTTAATAAACCTTTTTATAAAACTCCGCGTGACCCAAGAATGAGCGCTCGTCTTTTAGTGATTTCGATGGTGGTAGCTTAGCTAAGACATCAATTTTTTCCCTATATACTTCAATTCCTTTGGATGATACAATGTGTCCAAGAACTATTACTTCGGTGACCATACAGTGGCATTTTTCCTAATTCAGCACCAAGTTCTTTTCCACACACCGGGCAAGTACTTTCTCTAAATTAACTAAACAAAGATCAAAAGAGGTGCCGAAAATGCTGAAGTCATCCATAAAAACTTCAAGTCCTCTTTCAACCATGTCGCTAAAGAGACTCAACATACACCTTTGAAAATTCACGGGTGCATTGCACAGTCCAAATAGCATACATTTATAGGCAAACGTACCGAAAGGACATGTGAAATTTGCCTTCTCTTCGTCAAGTACATCTACCTCAATTTGGTTATATACGGAATAACCATTAAGGAAGAAATAGTATGGGTGTCCCGCTACTCTCTCTAGAATTTGGTCGATGAATATTAAGGGGAAATGGTCTTTCCTCGTGCCCGCATTGATTTTCCGGTAATCAATGCAAATGCGTCACCCGATGGTGGTACATTGAGGAATTAGCTCACCCTTGGCATTCTCAACCATAGTCAGGCCCGAATTCTTCGGGACAATATGTAAAGGACTAACTCATTTGCTATTCGAGATTGTGCAGATGATCCCGAAATTCAATAAATTAACTATTTCGGCTCCCACTAACTCTTTCATTGTAGGGTACAATCTTCTTTGCATTTCTCTTGAGGGTTTCACGTTCTCCTCGAGGTGGATTTTATGAATCAAGGGATTTATACCTTTTAAATATGCTATGCACCAACCAAAATCACTTTGGTTCTTCCTCAAAATCTCTAGCAATTTACCCTCTTACTCTATGTATAGGCTAGAGGCGGCAATAACGGGAAATGTCTCATCCTCTCCTAGATAAGCATATTTGACATTGGAGGGTAGTTTATTTAATTTGAGGTTAGGAAATTTAGCATCGGAGGGAACCTTGCGTGATTCCCTCAATGGTAGTTCCTTTAATCTAGAAACTCAGTCTACATCTCTCACGTCCTCATCCGACGCTCTCCCATCTAATAGCGCTCTCAATTTCTCTATCTCCCTCGCTAAGTTGGTATACGTTCCATCACTCTCACCACTCGATATAAGGCATTCTCCTAAGTCATATCCACTAAAATTTTCCTCTACATTATCCTCTACGATCTCCTCAGTAATATCAACTACGTGAAAATCATCCTAGTCGCCCACATGTTGGGCGATGTTGAAGATGTTTGTCTCTAAGGTCATGTTACCGAAACTGAGTTGCATTTTCCCATTCGAGTGTTAATTAAGGCATTAGTTGTAGCTAAGAATGTGAGCCTAAGGATAATGAGAACATGGTTACTTGAGGTGAAGGAGGGCTCTGTGTCCTAAATGACAAAATCTACCGGGAAGTAGAAGGTGTCAACTTGGACTATCACATCCTCGACAATACCTCTTGGTACCTTCACAGTACGATTCACAAGTTGGAGAGTGATATTTGTGGGCTTGAGGTCACCTAAATCCAGTTGCCTATAAATGGAGTAGGGGAGGATATTAACACTCGCCCATAAATCGAGTAAGGCCTTTTCAATTTGGTTCTCTCCTATGATGCAGGAAATGGTCGGTGCACTCGGATCTTTGAACTCTGGTGGGAGATCATTGAGTAAAACATAACTCACATTTTGTTCTAGAAATACATCAATTTTCACCATTAGCCTTCTTTTCACCATCAATAAGTCCTTGAGAACTTTATCATAGGCGGGAATTTTCTTTATGGCATCGAGGAAAGGTAAATTCATCTTTACTTGCTTAAATACCTCTAGCACATCATCACGGTGGTTTCCTCTTTGGAGAGGAACCAACCATTAAGGAAATAGCGCGGTGTTGTATTGTTTCACTACTACTTCGGACTGACTAGTGTCGTCATTTACACTCTCCTTGAAAGGGACATCTTGGACCTCTTTTGTGTCGGGCGAAACCTCCTTGTCTTTAGGTGTGTCGTGTAGAGGAGGTGATAAATCTAAAACTCTCCCACTACTTAGAGTGGTGATGGCTTGACATTTCTCTTTATTTTCTATGGAAGTAGATCTAACACTAGTTTGAACTTGAGGATGTCTTTGGCCTTGAGTCGAAAACTTACCCTTCTCATGGATACTCAACAATGATTGCAACTTAGAGATATTCACATTTTTGTCGGTGAATATGCTCTCATACCTAGCATCGGTTGCATTCTAGGAATTTATGAATTGGTTTATTGTATGCTCAAGGGTTCTCCACGGTGGAGTGATATACAGAGCTAGAGGGGGTGGTCCTAGCATACGTCCTTACATATGTGGCGCTTGTTGAAAGTGTGGAGGTGGGGGAGGGGCAACATGTGAAGTAGGATTCAACGCAGCATGTTGTTGCCCTTAGCTAAAACCAATGTGGTTTTCCCACGAAGGATTGTAGGAATTTTTGTAAGGGGCACCGAAATTACCCTTAAATCCTACTACACCACTCACTTTCTCCTTGAGCATAACTTTTTAGGCAGGTATCATCGGGCATTCCTCTGTTGAATGTCCCGCCTCACAAATAGCACACACCTTTTCAATGGGGGTTAGGATGGGGCCGGTTGCTTCTCTTATCCGTACGTTAAGTAATTCTCTCATGCCCTTCTCAATTTGATGGATTCAGCGGTCTAATAAGATATCTTTATCTATGTATTATAGATCGGACGCCGATAGGATGGTGGACGCTTAACTAGCTCGATTTTGGGTACTAGGGTCAGATGTGTCCCACGCTTAAGTAGTCTCAGTGACATACTTCAGGTGGATCTCAACATCATTATCATATAGATCGATAAAGTGTACATCACACATTTTTTCAACGAGTTGTTTGAAGTTTATATTCAACCCGTGATGGAAGAAACAAATGATTTTCTTTTTATTAAGACCATGGTGAGGGATGAAGTTACCAACTCGTTAAAATGCTCAAAGCATCGATTGAATGATCATTTTCTAGTTGTTGAAAAGTTTAAATTTGAGCCTTAATGGCGTTCGTTCGATGTGGAGGGAAGAACATTTTGAGAAATTTGGATTGCAACTCGTTCCACGACGTAATCAAGTTTGGAGATAAAGACCATAGCAAGATCTTAGCCTTATCCTTTAGAGAGAACGGAAAAAGCTTGAGGTGGATAACATCTTTTGTGCATGCTTGAACACTGAAAGTTTCGCACGCCTCCTCAAATTCCCGAATGTGGAGATATGGCTTCTCCGACTCCATTCCATGATAGGTGGAAAGTATTTGGATCATCCCATTACGAAAGAGGAATTTCCATGCATTGTACGGGAGTAGAATGCATCCCAGAGTTATTCATCGCTCGGGATACAAGAATTCTCTCAAAGGGAGATGCGATGCCTCTTCCTCACCCACGCCTACACTACCGTGTTGCGACATGGGTTTCTCACTTAATGACTCAATATCCTCACTCGGTATGCTCGGAGCATAACTTTATGGGTAACTCGAAGGGTAACTTGATAGTGAGTTTGGTGGTGTAGAAGGTGGAACCCAAAATTGAGGAATGGTAGGAGTGTGTGGGCTATCTGGATCGTACTCAACTATCAGATTTTCATAAATATGTGTGGGAGTGTCTTGAGGAGTTTTTTGCGGATTTTGCATGAAAGGACTATTGAGATATGTTAAAATATTTTTGAATTTTTGATTTTATGATTTTTTGGCTTTTTATGAATTTTGGTCAAAGTTTTAGATGAATTGGATCTAACCTAACAATCTACCTAAGTCCCCGGCAACTGTGCCAAAAACATGACGTGACTACAAATATCTCTGAAATGCGTACTTATATAGGATCAAGTTCAAGCATGTCGCGTAAGAAGTAAATTCGATAAGACGGGGTCGAATCCACATGGAAATTGGACGAATGCTCGTGACGGCGTGGGAAAGATGATCAACCCTAAACGGATCGTAAAAAGAAACAAAAGACGATTAAAGGAGGAATATTTCTACTAACTAAATGAAACTAATTAAATTAATAATGAACTACGCATGCAAGATTTGAGTTAATTGCGATTTACTAAATATGAATGGGAAAGATAGGTTGGAATACAATCCCTCGAACCCTAGTAATTTACAGGATATAAAACTAGCTTTAAATTAGATAAATGATTAAACCTGGTCTTTATTAATCTCAAGTATTACATATATGAGGGTACTTGCCCGCATCATACATAATCAAAAGTGGGAATAAAGCAGTGTCGATATCGCTACACGCGCGTCACACTCTTAAGCATCCCGATTACCTAGGACAAACGAGATCAAAAGTCCTACAACAGTTGTGATCACCAATCAACACGATTAAATAACTATTTATTTTAAACAACTAATTTTCTATTTTTGCAAACTACATCGGGTTGGGTTTATGCATCCCAACCCCTAAAAGATCTAGCGTAACATGGTGTAATTAACAAAAACTAGTTTTTCTACGGTGCATATGATTGAATTCATTATGAAATTACTTGTAAGTGAGGATAAACAACTAATATTTAATGGAAATAAACTAATTATGCAGGAATTATCAAAATAAACTAATAGAGAAGAGAAAGATCATAACTTTACTGTAGAAATTGAAACTGAGAATCAACAAAACTTGAATCGTTGAACTTCTCACGTTTTTACACTTTCTCTATCTAAAAATTAAAAAGAAGCCCCCCAATGGCTGGGAAGACATTAGAATAAATACAATACGAAAAATACAATAGTTTAATCCATGCAAGACTTTAGCTTGAAATAGGATAATTACAAAATTTGACACCCAGGACTGTTTGGCCTTAAATTTTGATTCGATCCGGATAAAAACCAGAAAGGTTCATTTTATTTTAAATCAGATCAGTTCACTAAATAGGATTAGACAATAGGCTTTTTAAATCCCGGATCGGTTCATTTTTTATGCTATCCGGATCGGTCTGGTCCCTTGGATCAATTTCTCTTCAGTATCTATTCATTATCTCATGAATATCTCTCATGTTTAGAACTTCATAACTTCTGATTCGAAACTCGAATTTGGATGTCTTTTATTCTTACAATCTTGTAGACTCGAGGTCTACAACTTTCATTAGGGTCCTCATCCGGATTCCTAGTGTAATTTACTCTTTTTCCCTTCTAACTTGTCTTCTTTTCTTCTTTCCTTTTCTTTCGGTTTCTTCCTTTCTCGTATGCATTAAATACCTCAAACAATAATGAGAATTATAAAAACCTTGTGGTACTTGTTATTTGAAGTTATTAGCAATGATATGAGATAAATCAATGCATTTTACACTTCCCGGAGAAATAAAAGACTCAAAATTATGGGGATAAAAGAATTTATGCCTAATAAAAAATCCTCACTTCTGTAAATGTCTTTGGTTGTTCCCAATTCACCACTACTTCATACTTTTTTCTAAATCCACCGCAATCCCTTGTCTTGGGATGAAATGGCTAAAAAAACCTTACATTGTTCATCCAAAACTCACACTTGTTGAACTTAGAATACAATTGAATTTGACTGATCACTCGCAAGGTTCTATGAAGGTGCTTCTCGTGATCCACTCCTAAAGTCGAGTAAATTAGGATATCATCAAAAAATACCTTAATAAACTAATCCAAGTATGGTATGTAAATCATGTTCATGAGGTCCATTAATGTTACAGGTGAATTTGTTAACCCAAAAGGCATCACCAAGAACTCATAATGCATGTATGGCATCCTGAATGCTATCTTCTGAATATTCTCAGTTCTGACCTAGAACTGATGATAATCGGACCGAAGATCAATCTTCAAGAATATGCCTTTTCCTCCTAACTGATTGAAGAGATCATCAATTCATGGCATGGATGACGTGACTCCAAATGTGTCTCTAATGTGTGCTAATTACAGTTCAAGTGCAAACTGATGGCTCATGTAATAAACCCGGTAAGACGGGGTCGAATCCTCAGGAAAATAAGACATGGAATGTAACGATACTAGATAAGATTATTAATCCTAAGGTTGAATCTAAAAGATGAAAGAAAATGATTGATTCTGGCATTTCTCTATCAACTACATGCAAATTAATTAAACTACGCATGCAAGACTACACAAACTATTACTTTAATCAATATGAATGAGAATTCAGGTTGGAATACAATCCCCCAACCCCTTGTAAATTTTCCAAATACAAAAATAGTCATGAATTAGATATTTAATTGAGATAAACACTTTATTAATTTCAAGCATTACATATATGAGGGAACAAGCACGCATTATACATAATCAAGACTAGAAATAAAGCGCGTGATGAGATAGTTAACGCGCACGTCGCACTCTTAAATACCATGGTTACCTAGGGCAAATGAGGTTAAAAATCCTACAACGAGTATGATAACTAAACAACATGATTCAATTGATTATATAACTCACAAAACCAATTTTATATCCATGCAAATCACATAGGGTTGGGTCCATGCACTCCAACACTTAAAAACCAAGTCGAACATGGCGTAATCAATATGTAAGTAAGAATCTATTAACAAGCATGAAAACATCATGAAATAATAATAAAAGTGCTGGAAATAAAGGTTACCACGATTGAAGAACATGAACATATAAGAAGAAATCAAATCTTGAAGAAAAACCAAAAAAGATCATGAATTTGAGGTACAAAACTTGTAAATTATTCTCCTACACATTCCTTCTTGATTAGGAGCTTTTACATGAATGAAATCTATGTTAAAGGAACCCTGATGACTAAATACATAGGTTAGAAGTTGTGTAGAAGATTCCCCAAGATCCAAGACTCTTTTGGCTAAAATTCGTTTTGATTAAATTACGTTACTTTTAAAAAATCCGTTTGGATTAAATTTCTCACGGATGCACTCACAAATGAATCACTCAGAATGTGGCTATTTTCTCTCCGTATGCATGATATAAAGATTAAATATAATGGAACGCGAATTCACGAACACAAATTAAAAAGAAAGAGTTTTTTGGGTGAAAATACCTCATCAGTGGATTACATTCGTTGGAAACGGGAAACATCGCCTCTTATTCACACTAATTAACCTCTATTTTTATCTTTTTCGTGTCTCAGTCTTTCCATGCGACAGTTAATTTCATAATTCAGACTCGATTAGGACTTTTTCGGGTTATAAGGAGCATTGAATAATATGGCAATGGTTTGGAAATTTTGGAGTTGGAATTTTTTTTTCTTATGATGTCCTTTAGTGCTTTTTTTCGGGCTTTTGCTCATTTTTTCTATTATTTTTTTTCTTCTATTTTTCACATTTTTCTTTTCTTGATATTTTTGTTGAGCTTTAGTCTCTTAGTTTTTCTTGCCTCTTTTTATTGCACCATTTGGACTTTCTTGATTGAATTTTTCAATTTTCACAACTCTGGGTTAAATAGGTTTATTGGGTTATCAAAAGAAAAGGGAAAATATTTTAGTAGGTTCAAAGTGTGTTGCAAAGGGATAATTGTTCACAACTTTTTATGGCTTACATTTTTTGGTAAAAAATGATGGCTTAACTTCATTGTCCGAATTACTAATTATTTTACCATCTGTGTCTCAAGAATAATTTATTTCAGAGATATTTTAGCGTGTTTTCAAGAGAACATCATATTCGTTTCCCATAACCGATTAGAACAAAGGAATATAGATCACCAATGAATTTTTTTAAATTCTAAATTTAACTTTGAGTTAACCATTAACTCAGATTGATTTAAAAACTCGCAAAACGATGAAAGACTCAAAATCTCACCCGGTTAATTAATCTCCACACTTATTCGTAAAGTCATCAAATCTCGGTCAATTTACATATTTGGTCAATTTCGGCTTTCTGCTCTTGATTTTTACAATTTGAGACTTCAAAAAAAAATTTAATGATAGTTTGAAAATTTTGGATTCCATTTTGTATTTATTTTAAAGAAATTTTTTTTTGGCTTTTCGAAAAATTTTCAATTTTTTTAGAATTTTTTTTCATCTAAAAAAACATACTTGGAACGACCATGTGATCAAGTCAATGAATCTAAATAATAAACAGGAAGAATATCCCACACCCCCTAACATAAATGTTGCATTGTCCTCAAAGCGAATCAAGAACACCACATAAAGAGAGGAAAAGAAAAATATTATCCAAATGGAGCGATCCCCGATATGTACGAGTCCATTGAATCTACAAAACATGTTAGAACCAAGCGTAACAAAAAGAATAACAAAAACTTTAACTAATTACTCTAAACCATAAAAAAAGGAAAAATAAAGAAAGAAACTAACTATATACAACCTACGATTTGAATTTCTACTAAATCATACACTAGAAGTCAAAATTTTTGAGGGTCCACCCAAAACACGATTTGACTTTGAGTGATTAATGGTTTACCCTCACTAGGATGCATGCCTCCCAGAAAACAAGAATTTTGTTTGAACAACGGAAGGCATGTGTTAGGCGCAAGAAATGGGCCATCACCAATTAAAAATTTTAACGGGATGATGGGTTATTTGATTTCTATGGGGGGCAAGTACAATTGGGATCCACGAAAAATCGAATCATCTCCCAAAGATTTTTCAAGTAATATGAAAAGAGGGGCACACAAAAAGGAAGAGTCCATCTTGGAAAACAATTCAAGAAAAGGGTCCTTGTCCTTAAAATTCTCTCCCTAAAAAAATTCAATTAGAATTGGAGGTGGGGCATGTGTAAGTGAATAGCCCACGAGATGAAGTCTCTCAAAAAAAACATTCTCGTTCAAGAATCGGATCAAAGTCCTCAAGACTTTCATTCGATTCTTGTGATAGATTCAATGGTTCGATAATAGTGGGGACCTAAGGAAAGGAAGGATCTTCAACCTCAATAGATTTTGAAATATTGATAAGAGGTTGAAATTCAAAAGTACTTGGATCACTGTCAATGATTTTGTCCTCAAAATTTTTAGATGAAACGCAAGTATCGACCTCCTTTAACCTTTCCAAATAAGGACGCATCTTATTGCAAGTTGCTTCGAGTTCCAAAATAAATAGCACGATGGTTGGCTGTGCCTTGGGTGAAAAGAAGAAAGGATTCTTCCAAAGTAAGCTTCCTTGGTTCTAGAACCTCGGATTCCTCAGTTGGTTGAAAACACTCTTCAACTTTAAAAATATCGAAAGAAAAATCCTCATTGGGTTCGAATAATGCATCCAACTCAAGCTCCCAAAAATGATTTGTTTCTCGACATTCGTTCTCAAGCCTTTCATTTTCAAGAATTTGGATGGCTTCACCCATAGTCTTGGGATTATAATTTTGAGGCTTATTTTTAGTTTTATTGATCCAATCTTCATAAATCTCGACTTTCTTATTCCCACTATTATTATAACAAGTAAAACCATTTAACGAGTTAAAATAAGACATTTCAAAGGGGGGCAATTCAAAAACGTGACAAGTATTTTTTTGTCTTTTTATTTTTCTGAATTTTTAAAATTTTTTTTGGTCTTTTTAGAATTAGAGTCAAACTAGAGATTAACCTACCTAACCTAATAGTCTACTTAATTCCCCGACAATGGCGCAAAAAACTTGATGCGACAACAAATGTGTCTCTAATGCGTGCTAATTACGGTTCAAGTGCAAACCGGTCGCTTGAGTAATAAACCCGATAAGACGGGGTCGATTCCTCAGGGAAATAGGGCATGGAATGTAATGACAACAGATAAGATGATTAATCTAAAGGTTGACTCTTACCGACGAAAGAAAATGATTGATTGTGGGATTTTTCTATTAACAAAATGCAAATTAATTAAACTACTAATTAGAGTACGCATGCAAGACTACAGGAACTACTACTTTAATTAATATGAATCAGAAATCAGTTTGGAATACAATCCCCCAACCCCTTGTAAATTTTCCAAATACAAAAGTAGCCATGAATTAGATATTTAATTGAGATAAAAACTTTACTAATCTCTGGTATTACATATATGACGGTACAAGCCCACATCATACTTAATCAAGAATAGAAATAAAGCGCGTGATGAGGCAGTTAACGTGCACGTCACATTCTTAAACACATCGGTTACCTAGAACAAACGAGGTTAAAAGTCCTACGATGAGTATGATAACTAAAGAACATGATTCAATTAATTATATAACTCAGAGAACTCATTTTATATACATGTAAATCACATAGGGTTGGGTTCATGCACTGCAATCCTTAAAAACCTAGCCGGACATGACGTAATCAATATCTAAGAAAGAATCTATTAACAAGCATGCAAAAAACATGAAATAATAATCAAACTGGTGCAAATAAAGGTTACCAAGATTAAAAAACATGAACATGCAAGAAGAAATCAAATCTTGAAGAAAAATCGAAAAAGATCTTGAATTTAAGGTGCAAAACTTGTAAATTATTCTCCTAGATGTTCCTCCTTGATTAGGAGATTGTACATGAATGAAATATATGTTAAAAGAAACCCAATGACTAAATATATAGGTTAGAAGTCGTTTAGAAGAGTCCACAAACTCCAAGACTCTTTTGGCTAAAAGATATCACGCTTTTTAGGCATTACTAATTTTGTAACAGGTTTGGATCTCGAATAATTTTTTAACGGATATGGAGCGTGATAAAGGTGAACCGGTTAGCCTAGGACCTGAAGCAGTTCCCCTTTTTGTCTTCCTTAGTTTTTCCTTGGATTTCTTTCTTAACTTCAAATGGGCATAACTTCTTCACCGTAGCTCGGATTGTGATGTAATTTTTCGAGTGTTTTTGTAATTTTGCGCTCTTTAACTTTTTGGTTGGCCACAGCTCTGGATTAAGGCTGAAAAATTATAAAAATTCCCTTTAACTCCCTTTTTCTTGATTTTTTTTACTGTTTCGAGTTCTCTTTCACACTAACTTGCATGAAATACCTATAAAACACATAAAAGATACACGAAACACGAAATACTTGCCAAAAAGGGTTAGTATAATGAATATGAGATAAATCCACCCTACTCACAATGCACGGGGTCATAAAAATACAGAAATTAATGGGATACATATGAAATATTTATGCCAAATCATTGGGATACTTATTCTTAATCATAACTTAATTCAATTGTCTGTAGTTAATACAAGGACTGAGAGAATTATCCTTATTCTTGCAAAACGGATTGGTGTGCCCCATGGTAACACAGTTTGCCTAATGAATCCTTTAGAAAATAAATCCTCTAACTATATCTTCAGATCGTTCAGCTGGACTAAAGATAAACGATGTGAAGGAATGAAAATAGGGGAGATACCCTTGTTCACCTCGATTGCAAAGTCAATCACCTGGAAGCTCCTCCAAAAATAAGTTCGGGAACTCCTGTACAATTGGATAATTAAGGACCATACTATTGGGACTATCCTATGCCATAAGACTTGAAATCCACCCAAAATAATTTTGATGTTCCTTGGTGCTAGTGCATTTACAACGAGGGTCCTTGAAATGCTTATTATTTTACACGGAGGGTCCATGAGATACTCACTGTTAAACCCGTCGGGCAGTAACACCGAAATGATGTGATGATGACATTAAATAGTGGCATCAAAACAAGATATCCAATCCATCCAGAGATATACATCGAAACCTTCCATATCCATAACAATTATGTCATACTCGAGAACATAATCTCTTATAACGATGACACAAGCACGAAATATGAAGTTTAAGAAAATACCTTCTCCAATCGAAAGTCCCATGATGATAGGGGGGAAAAACAATATACCTTTAAGCCCATACTAAAAGCTAATGAACTTGATATAAATTAATGTGATTCTCCATAATCAAATAACGTTCGAACCCACGTATGGTAAATTAAAATCATACCACTTATATTTGTGGCATCTGGATGGGAATTAGACTGCATAATGGAATAGGCAACCCCTATGTCAACCTGCTTCTCTGTCTACCCTGATGGTTCCACTGACCCTATCCACTGTAACCTTGATTGGGTCATGAACCATCAACAGTGTGCCTGCTATGCTGAAACCCACCAAACTAATGTGGTGTTGGCCACTAGCTATAAATTTGGAGTTCCGTGTTGATTGGACGTTAGAACCCTGGTTGCTGGGTAAAAGACTGTTGCATCTCTAGGGGAAATTTATATGACTTGAAATGTGTTCATTTATACACCCAAGTATAGGTGATCATATGAGTAATAATTTTTGGTAAGACTGGATTGTTGAACCACTAAGGAACGTTAGTTTTTATTCAAAAACTTATAAATCTTTTTGGATTAGCCTCGGGATAGCCTTAAACTAAAGCTGATATGTTTGATTCCATTGAGTTTAATTCTTACTAACTATTTAAAATTTAACTTCAAGTGCAATTTAAATAAACTACCTAAATTTTCCAATCAATTATATTGTAATCTAAACTATGAAAGTGATGTTAATTATAAAAAAACAACGACTAAGTAAAGTGAGTTATAAAAATGGCTTTTACCTTTTGGGGTCCAGTAGTTTTTACTACTTAGAATTTGGTCCATTTATTATTATTATAGTTGGTTGGGATCCAGAACTGACGTAAACCGTTAGTTAACTTGTTTGACCGTTAGTTTACTCACTATTTGAACAAGAAAAAACTATTTTACCCCTTAATACATTAATACAGATTAGTATAAGTATATATTAGTGTATTAAAAAAAAATTCCACTAGTTTCAAAAATTTTTAATGAATAAATAAAATTTATTTTTTATTAATTATTTTTTATAAAATAAAAAAATTATAAAATGTTTTTTAATAAAATCATTTTTTTTAAAAAACTTTTTCAACTGTTGTTAATGCCTAAAATTAGTGTATGGATCTATGTCTTATCTAAATACACTAATTTAGATTCGCAACAGATTAAGAGAGATTAATAATAGAAATGTTAATATAGAGTAAGAGCAATTAAGAAAAGCTGAGAGAAAATGGATAGAGACCGGGTTACGTGGTTTGGCCCAATTCGATTCCTACGTCCACAAGTGCATAAGTAGTTTGTATTAGATTCAATGGGTAACAACCATGGATGAGAGGATGATTATAATATTGTATCTCTCTCTCTCTCTAAAAAACGATATCATAACTGTAGTAAAGTCTCTCTCTCTCGATTGATGGATCATCATCCCTATCTAATAGATAATGCGTAATATTTTTTCCTGACATGTGTCGGCCTAGAGAGAGAGAGAGAGAATGTAATGGAGACAAAAAGAATGTTGGGTGATTGGTGGTCTGCCTTTAGAGATTACTCAAGTACGCCTTTTTACATGACTTTATGGAAAAGAATGATAGGTCCCCGGATCCCATCAATAATGGAGGAATAATAAATAATATATTCCTCATGTTTGTCTCTTGGGTGTTGCGCACGTCTCCCCACTAGTAGATATCCACCTGCACACAGTGCTAGTGGTCTGTGAGTTGTCAAAGATAAGAGGATTGCCTACCATACTAGGGACGATCAGAATGAACTGGATGACAACAAGTGGACATGAACCGCCCTCATTATCTGATATTAAGAGACATTGTTTCGACTTATAAATGGTCTTTTAAGCACAACATATTTATGGTACAACAAAATCCCCTAAGACGTTGCTAAGGATTGAGGGACGAGGCGAATTATGCAAAGGGTTATATCTTAAGAGTATATGCTGAGTTGATAGGAGTAAGTGAATTTTTAGCTGAAGAGAATATCGTCACCCTCGGAAACTCTTATCGGTAGATGGAGATTGTCTTGTAACATTACGTGTCAGTAGATAGGTTTTTGCACTTGGCATAATCATCATGCGTGCTTTGGACAATGCGCACATGCCTTAGGTTGTCTTGTTTGTGAGTCTTCCTAAGCATGATGTTAGGGGCAATGATTAATCATTGTTGCCTCTTTTTAAGTATAAATACCCAATTCAAACGCTATTTTTCATTTTTCACTCGAACATCATCTTCGTTTTAGAGAGAGAGAAAATGATCTTGCAACCTTCTTTATTCCCGCCATTCAAGCCTGTGTTTGAAGCTTTCCTTTGTCTTTTCCAAGTTCTAAAGTCCATCCCTCAAACTTTAAAAACTCGTTTGAGGTTTCGGGTACGCCTCTCCACCTTCCTCCTACAATTTACGGTTTAATTTAGGGAAAATCCCCCTTTCTTCTGGTTTTTGTTGTGATTGCTTGGGTTACTGAGAACTTGGTTGGTTATTGGAGTTATGAGGGTATTCTAGACGACCATTGAGTTGGTTGGCCTATGTCTTCCCTTTTGATTAAGGTTTTCTTCTTTCCAAATGCCATTATTGGTTATTTCAGTTTTCTTCTTTACATCCTCCCCATGTTTAATGTCTTTTTGAAATCTCAGCTAAGTTAGAACCAACTTGCACTGGTATAACTTCCAGAAGATCCTCTCCAAGTTCTACGCCGTGAAGACATCCCAGAAAACCTTGATTTAATCCCATGGTTGCTTTTTCCATAGGGTTCACTTTACCCCCCCCCCCTTCAGTTGCTTTTTCCTGTGATTATGAATATCTCAATTACGGATTGCCCTCTTGACATAGATATGTTTGTTAATACTATATCAATGTCAGTAGTTTATCTTGACCCTTCTTCTCCTCGTCATTCTCCAAATGAATGAATGGCCTCAACCTCTCTCATGGTTGTGCCCCTCACTAATGAGGGGACATCTAGGGCTTCTGATTCTTGGGACTCGACATCCATTGATTCTGTGAACCATTCCTATGACATTACAACGAATGGTTTAGACGATCTAAGGGATAGGTACGATATCCATATAAGAATTTATCTCCGTCTTCCTGAAATTGGGGAGAGAGTTTACGATCAGATCAATACCGATGAGATTTAGTTTCTTGTGTGGGCTTTGTATGTGGGAGTTTGACTTCTCCTTCACCCCATTATACGGTCCATCCTTAGGGGTTATGGTATGGCCCCTACATAGCTCCCATGCATGCTTATAACTCCATACTTGGGATAATGGTTTATTGGCGAAACCCCTCTGGGTTTAACCTGAATGGAGATCTATTCCATGTGGTTTATGGTGTCAAGGATAATGCCAAGGACAATGGTTATTATTACTTATCTTCCTAAAAGGTTGATAAGAAAATGGTTCAGGATATGCAGACATTACTTTGGACATGCACCAGGTGTTCATGTCACTCACGGTACCGTTTTGGGTCCGTTGGGGGGGGGGGTTCCCCACCTTCCCGACATGTTTTGAAGTCTAAGTGTGCCTATTTTCAAATTCGTACCATATCCTCAAACCGGGAGTCCTGCGATATCACGGTCACTTGCTAAATGTTATGTTGGACGTTCACGAGGTGTTTGTGCCACTCGTGGTTTCGTGTGGGGTCCGTTGTGAGTATCTTCCCCCTCGCGGCACGTTTTCAAGCATAAGTGTGCCTGTTTTGAAATTCGCGTCCTGACCTTGAATCGTTAGTCCCATAATTGTGGGACCAATTGCTACGTGTTATGTTCAATGCACATGAGGTGTTCATGCCACTTGTGGTGACGTTTGGGGGCCGTTGGGGTGTCCACCCCCTTGTGGAACATTTTCAAACTTAAGTGTGACTGTTTTCATATTTGTCTCCTATCCTCAAGCTGGGAGTCCTGCGACTGTGCGACCAGTTACTATGTGTTACGTTGGATGCTCATGTGCAGTTCGTGCCACTTGTTGTGACATTTGGGGATGTAGGGGGTGTCTTCCCCCTCATGACACATTTTGTATACTAATTGTGTTTATTTTCTAATTTTTTTCCTGTACTAAACTAGAGATCCTGCGACTGCATGGTCGGCTGCTACATGTTACATTGGATGCGCACAAGGTGTTTGTCTCACTTGTAATGCCATTTGGGTAAGGTGTTTGTCTCACTTGTAATGCCATTTGGGTGTCTTAGTGGTGTTCACCCCCTCGCGGTGCATTTTCAATCCTAGGTGTCTATTTTTGGATGCACACAAGGTGTTTTTCCACTCGCATTGTTGTTTGGGGCCGTTAGGTATGTTCACCCCCTCACGGTATGTTTCCAAGCCTAAGTGTGTCTGTTTTAAAATTTGTGTCCTATCCTCAAATTGAGAGTCCCACTAGTGTACTATCGGCTAATACATATTATGTTGGATGTGCACGAGCTATTCGTGCCATTCGAGGTGTTGTGTGGGGACCGTTGGTGGTGTCAGCCCCCTAACGGGACGTTTTCAAGACTAAGTGTGTTTGTTTTCCAATTCATGCACTATCCTCAAATATGGAGTCCTATGACTATCCAGACGGTTGCTACGTGTTATGTTCTACATACATGAGGTGTTCGTCCCACTCTCGATTCTGTTTAGGGTCCATTGTGGGTGTCCATTCCCTCGCAACAAATTTTTGAGCAAGTTGTTTTCAAATTCGTGTCCTATCCTCAAACTGAGAGTCGTGCGCGGTTGGTGGCTGCATGTTATGTTGGATACGCATGAGGTGTTCGTGATACTTGCGGTGCCGTTTGGAGGCTGTTGGGGTGTGCACACCCTCGCAGCATGTTTTCAAGCCTAAATATGCCTATTTTCAAATTTGTGTCCTAAACTCAATATGGGAGTCCTGGGACTATGTGGTCAATTTCTATGTGTTACGTTGGACGAGCATGAGGTGTTCATGCCACTCGCAGTACCATGTATGGACCGTTGGGGGTCTCTTTCCCCCCGCGGTACGTTTTCAAGCCTAAGTGTGTATGTTTTAAAATTCGTGTCATATCATCAAATCGAAAGTCCTACGACCACGGAGCCGACTGCTATGTGTTATGTTGGACATGCTCGAGGTGTTCATTCCACTCGTGGTTCCATTTTGGGGCCGTTGGGGGTGTCTGAGCCCTAGTGGAAGATTTTCAGGCTTAGGTGTGCCTTTTTTAAAATTTTTGATCGTGTCCTCAAGCCGGGAGTCCCGCAACTTGTGCCGTTTATGTTACTGTTGAGGGGATATTGGTGGTGTCCTCCCCCTCATGGAACATTTTCTAAAGTAATTGTGTTGAGTTTTAAATTTGTGTCCTATCCTCAAATATGATGTCCTGTAACTGGGTGTTCAATCACTACTTATTACATTGGATGTGCACGAGGTGTTCGTGCAACTCATGGTGCCGTTTAGTGGCCATTGGGGGTGTCCATCCCTTGGCGGCACATTTTTAAGCCTAAGTGTACCTGTTTTCAAATTCACGGCCCATCCTCAAACCGGGACAACTACAAATACGCTACCGGTTACTACATGTTACATTGGATGCACAACAGGTGTCTGAGCCACTCGCATTTCTTTTTTAGGACGTTGGGGGTGTCCACCCTCTCGCGGCACATTTTCAAGCCTAAGTGTGCCTATATTCAAATTCGAGTCCAATGCTCAAACTTGGATTCCCACGACTGCATGTTGCTTACTACGTGTCATGTTGGATTCGCATGAGGTGTTCGTGCCAGTCGAGGTGCTGTGTCTGGGCCGTTGGTCGTGTCTTCCCCCTCGCGACACGTTTTCAAGCCTAAGCGTGCCTGTTTTCAAATTCATGTCATATCCTCAAATTGACAGTCCCGTGACTTCGTGGATGATTATGAAGTGTTATGCTGGATGCATACGAGGTGTTCGCACCACTCGCGATACCGTTTTGGGGCCATTGAGGGTGTCCCCACCCTCCCGGCATGTTTCGAAGCTTAAGTGTGCCTATTTTCAAATTCGTGTCCAATCCTCAAACCGAGAGTCCCACAACATCGTGGTGAATTGTTACATGTTATGTTGGACACGCACGAGGTGTTCGTTCCACTCGTGGTTCCCTGTGGGGTCCGTTGCAGGTCTCTACCCCCTCGCGGTGCATTTTCAAACCTAAGTGTGTCTGTTTTTAAATTTTTAAGGACATAAATTTTCAATTGAGTCCCTGTATTGTTTTGACTTAATTCCGTGAACAAAACTGTGTTTGTAATATGTCATAGGGAGAATTTTATTTTGTCACGATCCCACTTAGTCTATGACATATTGAAGAAATTGAAGGCATTGCGGCAAAGCTTCAAACAATTAAATCATGCCGAAGTTTAATTGGTGCAAGTTTAATTGTCTTCAAAGTTAATTTCATTCCGAGATCACTCAGGTATGAATGCGTATAATTAATGGTGCTCGGAATTATTTCACAAAAGACAAGGATGTAATTTTTATAAAGAAAAATGTTTTTAAATGTATTAAAAGTATTTTAAAGGTTTAAACTACGTTTTATGATTATAAGCTCGTAAAAGAGTTTGACATTTTTGGATCTCTCATCGGAAGAGACGTCTTAAACAAAAAGTCAAACTTTCTTGCTGTCGTTCAAACGACATCTAACCTCGTTCGAACGAGATGGGATGTGGCTCGAACAAGTTGCTCAAGTCGTTCGAATAACACATTTTTTGAGGTGGCGTTTAAATCCTATTTAAATAGTATTTTCATCATAATTTCGTAGGTGTTCTTTCTGGAGAACAGTTTTACGAACCAAAACCTTGTTTGCACATGTTTTCTAAGGTTTAAAAGTATTAAACACATCCTTAGAGTTTGAAAAGATCCGAGTTATCATTCTTATATGTTTATGTGATCTTGCTGCACCAAAGTTGTTTGTTCTACACATTGAACATCAAAGGGTTTGCGGTGAAGAAAAGAGAAGGACTTCTTGTTCGACATCGTAGACGAATCAAAGCCATTCGGTGGACACCGAGACATACGTGGACGCGTGTGTTGTGGACAGATATCGAGGAAGAAGGAATTTTTGCGTGGGCACTATTGAAGAACTATTGAAGATCAGAAGGAGCGTCAAGACCCGTGGGGATCGAGTCTTAGTGTAAGGCTAATCTGTCTTTGTAAAACCATATTCATAGTGATTGTCTGGCTTGGGCCGTCCGAGGTTGTTTTCCCATTTTGTGTTTTTTCCTCGTACATCCGACGTTGTGAGTATTCTTTACTTTACTTTACTTGCTTTAATCACTAGATGCATGTTTAGGATTAATCAAGGTAAAACTTGTTTAAAGTAAGAATTGGGTTTTCACAACTTGGTTTGGTGCATAATTAAAACACACATATTGGGCACTCCTCAAATTGGTATCAGAGCCAAAAAACATTGTTTATTTGTTTTGTGATCCCGTGTGTTTTCAAGGATGAATTCTGGATATAATGAATTTTCTCGAACTCCTATTTTTGATGGCACTAATTGCACTTATTGAAATATGAGTATGAGATGTGCTTTAAAATATATTGACGAGCGTGTTTAGCTTGCAGTTGATAAAGGTTGGACACCCCCTGGCACTATTGTAGGTGAGGTCACTAGTTTAAATCCTGTTGAATCATGGACCAAAACTGAACAAAGACTTGCATAATATAATTCTAAGGGTCTGCATGTTATTTCTTCACATGTCACACAGGAAGAATATAATAGAATTATGACTTGTGAAATATCAAAAGAGGCTTGGGATATTTTGGCACTCACTCACGAGGGCACTATCACGGTTAGGGCGTCAAAACTTCAAAATCTCACTACACAGTTTGAGACCATTAGGATGTTAGAGAGTGAGACCTTTTATGAGTTTTATGCTAGGTTGTCCAATATTATCAACTCGTCGTTCAACCTAGGTGAGAAAATTCCCAACAATCGTGTCATTAAGAAAATCATTAGGTCATTGCCTAGTTGGTTTGATGCGAAAGAGACCATATTAAACTCCTTGGGTAGGTTAGAGTCAATGAAACTAGAAGAGATTGTATGTGATTTACAAACATATGAAGTCGACATGATTACCTCCAAGCATGTTCCTAAGAAATAAATGGGTATTGCTTTGAAAACCTATAAGGAGTATTTTAAAGTTTTGGATTTCGATTTCGATTCCGATTCCGATTCCGATTTTGAGGATGTTGTTTTGTTCGCAAAGAAATTTAAAAAATTTATTAAGTTTCAAAAGCAATCGAAAGATTCCAAGAAATTTTAAAAATTCAAGAACAACAAAATAGATCCCGCCTCTAAGGATAAGTTTGAGAAGCCTAAGAGAGATGAGTCGGATAAGTGTTTTGGGTGTGAGGGGTATGGTCACAAGTTTAAGGAGTGTCCCACTAGACTTAAGAAAGAGGGCAAGCAACCCATTGTCTATAATGCAACCTTAAGTGATAGTGATCCGAAAGAGGGAGATAGTTCCCCCATTGATTGTAACTGTGTTGCATTTATGGCATGTCATGTGAGCGACGACGATTCTCATATGCATGACACTTCCGAGGAGGTTTTTAGTGTATCCCATGTTAGTGAGGGTGAAGAGAGTGAAGAGGAGGAGGTTGATGTGAAAGAATTTCAAAATGCGTTTAATGAGTTGTATGCCGAAACGGTGAAGGTGAAAAAGGCTAACTCAAAATTGCAATTTAAGTTGAATGAGCGTGCCAAGAAAATAATGATAGTTTGATTCAGGATCTTAGGGCATGAGAGAAGAAGTTTAGGGAGAAATTATATTTTGTGAAGAAAGAGAGAGATAATCTTCGTGGTTTGATGGAGTCCTTGAAAAGGGAGATTTTAGTGTTTGAGGAGTCTAGACGTTTCACGAGTCTAGGATTCATGAGTTGGAGGAGAGATTGATAGACTCGTCTAGAGTTAAGTTTGATTTGGAGGCTAGGTCGGAGAAGTTAGATAAGATCCTAGGCACCGTCCAAATTAAGGAAGATAGGGGATGTATAGGTTTTGGTGAGAGAGTTGTTCCCATTCCCCCCGCACGTGTGAGAAACACTAGGATAGTTAGAAAAGGTCCACATAAAGGTAATCATTCCCACCACCGCTACACTTACTCGTTTTGTGGTAGGAAAGGTCACCTTAGCCATTATTGTTACGACCTCAGACAAGCTCCTTGGAAGTTTAAGAATAAAGTTGCACCGGTTACCCAAACCCCCATGCGTCGTTTTACCCCTACTTGGGTTAGAAAATCGGACTTAGTGGCTTTAGGAATTAAATTTCATGATTCTCATTTGGGTGCACTTGATTCTTCCCATGCTAAATCTAAAGGATGATAGTGTTTCCATGTTTGTCATATGCTAGTTTGCTTCATGATATATTCATTACTAGTATTATGACATATGTATCATTTTGTATTATAGTTTTCATTTGTTTGAGTCTTATTTGAAAAATAGAAAAAGATTTTTTTTTAGAAAACTTTTGAAAATCCAAAAATATTTTGCTTTTCTTCGAGTCAAATATGTTTGAAAAGACAAAAAGATTTTCAGTTTTTGCTTTTGAGTTTACCTGTTTGATGTGGCATATTGGTGTCCTTGGACCCCCCCCCCCCATCGTTTCATTATCCATATGGCTAGGACATTTGGTCATTATTATCAATACTTAGAATGATCTTAACCATTATTTATATGGGGTTGTTTCGAAGTTGATATGCATTTTCATTCAACTTTGTATATATGCCAGCATTGCACACATGCACCAGTTTATATGGATGTTTAACTTCTCTTGCATATTTGAATTTGGTGAGGCGTTCTTATCTCAATCTTGTCATCTATGCGTAAGTAGACTTAAGGAGAAGTGTGCATGTAATAACCGTTTACCATGAGGATTTAAAAATGGTAAAAATGTTGAGTGATTCATGGGAAAGGGCTCCGAGAGTTCAAAATTGACTCGTCGTGAAAGACACCGTTTAAAAGAGCCCAAAAGAAAATGCAATATGATAAGAACAGGGCCAATAATATTTTCTCTAAGTTGAGAATGCTAGAAACCTCAAAAGAACTTGAAAAAGTATATATATATGAGGGAGTTTGGTTGGAGGAAATTTAAACGGGTTTGCACATCTAATCTTAATATTAAAACATTGCAATTTGATGCTATTGTTTGTAGAATCGTCAAAATTTGGGATTTGTGTGCATGTAGTATGTTTAGTTCATTAAGATCACTTTTTAATTGTCATATGGCTATGATAAAGTTTGATGATTTATCGCTATCAATTAGAGGTTCTTGATCGTTTCGATGTGTTAGAATTGTGACTCATTTGTTGTAGTTTCACGCCCATTCATTCCATATCCATGTTTGAGCACATCGGTACTATGTTTGCATGTAACTCACATTTTAAATTTTTATGAGTTTTTGCATTTTGTGTTAAAAGCCTACTGTTTTAGCATTGTTTTGATTCTGTTAGGACCTTCCTGGAATAGTTTTATGGAAATTTTTTCACTAGGCAATACTTTATATTATTTCGAGTGACTTCATCATCTCATTTAAGCGGAGTCCCTGCCGCGTTCGAATGACAAGTGAAAAATGGCTTCTGATTGGTTTGCAATCCTCAGGTTCAATATGGTATATTTTTTTTGGTACTGCAGGATGCATTTTTGGACTGTTTGGTTTATATGCAGGTTCTTTTATGTTTCAAATTGGTATTTTACATATGAGTCCGTTTATCACACTTGATTTGATTGGTATACTCTATGTGTGATTCCTTGGTTTACTAGCTACTTATTTGTCATTGCTTGATCATAATTAACTGGTTGTTTCATGATTATCTAGCATTTTTGAATTAATCAATTAGTATGAACTTGATTGAAATTTGTTTCATATTCTCATGATAGATATTTCATATTGGTTTATCTTTTCACCGAATTGTTTATTCGAGATAAAAAGGGGGAGAGATGTATGTGATGTAGGGGGAGATTTGTTGAGCGCTACAGTTGATATCTGGATTTACATATTGTTTGATTATATTTGTTTCAAATTATCAAATAATTGCTCACATGTTTCAAATGATTTGTTCTTATTAGAAATATAAATTGATATCATTTGTTCCTTCATACTTCACTAGGTATCTATTTGTCTCTTTCATGTGTGTAGGTATGCTTTCAGCGATTCGAGATTTCAAGTCTACATCACATTCAGACAGTTCATGCTTGACGGTGCTACATATTCTAGTCAGTGTCCTGTATTTTTATTTTTGGGTTTATGGGATGGGCTTTTGGCGTCATACGGCTTGACGGCCCGGTTAGACATTTCACTGGTTTAGTTTTGTCCCGGAATAGTCAAAGGGGGAGATTTGTAAGGACATAAATTTCCAATTGAGTCCCTATATTGTTTTGACTTAATTCCATGAACAAAATTGTGTTTGTAATATGTCATAGGGAGAATATTATTTTGTCACGATCCCACTTGGTCCATGACGTATTGAAGAAATTTAAGTCATTGTGGTAAAGCTTCAAAGAATTAAATCATACCGAAGTTTAATTGGTTCAAGTTTAATCGTCTACAAAGTTAATTTCATCCTGAGATCACTCAGGTATGAATGCGTATAATTAATGGTGCTCGGAATTATTTTACAAAAGACAAGGATGTAATTTTTATAAAGAAAAATGTTTTTAAATGTATTAAAAGTATTTTAAAGGTTTAAACTACGTTTTATGATTATAAGCTCGTAAAAGAGTTTGACATTTTTGGATCTCTCATTGGAAGAGACGTTTTAAAAAAAAGTCAAAAAGTGATTGTAGATGAATCAAAGCCATTCGGTGGACACCGTAGACGAATCATAGCCATTCGGTGAAGAAAAGAGAAGGACTTCTTGTTCGACATCGTAGACGAATCAAAGCCATTCGGTGGACACCAAGACATACGTGGACGCGTGTGTTGTGGAGAGGTATCGTGGAAGACGGAATTTTTGCATGGGAACTATTGAAAAACGGTTGAAGATCAGAAGGAGCATCAAGACCCGTGGGGATCGAGTCTTAGTGTAAGGCTAATCTGTCTTTGTAAAACCATATTCATAGTGATTGTCTGGCTTCGACCGTCCGAGGTTGTTTTTCCGTTTTCGATTTTTTCCTCGTACATCCGGCATTATGAGTATTCTTTACTTTACTTTACTTGCTTTAATCACTAGATGCATGTTTAGGATTAATCAAGATAAAACTGGTTTAAAGTAAGAATTGGGTTTTCACAACTTGGTTTGGTGCATAATTAAAAGTTGAATCTTTTTCGAAGAAAAATTGGTTTTGTTTGAAACACACATATTGGGCACTCTTTAAAATTCGTGTACTAACCTTAAATCGAGAGTCCCGAGATTGCGCGGTCGGTTGTTACGTGTTATGTTAAATGCACATGACGTGTTCGTTCAACTCGTGCTGCCATTTTGGGCCGATTGGGGTGTCCGCCCCCATCGCAGAACATTTTAAAGCCTAAGTGCTCCTATTTTCAAATTCGTGTCCTATCCTCAAAACCCGCGACCAGTTGCTATGTGTTACATTGGATGCTCACGAGTAGTCCGTGCCACTTTTTGTGCCATTTGGGGATGTAGGGGGTGTCTTCCCCCTCGCAACACATTTTTTAGACTCATTGTGTCATTTTTTAAATTCTTGTCCTATCCTCAAATCGGGGGTCCTACGACTGTACGGTCAGCTACTGCATGTTACATTGGACGCGCACGAGGTGTTCATCCCACTTGTGATGTCGTTTGGGTTTCGTTGGGTGTGTTCACCCCCTCGCGGCAAATTTTCAAGCCTAAGTGTCTATTCAAATTCGTATCCTATGCAAAAATCGAGAGTTCGACAACTGTGGTACCAGTTGCTACGTGTTACGTTGGATGTGCACAAAGTGTTTGTGCCACTTTCATTTCTATTTTGGGGCCGTTAGGTGTGTTCACCCCCACGCGGCATGCTTTCAAGCCTAAGTGTGCCTATTTTCAAATTCGTTTCATATCCTCAAACCAAGAGTTCCACTAGTGCACTACGGGTTGCTACATGTTATGTTGGATACGCACGAGGCGTTTGTTATATTCGATGTGTCGTGTAGGACCGTTGGGGGTGTCTGCCCCCTAACAGGTTGTTTTCAAGTCTAAGTGTGTCTGTTTTAAAATTGGTCTCCAATTCTTAATTTGTGAGTCCCATACGTACGGTTGCTATGTTTTATGTTATGCGTGCACGAGGTGTGTGTATTCCACTATCGATGATGTTTAGGGTTCGTTGGGGGTGTCCTCCTCCTCTCAGTATATTTTCAAGCCTAAGTGTAGCTATTTTCAAATTCATGTCATATACTCAAACTGAGAGTCCCCTGACTGCGCGGTTTGTGGCTCCGTATTATGTTGGAGATGCACGAGGTGTTCCTGCTACTCGCAGTTCCATTTGGAGGTCGTTGGGTGTCCACACCCTCAAAATGTTTTCAAGCCTAAGTGTATCTGTTTTCAAATTCGAGTCTTATGCTCAAATCAGGATTCCCTCGACTGCGAGGCTAGTTGCTACGTGTTATGTTGGACATGCTCAAGGTGTTTGTTCTACTCGCGGTGCCGTTTGGGGACCGTTGGGGGTTTACGACCCCTTGTGGAAGATTTTCAGGCTTAGGTGTGCCTTATTTCAAATTCAAGTTGTATCCTCAAATCGAGAGGCCCGCAACTTGTGCCACTCGTGTTGCCATTTGGGGGATGTTGGTTGTGTTCGTCCCCCCACGACACATTTTCTAAACTAATTGTGTCTATTTTTAAATTTTGTCCTATCCTCAAATCGGGGGTCCTCTAACTAGGTTGCCGATCGCTACGTATTACATTAGACGTCCACAAGGTGTTTGTGCCACTCGTGGTGTAGTTTAGGGGCCATTGTGGGTGTCTAACCCCTAGAAGTACATTTTCAAGCCTAAGTGTGGTTGTTTTCAAATTCATGTCCTATCCTCAAACTGGGAGTCCCACGACTGCACGACCAGTTACTACATGTTACGTTGGAAGCACAAGAGGTGTTTAAACCACTGCATTGATTTTTGTGACCTATTGGGTTGTCCACCCCCTCGCGGCACATTTTCAAGCCTAAGTGTGCCTATTTTCATATTCGGGTCCTATCCCCAAACTAGGATTCTCGCAACTGTGGGATGGTGCTATGTGTTATGTTTGATGCTCATGAGGTGTTTGTACAACTTGAGGTGATTTGGGGGGACCGTTGGTCATGTCTTCTCCCTCGCGGCAAATTTTCAAGACTAAGTTTGTCGGTTTTCAAATACATGTATTATCCTCAAACCGATAGTCCTGTGACTTCATGGACGATTACTAGGTGTTATGTTGGATGCAGACTCGGTGTTCGCGCCACTCTTGGTGCTGTTTAGGTGCCATTGGGGGTGTATGCCACCTCGCAACACATTTTTCAAGCCTAAGTGTACATTTTTTTCAAATTTATGTCCTATCCTCAAACTGCGAGTCCCGCAACTTCTTGAACAATTGCTATGTGTTACGTTGGATGGTCACGAGGAGATTATTCAACTTATGGTGACGTTTGGGGTCCGTTGGGGTGTTTTCTCCTTCGTAGCACGTTTTTAAGCCTAAGTATTTCTATTTTAGGATTCGGTCCTCACATCAAATATGGAGTCCCACAATTGTGCAGTGGGTTGCTATGTGTTGTGTTGGACATGAAAAAGGTTTTCGTGCCTCCCACGGTGCCGTGTGGGGGTGTCTGCCCCCTCACGTCATATTTTCACGCCTAAGTGTGCTTTTTTTAAAAATTCATTTCCTATTCTCAAACCGGGAGTCCTGCCACTGCGCGATCATTTGATATGTTATGATGGACACATATGAGGTGTTCTTCCACTCGCAGTGCTGTTTGGGGGTCGTTGGTGGTGTTCACCCCCTCGTAGTACATTTTTGAGCCTAAACGTGTCTGTTTTCAAATTCATGTCCTATCCTCAAAATGAGAGTCGCACGACTGCGTGGTCGGTTGCTACATGTTACAGTTAATGAGAAGTGTCGTTTAGGTTCAGTTGGGGGTGTCCGCCCCTTCGCAGCATGCTTTTAAGACTAAATGTTCCTGTTTTCAAATTCGTGTCCTATCATCAAATTGGGAATCTATCGACTACACGATCGGTTTTTAGTTGTTACGTTGGGGCGTACAATGGGTTTCTGCTACTATTGGTGCCATTTGGGGCCATTGGAGGTGTCTTTCCCCTCGTGGCGTGTTTTCAATACTAAGTATGCCAATTTTCAAATTCGTGTGATATCCTCAAACCGGGAGTCCCGCGAATGCGCGACCTATTGTTTCATGATTTTTTGGATGTTCATGAGGTGAACATGACACTCGTAGTTTTAATGGAGGTCATTGATCTTGTTCACCCCCTAATAACATGTTTTTAAGCCTAAATGTCCATATTTTCAAATTTGTGTCCTGTCCTTAAATCGATGGTCCTGTGACAGCACGACCTGTTTCTATGTGTTACGTTGGGCAAGCGCGAGGTGTTCGTTACACTAGTGGTTGTGTTTTGGGGCCTTTCGGGAGTGTCCTCCCCTCATGACACGTTTTTTAGACTAATTGTGTTTTTCTTAAAATTCGTGTGCGACCAGTTGCTACATGTTATATTAGATGTGCACGAGAGGTTCGTGCCACTCATCGTTACGTTTGGGGGCCATTGGGGTGTTTTCCGCCTCGTGGAAATTTTCCAAGACTTAGTATTCTTACTTTCAAATTCGTGTCCCATACTCAAACTAGGAGTCTTGCGATAGCACCACCAGTTGCTACATATGACATTGGATGCGCACGAGGTGTCTGTTCCACTCGCAGTGCTGTTTAGGGTCCCTTAGGGGTGTCAACTCCCCTACAGCACATTTTTAAGACAAAATGTGCATGTTTCAAGTTCATGCCACTCTCATTTCCTTTTGGGTCCATTAGGGGTGTTTGCCCTTTCGCGGCACGTTTCAAGCCTATGTTTTATTGTTTTCAAATTTCTGTCCTATCCTCAAATCGAGAGCCTCGTTACTGTGCGGTCGGTTGCTACGTGTTATGTTGGATGCACACGAGGTGTTCGTGTCACTTGTGGTGTCATTTTAGGGACATTAGGAGTGTTCGCCCCCTCGTGGCACGTTTTCAAGCCTAAGTGTGCCTATTTTTGAATTCGTGTCCTATCCTCAAATCGAGAATCCCACGACTGTGAAATGGGTTGCTACATGTTGTGTTGGATGCGTATGATGTTTTTGTGCCAATCGCGATTCCGTATGGGCGGCATTCGGGGTGTCCGCCCCCTTGGGGAACGTTTGCAAGCATAAGTGTTTATGTTTTCAAAATCATGTCCTATTCTCAAATCGGGAGTCCCATGACTGTGCAGCAGGTTGATGTGTTATGTTTGACACATATGAGGTGTTCTTCCACTCGTGGTGCCTTTTGGGAGTCATTGGCGATGTCCGCCCCCTCATAGCTCATTTTCGATCCTAAGTGTGTTTATTTTCAAATTCGTGTCCTACACTCAAATAGAGAGTCTCGTGACTGCTCGGTCGGTTGCTATATGTTATGTTGGATGGGCATGAGGTGTTTGCGCTGCTTGCAGTGCCGATTAGATTCCGTTGGGGGTATTCGTGCCCTCGTGACACGTTTTTAAGACTAATTGTTCTTCTTTTCAAAGTCGTGTTCCATCCTCAAACCGGGAGTCACCCAATAGTGTGGTTAGTTGCTACATGTTACATCAGAGGTGTATGAGGTGTTTCTACCATTCATGGTGCTCTTTGGGTCCATTGGGGGCGTTTGCCCCCTTGCGTCATGTTTTCAAGACTAAGTATTCCTATTTTCAAATTCATTTTCTATCTTCAAACTAGTAGTCCCGCGACTCGGCGGTTGGTTATTACATAATATGCTGGATGTGAACGAGGTGTTCGTTCCACTCGTGGTGATGTTTCTCGTGGTCTTGAAGCATCACCACAGTTTGAGGATATGATGGCCATTAGTAGTGTGCACCCCCTCGCGACATGTATTTAAGCCTAAGTGTGTCTGTTTTCAAATGGTCCCGTGAGTGTGAGATCAGTTGCTACGTGTTCTGTTGGATGCGCATGTGGTGTTCATTCCACTCGCGGTGATTTTTGGGGGCCGTTGGGAGTGTCCTTATCCTCGTGGAAAATTTTAAATCCTAAGTCCACCTTTTTTCAAATTAGTGTCTTATCCTTAAATTGGGGGGTCCTGCGAATGTGCGAACGGTTGCTACATGTTATGTTGTATGATCACGAGGAGTTTGTGACACTCTTGGATCCATTTGGGGGCCGTCGGGGGTTTTTCACTACTCGCGGAACATTTTAACGACAAATTGTGTCTATTTTCAAATTTTTGTCCTATCTTGAAATCGGGGGTTCTACGACTGTGCGTCCGTTACCTACGTGTTATATTGGATGTCCATGAGGTGTTCATCCCACTCGTGGTTCCGTTTGGGGGCCATTGTTGGTGTTCGCCCCCTCGCAGCATGTTTTCAAGCCTACGTGTGCTTATTTCCAAATCTGTGTCCTATCCTCAAATTGGAAGTATAGGACCTTTTTGTGCAAGTTATGATCCTGTTTGGGGGAGATTAGGGGTATCCACCCCCTCGCGGCACATTTTAATGCTAAAGTGTGCATGTTCTCAAATTCGTGCCCTATTTTCAAACTGGGAGTCCCACCTCCGCACTAATGGTTTCTATGTGTTATATTCAAAGCACATGAATTGTTCGTGCTACCCGCATTTCCGTTTGGCTCCGTTTGAGGTGTTTTCCCCCTCGCGGTATGTTTTCAATCCTAAGTTTGCCAATTTTAAAATTTGTGTCCTATCCTCAAACCGAGAGTCTCGCGACTGTGAGGTCATTTGATACGTGTTATGTTTGATGCGCAAGAGTTTTTGTTCCATTGGCAGTGTCATTTTGTGGATGTTAGGGGTGTTCTCCCTCTCGCGGCACGTTTTCAAGCACAAGTGTGTTCGCTTTTGAATTTGTGTCCTATCCTAAAATCGGGAGTCCCACGACTATGCGACGGGTTTCTACGTTTTGCATTGTTTGTGTAGGAGGTGTTTGTGCCTCTCTTGGATCCTTGTGGGGTGTCCGCCCCCTCGCGATATATTTTCAAGCATAAGTGTTCCTATTTTGAAATTCGTGTCCTATCCTCAAATCGGGAGTCCCACGACTACACAGGCGGTTGATGTGTTGCATTGGATGCAGACAAGGAATTATGCCACTCGCGATGCATTTTGGGAGTCCTTCGGGGTCTTCACTCCTGCGTAACACATTTTAAAGCTTAAGCGTGGCAGTTTTCAAATTCGTGTCCTATCATCAAATCGGGAGTCCCGCGAATAGGAGGCCGGTTGCTATATTTTACGTTGGATGCACATGACTGTTTGCACCACTTGTGGTGTTGTTTAGGTGCCGTTGGGGGTGTCCTCCCCCTCGCAGTATGTTTTCAAGACTAATTGTTTGTGTTTTTAAATTCGTGCCATATCCTTAAACCAGGAGTTCGTAAACTATGAGACTAGTTACTACATGCTACGTTGGAGTTGCACTTGGTGTTTCTGCCACTTGTGATTCCATTTGGGATCATTGGGAATGTCCTCCCCCTCCCAACACATTTTCAAGATTACGTATGCCTATTTCGAAATTTATGTCCTATCCTCATACTGGGAGTCTTGTGACTGCGCGACCAGTTGTTACGTGTTACATCGGATTTGCACGAGGTATCCGTTCCACTAATGGTGTTGTTTCGGTGCCGTTGGTAGTGTTCCCCCCTCGAGGCAAGTTTGTAAGCCTATGTGTGCCCATTTTCAAATTCGTGTCCTATCCTCCAATCGATGGTCCTGTGACTCCACGGACGATTGCTACGAGTTACGTTGAATGCGCACTAGGTTTTCGTGCCACTCGCGGAGCTTTTTGGAGGACATTTGGGGTGTCCTCCCCCTTGCGACACATTTTCAAGCCTAAGCGTATATTTTTTCAAATTCGTTTCCTATCATTAAACCAGACTCTTGCAACTGTGCGATCGGTTGCCACATATTATGTTGGATGCTCACGAGGAGTTTGTGTCACTCTTGGTTCCATTTGGGGACCGGTGGGAGGTGTTCACCCCTCGTAACACGTTTTCTATACTAATTGTGTCTGTTTTCAAATTTGTGGCCTATCCTCAAATCAGGGGTCCTATGACTGTGCGTCCAATTACTATGTGCTATATTGGACGTGCAAGAGTTGTTCATTCCACTCGTGGTTTCGTTTGGTGGATGTTGAAGGTCTCTTCCCCCTCGCAACACATTTTAAACTTTAAGTATGCTTGTTTTCAAATTCATGTTCTTTCCTCAAGCTGGGAGTCCTGCGACTGCGTGGTCAGTTGGTACCTGTTACGTTGGATGCGCACAAGGTGTCCACGCCACTCGCGGTGCTGTTTGGGGGCCCTTAGGCGTGTCCACACCCTCGTGGTACTTTTTAAGCAAAAGTGTTCATGTTTTTAAATTTGTTTCCTATCCTAAAAGTGAAAGTCCCATCTACACATTAACGGTTGATACGTGTTACATTCAAAGAGCATGAGTTATTCGTGCCACTCGCCTTTCCGTTTGGGGCTGTCGAGGGTGTTTCCCCCTTGCGGTATATTTTTAACCCTAAGTTTGATTATTTTCAAATTTATATCTTATCCTCAAACCGATAGTGCTACGTATTATATTGGATATGAACAAGGTGCTCGTGCCACTCGCTGTGTTATTTTGGGGCCGTTGGGGGTGTCTTCCCCCTTATGGCTTGTTTTAAAGCCTAAGTGTGCCTTTTTTTGAATTCCCATCCGATACTCAAATTAGGAGTCCCATGACTACGAGATGGGTTGATACGTGTTGCATTGGATGCACATGAGGTGTTTGTGCCTCTCGCGGTGAAGTGTGGGGGTGTCCTCCCCCTCGCGATACATTTTCAAACCTAAGTGTGCCTATTTTCAAATTCATTTCCTATCCTCAAACTTGGAGTCCCGCGACTACACGGTTGGTTATGTGTTACGTTGGTCTCATACGAGGTGTTCTACCACTCGCGGTGCCATTTGGGGGTCGTTCGGGGTGTCAGCTCCCTTGCAACACATTTTCGAGCCTAAGTGTGCCTATTTTCAAATTCGTGTCCTATCCTCAAACCAAGAGTCCTGTGACATTGCGAACAATTTCTACATGTTATGATGGATGATCACGAGGTGTTTGTGCAACTCGCGGTGCCGTTTAGGTGCCATTGGGGGTGTCTGCCCCCTCCTGACATGTTTTCAAGACTAATTGTTTCGATTTTCAAATTCGTGTTCTATCCTCAATCTAAGAGTCCGGTGACTACGTGACTGGTTGCTAGATGTTACGTTGGAGGTGCACGAGTTGTTTCTGCCACTCGTGGTACCGTTTGGGTCCATTGGGGTGTCATCCCCCTCGCGGCACATTTTCAAGACTAAGTATGCCTATTTTAAAATTCGTGTCCTATTGTCAAACTGGGATTCCTGTGAGTGCACGACTGGTTGTTACGTGTTATGCTGGATGTTCATGAGGGGTCAGTTTTTCTCGCGGTGTTGTTTGGGGGGTGTTTGTAGTGTTCACCCCCTCCCAGCATATTTTTATGACTAAGTGCATCTGTTTTCAAATTCATGGCCTATCCTCAAACCGAGGGTCCCATAACTAGGTGGCCAATTGCTACGAGTTATGTTGAATTTGCACGAGTTGTTTGTTCCACTCCCGTTGCTATTTGGGGGCCGTTTGGGGGTGTCCTCCCCCTCACGGCACTTTCTCAAGCCTAAGTGTACCTTTTTTCAAATTCGCGTCCTATCCTTAAATCGAGAGTCCCACGATTATGTGACTGGTTGCTACATGTTACTTTGGATGCTAACGAGGAGTTTGTTCTGCTCTTGGTTCCGTTTGGGGGATGTTGGGGTTATCCACCTCTCGCGATACGTTTTCTATTATAATTGTGTTTGTTTTCAATTTTGTGTCCTATCCTTAAATTTGGGGTCCAACGACTGTGCGGATGATTTTTACGTGTTATATTGGAAAAGCGCAGCGTGTTCGTTCCACTAGTGTCTTCGTTTAGGGGAAGTTGGTCATGTTCGCCCCCTCTCGGCACGATTTCAAGACTAAGTATGCTTGTTTTCAAATTCATGTCCTATCCTCAAACCAGGAGTCTTGCGGCTGGATGACCAGTTGCTATGTGTTACGTTGGATGTGCACAAGGTGTCTGTGGAACTCGCGGTGCATTTTAGGGGCCCTTAGGGGTGTCCACCCCCTCACGGCATGTTTTTAAGCCAATTTTTTTATGTTTCAAATTCGTGTCCTATCCTCAAATTGGAATTCCCACCTTTGAACTAACGGTTGCTACGTGTTATGCTTAATGCACATGATTTGTTCGTGCCTCTCGCATTTCCTTTTCGGGCCGTAGGGGGTTTTTTGCCTCCTAACGGCCCATTTTCAAGCCTAAGTTTGCATTTTTTCAATTTTCTTTCTTATCCTCAAATCAGGAGTCTCGTGACTGCACAGTCAGTTATTACGTGTTATGATAGATTTGCAAGAGGTGTTCGCACCACTTACGGTATCATTTTAGGGTCGTCGGGGTTATTTGCCCCCTCGCGGCACGTTTTTAAGCCTAAATGTGCCTATTTTCGAATTCGTGTCCAATCCTCAAATTGAGAGTCCCACAACTGTGTGATAGGTCTCTACGTGTTCCATTTAATGTGCACGAGGTGATCATGCCTCTCACGGTGCCGTGTCGAGGGTGTTCAAGATGTCCTCCCCCACGGGGAACATTTTCAAGAATAAGTGTGCATGTTTTCAAACTTGTGTCCTATTCTCAAATCGGGAGTCTCGTGACTATGCATTCAATTGATGGGTTATATTGGACACAGATGAGGTGTTCTGACACTCGTGGTGCCGTTTGTGGGTCATTGGCGGTGTCCGCCACCTCGCAACAAATTTTTGATCTTAAAAGGGCCTGTTTTCAAATTCGTGTCCTATTCTCAAACTCGGAATGTTGTGACTTCATGATCGGTTTCTATAAGTTACGTTGGATGCACACGAGGTGTTTACGCCACTCGCGGTGCCAATTAGGTTCTGTCGGGGGTGTCCGCACCCTCGCGGCACATTTTCAAGATTAATTAATCCTGTTTTTAAATTTATGTCCTATCCTTAAATCGGGAGTCTGATGACTATGCGACCCCTACATGTTACATTGGAGGAATACGAGGTGTTTCTACCACTCGTGGGGCGGTTTGGGGCCATTGGGTGTGTCTGTCCCCTTGCGGAACGTTTTCGTGACTAAGTATTCCTATTTTCAAATTCGTGTCCCTTCCTCAAACTAGGAGTCACACGACTGCGTGACCAATTGTCGCGTGATATGTTGGATGTGCATGAGGTATCCATTCCACTCATGATGGTTTTTAGATGGCATTGGAAGTGTTCACCCCTCTCGCGACATGTTTTTAAGCCTAAGTGTGCCTATTTTCAAAATCCTATCCTATCCTCAAACCGATGGTCTCGTGATTGTGAGACCGGTAGATATGTGTTATGTTAGATGCGCATGTGATGTTCATTCCAGTCGCAGTGCTTTTGGAGGTCCTTAGGAGTGTTCACCCTCTCGTGATAAATTTTCAAGCCTAAGTGTACCATTTTTCTAATTTGGGTCATATCCTTAAATCGGGAGTCCCGCGAATGTGGGATTAGTTGCTGCATGTTATGTTGGATGATCATGCGGATTTTGTGCCACTCGTGGTGTCGTTTGGGAATTATTGGGGGTTTTTCTCCCCTCACGGAACGTTTTCAAGAGTAGTTGTGTATGTTTTCAAATTCTTGTCCTATCCTAAAATCGGGGTCCTTTAACTGTGTAGCTGGTTTCTATCTGTTATATTGGACGTGTATGAGTGGTTCCGTTTGGGGGTCATTGGTGGTGTCCGCCTCCTCATCGCATGTTTTCAAGACTAAGTATGCTTATTTTCAATTTTATGTCCTATCCTCAAACCATGAGTCATGCGAAAGCACGACTTGTTGCTACATGTTACGTTCGATGTGCACGAGTTGTCCGTGCCACTCACGATGCTATTTGAGGGCCCTTATGGGTGTCCACTGATGATACACAAATATTGATTATTTCATACTCAAAACCTACGCATTTTAGCCCCCTCGGGTGCCTTATTCTATATATTTAAGCCCGTTAACCAGACAACCTCGGTTTATATTGTTAAAATGCTATATGAGGTATAATTGGTCTTTTGTAGGTATTTAGGTACTAAGTATGGAGTTCGGACGCATTCCGCTCAATTTTCATACGCATCCGCACGTTCAAGTGCAATTTAGTCATTTCAAAGTTTAGGAACCTGACCTGACATCTCATGGAAGTTGTATCCCTCCTCGCTAGCTTCGCGTGGAAGCGAATGGTGCGCGAATCCGATTCATAACGAAGAAGTTACGGAATTTTTGGTGGAAGGAATGACATTGAAACCAAAAGAAGGAGAAGAGAGGAAGAAAAGATGTAGTGTGATACTGTTTGGCTGTGACCTGCTTGATCGATCGATCGACTGGTCGATCGATCGATCCTTCTGTAATGCCGAAATTTGGCCTTGATCGATCGATCGACCCTTTTTGTCGATCGATCGATCCCCTGTTCTCAGGAGATATTTTTCCATTTCTTTTATTTTCTCTTTTCTTTTCTAATTTAATTCCAACTTAGTATATATACCAATTTTGTTGTAATAAACATGGGTGAACGATTTTAGATAGTTTTAGAAAATAGTTTAGCTTAGGGTTTGGGGTTTTTCTTAGTTCTTTTTCATTTCCTCTTGGATTGACACACTTTTGGGTTTGTAAGTTGACTATTCAGTACCCTCTCCATTAATATAGTTGTTTTCCGTTCTTTCTTGCTTTGATAACTAGGTTTACGTGCTTTGTTAATTAGTTTATATACTTTGTTTTACTCGCTTTCTAGTATAGATTTATCGCGTTTCTTTACCGCTTTATTTACCGTGTTTTTAACATGCTTTCTAGGTAATTTAAATTTGGTTGTGTTTGAATTGAACTCACTCGGGTTAACGCGTTGCTTTGCTTGGTGATAGTGTTTACGGGATTATTTTGGGTGTGTTGTCCTAGTTATTGTGCCTAGGAGATTTAACAGGGCATATCATGTATGTACCGTGCTTATGACCTTTCGTGCGCAATTTCCGGGATATTTGTTGACGCCAAAATCATATTAGGATTTTATGCGGATTTAGGGGTGTGACAACCCTTCGATCAATTAACTTTCGAAATGAGATGCATTCTAAATAACTCGTCGACCCATGTAACTATTTTATACAAATTAGCACGGGTGAGGGATATTCGACGCAACCTATAGTTTTACTCTCTTTCATAGTCTAGTTTCAATACCCTTGCCTAGTTAAACATTACCCTTTCGTGCATCTTTTCTTTTAGTTTGTAATAACCTTTTACACTTTTATTTCGGAGTATTAAATCATCTAAATTCTAGCAACTTGTCTCTGTGGATTTTCGATACCCGACTTACCGCTGTGCTTGCCCGGAAAATGTAGTTGTAATTTAGGTTTGTTTGTATAGCCGCAGCGAGACAGAAAACAATGATTGTGGCCTTACGCAACCACACTTCTCGTGCGATATCATCCACCCCCTCGCAACACGTTTTTATGCCAAAGTGTGCATGCTCTCAAATTTATGTCCTATCCTTAAACTGGTAGTCCCGCATCCACAATAGCGGTTACTATGTGTTATATATAAAGAGCAAGAGTTATTCATTCCACTCGCATTTCTATTTGGGGTCCTTGGGGGTGTTTGCCTCCTCGCGGCACGTTTTCAAGCCTAAGTTTGCCTGCTTTCAAATTTGTTTCCTATCCTCAAATTGGGAGTCTCACAAAAGTGCAGTTGGTTGTTACATGTTATGTTGGATGCGCAGGAAGTGTTCGTGCCACTCCCGGTGTCATTTTGGGGCTATTGGAGGTGTCCTCCCCTTTGCGGCATGTTTTATGCCCTAAGTTTGCCTATTTTGAATTTGTTTCCTATCCACAAATCGGGAGTCCCCCTACTACGCGATGAGTTGCTACGTGTTGCATTGTATGAGCATGAGGTGTTCGTGCCTCTTGCCGTGCCGTATGGGGGTGTCCACTCCGTGGCGGCACGTTTTCAAGCCTAAGTGTGTATCTTTTCAAATTCGTGTCCTATCCTCAAACTGTGAGTCCCACGACTGTGCAGTCAGCTAATGTGGTACGTTGGACTTAGACGAGGTGTTCAGCCACTCGTGGGGCTGTTTGGGAGTCATTGGGATTGTACACTCGTATGCTGCACATTTTTGAGCCTATGTGTGCTAGTTTTCAAATTCTTGTCCTATTGTCAAAATGGGACTCCTGCATCTAGGCGGCTTGTTGCTACGTGTTAAGATGGATAATCAAGAGGTGTTTGCGCCACTCACGGTGCTATTGAGGTGTTGTTGGTGGTGTTTTCCCCCTCGCGACACATTTTCAAGATTAATTGTTCCTATTTTCAAGTTCGTGTCCTATCCCCAAACTGGGAGTCCGGTGACTATGTGGATGGTTGCTACATGTTACGTTGGTGGTGCACGAGGTGTTTCTGCCACTCGTGGTGCCGTTTGGGTCCATTGAGGTTGTCCTCCATCTCTCTGACACAATTTCAAGACTAAGTATGCCTATTTTAAAATTTGTGTCCTATCCTCAAACTAGGAGTCCTATGACTGCACGACCGGTTGTTATGTGTTACGTTGGATATGGGCGAGGTGTTCATGTCAGTCGCGATGTTGTCTGGGGGCCATTAGTAGTGTTTACCCCTAGCGGCATGTTTTTAAGACTATGTGTGCCTATTTTCAAATTCGTGTCGTGTCCTCAAACTGATGGTCACCTGACTGCGCGGTCGATTGCTACGAGTTATATTGAATGCGCACAAGGTGTTTGTTCCACTCGCAATTCTATTTGGGGGCCATTGGGGCGTGTCCGTCCACTCGTGACACATTTTCAAGCTTAAGTGTACCTTTTCGAAAATTTATGTCCTATCCTTAAATTGAGAGTCCCGCCACTGCGTAACCGGTTGCTACGTGTAACGTTTGATGCTCACGAGGAATTTTTGCCACTCGCGGTGCCGTTTGGGGGTGTCCACCCCTTGCGGCTCATTTTCAAGAATAATTGTGTGTGTTTTCAAATTTGTGTCATATCCTCAAATCAAAGGTCCTGCGACTTGCACGACTAGTTTTACGAGTTATATTATACATGCACGAGGTGTTCTTCCACTCGTGGTTCCGTTTAGGGGCCTTTGGGGGTGTCCGCCCCCTCGTGGCACCTTTTCAAGACTAAGTATTATTATTTTCAATTTCATGTCCTATCCTCAAACTGAGAGTCCCAAAACTAAGTGGTCGGATGCTATGTGTTACGTTGGATGCGAACGAGGTGTTTGTGCCACTCACGGTGCTGTTTGGGAGCCCGTATGGGTTTCCACCCACTCGCGGTATGTTTTTACACCAAATTGTGCATGTTTTAAAATTTGTCTCCTATCCTCAAAATGGGAGTCCCTCCTCTGCAATAATGGTTGCTACGTGTTACATTCAAAGCGCATGATTTGTTCGTGCCACTCGCATTTCAATTTGTGGCCGTTTAGGGTGTTTGCCACCTCGCGGCACATTTTCAAGCCTAAGTTTGCCAATTTTCAAATTGGTGTCCAATCCTCAAACTAGGAGTCTTACGACTATGCGATTGGTTTCTACGTGTCATGTTAGATGCGCACGAGGTGTCCGTGCCATTATCAGTGCTATTTTGGGGTAGTTAGGGGTGCTCGCCCCCTCACGGCACGTTTTCGAGCCTAAGTGTGCCTATGTTTTCAATTCTCTTCCTATCCTCAAATCTGGAGTCCCATAACTACGCGAGGGTTGATATGTGTTGAGTTGTATGACTACAAGGTGTTCGTACCTCTCACTGTGTAGTGTGGGGATGTTCTCCCCCTCACGGCATGTTATCAAGCCTAAGTGTGCATGTTTTTGAATTCATGTCACATCCTCAAACCGGGAGTCCCATGACTACACGACAAGTTGTCGAGTTAATTTAGATGTAAACGAGGTGTTATTCCACTCGCGGTGCCGTTTGGGGGTCGTTAGGGGTGTCCATCCCCTCCTAGCTCATTTTCGAGCTGAAGTGTGCCTTTTTTCAAATTCGTGTCCTATCCTCAAGCTGGGAGTCCCGTAACTGGGTGGCCGGTTTATTCGTATTACGTTGGATGAAAACAAGGTGTTTTATCTACTTGTGGTGCCGTTTAAATTCCGTTGAGGGTGTCCGCTCCCTCGCGGCACGTTTTCAAGATTAATTGTTCATGTTTTCAAATTTGTGTCCTATCATTAAAACGGGAGTCTGGAGACTACGTGGCCAGTTGCTACATGTTTCTTTGGAGTGTCACAAGGTGTTTATGTCACTTATGGTGCCATTTGGGTCCATTGGGGGTGTCCACCCCCTCGTGGTACATTTTCAAGATTATGTACACTTATTTTCAAATTCGTGTCATATCCACAAATCGGGAGTCCCGTGACTACGCGACCAGTTGTTACGTGTTATGTTGGATGTGCACGAGGTGTCCACACCACTCATGGGGTTTTTTGGGGGCCGTTGGTAGTGTTCAACCCTACGCAACATCTTTTTAAGCCTAAGTGTCACTATTTTTAAATTAGTGTCCTATCCTCAAACCGATGGTCCCATAACTACGCGATCGATTGCTACATGTTATGTTGAATGCGCACGAGGTGTTCACTCCACTCGCGATGATCTTTGGGGACCGTTGGGGGTGTCTACGCCGTCACAACAAATTTTAAAGCCTAAGTGTAAACTTTTTCAAATTCGTATCCTATCCTTAAACCGGGAGTAGCGCGACTATACAATCGGTTGCTACGTGTTACGTTGGAAGCTCACGAGGAGTTTGTGCCACTTGCGGTGTCATTTTAGAGCCATTGGGTGGTGTCCTCCCCTCGCGGAACATTTTCAATACTAATTGTTTATGTTTTCAAATTCGTTTCCTATTCTTATATCTGAGGTCTCGCAACTGCACAATAGGATGCTACGTGTTATATTTGATATGCATGAGATATTCATGCCACTCTTGGTTCCGTTTGGGGGCCGTTGGGGGTGTCTGCCCCCTCGCGGAACATTTCCAATCCTAAGTGTGCCTATTTTCAAATTCGTGTCCTATCCTCAAGCTAGGAGTCCCACGACTGCGCGGCCGATTGATGTATCATGTTGGATCCAGAAGAGGTGTTCTGCCACTCGCGGTGCAGTTTGCGGGTTCTTGGGGGTTTTCTCCCCCTCGCATCACATTTTTGAGACTAAGTGTGCCTTTTTCAAATCCGTGTTCTATCCACAAATATGGAGTCCTGCGACTGTGCAATCGGTTTTTACGTGTTACATTGGATGCACACGAGGTGTTTGCGCAACTCGCAGATCTGTTTAGGTGCCGTTTGGGGTGTCTTCCCCCTCGAGGTACATTTTTAAGACTAATTGTTCCTATTTTTAAATTCGTGTCCTATCCTTAACTCGAGAGTTCGAAAAATATGTTGATGGTTGATACATGTTACGTCGGAGGTGCATGAGGTATTTCAACCATTTGTGGTGCCATTTGGGTCCATTGAGGGTGTTCGCCCTCTCGTGACACGTTTTCAAGACTAGGTATGCCAATTTTCAAATTTGTGTCCTATCTTCAAACTGGAAGTCTCGTGACTACATGGCCACTTGCGTCTTACGTTATATGTGGATGAGGAGTCCATGCAACTTGCGGTGTTATTTGGGGGCCATTGGTAGTGTTCACCCCCTCGCGATATATTTTTAAAACTATGTGTGCCTATTTTCAAATTCGTGTCTTGTCCTCAAACCGATGGTCCCGTGACTGCACGGTCGATTTCTACGAGTTATATTGAATTCCCACGAGGTGTTCGTTCCACTCGCGGTTCTACTTGGGGGCCGCTGGGGAGTGTCCACCCCCTCGCGACACATTTTCGAGCCTAACTGTACCTTTTTAAAATTCGTGTCCTATCCTTAAATTGAGATTCCTGCGACTGAGCGAACGGTTGCTACGTGTTACGTTGGATGCTAAAGAGGAGTTTGTGCCACTTACGGTGCCGTTTTGGGGCCGTTGGGGGGTGTCCAACCCTTGCAGCACAATTTCAAGACTAAATGTGTTTGTTTTCAAATTTGAGTCATATGCTCAAATCAGATTGTGCGGATAGTTTTTACGTGTTATATTAGTGTTGCACGAGGTGTTAGTCCACTCGTGGTTCCATTTAGGGGCCGTTAGGGGTGTCCTCCCTCTCGTGGCTCATTTTCAAGCCTAAGTACGATTATTTTCAAATTCGTGCCCTGTCCTCAAATCGGGCATCCCGAGACTATGCAGTCGGATGCTACGTGTTACGTTGGATGCGTATGAGGTGTTTGTGCCACTCACGGTGCACTTTGGGGGCCCTTATGGGTTTCCACCCACTCGTGGCACATTTTTAAGACAAAGTGTGCATTATTTAAAATTCTTGTCCCATCCTCAAAACTAGAGTCCCACCTCTGCACTAACGGTTTCTACGTGTGACATTGAAAGCGCGTGAGTTGTTCGTGCCACTCGTATTTCAGTTTGGGGACACTGGGGGTGTTTGCCACCTCGCAGCACATTTTCAAGCCTGAGTTTTCCTAAACCGAGAGTCTTTCCACTGCACAATTGGTTTCTACGTGTCATGTTGGATGCGCACGAGGTGTCCGTGCCATTATCGATGCTATTTTGGGGCAGTTGGGATTGCCCTCCCCCTCGCGAAACGTTTTCAAGCCTAAGAGTGCATGTGTTTTGAATTCGTTTCCTATCCTCAAATCGGGAGTCGCATGACTACGCGAGGGTTGCTATTTGTTACATTGGACTCCCACTAGGTGTTTGTATCTCTCACGGTGTCGTGTGGGTCTGTTCGCCCCCTCGCGACATGTTTCAAACCTAAGTGTGCCTGTTTTTAAATTCATGTCCCATCCTCAAACCGGGAGTCATGTGACTACACGACATGTTGACGAGTTACGTTGGATGCAAACGAGGTGGTCTTCCACTCATAGGGCCGTTTGGGAGTCGTTACGGGTGTTCGCCCCCTCGTAGCTCATTTTCGAGCCTAAGTGTGGATATTTTTAAACTCATGTCCTATCCTCAAACTGGAAGTCCCATAAATGGGTATCCGATTTATACGTGTTACGTTGGATGCGCACAACGTGTTTGATACACTTGCGGTGACATTTAGGTTCCATTGTGGTTGTTCGCACCCTCAAACCAAGAGTCTGGAGATTATGTGGGTGGTTGCTACATGTTACTTTGGAGTGGCTCATTCGTATCGAATATTGCACATTTATACCCTCGAACTTAGGTATTTTAGCCCCCTTGGGTATCGTAATTTCTATAAATATGCTCATTAATCAGATAACCTCTATTTTATATGTTAACATGTTATTTGAGGTATTATTTAGCATTTATAGGTGTTACAGTGCTTAGTATGAAGTTTGGACACGTTCCGATAAAGTTTCGTCGTAATTCGCACGTTTATGGTCATTTTCGTAATTTCAAAAATCGATATTTTTGCACGAAGTATTCACGAAAGTTGTAGCCCTCGGTCCAACCTTCATGTGTCCGCAAATGGTCCACGAATCGGAGTCCGAACGAAGGAAACACGAACCTTTGATCGAAAAAGAATTATAATAGATTCACTAACAATTTCATAATGACCTCCATATCCTTTTTCTCTTTTAATAACTGTGACAACCCACTATCCGAAATAGGGGGTGGCCAACCCGATACTCCAAAATGACGGAATCATGGAGGGAATCATTCTCAGCATCAACACCAAAATAAGAAGTAAACGGGATAACCACTCCTTATTTCAGAAAAACGGGTTGCCAAAAAAAATTGATTTTTAAAGTTTATAAAAGAAAATAACTTAACAACCCAATTAAAAGAAAGTGGAAATCCAGATGAAATTATATTATATACTCACAAATGTACAGTAAGGGACCGAATATTCTGTCGGCCACAGACTCATATAACAATATTAAACAAATTCAACAATTTACATAATACATTACATTAATCAGTTACAAAAACTTGGGCCTCTCGCCTGAGTAAAAAGACCCGATCTTAACTAGAGTGCAAAAATGACGGCGCCTATTTCAAAATGTCCCGCAATACCCGCAAAGCATCACGGCTCGCCAAAAACACCGGGATAGGAAGTCAAATCAGGCATCCTTGTGGTGGAGTACCTGAGCGGATACAAGATGCAAGCACAACAAGAAATATGAACGGGTCAAGGCCCGGTTCTATATGATTACTAGATGAATAAAAAGTATGACAGTTACGAATGATAAATCATGAAGAAAGAGAAATAAGAATCTACCTACACAATTGAGAACATAAGCTAAGCAACAAAATAAAATGAGTAACATTAATCTAAAACTTTCGTCATATGCACCAATTATCTCATATATCTTTTCCTTAACAGGAAATATATATATATAATCACAATCTTATGCACTTTATGACATTTTTATCTCACTTTTACATTTTGTAAAAATCCTTTCCTTATCAGGAAAATAGACATTTTCAAATGCTCTTTGTGGCATTTCAATGTGCTCTTTGTGGCACTTCACTATGCTCTTTATGACATATCTTATACATCAAGTCCCACTTGATTATGAATAGTTATATTTATATACATATAACGATTCTAAGACTGCCCGTCCGAGTTTCCCCATTGTGCGTGCCCCTAAATGGCCATCATTTTCCAAGGCCTATCATCAAGACAACCTATGCACCTATAACGCAAAACGTCGGGGAGCGGCCATGTGCCTGCGGGGTAGTCATAACCACACCCGGAATTACCTACCCATCGCAGAAAATATACAACAACAACGCTCACAAGGCCTAGGACTATATCCACCCTACATTCATTAGCCAGGGGGCTTCACCTCACGCGCGAACTTCCCTTATGATGTCATTTAGAGAGGGTGTGTTTAAACCATTTTATTTACCATTTTCAAAAATCAAGTAAATTATCATTTACCATATTCATGATTAAGTAAATTATCATTTACCATATCATTTTCATTCACTATTATACATGTGTAGGTTTCATTTTATCCGAGACCATTATAATTTACATTTTGTAAACAATTTAACTTATTATCCGGAGCCATACGATAAATTATATCGTTACTACAACCTCAAAGGAGTAAATAAACTCATAATTATCTCCAAACATTTTGGGGTATTACTTTAAAACCCCAATTCCATCATACCTCAAAGGAATGAATAAAATTTTAATTTATTCTCCCAACATTCGTTTACGGAGTTATTATGAACCCTCAAGACTAATACAGCTCAATTGAGCTTCTAAAGTCTCCCAAACATAACTCTACATCTCCTAGTTTCATAATAATCAACTAGAAGAAAAGAATGCCCTAGCATCAATAGGAATAACCCCGAAAAAGTCCCCACATAACCCATTCCTAATGTAGGGAAATCAACTAACTCGTCTCACACTCTAGGATTGTAAGTTTACTTCATATAAGAACGTTCCTAGGCCCTAAACTTAAAGACAATGAATTGAAATTGAGTTATAAAATTAACTCAAAAATAGCAGGAAACAAATCGATTCGCCCAAGCAAATCGATTCGCCCAAAAAGTGAATCGGTTCGGACATAAAGACCTGGGATTCTGTAAACCTCTTAATCGATTCGGCTTGGACCCGAATCGATTCGGTCCAAGAAGACCTGGAAACTGACCCTTAGCGAATCGATTCGCCCTAAGGGCCGAATCGATTCGCCCCTGCAGAAGGGCCAAGAAGGGGTTACGGGTTATAAACCCTAGTTTTGCCCAAAACCAAATTATACTCCATTTTTACCCACACTCATCAACACTAATCTACCCCAGATCATTCTACATGATTATTAACCACTAATGTCCACAATTTCATCATCCAAAAACCAAGATTAGGGTTTAAACACCATAAATTCCATTTTTGCTCCATAAAAACAAATACATAAGTATCACACAATTTATTCATCTTAAATCACATATTAGCAAGTAGAAAACTTTCCTTAGGGTGGATATCTCAGATTTCTTTGAGGTGGGAGCAATCCCAATCTTCAATCTCCAATTATCTCTTCTTTCTCTATTTTTTTCTTCCTCTCTCTTTTCTCCTTTTCTCTCTATGTTTAAGACACACAAATAAGAAATGAAAATAAGGGGCAAGACTTAAAATCGTGGCTTAAGTCTAAATTCTCCAACTTCAGTGGTTAATACCAAATTAAAATGACTCCCAACACGCGTTTAAGTTAAAATCAGGTAAAAGTTCCCAAAACCCAGAAATACAATATGGCACTTATTTTGACTGTGTCGAACATTCTGGGACTAACTACACCCTCTAAACTGGCATCTGGAAATGTTATAAATTATTTCTAGTTCCAATTTCATTTAAACCATAATGTCATTTAAAATACATGACACTATAAAACATGCAACCTGATAATATTTACTTTCACCTAGAGTAAATATACATCAAACCTGTAAATATTAACCTCTAACTCATTCAATTAATATTTACTCCAGTCCCAACAATTTATATAAGTACCTCATGAAGTAAATTAATATAAAATTAGTCTCCTAAAAATGAGGGTTGTTACATACTCCCCCCCCCCCCCCTTACGAGGGAATTTTGGACTCAAAATTCGGGCATACCCTATATGCATAAAGGGTATACTATCTTAAACTATCATCCTATCGTCCTTGGCAAACCCTCGTTATTACGACGTCGTAAAATGGACTCGAACTAAGGTCGTCACTATCGATCTCAGTCGACAATCTTTGTGCTTTGGCCTAGCACAAAGCATTCCTCACAAATGTCAATTCTAACTTCCTATGGCAGAAAAATGATAACCACATGACTCGGCGTAAATAGCCTTACATCTTGAATTGCGTTACATCATACCTTAGGGGTACTCACACCAAAGCTAAATGGATTAACCCCAACACTACTCAGCTTCTCCCCGCATAGGCGTAGCCCTTCAAGGCATGTGGCTCAAAAGCCCAATCCTTAAAGAAATGTTCCGGTACCATTCCAAGTCTAAGGAATATATTGTTCGCTGGTCTCATACAATGAGTATGTGAATTACTCACCCGGCTACACAAGGCCACTCACGGCGCCATACCTTAGGAAATGATTCAAAATCTTGTACGAAAAATTTCCATTCCATACAAGCTACTGCCCCCATCCATCTAGTTAGCCTAAGGCGACCATTTAAGGTATTCCTTTTGGCCATACGTTAACTTCCTCCATTCATCCATCCACTTTAGACTGGTAAAATATACTCCATCTCCATACGGTTCCCATTCCTTCATGGAAACTTTACCAAACCTTCGACCCGAATTATCTAGTCTCCGTCCACCACTATTGTTGGGCACTTCACATGATTTTACCACCCCTCCATAAAAAGCGGGGCGTACTCTCTACATATTGTCCGCCTGCAATGTCTAGAAAAGTGACGGCGTGGTTGAACAATCGATAATTTTCTCAAATAGGATCATGACTAGTTCAATGCCGGCAATTCAATAAAGACGTCTATGAATATACCCTTCTTCATTCCACCGCTACTCTTCTTCACACGAGTAGGTTAAATGGTCAATCCTGGACCGAAATGCTCTTACTACAAAGTCTTACTAGTCATGCTCGTTTCATTTGGCTTTCCATGCCATCATAAATATCTCCGACGGGTTTCTTACTCGACCCATCTACTACCCCAATCGCATTCTCTTAGTGAACGAGAAAAAATCCAATCAATAATCCGTTATGAACTTCATACACCAACTTGATTTCTCCCCCAACATACTGCAACAACTTGTTGCTCACAAGAAAGACTAACTTTCCTTCCCAGGAAATAGTGCCTCCACTTCTTTAAGGCGATTGCTACCGCAATGAATTCCAAATCTAGTGTGGAATAATACTTCCCACAAAGTTTAAGCTTGTGAGATACATAAACAACGGATACATGCTCCAGTATTATTACTCCCCATCCTGGCAGAGACTTGTTCCTTAAATTCACCCTCGAGACTAACCACATGAACTCGGGAGTGAAAGTCAGCTCATGCTTTTAACTCCCCCAGAAGTTAGGTTACCAATGTAACCTTCTATCTAAGAGAGGACTCATCTCCATCGGCCCAGCCTCCGATATTTCTCAAGATTCCACACTTCTCGTTCCTAGGGATCTACTCCCCCTAAGGGTTAACCCACAACATATTTGTGGTCAACTCCCTATAGCCTTCCTAAATCAACATCACATGCCCTAATGGCCCTACGTCTTAATAAATATAAGATCGATCTATCTATATCCTATATAAGTTATATACATATAATACTAAGTATATCCCTAGTGCCTAAGACCAATCTCAACTTCCGACATTCACTCGGTTTCATGCGTGGGATGTCTCGCCGAAGCGAAATCCAAACAAGGAACCCTCCCGTTACACTACTACCTCGCATTGTCGGTCATCAAGATATGGCGGTCTAAGACACATGATCGGGATGAGGAAAAAGGCTAACTCACAACCCTATTAATAATATTTTACTTCTATGTATTACCATTGCATCATTAAGGATTTTAACTATTCAGACATTCACTTTCTATAAAGACTTAAAAATACTTATCCAATACATAATTACATCCTTTTAAATAGCCTTCTTATCAAGGCATAACCCGAAGTCTCAATTCGACTTCGTATCTCAGTCTCCCTCACATCGATCAGAGGAGAGAACTATATATAGTGCTTCTATCTCGCACTTTAATAGCCCTTAATCACTCTTCTACGTGATTCTCGGCCAAGCCTTTCAACCCAAATTTCAACCAGCAAAATAAAATAAAATAAAATAAAATGGACTGAACTAAAAGAAGAAGAAACAGCATCTCTCCACTTCCAACGTTGTTAAGGTTCAGGCGTGGAGCCTCCCGTAAAAGCGAAATCCAAATAAGGAACCCCTCCTATGCATTACTAATCAACCTTGTTGGTTGTGGAGATAAGGCATAACAATCACATACAATGAAAACAACCAATCAAACACCCACACAAGATAACACAACAAGTAATAAAACCTCCTACATACCTCAACCACTCCTACAACCTGTATCCAAGAGAGATATTATAGAACAACTAGTTTCATCCTGAAACTAGAAGTAGGATAGCCTCGCAATCTATTTGCTTGCTATCACCCCAATCAAACCAAAATATCTTTACTTTCATAGTACATATCATACAAGTAATACATAACATACATAGTACTTAAAAGAAACTACATCACCACTCGCTTTATAATGAGTGAAGGAAAAAAATAAAACTTCCCTACCATGGAAGTCATATAATTACTCTATTTAGTAGTGTCGATACTACCACAAGCTCAATATAAACACCCGAATCTATAGTAGATACAATACTACTAAATCTTATCCTAAGGAATACACCACCCACGAATAAGGTGGAATTCCCGCCAACATTTTATGCCAATCACTCCGAGTCAATACCAATGGTTCTCAGGCTCGATATTCGAGTCCTACATAAACCAACATTACTTCCATCAACTCCCCAGCTATGAACTTTATTCTTGCCCTTGTTCTCCAAATCAACGTAATGAAGATGTGCGGTTCTTCCACGTCGTAACCATTGTTCCGCCCCTAACTTCCAAACAATCTTCCACATAGACCCTCTTACTTTTTCAGTAAAAGAGAACACGCTACCGGCCTCCTCTTCCTCATCTCAGTTCAATGAAACCTCCCCAGGAAGATGCCCATCAATGGGGTTTCATGATCACTGCTCCATTAGAAGTGTTAACGACACTTATTTTGGAGCCTATCATTTCATCAAAGGGCTCTTTCTTCCTTATTTTGGTGTGCGGCTTCCCTAACCGTACAACTCTTTACTCACCGTCGGCCTCCTTTCGAACCTCGCGTGAGCATTTGAGAATTAACCTACTCCTCAGTCCAATTATTCCAAAGAAACTTACTGTTGAAAGTATCCACCAGGTTTCTCGATGGACCAAAACTTCCTGCACCCACAAATAAGGCGACTACGCTCCCACCATTTCAACACTACTCCTACGGGTGAAGGATTTTCCTCCATCCTTTTTATCTGGGCACTTATCCACTTTAATATAACGTCACTTGAAATCTCAAGCTTAGTACCACCCTCTACTCTAGCGGTACTTGGAAAACTGCATCTACTATAATTAGTAGTCGCAGTAGCAAGATAAGAAAGTGCTACAAAAAGGAGCGACTTCCAAATCGGTCCTCCTCCCCGACCACCACTTACAGTTGCTAGTAATTACATCTTGCGAAGCCTTCACCACAACCTTCCCTGGCGCCCTTATTCCATCGACCTACAAATCTCACACGAATGCACAAAAGATTCTATAGGTTCTACCTCATGGCAGAAGAACGAAATCTCACAAGAGAAATCAACGATCTGAATCCTAAGGCTCTATGTCAAATCAAAAGCAACGCTAAAAACGTAAAACACTCACACACACCCCTAAGGACTCTAGAACCTGATGCTCTGATACCATCTGTGACAACCCTCCATCCGAAATAGGGGGTGGCCAGCCCGATACTCCAAAATAACGGAATCATGGAGGGAATCATTCTCAGCATCAACAACAAAATAAGAAGTATACGGGATAACCACTCCTTATTTCAGAAAAATGGGTTGCCAAAAAAAATTGATTTTTAAAGTTTATAAAAGAAAATAACTTAACAACCCAATAAAAAGAAAGTGGAAATCCAGATGAAATTATATTATATACTCACAAATGTACAGTAAGGGACCGAATATGCTGTCGGCCACAGACTCATACAACAATATTAAACAAATTCAACAATTTACATAATACATTACATTAATCAGTTACAAAAACTTGGGCCTCTCGCCTGAGTAAAAAGACCCGATCTTAACTAGAGTGCAAAAATGACGGCGTCTATTTCAAAATGACCCGCAATACCCGCAAAGCATCACGGCTCGCCAAAAACACCGGGATAGGAAGTCAGATCAGGCATCCTTGTGATGGAGTACCTGAGCGGATACAAGATGCAAGCACAACAAGAAATATGAATGGGTCAGGGCCCGGTTCTATATGATTACTAGATGAATAAAAAGTATGACAGTTACGAATGATAAATCATGAAGAAAGAGAAATAAGAATCTACCTACACAATTGAAAACATAAGCTAAGCAGAAAAATAAAATGAGTAACATTAATCTAAAACTTTCGTCATATGAACCAATTATCACATATATCTTTTCCTTACACAGGAAATATATATATATATATATATATAATCACAATCTTATGCTCTTTATGGCATTTTTATCTCACTTTTACATTTTGTAAAAACCCTTTCCTTATCAGGAAAATAGTCATTTTCAAATGCTCTTTGTGGCATTTCAATGTGCTCTTTGTGGCACTTCACTATGCTCTTTATGGCATATCTCATACATCAAGTCCCACTTGATTATGAATATTTATATTTATATACATATAACGATTCTAAGACCGCCCATCCGAGTTTCCCCACTGTGCGCGCCCCTAAATGACCATCATCTTATAGGGCCTATCATCAAGACAACCTGGGCACTTATAACGCAAAACATCGGGAAGCAGCCATGTGCCTGTGGGGTAGTCATAACCACACCCAGAATTACCTACCCATCGTAGAAAATATGCAACAACAACGCTCACATGACCTAGGACTATATCCACCATGCATTCATTAGCCAGGGGGCTTCACCTCACGCGCGAACTTCCCTTATGATGTCATTTAGAGAGGGTGTTTTTAAACTATTTTATTTACCATTTTCAAAAATCAAATTATCATATATCATATTCATGATTAAGTAAATTATCATTTACCATATCATTTTCATTCACTATTATACATGTGTAGGTTTCATTTTATCCGAGACCATTATCATTTACATTTTGTAAACAATTTAACTTATTATCCGGAGCCATACGATAAATTATATCGTTACTACAACCTTAAAGGAGTAAATAAACTCATAATTATCTCCAAACAATTTGGGGTATTACTTTAAAACCCCAATTCTATCATACCTCAAATGAATGAATAAACTTTTAATTTATTCTCCCAACATTCGTTTATGGTGTTATTATGAACCATCAAGACTAATACATCTCAATTGAGCTTCTAAAGTCTCCAAAACATAACTCTACATCTCCGAGTTTAATAATAATCAACTAGAAGAAAAGAATTCCCTAGCATCAATAGGCATAACCCCGAAAAAGTCCCCACATAACCCATTCCTAATGTAGGGAAATCCACTAACTCATCTCACAATCTAGGGCTATAAGTTTACTTCATACAAGAAGGTTCCAAGGCCCTAAACTTAAAGAAAATGAATTGAAATTGAGATATAAAATTAACTCAAAAACAGCAGGAAACGAATCGATTCGTCCAAGGGCCGAATCGATTCGCCCTAGCGAATTGATTCGCCCAAAAAGCGAATTGGTTCGGACATAAAGACCTGGGATTCTGTAAACCACCGAATCGATTCAGCTTGGACCCGAATAGATTCGGTCCAAGCAGACCTGGAAACTGACCGTTAGCGAATCGATTCGCCCTAGGGGCCGAATCGATTCCCCCTGCAGAAGGGCCAAGAAGGGGTTACGGGTTATAAACCCTAGTTTTGCCCAAAACCAAATTCTACTCCATTTTTTCCCACATTCATCAACACTAATCTACCCCAGATCATTCTACATGATTATTAACCACTAATCTCCACAATTTCATCATCCAAAAACCAATATTAGGGTTTAAACACCATGAATTCCATTTTTGCTCCATAAATACAAATACATAAGTATCACATAATTTATTCATCTTAAATCACATATTAGCAAGTAGAAAACTTGCCTTAGGGTGGATATCTCAGATTTCTTTTAGGTATGAGCAATCCCAATCTTCAATCTCCAATTCTCTCTTCTTTCTCCATTTTTTTCTTCCTCTCTCTTCCTCTCCTTTTCTCTCTATGTTTAAGACACACAAATGAGAAATGAAAATAAGGGGAAAGACTTAAAATCATGGCTTAAGTCTAAAGTCTCCAACTTAAGTGGTTAATACCACATTAAAATGACTCCCAACACACGTTTAAGTTAAAACCACGTAAAAGTGCCCGAAACCCAAAAATACAATATGACACTTATTTCGAATGTGTCGAACATTCTGGAACTAACTACACCCTCTAAACTGGCATTCGGCAATGTTATAAATTATTTCTAGTTCCAATTTCATTTAAACCATAATGTCATTTAAAACACATGACGCTATAAAACATGCAACCTGATGATATTTACTTTCACCTATAGTAAATATACATCAAACCAGTAAATATTAACTTTTAACTCATTCAATTAATATTTACTCCAGTCCCAACATTTTATATAATTACCTCATGCGGTAAATTAATATAAAATTAGTCTCCTAAAAGCGAGGGTTGTTACAATAACAAATCCTATAATTCTCTTTATGTCATAAAACTTTTGCAGCTTCCATGGGTGATTTTTGTGCCTAGCCCGGGTTTGGCTCGGATTTTGGGTTCGTCCCATTTTGGTGCCTTTCGTCCGATTTTGGAGCTTGGGATGCGTGTGGTTATGGTTTTGGATCATTTGGCTCGGGTTTTTGGAATACCGACTTTGGAATTTTCATGCCTTTGGCCATTTTTGATGAAGACTTGGGTATGCAGTGTTTTCCATTGACAGGTCTCGATTTTGACCAAATTGGAGCATGGATTTTGGCCTCATACATTTGGTTCGGGTATGTCTTGGGTTTGGTGGCTTCGATTTTGGAGCTCGGGTCTTACAACATACCATTTGCGGTCTTCGATTTTCGCAGCCATGTTTAGAGGCTGGGTTGTACAAATTTGTCTATGGGGGTGTTTGGCTGCTGCAGAATCGTGGGTTATCCCAACATCCATGGTCGATCGGCACAACCACCGCGATCGATCGATAAATCCTTTTTTGCCCTGGTTGTGAGACAATGTTGCCCTCCCATTTTGTGCGATCGATCGGGTTGTCCGCGGTCGATCGGGTTGTTGTGTTTCCATCGCCCTCTTTTGCTGCTATTTCCTTTTCTATTTTCTTTTTCCTTTTATTTATTCTTTTCTTTTAACTAACTATAAATAGAGGTTTGGTTTTATTTGTAAGATATATATTAGTTTTATCTCTTTTTTAGTTTTGTAACCTAGGTTTCTTGAGATTTTGGGGGTATTTGTGAAGTGGCCCTCTCCACCATTTTCATTATTGGGGTGTACCCTTTTAATGTAAGGTTTTATTACTATTCATTATCATCTTCTCTCTTTTCTGTCCATGCTTATTTATTTCTTCCCTTGTTAAATTATTTGTAGATGTTTATTTATTTTTTAATTATTAATTAGTTGCTTTAATTAATTAGTTAATTTATTTAATGTCATTTAATATGTGTAGTGGCTAATTTAGTCTAGGTCGTGTCGGATTGAATTCTCCTAGGGTTGATGTGTTTCTTTGCTTTGGTGATGGACTTTATGTATTTATTTCGAGTGTGTTGTCCTACTTATTACGCCTAGGAGATTTAACGGTGTATATCACGTATGCACCGTATTTACGACCTTTCGTGCGTAATTTTTGGGGTATTTATTAGTCTTTTATGCGAATTTAGGTGTATGACAATTCTTTATTTAATTAATTTATGAAATGAGATGTAATCTTAATAACTCGTCGACCTATGTGACCATTTTATACTAGTTAACTCGGGGTGATGGATATCCGATGGAACCTATAATATTTTATTCCTTTGTTAATTTTAGTTTAAATACACTCATGCGTATTTTATCTTTTATTTCTTTTTAGTTAGAAAAAATTATCTTTTACACTTTTATTTTAGAAGTATTAAACCACTTAAATTCTATTATCTCGTCTATGTGGATTTTCGATATCTGGACTCACCGCTTTACTCCCTTAAAAGAGTGTAGTCATATTTTAGGTTTTTGTATATTGTTGGTGAGCCGAATATAACAAACTACCGATGTCGGTGATGCGACATCGCGACAAAACCCCTGTCTATCAAATGGTGCCGTTGTCGGGGATGATTTGGTTTGAATCTTAATTGATTTAGTACTTTGATCCCGACAAGTTGCTTACTCAAAATGGCACCGTTGCCGGGGACTTGTTGTTTTAGAATTTATTTGATTTAGTATTTCGTAGTATTTTTTTTCTATTTTTTAATTTTTCCTAACATTTTGTTAGGGCTTCTACATTTTAGCGCTAAGAAACGCTTGAATTTTTTACGCGTGCATTTATTTTGTGGAATTTGCCACTTCGAGCCATTTTTGGGGTAAGCATGTCTTATTCCAATACTTTCGGTAATCATTAGGATAATTCTCAAAATCCTCGCAACCTTTGACTTTTGGTGAATTCTTAAAGTCCCAAAAAATTGAAAATTAAAAAATGACTTTGGGCGAGTATTGCAAAAGTCAAGCTTTGGAGTGCGTGTATTTTGAGGAGGATGATAACGATTTTGGGCCTCTAATTCCTTATAATAGGAATTTTGAAACAAATTTCAATAGCTTTCAAAATTCTTATAATGATGATTTTGAGTATAGTCCCAATAAAAATTTTCAAAGTTCTCATTTGCAAGAATTCGCACCTCGGCCTATGACTTTCGGTGGGGGCTTGTGCATGCTTGAAAATGAGAAAATTAAACATCGTTATCGGGAAGAAAATTGTTGTTAGGAGCATATTTTGGATTTATTATTTGAATCCGACGATGATTTTTCTTTTGATACTTTTGAAGTCGATGAATGTTTTGAACCAAATGAGGACTTATGCCTACTTTGGAACAAACCATTCTTCACTTTCCCCATGGCTTAATTGATAATGAAAGTGAGGATGAAATGGATGTAGTATCCATTTGCAATGAAATGATTTCTTCTTTGCCCCCCAAAGAAGAATGTTTCATTGAAAATGATCTTATTTCCTTCGAAACTCAATCTTCAAGCGATGATGACTCATATCTTGAATTTGAACTTCTTTCCTCCCCATTTCATTCTTTGTTATCACACCGTCACAAGGACCTGATGAATTGGTGCCGAACTTTAAAACGTTTAACCCTTTTCTCCGACGAGGACTACTTGCTCGAGTTTCTCTCCATGAAGGCATCTTTGCCTTCATGTGCGCCCCCTCCCATTCTAATTTCAAAATACTTGGGAGATGATGTTCTTGGCCTCCATGTTTTTTTTTTCACTCGTCTTATCCAAATCCCCCATCCTCCTGCCAAAAATTTTGATTGGGGATGGTTCATTTCTTACGCCTTATGCATGCCTTCAATTGTTCAAACGGAATTATTAATTTTCGGGAGGCATTCATGAGAGGGAGGGTCCGCCGTGGATATTTCAAAGATAAATCGTATTTTGGGTGGACCCTCAAAAATTTCAACTTCTAGTGTATAGTTAGTTAGAAGTTAAAATTATAGTTTGTATATAGTAGCTTAGTTTTCTTCTTACTTATAGTCTAGTGTACTTAGTTCAAAAAAAATATTCTTTCTTTTTGTTATGCTTTGGAACTAACATGTTTCGTAGAATCTTTGGACTCGTACTTTCGAAGATCCCTCCATTGTGGGTAATATCACTCTTTTCATATCTTTAACTTGGTTCTTAATTTACATTGAGGACAACGTCAGGTTTTAAGTTCGGGGGTGTGGGATATTCTATCCATTCATTGGTATTGTGCATGATTTTTGATTATATGTTATTTCCAAGCATGCTTTTCTTGAAAAACTTAAAAAATTTAAAAATATTTTCTTTATTTTTTCTCCTTTATTGGGCATTTTGCCTTTGTTTCCAATGATAAATTTCAATAATTTCCCTATCCAATAGACAACTCATTGATGCATGTTCTCGATTTTAGAAATTATTAGACTTTAGTCCTTAGTTATTGATATTATCAATAACTTCGTAAAGTAAACTTTATCCCATTAGCACATGCGCTTTTCTTGGTATATTGATTTGGGTTAAGATTTTTATAACTCGGTAATCTTTTATTGCATTGTATATACTTACACCGAGTGAGATTAGAGACTTACCTTCATTTATGAGTTCATACACTATTCTTTCCTCTTTGAAAACGTTACAGTCGTTAGTAACCTCTCTATTCTCTCATTTGATCGTTCATTATTTGAGTTCATTTATGAAATGTGTTACTTGATCATGATTTTCATAAAATTATTTTGACTCGAGAATTGCGTAAACTTTAAGAAATGATCATATTCCATCTTTGTTATATCACCCATATTAACCTTTACCTCACCTTATATGTTTCCCCTCGTATAACCAACTCCACATTGGAGTTTCAAACCATACTTATTAACTTACATAACTTTGTTCGGAATGTTACTTGGGATTGAATGAGGTTACTGTTTTATGGTTGTAATTTAGGCAAGTGAGAGAAAAGAAAAGAAAGAAAAGAAAGAAGTGAAAAATGGAAGAAAAAGAGAAATGAAAAGGAAAAGAAAACAAAAGAGAAAAGAGAGAAAAAGAAGAAAAAAAAAGAAAGAAATGAGAAAGTTGTATATGTTATGTATATAGTCCAATAAGCTTTGTTTATTCTCCCCGTTATTATATTGAATGTCGTGTTTAGAAATTGTTTTCCAACTTTTAAAATTGCCCGCATTTTCCCATTATCCTGAGTTTTCTTTTCCGAACACATTGAACCCATACATACATATCCTTCATTTTGTACCCTAGCCTAGCCTAGATTACAACCCTATACAAGTCCTATGTGATCTTAGGGTGAATTTAATTTAAAAGTTGAAATAGTTTTGATAATCTGTGAAAATGCATTTCTCCTCTTTTATATGAGCGGTATCTTTCATTGAGATTATAATTTTTCATTTTATATATAGCGTTCTTCATTTGTGACATGCGTACGATCTAGTTTCCATTTACATTTACTCTTTATGCCCACATGTTCCGTGTGTTAACTCCCTGTTTTGAGTGAATTCACTTTGTGAGTGTAATGCCCGTGAGGATTAAATATATGCTTGCTTTAACTTTTATCCGGTTTATTTAAGTTTTTGCCAAATCATATTTTTCATGTTCTCACTCCCCTCCCAATTTTTAAAGTTTCAATTTAACGAGGTGAATTCTCTAATGTTAATAATACGGACTCTTGTGTGAATTCATTCACTGTGCTAATAATGTGTTTGAAATCTTTTTCATATTGTTGGGCTTCTTGCGTGTTGATTGGGAATATTTTGAGGAAACCATATGATGTTTATGGGTTTTATCCCTGAAAACCCTCACGAGATGACACGCGTCCACTAGGGTAACCTAGGGGTTTAACGGCTTTTTGCATACGCTAAATGCAATCGTTCGCCCGTGAAAGTGGCCTTATCCCTTTTATCGCTTTTGTATATATCTACTCTTTTGATGTTTTCTTATAGTTCGTCTTGCTTTGAATTTCATTACTAGGGACAAGCAATGTGTAAGTTAGGGGGTGTGATTCGTATTGAATATTGCACATTTATATACTCGAACTAAGGTATTTTAACCCCCTTGGGTACCGTAATTACTATAAATATGCTTTTGGCCGTGTACATTTGGTTCGAGTCGATCTTGGGTTTGGTGGCTTCGATTTTGGAGCTCGAGTCTTACTACATACCATTTACGGTCTTGGATTTTCGCAGCCATGTTTGGAGGTTGGGTTGTACGACTTTTTCTATGGGGTGTTTGGCTGCTGCCGAATCATGGGTTGTCCCAGCATTCGCGGTCGACCGGCGCAGTCGCTGCGATCGACTGATAAATCTGTTTTTTCCCTGGTTACGAGACAATGCTGCCCTTCCATTTTGTGCGATTGACCAGGTTTTCCGCGGTCGACCGATGTTCTATTTCCACCGCCCTCTTTTGCTGCTATTTCCTTTTCTATTTTCTTTTTCCTTTTTCTATTCTTTTCTTTTAACTTACTATGAATAGAGGTTTGGTTTTATTTGTAAGATATATATTAGTTTTATCTCTTTTTTAGTTTTTAACCTAGGTTTATTGAGATTTTGGGGATATTTGTGAAGTGCCCCTCTCCGTCATTTTCATTGTTAGTGTTTACCCATTTAATGTAAGCTTTTATTACTATTAATTTTCACCTTCTCTCTTTTCTATCCATTCTTATTTATTTCTTACCTAGTTAAATTAATTGTAGCTGTTTATTTATTGTTTTAATTATTAATTAGTTGGTTTAATTAATTAGTTAATTTATTTAATGTCATTTAATATGTGCACTGGCTAATTTAGTCCAAGTTGTGTCGGATTGGACTCGCCTAGGGTTGATGTGTTGCTTTGCTTTGGTGATGGAGTTATGTATTTATTTCGAGTGTGTTATCCTAGTTATTACGCCTAGGGGATTTAATGGTGTATATCACATATGCGACGTATTTACGACCTTTCGTGCGTAATTTTTGGGGTATTTGTTGAAGCCAAAATCATATTAGTCTTTTATGCGAATTTTGGGGTATGACAACTCTTGATTTAATTAATTGAGGAAATGAGATGCAATCTCAATAACTCGTCGACCCATGTGACGATTTTATACTAATTAACTCGGTTTGAGGGATATCCGATGCAACCTATAATTTTTTATTCCTTTGTTAATTTTAGTTTAAATACAATGATGCCTAGTTTATCTTTTATTTCTTTTTTGTTCGAAAAAAATTATCTTTTACACTTTTATTTTAGAAGTATTAAATCAATTAAATTCTAGCAACTTGTCTTTGTGGATTCGATACCCGGACTGGCCGCTATACTCGCTTAAAAGAGTGTAGTTATAGTTTAGGTTTTTGTATTGAGTTCGTGGGCCGAATATAACAAACGATCATCTTCAGTGACGCGACACCACGGAAAAACCCCTGTCTATCAGTGGCACGAGGTGTTTCTATCACTTCTGGTTCCGTTTGGGGCCATTGAGGGTGTGTGCCCCCTCATGGCACGTTTTCAAGATTGTGTATGCCTATTTTCAAATCGGGAGTTCCACGACTGTGTGACCAGTTGTTACGTGTTATGTTGGATGTGCACGAGGTGTCCATGCCACTCGTGGGGTTTTTTGGGGGCTGCTAGTTTTGTTCAACCCGTCGTGACATCATTTTAAGCCAAAGTGTCACTATTTTCAAATTCGTGTATTGTCCTTAAACTGATGGTACCATGACTGCGCGATCGATTGCTACATGTTATGTTGAACGTGCATGAGGTGTTCGTTCCACTCGAGGTGCTCTTTGGGGACTGTTGGGGGTGTCCGCCCCCTCACGACACATTTTGAAGCCTAATTTTACTCTTTTTCAAATTCGTGTCCTATTCTAAGACCAGGAGTCTCGCGACTATGCAACTGATTGCTATGTATTATGTTTGATGCTCACGCAGAGTTTGTGACAGTCACGGTGCCATTTCGGAACCATTGGAGGTGTCCTCACCTCGCAACGCATTTTCAACACTAATTGTGTATGTTTTCAAATTCGTGTCCTATCCTTAGACCTGAGGTCCTTCAACTATGCAATAGTTTGCTACGTGCTATATTGGATAGGCACGAGGTGTTCGTTCCCCTCTTGGTTCGATTTGGAGGCCATTGGTACTATCCTCCCCCTCGTGGCACGTTTTCAAGATTAAGTGTGCCTCTTTTCAAATTCGTGTCCTATCCTCAAACTAGGAGTCTTATTACTATAGGGACGGTTGATGTGTTATGTTGGATTCAGACGAGGTGTTCTTCCACTCGCAGTCCAGTTTGGGGCTCATTGGAGGTGTTCGGCCCCTCGCAGCACATTTTTTAGACTAAGTGTTCCTATTTTCAAATTCGTGTCCTATCCACAAATCGGGAGTCCCAAGACTGCGCAACCAGTTGTTACGGGTTATGTTGGATGCGTACGAGGTTTTTGCACCACTCGCGGAGCCGTTTAGGTTCTGTTGGGTATGTCCATTCCCTCGCAATAGGTTTTTAAGACTAATTGTTCGTGTTTTCAAGTTCTTGTTTTCAAATTCGTGTCCTATCCTCAAATCGGGAGTCCGGTGACTACGCGGTCGGTTGCTACATGTTACGTTGGTGGTGCATGAGGTGTTTCTGCCACTTGTGGTGGCGTTTGGGGCCATTTGGGGTGTCTTCCCCTCACAACACAATTTCAAGAAAAGTAATCATATTCTCAAATTTGTGTTCTATCCTCAAATCGTGAGTCCCATGACTGCGCAACTGGTTATTACATGTTAGTTTGGATTTGCACGAGGATTCCGTTCCACTCTCGATGTTGTTTAGGGGATGTTGGTAGTGTTCACCCCCTCACGACATGTTTTTAAGCCTAAGTGTTCCGGTTTTCAAATTTGTGTCATATCCTCAAACCAGGAGTCCCACGACTACACAAATGGTTGATACGTGTTATATTAAATTCAGCCCTTTCAAGTTGGCCACAGGGAAATAACCTTCGATGCCCGACACCATTGCGACATGAGAGGGATTTCCCATTAGAAAAATTTTCCAAGAGGTGGCAGGAGTTAAACGACCTAGACCGAACCTACTTCGATGAATCAGCAAGGCGTATGAAGGGAATGATGACCCTTCTTGAAGATCACTCCCAAAGATCAACCAAACCTAACCCAACCTATTTAGACAACCTAAAGGCTTGGCCCTATCTAAAGGACGAAAAAATTAGACCTCGTAGAAAAGTGGATATGAGAGGTAGCCTATAGACTCAAGCGACCAGCTTGGTAAAAACTCTCCTCGTATTCCATGTGAGTCAGTTGACTATGATTAGGCTAAACCAACCTAGAGAGGAACATGCCTATGAGGGCACCACTAGATGTTTTATATGAAACTAATAAAGAAGAAGTTGAGTATATCATAATTGACTTCACCATGGGTTAGCCCATACACCCACTGCACGAGTGGAATACTATTTAGTCAAGTAGAAAGGCCAACCTGATAGCAAGGAAAGCTGGGAACAAGTTCATACTTGTGATTGAAAAACCAAGTTAAAGACTACTAGATATCTCACAGAGTGACTCTCAATGAGGACGTTGAGGTTGTTCGAAAAAAAATATTTTTTGCCTTAATCCACCTTTACTAAAGTAGTAGACATAGTAGTTATAGTAGGGTGACCGGTTGCTTTCCCAGTTATATGATTCCCTATATACGCTGCTCATCACCTTGTGGTATATCCTAATCGCGAGCTTTTGAATCGCTTTGGAATCAAAATATGGGTATCTACTACCCTAAACTCAAACTCTTAATCTTGTTGACGAACTAGATCACTAACAGACTCCTTATCTCAATTTATAAAATTATAATAGCCTCATGCAGGTACAAAGCCTACTCCTGGTGCAACTAAGAAGGTGAATGACATGGTGCAAACACTTTTGCATCTCGAACTGCTTCTCTAGTGGCTGGTGGTATTACCACATCAAAAGATCCATTAATGACATAATCAACAGGATCTTACTTTCCCTCTAAACAGTATAGGAGCTGGTTAGTATTAATAAAAAAGGTTGCATGGTAAAGATTTCATAATGAAACTGGCGATCTCGATCAATTCGATCAAAAATTGCACTCGTAAGCATAAATTCTTTTATATGATGTGATTCTTGTTAGATGCGCACGTGATGTTCTTGCTACTCGCGGTTCCATTTGGAGGACATTAGGGGTGTTCACCCCATTAGGGCATGTTTTCAAGACTAAATGTTAAGGTTTTCAAATTCTTGTCCTATCCTCAAATCAGGAGTCTTGCGACTGCGTGACTAGTTATTATGTGTTACGTTGGATGTGAACGAGGTGTTTGTACCACTCATGGTGCTATATGTGGGTCTTTTGGGGTGTCCTCCCTCTCGTAGTAGGTTTTCAAACCTAAGTGTGCCTATTTTAAAATTCATGTCCTATCCTCAAACCAGGAGTCAAGTAACTGTACGAACGGTTGCTACATGTTGCGTTGGATGTGCACGAGATGTTTGTGTCACTCGGGGTTCCATTTAGGGGAGGACAACGCTAAACGATCTTGCTGGGTACCCATGTATTATAAGGAATTTTCTTTTTTTGCAATTTGAAAGGTGTTTTTTAAGAGTAATATTTCATTAATTTAAATAATGAGCTTCAAACTTATTTTCAAAAATACAAAAACCATAATGTCTTTGTTGGTGACACCAAAATTACAATGGTGGCGTTTGAGGAGGGGGGGGGGGGGGGGGGGTTTCTCCCTCTCGTGGCACATTTTTGAAATTATTGAAATTTCATCCTTAGACATACTTGTTTTCAATTGCAAAAAAAAAAAAAAAAAAATTCCTTATAATACATGGGTACCCATTAAGATCGTATTTCATTATTCTATCTTAGATATCTTTTTCGATTTGTCTTCCTAATTTTACCTTCCATCTATCCCCAATTAAAGTCATGTTCGCAATTGTTTATAGCTCCAGAGTTTTGAAACTTTTTAACGCTGAAGAGTTTTGCAACTTTTTAGAGCTTAAGGTTTTTGCAAACAATATATTAATTGGAAAGAGATGGCAGGAGAAATTGGGAATCCAACGTGATAGGACAACAAATAATTATCCAACATATTATCCAACAATCAAATTATTAATTACCCTATACTTATTCTCATTATCCCATACTCCTTCTAACATACTATCAAATAATACACCAATAACCAATAATTATCCAACAACCAAAACAAACAAAATCAATAATTATCACATACTCCTTCTAACATACTATCCAATAACTAACTAGCAACCAATAATTATCCTACAGCCAAACCAAACAAAACCAATAATTATCCCATACTCCTCTTATCATCTCAAATATTTAAAAGATAATGTATATCAATTATATAGCTTCTTCAATTAAAGTAAAGAATACTTGGTTCCTATGATCGAAGTAGGCATTATATAGAGTCTTATGAATGTGAGATTAGATCAAATTGATCCTAAAGTGCCCAACGTATTCTTGTATGTGTACATTTGTTGATTAGTTTCATTGATACAATCTTCATAAAATGAAGCTAATTTAACTTCATTTTATGAGGTATGCATCAATGAAAATGATCAACAAATGTATATGTATAGGAACAGGTGGAAATTTAGTTGGGTCAATTTGATCCAATCACAAACTCAAATGACTCTATTTTCAAACTGAGCATCTTGTGAAAGGTGTTCGTACCCCCCAACATTCGATTCAATAGGACATATTATCAAACGTTAACTTACATGAATCCGGACCAATATTTTGAGGAAAGAAAATGGAAATTGTTCCTTAAATAAGATTAGGGATTATCCATCATTAGCATGCATAGCACTGAAGAATTAATGGTTAATTCTTCACTATTCTACATGTTAATGATGGATAGTCCTTAAATTTATTCAGGGAACAATTTTTATTTTCTCTCCAACAAATATTGATTTGGATTCATGTAAGTTAACTTCCATAATATGTTATGTTCAAGAATAAAGTGTCCAAAAGCTACTTCTACAAATGAGTAGGGTAAAAATGGTATAAGTCACTAAAGTCTTATTACACACTATACATGCATTAAATAAGAAAAGTTTTGAATCGTCACAACAGAACATGAATAAATCAATTTCTAAAACTAACTAAACATCCATACATCAAAATAAAGTTCTAATATTATGTCAATACCATAATAGGATAAAAATAAGATTGACAAGGATAAAATACTTTTTTGATACTCAATATTCCTCTAAATCAACTAAAAGATCCTATAAATTAGGGTTTCCATCAAGAGATGTCTAGAACTCTTTTGGAGCCTTTATTGAGTATACTTGAGTAGTCATACCCTTTGGGTCATACACAACAATAAACCAATTTCCCTCGTTTATGCACTTCGAGTAGACTACATTCTTTACGTTCTGAAAGGAACAAATAAAGCACTCATCAAATATTCGATCTTTACTCTTCAGCTTTGATATAAAAAATTTGGAGTCAGGATCAACTTTGCAATCCTTCATACCATCCTCCACCTTTACCCAATCACTATATAATACGATTTCTGTGAAATCTAAGTAATCGAGTTCTAGGATTTGTTGGATTATCCTATAATATGTTAGCACCATATCCTTTCAATTTTCATCACTTTTGCTAGTGATATAGATGGTCAAGGAAAGAATTAAAATTCCACTATTTTGCATCAAATCTTTTCCTCATATGGATAAGAAGTGAAATCAAAATCGTTGGTGCGGAATTTCTTAAACACTTTTATATGAAAACTAGGACCCTTTGTTAGGCGTGCAAGTCTGTTAGAGACATCACCTATTTTTAGAAGTTGCATTTATTAATGAATTTGTATTACTGCATGATTTTACCACACATGAATAAATAACCGCATACATAAGAGGTGAAAATTACCTCTTTTGATACCCATGCCATAAAATCAGTTGTTGTGCAATTTCTTCTTTGATTTTGGGCAATTTAGTTCTCGTACTTCCTACCAGTAAATTTTAGAGATTAGATAATAAAATATAAAATACATATAATCAAAGAAGGAGAATTTAGTATATACTCACACTCTCTAGTCTTTGATTTCATCTTGCGATTCGAAGACATAACTAGCTGCTTGCTCGTATTGTAGCTTTATGAGTTTCACCTTTTTAGGGTTCCCAAATGATAATTTATCCTAAAGATCGTCAGATTCCTCGATCACTCATTCTCCATGAGGATTGAACCTCCTCAACTCCTGTTCTGGCATATGTTCCCTATTGTATAATGATGATTCCACAATTACATATTCTTCAGCAATTGACCCTTTGATATACCATGTATTCTTTACGTAATCTTTAAAGGTTTTCATCAAGCGCTCAAATGGATACATCCAATCATACCTAATGGGGCCACAAAATAAAGTTTCATCGTATAAATGAAAAAGTAGGTGGATGTTGATATCAAAGAATGACAAAGGAAAATATTTCTCAAATATGCAAACTGTCTCGGCTAAAGTTCAGTTCGTTGCTTTAATTTTCCTTATGTTTACCATTTTTGCACGAAGTATGATAAACACAAACTTGTTTCCTTAATTTCCCAGAAAATGTTTTTGTGTTCAAACAAGCAATGCCGAAATAACAGAGGGATTAATTGGATGATTATGTTCCACTCATAAGACTTCCATTGTTTCAAGTCATTTTCTTCGTAGATTACTACCCTACGTAAATTACCAAAATAATAAGTTGGACTCTTCAAGTTGAACAACTTGTCTAAGAAGATCTTATTCTCACTAGTAGTCAAGGTGAAAGATCCGGGGGGAGTAGAAATTCTTATTGTTATTGGATCATTCTTTAACCATAATTTCTTCTTTATTTTCATATCTTATAGATCTTGGCGGGACCTCTCTCCATCTTTGGAATGAGATCCACCCAGACATGTCCCTATCAGATATTCTATAACATTATTCTATATGCCCCACATTAGTTCCATACTTTACATAATGATATTTCCCATTTGGCAAATAAAAAAATAATTGATCGTCAGGACCATATGCTCGCTTTACTAGGGTTGTTCGGATCCCCCTAGCTTTACACTTCAGGTTTACAAATTGAGGGGGTTTGACTTCTTACCTATTACCTGTAGTCATAGCTACCGCCTTTCCCTTGATTTACTGACAAGAAACATGAGCAAGTGGCATCCTGCGCTTGTGGTCGAGAGGCAGAAATGTCGACTTGTCGTTCCTAAAAGGGTGATTGGTCGGTAGAAATCTATGATGACCCGTGTAACTCATCTTACTAATATGATGTAGCCAACTGGATTTATTTCCCTCCCTATATATAGGACATCCACAATAATCATAAATATTATAACCGGTGAAGTACCTATAAGCAAGAAGGTTGTGGATCACCCATACCACCATTGCTTTAAGTAGGAACTCTTAACCCTTATGAGAGTAAAAACCCATCATGCCTTTATCCCATAGATCTTTAAGTTCTTCGATTAATGGTGCTAAAAATATATCAATATAATAGTCGGGAGGCTTCGGCCCGGGTATCAATAAAGATAACAATGTCAACTCCTTTATATTGCACAATGTGAAAGGGAGACTTAAAAGCGCCATGAGAACTGGCTAATAAATCTTAATACTACTTAAATTAATGAAATGGTTAAACCCATTGGTTGATATTTCAAGGTGAATGCTTCGCGGTTCCTTTGTTAATTCATGGTATTGTGCGTTTAAAATTTTCCTAATGAATGAATCAATCAAATGACGCATCATATTTCCACCCACCTCGCATCAAGTGTGCTATGTCATGGCCTCCGTTGTCCATAGTACAGTCACATATTATTTTAACCATGGCCTAAGTTTAGATACTTCAAAACCTTTTGTGGAACTTGCTATATTTTACTTCTTTGTCCTTTCCATTTTCATAAACCACATATCTAAGCTCAGTGCATACCAGACATTCATCTTTCTCTTCGTGATCGTTGAGGTATAATAAAATATCATACTTGCATGCATGAATATATTTGTATCATGATCTTCTTCATGGTAGTATGATTCCCTAGTAACGTGTTCTCTTTTGGGAGAATTTCTTTAACTCACTTAATAATTCCGGTTACGCTACTTACAAACAAACCAAATTGACTCTTCAAGTTATGCAAACCAATCATTTCATATAATATCGATTGATCTTCATCGTAATCTTTGTACAACAGTCAAGATGCATCGACTTTCAATCATATGTATTCTCTGTTTCTCGGTAGTTTAGTATCAAGTTGTTCATTTACTTAGTCATAATGTTCATTATTCATATCCATAAATTAGTGGTTTTGATGCTTCTGGACTCCATAATCATCATCAATTAATTCGGTAAATGGATGATGTGTTGATGAATCACGTACGACTTCAACTTGTTAGGGTTCTGTTATGCGGTCGGGTATCATTAATTCTTTCGAAACATACGATATCATTTTTTCACCATGGTATGTCCATATGTTATAGTCTTGACAGATTACCCTGTTTATTAAATGCAACTCAATGTCTTCCAGTGACTTATATTTTTCGTGCATACAATGGGTGGAGGGACACGTAATTTTGTCACTTTTAAGATTTTTGGAAGCTTTTTTAAAAAATTCTTAAATGCCCTTTACATGAATATTTCTTATTCAGTTAGTCTCTCCCATACACTCTTTGTATTATAGGAAATCCCTTTAATATTCTTCAAATTTCAGTCATATGTTAATAATTTGAAATAAATATCATGTTGCATGCAAGAAATTAATATGATTATGAAAATTTCACAACATAAACTAAAATAAATATTATTACAACTGAAACCAAAAAAAATATTATTACAACTAAAACAATAATAATATTTTTACAATTGACACAAAAGAAATATTATTACAACTAAAACAAAAGAAAATATCATTATAACTTGACCAACTGAAAAACTGGCCAAGTAGTAAAAGAATTTCCATAATTCCTCAATTCCCTCCCTTCCCAGCTATCAATGTGCAGAGGTACATCTTCACAGTCGTCTTATATATTTTTTAACATTATTTGAACCTCACCATTCTTCATAACTCGATCGTGTAATGTAGTTCCGACAACTACAGAGATGAGTGTACACATATCGATAATCCTCGTATTGGCAACATCCCTGAAATGGTATTGTTGGTCGTAGTCACCCTGAGTGCTTGACGATGATCCAAGACCCACGACATGAGGAGGCACAAGGTATGGGAATGTTGAAGGAGGTGGAATTTCGAAGGGCAGTGTTGAATAAGGTGACATTTAGGAAGGGGATGTCAAAGGAAGTGACATTTGGTAAGGGAAAATTAAGGGGGGGAGGGGGATAGTTAAAACCATGAGGAAGATGGTAAGGGAAACCTTGAGGAGCCATTGGGGGTCTATAACCTTCAAAAAGAGTTACACATTTCCAAATTTTATTTGATAAGAATTCTTGGTTATTTTTAATCTCCTGCACATCCCCATCACTCCAGGACTATTGTTCCTCTTGGGTAAAGATACGATCCCTAACCGAAGAAAGCTCATCCATGAGAGTTGCGATGTATTTTAATTTTATTTTTGGCAAATATGTGCCAAAACCTCTCGTCCTCCCCTTTTTGCCCTTACTAAAAGTTTGGGACAGGGCATCATTTCCAAGATCATCAAAAGGGCTTGAACTTTACTGAGATGTCCTCTATTGATTCCAGTGTCTTAGCCAATTGTGGTAGAAATTTATTATCTTTGTCCTGTCGAACATGAATGTATAAGTTGTCCCAATTTGGTTGTTTAACATCACTTGGACTACCATTTGACCTACTCACCTTTCATTCTTCACATCCACATATCATTTCGAGCCTAACCTTTGGACATCAGTTTTTTTTTCCTTTCTTTATTTGTTTTACTCCCTTTGGACCAGTTTTGTCTCCTTTGTGTCATTATCCAACAATTTATTCCACTTCTCCACCGGTATTTATACATTATGAGGCACTTTGTCTTTTAGAGCCAAAATATCGAAGATTGCTGCCTCCTCCAGGAAATGTCTCAATCGAAGGTTTCTCCTGAATGTCCTCAACTATTCAGCAACTAGACAAAAGACCTTACTCTTGGAATGGTCAGGAAATTAGAAACGCTTCCCGAGTTGATCATATATGTCATCTTTGATGGCTTTATTAATAAGCTTCCAGTTTTTTTGCCCTCGACTCCCACGTTCATTTTTTTCAACAACAAAAACTGTGTTTGAAGCTTTGCAAAGTCATTTTTATCACCCGTGGGGTTATTTTGCAAAAGGAGATCCCAATGGGTTTGTTTACATTTAGGAGAGAGGTGTTAGGGGAGCTCGATGAGGGAGTTCAATCACTGGGAGTTTGACTTGGTGTAGTTGAATAAACCATTGGTGGAGTTGTGAATTCCTCAGACATTGGTGTTGAAAATTCAGGTTGTGCACGAGATAAGGAACCTCGTTAGGGTGTCACCTCTCCACTTGGTATATTTTGGTTATTTCCTCCCGACATTATCTATAAAAATGAAAAACCATAAGCGACTAAATAATTATAACAATATGAAATTATAACTAATTAATCAAGCTTCTGACTATATATATACACACGCATTTTTAGAGTAAGACTTTAGAATAGCTTCAATGTGTCTAATCTCCATCAATTCAGTATTAGTTATTAAAAAACTATAATTTTTTGCATGTGGCCAATTATGAGGAAGGGAATCTAAGATTGATGTGTAGATATCCATGAAATGAATTCGGAATCCCATATTTTTAACTTGTTGGCAATATTCAATTTTACGTGCATATGGCGTGATACAACACAATCTATGTCAACACTCACTATACGCAGTTTTATCCATCACGGGTGGATTTTTTCTACCTTCTCCAATAACGTAAGCAAGGTTAGGAGTATCTCGGGATTATATGTGTAAACTATATTGTATAAAGCTCCATCCCATCTTTCTGGAAAGGAAAATAAAATACGATCGAATAAGTACTCTTACTAAAGATGAACTCCAGCATTTTCAAGGTAGTTAAATTGTTCAATCTTTTTATTTCCATACCTATAAATACGAAAACCCTCTGTATGGAACTCAGTAATAAAATTATTATATGCGTGGTTCAATTGCAACCTCTTGTACTCTTGTTGCTAGTGATTATCACCATGCCTATGTTTTCCTAAGAAAATATACGAGGGTATATTAGACTACATCTATCCTACAATAATTTGTGACTTACGAGAGTTTTTTAATTTTATCCTGAAACTTTATAATAAATTATAAGAAAGCAATCATTTGACTATCTATCCTAAAATAAGATTTTGATATCCTTCTTCTTCACTACTCCACGTGTTAGCTTATTTATTGCTTTAGCACATAGGAGGATTTTTTGGTTGCCTTGAATTAAAAGAAATCTTTTACTTAAATTGGGGGTGTCAATTTTACTCGTATTTTCATGTATTATCTTCTCTAATTAGGTGTAGAAATCATTTTGTGTGCGAGTCATATTTTTCATGTTTTAAGTGATGTTTATTCTCATATGTATTGAAAGAAAGTAAATTAAAATTAATTAATTTAATTTATCTTAGGCCACATATCAAATCAATTTAAAATATATATATATATATATATATATATATATATATATATATATATATTCCATAACCAACTCACGTGACCACTTATAAATGTTCACGAGCCAAAGTCATGACCCTATTGAATGGAATTTTGGCATTGATCATGGACATGGTCACGGACGTCGTGACCATACTTGGAAGGAAATTTGGTGCGAATTTGACACCATGATGGTGAGATCATCAATACAAAAGAACTGGAAAGAAAAGTTTGAGTTCTTGTAATTTAATAATGCTTTATATTTCAAATGATGTTTATTTCAATATGTATTGAAAGAAACTAAATCAAAAAATCAATATAATTGGTTTTAGGCCAATAAATTGATTTTTTATTACTACATAATTCCTTAAATGGATATTATGCAATTAAATTGATTAATGGCCTAATATCCATTAAAAGGATTAAACTTGGTATTAAGCCATTAATAAAAAATATCCATTAATTTTTTTAATTAATGAATATTTTTTTATTAATGGTTTAATAACAAGTTTAATCCCTTTAATGGATATTAGGCCATTATCCAAAAAAAACAATTTAATGTGTGTATCAAATTACGATGAAAAAATGAATTTAACGGCTATACAGACATATATACACACATTACACACATAGATATAGTACACATACACACAGTACAGACACACATACACATACACAAAAACAAACATATATACACAAATACACATACACAGTTACCCAAATATACACATACATAAATACCCATATACATACACATATAAATACAAAAATGTTAGGGTTTGAGAGTTACCTTTGAGATTGAGAGAGAGATTGAGTCGGAAATGAGATTGAGAGAGAGATTAAGAACCCAAAATAAGGGTTTCATAGTTTAACATCCGAAAATGCTAGGGTTTAAGAGCTTGAGATAGAGAGGATTTTCTCGGGTGAAATGAAAAAAATGGCTTTGCAATCTTAATATGAAGACCCTCGTCACAACTCTGGGCCCTGACTTAACTGCATGATCATATTTTTTTCCACGTCACTATCCATGACCAGGGCTTTAAAATAGATTTGGTCACGGACTGGGTCCGTGACCCACATGCACGACCATTTCTAACCGGTCACTACCCAAAGCCGTGACCATATTTGATGGATTTTTGTCATCATTCAAGGACCCGGTTATGGCCCTATTCCGTGACCCAACTTTAATGAAAATGTGGCCCAAATTTGGTGCCAAGATGTTCATGCTATGGTTAGGGCTAAGGTCCGTGACCCACAATGATCAAGGATGAAGGACATGACAAGATCCAAGTTCATCCATAACCACACTTGGACATGGAACTTGAAAGCGCAGTTGGATCCCCGGTGATTAATAATTATCACAATTAAAAATATAATAATTTCCTTTTAAATAAATGCGGAAGCGTTGAGATGGATGGTTCAACAAAACAAACAAGGCCGAGTTTTAATATCTTCAAAACAAATTAAAACAAAAATTCAAGTCCTAGAATTTGCCTAAGTCATCATTAACAATTATCCAAAGTTAGGCGAAACCAATTTAAGAAATGACTTGAATAAACCAATTTTACCCAATATTTAATTTAAGTCCCAATTTAAATGAGTGTGATTGTAAAACCGAATTTTATCTTGAAATTAATCTAGCATGCATTCTAAGTGATATAGAGAAAGATAAAAATAAACAATGTCACACAACACCGCGATGTACGAGGAAAAACCCACTAACGGGAAAAAACCTCGGGACGACCCTAGCCTCAAATGCACTAAAAACGGTATTACAAAATACAAGACAAAAGACTTACTTCCTAAACTCGAACCCTCTCAAGACGTGATGCTCCTTCTTGTATCAACCTCCAATTAGCGGATAACCAACGGAGCTCCACCGTGGTCTCGGAATACACCGATGGGACTTTATATGGTCACCGTCACCCAAGCATGGAGCCTTTCTCCTTTTGGGTAGAATCTCAACAAAAGTCTTCTTTGTGATGGGGTGTAGAAGCAAACCCGAAACGTCTCTTGAATTCGATAGAGAAAACCGGTGCCAAAAACTCCAAGTAATTGATATGTATATATATAGAAGCTTGGATAAACAATTGGGTGTAAACTAGAGTGTGTATGAATCTTCCATTAAAATGAACACTCAAAACTTGAACATTTTCCTAAAATAATTTTGCTCTCAAACTCTCTTTTGGAGATAAACAAATGTTGGAAAAGTTGTCTTGGAAAATGTGTTTCCCGCACATAATATTGTATGAAAAAAGTTGGTTGAAAACCAAGTGGAAGAGTGGGGAAAAACTGCAAAAAACTGCCAAATAACTGTTCCCGCTGGAAGTTCGTTCGAACGAACGTGATTCTCGTTCGAACGAGACTTCTAACGAGTGACCAGCCTGGGCTCGTTAGAGGTTCGTTAGATACCTCGTTAGAACGAGAATTCATTCGAACGACATATCGAACGACTGTCCAGTTAGGGTCTTTGGCAAAACTCGTTCGAACGAACCTGGTTCGAACGACAAAACTCGTTCGAACGAAATCTGGTTCGAACGAAAAAACTCGTTCGAACGACATTTCAAACGAACAACCAGAAAGATTGAAAAATTCGATTTTGGCCGAGAAACTTTTATATTCTTATTTTAAAGTTCTTAATTGATTCTTTCTGAAAATAAAATGCAGTTTTTAATATACCTAACACCCAATACATATTGTTCCAAGCTCCTATATACATATAATTACATTCATACCTTAGGAGCATGGAACCTTAGTTGATGACGTAGAAACGAGGCACGCAAACCGGCATTTTGATGAAGCTTTAAATTCTTTGCCGCTACGTCTTCAACATACACTTCATAGGCTTGAGAATATTACAATAAATACTATCCTATGAATAAATGTTTTTGTCCGGAATTGAGCCAAAACTATATATGGACTCAATTGGAAATTTGTGTCCTTACAGAACTCGCCACGCCTGTCTTGTACATGGTATTAGCTTTGGGCAATGACCACCTAGTTAGGGACCAAATCCATGACTCCCGTGCCATGATCTCCTAATTTGGTGTTGTGTAAATTAATGTGTGGACCCTTAATAATTTCTTATCATATCAACACCAAACCAATAAAATACGGTTGTTAACGTGTAAGGTTTATATTGACATACGTCAGTCATTAAGAACCACTAAGATCCATCAAGTTTGGTAAATAAGAAAAATTATTGGGGCTCGTAATGTTTTTTGTAGTTTAATGTTAATTTAACCACAAAAATTTTTGTGCTGAATTAATAAGTCTAGTTATGTTTAAAATAGGACTATTGTATCAACCTATATACGATTCGAAAAAATTTATTATCTTAATGAGTAATAACGAATGAACAAAATGAGACGCGTTAAGGAGTAAGGTTTAAATATGATTTTTTTCCGTACGATAAAAATGAAATTGATTTAGATATAAACCTAATAAGACGCAAACACAATAAAAACAGATACAAACACTACAGGTTAAAGATATGTAACATAACTCAATCTTCTTTCAAATTCATTAAAAAGTTAAAATCCAATTGTTATAAATAAAAAATGACAATGTGATAAAGCATGACATGTTGATGAACATACCCAAAAATGATGATTTGATTTCATTCTCCCTCCCTAAAAAAAATAGGACATAATTCAAACTCCAAACCAACATGTTTAGTGAATTATTAAAAAAATGAGCATAAAAATATGATGTAGAATGACCAAATGAATGGTATCATTTGTCTCCATATCTAGGCCCATACGTTTTGAACAACACATGCTTAAATGTTGATGAAAAAATGCATATGCGCATGGAGAGTGGATGAATAGCCACCGCAAACTAATATTAAAAAAATACTGAATTTGTATATGAATATATATATATGGATCCATGCATTTTAAATTATAAAGTTAAGATATTACCTCATTGCATACTCTTTCACTCCAAACTCTCCCTTCTCCTTTGGTACTTTTTTTCAATGCTTTAACATGGCAATCCCAATCACATAAAATAATAAAAATCATGACGTTAGGTTCATATTATATAACGTAATTATTGGATAAAAATGAAATAAAATATTTCAATCTAAATTTACCTTATAATAAAACTTCTGGTTAAATAACTTAAGTTATAAATTCGGGTTCATATTGTAGTAGAAGAACATTGATTCTATTTGAAGCAGTGCATCCAGAAAGAGCAATATATAATTTCCCATGACTAAACACTCGTGTATGCAAATCAATATCAATATACTTTATCGACTGACCCTCAGATTTTTGAATTGTCATTTTGTATGCAAGATACACGAGAAATTGATGCCTTGGCATATGGAAATGAAGATCTGAATAAGATAAAGTCAAAGATATTTTGGGAATAAAGATTAAATTTCCAACCTTATCTCTAGATAATATTTGACCTTCGATTATTCTTTATTCACATCGTACAACCACCAATCTAGTTTCATTGCACAATCCATCTCTTAGAGAAAGGATCCTCAGTTACATTATAAGAAAACCAACTTTCAATTCTAACTTAAATGGTGGTAAACTATAAGGATCGAGTGAGTTCAAATAGTCGTTCAGATATCGATTCATAATGGAAGATCCATATTCATCATATGTGAATAGTTTTTTTGTAGCTAAATAGACAATGGTGTCCCCCGGTAATAACCTCACTGCTATGGAATTTATAGTACTAACATGATCATTATGTGCCGAAAGAATTGTGCCTTCCATCAAAAATTTGAACTTGGTTGTTCTATATGTACTCAATTACAGATAGATTCTCTAGACCAATTCATTTATGCTTACACACTTTCCTATTAATATGGGAAGTTGTATAGTTTCTTTCTAACTAGTTTCGAACATATAATGGAAAAAGAAAATATCAGCTTAACTTAATTAATAATAACTGAATATAAGTTGAAACAAATTATATAGAAAGTCATACCTCAACAAAAGAAGCTAGTAGATTCTTCATTACCAAGACTTGAGTTATTTAACCGCATGTTTTGTGAAAAATTCAAAACAAATATGTTCCTCCAAAGTGAAGAGCATCTTAATCATGCACCACCAATTTGTTCACATCCCCATTTTGGTATAATTAGAAAATTTTGATGAAAGTATTCCCCAAGAACATTAGTGATAGAACCAAATGGTTTTTTTATTAATAAAAGTCTTGTTATCTGCGGTCAACGACTTTAACATAAAATTTATGTTGCATGGAAACTTCATCCCAAATAATTAACTTTTCTTGCCTAAATAACTCGAATTCCGAGCATTCTTTACTAAGACCACATACAATATTCTCCAAAATATTTAATGGAATTTTGAAAATTGAATGTGTTTTTCGACCTCCAATTAGTAATTGTGAAGCAATTCCAGATGAAGCAAAAATAAGTACCATATGACCAAGACTATGGCATTTTGTTAGAAGCGTATCATATAATAATATCTTCCCAGCCCAGCACCACCATTAAAAAGAAAGTAGTTCCTTAATTTTGAACACCGAAGTAGTGATTTTCGTATAGGAAACCTGTTGTACCTCGTTCAAACGGTGAATATCAAATTCATGATTACTTTGTTCCGCATCAAACATTATTTGTTGGTGTGTCCAATATCAATATATTCGTAGTTTCATTGCTCTAATTTTAGTTGGTTGTGAATACGGTGGAAAAGCTTTAAACTTTTACCTGATTCCTCAAGAAATTGATTGAGTAGGTATAAACTATAATCCTCATATTGGATTTTAATCGAATTAGGAATGACAAACTTTATTCGAATTTGGTGTGCAAGATCATCACATATGAGAATTGATTCGATAACACATAATCATTTATTAAAAAACACTGGGTTAGGATAATATTAAATAATCTCCATTGTTATCTGATTTTCATAGCTGAAACCTCTTCAAAGTATTTTATCCACTGATCATCATCTTCCAAAAGTCCATATGCAATGCATGATGATTTGAATGTATCATGCTATATATTATTAATAGTGCATGAGCCTTAAAATGATGTTCGTCCTTTAACAACAATTAGTACTAGATAAAGATAAAACCTCTCACCTAAATTGGGGCTAGAAAAATAAATTCGACCAATTATTGTTAGTGGTACTACTCTTTGGGTCCATATCACTGTTGTTGTGTTCGAAACATAATATTGTAGGAATTCATGGTACCTAAATGACCGTGAAAACCCATATAGAGCACGACATGAAAAAATAGTTAAATTTGCCACAAACTCATGTGGATGCAGAATGTGTTAATAAGATATCATCACATAAAATAGATTTTCAAAATTTTAACAAGAGGAACTGTGGAGAATTACTAAATTATATAAATCGCATATAATACATTCTAATATTCCAAATTGTCATATAAGTATTCTCCAACCCCTCATTTGACAGCTATTGGTGGGCTTTCTCTCCAACAGGAGTAACAGTTTTAAGGAACTGTGGATCCTTTCTGCATCCTAACACAGTGAGTAAATCAGAGAAACTTAAAGTAATATAAGGGTCAACTAAGACCATGACAATTAATGAACAGCCACGACCAAATGAATAAACATCCATTATTACATTTTAGTTATTAGACAGACATAAAACCTTGAAACCTTAGGTTATTAGTGAAGAACGCATCACGAGCAACAACTTGTGTTCTTGGACAAAACCAACCTGAATCACTTGAAAAACTTCATATTTTAGCTTAAAAACATAACCAAACATTCTACCTTGATTCTATAAATCAACGCCAATGATAATCAATCCACATGACCTCATCAAAGAATACTTATTCGACCCCAGAAAATAAAAAAAATGAAGATGTTCTTCACTGTTCAAATACCACATCTAAAGAAACCCAAAACCCATAATCGATAACAATTTTCATGGTTATAATTCGACGATTTATCATTTCATGGTCAAACTATGGTTACGATTTGCATTTACATGTTGATTAATTCAACGATTTATCATTTCATTCGCACTATGCACTCTAGTAGAAAGTGTATTATTAGCAACTAATTTAGTTTTAGCAACTAATTTGTTTACCGCGAAGTAATTTGTTAGCAACAAAGTCATACCACTCAAGAACATGCAACCCAAAGCACCCAAAGACCCATTTGCAGAAAAAAAACAAGTGGAGGAAGCATAGTTTCACCATTATTGTTGCTTTAGAATTTTATATTTTTAATACACTTTTTATATGGGTTTTATCTAATAATTATGGGGGGGACGTAAATATAAAGGGTGTAATATTTGAAGTTCACCTAGGGCCGACCCTACTCCAAAAGAAAGTATGATAACAAGTATGTTCAGGATACCTCTAGCCTCAACTAACATCCAATACAAAATGAGATCAAATACTCAAAACTTACAATCTTTTTATATACATCAAACTAGAACTAATATAAATAGTAAACCATCAAGAAACAAAAATTCAATTAACAATTTATAAATGCAATAGAATTAAATATTAGAATATAAATGCTAAATGATCCAATTCAACTTACGAATAAACATTAAGCAAAATAAAACATCAATTTCTCTTCCATTGTGTACTCTCATTGCAAACTATGGACAGAAACTAGGCTCTCTACGTACATATATGACCTAAGGTACATTTTACCAAGATCGGCAGTAGTCACATTTTATCCACCACTCTAAATGTTTTTGTTTCGAGATTACAGAACATCAAGTTCCTTTTATTTATCTCTATGAAAACAATATCCCCATTATCATTCTCAAAATTAGTCCCATCACAACATGGTACTAGGTGTATTTCACAATCGCGGCCGGGATCACCCTGCACATGTTTATTTTGAGATTGCAAAACATCGATTTTCCTATGTTTACATCCATCACCATAATATCTCCATTGTTCATTGAAAACTCACACTTAAAATAAAACTATCCGTTAAAGATTTTTACATTCAATAAAATCAAAAGCAAACATACAAATAGGAGTATATAACACACCATTTGTCATGTTTGACGGTTAGCAATCTCACATCAAGTATGTTGGGTGAAAAATCTCCATAACTATTGATTTTATTTTTATACAGCTGTATGTGTTGCAAAATGAAGTAATGGCTAACAAATACGAAAGACAAAAGTAATATATATGATTATACACGATATTGAAATACCCGTGTTGTTTGATTTCGTGATAAGATACTGGAGGTGTGGATGATGGCACCGTTGAAGTTCCTGGAGGAAGCAAGGCGGCAACACTAGCATGCAAGCACAGGGCGGTAACGATGAGGCATCAGGAGGCAACTGGGAGTGAGAAAATAAAGCGGTGGGTAGCGTAGAGGGAGAGAGAGACAATGAAGCGTCGGGTTGCGTAGCGGGGGAGAGAGAGAGAGAGAGAAAGAAAGAGGCACCGGGTAGACTTAGGTTAGAATGACTTGGGCTCTTGAAATTTTGGTCCCTCTTGAAATTTTGGGGTGTTAGTTTTTTAATGAAGCGTACCCATATTTGACACGGTTTTAAACCGTGCCAGAATCTGGCACTGTTTTAAATCATGCCAGTTTACACTAAAATCGCGCCAGATTTTGCCACAGTCTAAAACCGTGCTAGAATCTCCTTAACACAGTGTGTGAGCTTAACATTTTTGCTTTAGTGTATTTATAGGTTCCGCTGCATAAAAACAACATGATGCATCCTGGGTGAATGAACAGCCAATCATACAACGCTTGTTTTTTCATCATGTAAAAGATGACAAAATATCCTCCAGGCATCTTCTGGTGGTTCAATATCCTTACGTCGAGATATTGTTCAATCTCATACACACTTTCTAAATAATTATTTTATGATAATAACCGTTAAATATATATACACTTGTGGACATGTTTTACACATTGTAATCCTCTGCACGCTTCCTTATTTATATGAAAATTAAATATCTTTGAAAGATAGGGGTTAATATGCCAAAAGTGAAACCTCTTACTCAGAGCAACCAACCTCGGCCAGTCTCACGGCCGAGGTGACCGAAAGCCTGTGACATCCATCAACTAGGTCATCAATTAGATGGTCGGCCTTGGCCGACATTGCATCCACCTCGTACATCAACCTCGGCTGGGCATCAGCCGAGGTCAGCAAGGACTCATGGGTTCAACAACCCATCAACACTGATATCGTCCCCAGCCGACATTACAATTTATCACCCGAAGTTAGCAAAGATTCGTAGTCTATCATCAAGCATCATGTCATCATCGGCCCTGGCCGATGTTACAACTAACCCATACCTAACCTTGGCCAGCCCACCTGGACGAGGTCATCCTGGATATCAACCTCGGATAAAGAAATAGTTGGACTTAATCAACCTTGTACTCTTCTAGGCTAAGGTATCACTAATCAAAGACAGGGCGAAGCACTTACAAGTACATATATGGCTTGGAACACGTGGACAAATTTGTTATAACTGAACCATTCCCTCCACGTGAGAGAATATTGAGGTCATCATTATTTATTTAAGATAAGCCAAGTGTCATCCTTATACTGGTTAGATCTTCATGCACATGCTCATTGCATGCTTGGGTGGGTAGACTACACCCCCTAAGCACTATATATAGAGGTCATCCTCTACCTTGTAAAGGGATCCATAATTGCAACCCTGGCTGAAACTCTGCCACTTTACACAATAGAGAGAGAAAGCTTGAGAGATTGTATCCATGGTCATTAGTGACTTAATTTAGTGATATTACTCACACACTCACAGTGGACATAGGCTAGATTGGCTGAACAATTTAAATTCAAGTGTTCATCCTCCTATCCTCACCTCCTTCTACATATATATACATATATTCTCTTGTACTTCCATTGTTATCACTTGATTGAGCTTGTCAACACCTTATCTGGTGGTTCTATTTCCAATAAAATCATTTTGGCATCGTCTGTGGAACTACCAACCCTGTGCATCATATAGAGATGTACCACCCGGTAGCAGACATTTATTTAATCCCATATGAGATGAGGTGCTGAGCTTTCTCGAGCAATTTAACGAGAGCTGCACATATTTGGTTTACTTATCTTTCGAAGAATTGTGTTGGGAACTTTAAAGTCTTGGTTGAAAAGTTTATTCACAACTTATGTTTTGGAGTAAGACCTCAAAAGAAGACCACTCATCTGCTGTATTTCAAGAAGGGAACGAATGTGAGCCTAAGAGACTACATTTTAAGATTTAACAAGGAGAAACTGGAAGTGGATGATTACGAAGAGAATATAGCTATGACAACCCTTATAAGGGGACTTCAGAAGGGGAAGTTACTATAGAAGCTTGCTGAAAACCCTCCCAAGTCCATGGCTGAGCTGTTGGCAACGGCTAGTAGGGTCATGAATGTCGAATAAGCTATGGCTAAAAATATGAGGATGAGAATGGAAGTTGTAGTGGGAAATTCCAAAGGAAGACGGATGGAAAGAAGATAGCTACGGATGACAAGTTTGTGCACTATATTTCTCTAACTGTGAGTTGTGAGCACATCCTCAATGAGATAAATAATGATATATCCCTAAGGTGGCCGAAAAAGCTGAAGGATCCTCCACATAAGAGAAATAAGAACCTATGGTGTGAGTTCCACCAAGATCATGGCCATGTGACCGATAAGTGTTTTGCCTTGAAGGATGAAATTAAGAAGATGCTAAAATCTGGGAAACTGAGGAGGTATGTTGATAGATGAGCTTCTAAAGGGGGAAGAGATGACCCTAAGAAGAATAGAAATAATAGATTTCGGGAAGATGATCCTACCATAAGAGCAGAGGACTCAGATGATGATGACGATGACCCTAACCTCCCACCGAAAGATAACAATCTCCCGGTGAAGAGAGTTGGTATGATCTCTTTCGGGCTGAATACCATCTTTGGAGGTTTAGAAGGAGGAGGTTCAAAGGTCGCTGATCACAAAGCTCATGTGGTAGAGGAAAAGTCATTAACAAAAGCTGAGGTTATGAACTTAGCATCTACAGAGGTAAAACACGATTAGAGGAAAAAGGTGGATATGGATACCCTCAAAGTTGGCTTCTCAAGACTCGATTTCAAAGGTATCTTAGCTCCACATGATGACCTTCTAGTAATTATAACAAGGGTGCATGGATGTGAGGTGTAAAGAATCCTCGTGGATGGGGGAAGTTCAGTAGATGTAATGTTTTGGCCCTATTTTAAGAGCTTATGCCTCAGCAAAGCTAGGCTTGTACCCTATCATCATCCGTTAATTAGCTTCAACGGTGAAAAAGTTCATCCATTGGGCATGTATAAGATGGATGTACGAATGGGAGACGAGTGGCCTAAGAGGTTGACCAAAAAAATAAATTTTTTTATGATGGATGAAAACGTCTTCTTATCCTACAACCTCATAATAGGACGAGTAGCCCTCAAATAATTTGAGGGCGTGCCCTCAATGGTCCACCAAATGCTAAAATTTCTGACTCCTTATGGAGTAGGGGAAGTTCAAGGTGACCAAACATCAGCACGTGAATGCTACTTCAATTCCACAGAAGAGAGAGAGGCTCATAAGAGGTCAACAACCACGTACAACATCGACACACTTGATCCTAGGGTTAAGACAAAGCTCAAGAAGGGAAAAATCACGAAGAGGTAGAATCCATCATCCTCAATAAGGATGAGCCGAAAAAACCCGTCCAAATCGGCAAATCCCTAAGACCTGAGATCAAGGAAAATATGGTGAATCTACTAAAGAAGAGGCATAGTGCCTTCGCTTGGAGCCACGTGGACATGCCAAGGATTGACCTTGAAGTTATGTGCCACAAACATAATGTTTTAGAAGACGCTAAGCCCATCAAATAAAGAAGAAGGGTTTACTCAAGGGAAAAGTGCGATGTCATCAGGGAAGAGGTCAGAAAACTTGAATAAGCTAAGTTCATCAGAGAGGTCATATACCCTAAATCGTTATCTAACATCGTTATCGTGCTAAAAGCCAATCGAAAATAGAGAATGTTCATAGATTTCACTGATTGGAACAAGTCTTGTCCAAAAGATAACTTCCCCCTACTGTAAATTGATCAGATGGTGGATTCCACAGCAGGTCATGAGCCCATGAGCTTCATGGATTCCTATTATGGGTATAATCAAATCTTTATGGACCCGAAAGACTCAGAGAAGATAGTGTTCATCATAGATAAGGGGACATATTGCTACAAGGTCATGCCCTTCGGCTTGAAGAATGCAGGGGCCACTTATCAACGTCTTGTAAATAAGATATTCAAAGATTAGATTGGCAAGACCATTAAGGTATATGTGGATGACATGTTGACGAAGAGCTTGGAGGCCGACACTCATGTGACCGACCTGGAAAGGACCTTTGACACCATGGATTTATACAGGATGAAGCTCAACACCACTAAGTGTGTCTTGGGAGTAGGAGCAGGAAAGTTTCTTGGATTCATCATAAATCAAAGGGTAATAGAGGCCAACCCTGAGAATATCAAGGCTCTACTTAAAAGGAAGACACCTAGAACTATCAAAGACGTTTAGAGGCTAATCAAAAGAGTTGCTGCACTTAATAGGTTTTTCTCAAGAGCAACAGACAAGTGTCTTCCTTTTTTAAAGTTCTTAGACAGGCCTTCGAATGGGATGATGAATGCGACAAAGATTTTAAAGATCTCAAGTCCTACCTCGGATCTCCTCTACTCTTATTTCGGCCCATTTTAGGGGAGAAGTTATATGTTTATCTAGCTGTCTCAGAGTAAGACATCAGTGCAGTCATAGTAAGAGAAGATGATGGAGTGCAGAGGCTAGTATACTTCAATAGTAAAGAAATTCAAGGGTCTGAACAGAACTACCCTCATATGGAAAAGTTATCCTATGCCCTGATACACGCCCCCAGGAAGATGAAGCCATACTTCCAAGCCCATTTTATAGTTGTCCTCACTGATTCCCCACTAAGACAGGTCCTACACAAGCCTAAGAAGTCGGGCAAGTTGATAACCTGAGCTATCGAGTTGGGGGAATATGACATTGTTTATCAACCTAGGGTTGCTATCAAATAGAAGGCTCTTGCAGACTTTGTAGCAGAGTTCACCTGGGAAGAGGTTGAGATTGAGAATAGTCAAGAGATTATAGGTGAATCAAACAGTAGCGTCTTCTGTGGTCTGAACGAGGTTAGGTCAAGCAAGCCTGAAAAATGTGTAACTAAGAATGAGGAAGACAAGTACCTCTTCAAGCAAGGGACCACGTTAGAGGAGAAATTCTCTTCAAATGAAGATGTTTGGAACCTCTTCGTTGATGGGTCTTCTTATGAAAGTGCAAGCGGAGCAGGGCTAATAGTGTCAGCACCAGAATATATCGACATTGAATATGCGCTGAGGTTCAACTTCAAGGCTTCAAACAATGAGTCATAATATGAGGCATTGATAGAAGGTCTCTCCTTGGCAAAAGCTGTTAGTATCAGCCAACTCCTGGTCCACAATGACACAAGTCTGGTTGTCAACCAAATCTTGGGAGTGTACAAGGCTAAGGATGAAAGAATGGATAGATACTTGAAGAGAGTGAGAATGATATTGGAAAGCTTCAGAGAAGTGAAGATGAAGAGGATACCTCAGTTAGACAACACTCGAGCAGATGCACTAGCAAGGTTGGCCTCAACAACCACAACAGACATCATAAGAACAGTACCAGTCGAAATTCTTCTCAAACCGACCATTAAATAAGAAGAGGTTACCAAACCTTGCCTCAAATTAAATCTAGGAGCCTCATGGATGGACCCTCTTATCAGATACATTAGGCAGGGAGAGCTGCCAAAATCTAGGTTGGAAAGGAGAAGGCTGAGGTATAGGCCTGCCATGTTCTCAATTGTAGGAGAATTCCTAAATAAAAAAGGTTTCCTACTCCCTCTCCTCAGATGTGTCCATCCCTCATAGGTTCAACACATCTTATAATATGTGCATGAGGGCTCTTGCTCCAGTCACATAGGAGGAAGAATCTTAGCTAAGAGGATAATTACTCAGGGATATTGGTGGCTGACCATGGCCAAAGATGCTGCTACCTACTTAAAGACACTACAATAAATCTGGTGAATTATCACGGTCATTGACCTTGACAAGTTGGACTTCTCAAGGTCAATGACCGTGACAATTCTAGGGGTGACAACTTTTTTTGTCACGGACTTGTCACGGTCATGTCACGATCCTTGACCTTAACAAATTTTATCACGGTTAAGGACCATGACATTTAATTAAAAATTATCACGGTCATTGACCGTGACAAGTCCATGACAACTTTCTTTGTTATGGACTTGTCACGGTCAATGACCGTGATAATTCTGGGCAGAATTAAAAAAAAATATGTTGGGCAATTTGTCCACTGCCACTTCCCAACAATATATTTGTACCTATTATAGCAACGTTGTACCTATTCAAACATTATATATCCAAATAAAATAGAGATAGTGAAAATATACATTCAAAATAGAGACAATATGCATCACGAAATAATCCAAATATAATTCAAATGTACCAACTTAAAAACAATACAATTCATTTCAAATAATGTCGCTACATGTCTTGGGTAAGGTTAACTCTGAGGAGGTGAGTAGGACACACGATATACGAATTGAAATACCCATTGATATACATCTGACGCATTGTTCGCGTAACCACAATGGGGATTTCTCCTTCCCGAGTATCACATACGTGATGAGCACCATGGACTCGATGTCTTGAAGCTCACGTCCATGAACTACTCCACCCTGGACGATATTCGGGTCCCTCAACCCCCGCCCTATTTGTTGGCCATCAAATACGTCTAGTATAAACACGCTCGGCCAACCAAGTGTTGACATCGGTCGGTCGAAGGGAGCCTAATAGGAAAGTGGATCATCAAAGTCCGCACGTGTCGGTGATGAAGCTGCGAGGTCCTCATCCTCGTCATCCTTCACCTCGTCCTCCCGCACCTCTTCCTCCACCACATTCTCCTTCCCTTTCCCCTTGAATTTTTCTCCCAATGACCGCTTCATGAATGAGAGCATATCTTGTACCATCGCCTCCAAATGAGATAGCATCGCGTCATGCGAGTCCACCATTCGAGTCAACCTAGTGTCGCATGTCTCCAATATGATGATCCTAGATTTGGCCACCCACGAGCTCACCCCTTGTTCTCTCCTTATGATCAGAGCCAAGCACTTGGCTGAGTGCGTCTGTGGACAAATATGCCTTGTCGGCATCAGACTGCAACTCATGAACTTCCTTAAGTTTTTCCTAAAACGACAAAGAGCACAGGATTAGTATAAAAAAAACTTATATTTATAGTATGTTTCATTTAATTATGTCTTATTTATATTGGATTTTTAAATTTCAAATTCAAATTCAGTTTATTATAGAAATTTCTATTTCCTCCATCTCCTCTAAAGGGTCAGTGGTCCTATCCCATTCAAGACAGCATTTTTCTGTAATATACTTAACAGCTCCTGCACATTATTACGATTTGAGAAAAATTCGGTAGCATATCCTCGTAGTTCTCCAAGTACACGACGTAAATTGGCAAGTGTGAGTGTTTTTTCAATTGATCAATTGAAATAAAAGTCACATTTGTCAATCTAGTATGTACCCAAAGAACATTAGGATACGACTGCAGAACTTCCTCCAAAAGCAACAACTTTAAGCCACTAAGTTATGCAATCCCAAACTATCCAAACGGGAAAATTCGAGAGATCTCATTACAGGGGTAATGACTCTTGAACGGGTCTAAGGGCTATTGAATGCGTATGCATAATAACTAGAAGGCTAGTATCTATGCGCTATATGTAATTTCAAGTATGTTTCATTTAATTATCATACTATATATATATTGTTCGATATACAAAGTAATTTTCAAAAACAATTTGAAAAATCCCACCCCCACATGGACAATAATCCAGTGGTCATGCCACTTTTAAAATTAATCAGCCCAACATCGATCCAATATAATCCAACAACAATGTCAACAAAAAATGTGTATCCCGTACTCCTTCTAATTCTTCTACTCAATTAATTATTTTCATCAATTAAAATATACAATTATTAATTAACTAATTTACAATGAGGGTCAATCCTACTTTCATAATTAATCATATATTAATTTACTAATTTACAATGAGGGTAAATCATATATTAATTTACTAAAACAATTAATAATCAATCAATTTGTTTAGAAGGGACACTACGCACATACACGCACATATACACACACGCGCACATACACACACACACATGTGCAACCCCCCACCCCTACCACACCAACCCCCCACCCATCCTTACCCCCTACCCCCACCCTACGCCACCCGCTTTCCCCACCCTACCCCACCCCTTCCACTACACACACACACACATAAACAGCCCCACCCCCACTTCACACGCACACACACACACACACAAACAGCCCACCCATCTCTGCCCCCTCCCCCCACCCTGCCCCATCCCCTCCCCACCCCCACCCACCACACACACACACACACACACACACACACACACACACACACACATATATATATATATATATATATATATATATATAAATGGGAGACACACACAGAGAGAGAGAGAGAGAGAGAGAGAGCAAAGGAGGGATGAATCGACAGGAAAAAAATAAGGGAAAAGGGTTTTTTACTGGGACATTTGTCACGGATGTGTCACGGTCCTTGACCGTGATAATATTATAAGGATTGTCACGGCCAATGACCGTGACAAGTCGTTGTCACAGACTTGTCACGGTTATTGACCGTGATAAAAAAATGCGTGTTTTTTTATCATGATCAATGACTGTGACAAGGCTAGCCGCTGAAAAGATGCCAATTTACCCATTTTGGTGTAGTGAGAAATGCGATAAATGCCAGAGATTCTCCATCTCCTTAGTCGTTTTCAATATGGCAGATTGACTTAGTAGTACCATTGCCTGGAGCAGCCAACAACTATAGATTCTTGATAGTTGCAATTGATTATTTCTCCAAGTGGGTAGAGGCTGAGTCGATGATCACGATTACAGAACAGAAGACCTTCTAGTTCATCTGGAATAACATCGTATGCAGGTATGGTCTTCCAAACACCCTCATCTTAGACAATGGGACCCAGTTCAAAAATGCTTCCTTGGAGAAATACTGCGAGAGAGTAGGCATCAAGAAGTTCTTCTCTTCCCCTGGACGACCCCAGGAAAATGGTCAGATGGAGGTTACGAACTGAACAATCCTTGATGGGATTAAGAAGAGGTTGGAAGAACACAAGGAGAGATGGACAGAAGAGGTATACACAGTGTTATGGTCCTACAGGACGACAACAAGGACACCAACGGGAGAGACCGCATTTATGTTGGCCCATGGCTCGGAAGTTGTCATCCCTACAGAGGTAGGGCTTCCCACTCATAGAGTTCAGACCTATGACCCTCAAAGTAATTGGGAAGAGAGAAGACTTGATCTAGATCTGATCAAGGAAAGAAGAGAGGATGTCGAGATAAGATTAGCAGCCTACCCGCAGATAACTGCGAGATTCTACAATCAAAGAGTGAAATCAAGGCCTATAGTTGTGGGAGACCTAATCCTAAAGAAGATGTTGCAAAAGGAAAATGAGCTCCATCCAAACTGGCATGGTCCTTAAAAAGTAGTTGATGAGGTTATCCCTGGTACCTACCGGCTAGAAAATCCCGAAGGGGAACCCTTCTCCAATCCTTGGAACGCTGACCACTTGAAGAAATATTACATATGATGTTGCAGTTATTTCTTTGTAATACATCTATCATTTTATGAAAAGGATGCTAATGAAAAGAGAAATTCATGTGTCCATACTTTGTTTCAATATGATTAAACATCATTGATTTGGTAAAAATTATGATGTAAACATCATATTATGGTGACCTCGGACCTTAAACATCATTAATTTGGTGAAAATTATGAGCTAAACATTATATTATGGTGACCTCTGACCCTTAAACATCATTAATTTGGTGAAAATTATGAGGTAAACATCATATTATGGTGACCTCAGACCCTTAAACATCATTAATTTGATGAAAATCGTGAGGTGAAACATCATTATATGGTGAACTCAGACCTTAAACATCATTAGTTTGGTGAAAATTATGAGGTAAACATCATATTATGGTGACCTTGGACCTTTAAACATCATTAATTTGGTAAAAATTATGAGGTAAACAACATAATTTGATGACCTCAGACCTTTAAACATCATTAATTTGGTGAAAATTATGAGGTAAACATCATATTATGGTGACCTTACACCATAAATATCATTAATTTGGTGAAAAATATGGGGTAAACATCATATTATGGTGACCCCAGACCCTTAAACATTATTAATCTGGTGAAAATTATTAGGTAAACATCATATTATGGTGACCTCAGACCTTAAACATCATTAATTTGGTGAAAATTATAAGGTAAACATCATTTTATGGTCATCTCAGACCCTTAAACATCATTAATGTGGTGAAAATTATGAGGTGAAACATCATTATATGGTGACCTCAGACCTTAAACATCATTAGTTTGGTGGAAATTATAAGGTAAACATCATAATTTGATGACCTCGCACCTTTAAACATCATTAATTTAGTGAAAATTATGAGGTAAACATCTTTATATGGTGACATTGGACCTTAAAGTTTGGTAAAAATTATGACGTGAAACATCATAATTTGATGTCCTCGGACCTTAAACATCATTAATCTGGTGAAAATTAAGAGGTAAACATCATATTATGGTGACCTCAGACCTTTAAACATCATTAATTTAGTGAAAATTATGAGGTAAACATAATTCTATGGTAACCTCAGACCTTAAATATCATTAATTTCATGAAAATTATGAGGTGAAACATCATTATATGGTGACCTCAGACCTTAAACATCATTAATTTGGTGAAAATTATGAGGTAAACATCATATCATGGTGACCTCAGACCTTTAAACATCATTAAATTTTGTGGAAGTTTATGAGTGTAAGGACATTTTTGTCCATTATCAATATGTATGTCATACGCCGTTACACCGTCGAAGAAATTCAAGATTGCATCTACATCAACGGATCCGAATATCAAAGCGTCTTCAACATCATAGCCTCTGCGAGAATGAACTTGGTAAAGTTTTGTTTTTAAGTTCCTTATAGTTCATATTTAGTATTGGGAAATTTTTATAAAATGTTTTTTATAAAAATAAGAAGTAAGTTTTTTCAAGCAAAATGAGGCTTTTAAAAGTTTTTTATTTTTCTGGGAAAGCCGGACCGGTCCGCCTCTATACCGGACCGATCCGCCACCGAATCGGTCCGCCCCTCAATCAGGCCGGTCCGCCTACTGAAAAGCGAGTATACCCCGGATCGAATGCGAACCGAAGAAGGCAAATTTTAAAAGAACCGATCCGAGGTCGGACCGATCCGCCCCCAATCCGGACCGGTCCGCCTGGGATAAACTCGAGCAGTTCCGTGAATTGTTTTACCACTAATTTGTTTTTCCTATTGTAGAGGGGGCTTGCAGCTCAGCATGGCAACTCAAGCGTGACACCTTGGTGAGGCAGCTCAGCGTGGCAACTCATATTTTAGCTTGTGGTTTTAATCACATCGTACTTTCATTATTGATTTCTGTAAGCTTTAACGATTGTAATGACGTAACGATAATAATGGAAGGGTTTGTATGAGGTCAAACGGTACTCGCGAGAGACCAGGCTTGGCAGGGCCTGGGAGAGCTTTCATGCTCTATCGAATGACCTCACTGTGGGAACTTTAGAGGGACCTGGTTTGGAGGATTGAGAAGTAAGGCACCGTTGGGGCTTGTCCTGACCATCTTAGATACACCTGGTAAAACACCGAAGGACCCTGACCGTGGAACCTCAAGCGGAGCAGCTTGGAGTTCTATCGGGCATTAAGTTATGGACCAAACAACCCTATACTTAAAGTCACATCTACTATGGGTGATGTCACTAGCCATCTAAACGTTTGTCAGACATACACTTGAGTAAACCGCTGTGGTATTCAGGGCTGTCAGGTAGTTGGTGAACCACCTCTGCGACAGCAAACCCCTGACACACAGTGGATAGGCAAAAGGCATGTCTTGGCATTTAATGTTTATGACGTGGAGACAACTAGTGCATCAGGCATTTAATGTTGTGACATAAAGTATGAGGGATGTCTTTCATACTCTTTAATGACTGAGTTGCCTCGGGGGTGGTGTGGGGGGCTATTTAAGGACCCCAACCACCTTTGAGGAGAGGATGATCTTTTTGGAGAATTAAGAAAAAGAGTCATTGCAAACTGGAGAGTTCACTAACTCACCATTGTCATTTATTGCGAAGCTTTTAATATTTGACAGAGATTCTTGAGGGAGTTTGGTGTGTTGCTACCTGCCTACCAGGATGTACCTAGGGTGCTTATTTTCCCTCTCCCTCTAGCTAAGTCACTTCTAAAGTTCATTATTATTCCCTGAGTCATACACGAGAGGCTTTGCGAGTTTAAACTGAGTCCATCTTCATTGAGTTTTGTGTGTGTGTTTCCTATAATTAGTCTAGGGTGTTGGCTAATTTAACCCGTGGTTACCATACTCAATAGGGGTTACGCCTCCACATATATAATCTAAAGTACCCTCCTACATTTGGCGACTCTGCTGGGGAGGCATCCTCCTAGAGAAGGAGTATGGCGCAGGATAACGCTACTAGAAGACTCAATTTTGATGACATACAGCATAATGAAGAACAAGCTGCAAGGGAACAGGAGGCCTTAAGAGATGGGGCTCCTCGGGGAGAGATACCGCTGGCTCCAATAACGATAGGCGTCCCAGGGGCTGCACAACCCTCCACGAGCGTAGGGCTGGGACCTACCCAGATGGCGCTCCTCATGAGCAAATTTTACGAGTTTTTGCAAACCCCAGTAGCTTCCACTATGCTGGGAGGATTGGAGACTAGTGCCTTCGTGACACCAGGAGTGGCCCCAGGGGCCCCACCAGGGGCAGGCGTTACGGGAGCGGTACCAGCAAGCGTACCCTCTGTTGTGAATCCCACTATGGGCGGCTCAGGCGTTTCAATGGCGCAACCGATAACGTTCGCTCCAGTTGCAACAAGCGCTCAACCATCTGCTCCGTTGCAGGTGGCCCCAGTGGCCTCGCCCTTGGAAGAGATGAGAAAAGAGATGCAGAAGGAGATGCTGAAGTTCATGCAGTCTTCCTCGCAGGCTGTGGGCGAGGTGGCAGCAGTCTACGACGACTTCCGGACACCTTACCCCCAGGAGTACAATGACGAACCCTACCCGAAGGACTATATTCCCCCTACCTTTGAAAAATATTCAGGGAAGGGGGGGAACCCGAAGGAGCACATCAAGCGTTTCGTCGAGCACCTGGGGGCGCATTGCAATGACAAAAAGCTTAGGCTGAGGGAGTTTTCCAAATCCTTGACTGATAAGGCCTACACTTGGTACTCTCACCTGCCTCCCAATAGTGTCTCCACGTGGGAGGAGATGCACGTATCGTTTGTCCGAAAGTTCTTCTTGGCAGAAGATGAGTTCACCCTAACCCAACTTGGCAGGGAGAGGCAAAGGCCAGGAGAGGAGGTAGTGGCCTATATCCGAAGATTTAGGGAAAGGTCCCTTGACGTGAGGGAAGAAGCTAAGGAGGCCAGGTTACTACAAATTTGTGCTGAGGGATTACTTCCTGCGTATATCTGTCACTTGATCAATGAGACACGCGAGGGAACTTTTTCAGCTTTCTTAAAATCTGCAAGAAATATATCGTTGGTGGTGCGACCTAGCCCGGTAGTAGCCCCCATGATGTTCAGACAGACATTACAACCCCTCGGGGGAAGGACACAGGCCCCACGGGTAGGATATGTCGAGAGAGAAGATGGGGGCAAGGCTCAGAGGAAGGACAACAAAAGAAAGTTCGGAAGGGATAGGGAAGACCCGCCACCGTTGCCTTGTACGGTGGAGGAGGCTATGAGTTGCTATAACGCAATGGTCCAAGGCGGAACGGTTTACGAGCCAAAAGGTGTCCCGATAGAGGAGCCCGACGTGGCAACTAGGGCCAATCCCAAATATTGTCAGGTGCATCGAAAGGTCCAGCATCCAACAGAAAGCTGCTTCACGCTGCGAAGAATCATAGACAAGTACGTGAAGGCGGGAACGCTGCAAATTCCCCCACAAAACGTTAACAATAACCCGCTCCCGGCGCACGGGGCCAATGTTGTGACGGCCTATGATGAAGAGGTAGAGCGAGAGGGGAGAGGGGCAACGAGGGAGTTCGATAAAGCACTTGAGTATTGCACTAGAGGAATGGCCAACGTAGTTCTGGCGTATGATGAAGCAAGTGCTAGGGACGCAGAAGACGCCTATAGCGTTGAGGGCGAGGAAACAGGTCCAATCATAGAATACAGCGCAGTTTCAAAATCCCCAAAGTTCGCTTGGTTCTTCGATCAAGTGGGGATACCAAAGGAGAGCAGACTGGAGATAACTCGGGCGATCCTTGACATCGCAAAGAAGGACGCGGTTCCCTCGCTGAAATGGAGAGGACCCATGGCGAGGCTGGTAAAAAAGTTCCTATCAGAGGTGACCTTCAGCGATGCAGATAGAGCTGTAAGGTTCCCTCATAACAGGCCCTTGTATGTGACGGCCAGTATCAACGGGGTTAGTTTTGCAAGAACGCTTATGGATCGGGGTGCTTCCATCAACATTATGCCGATCAACTCCTTCCACGCAGCTGATATCCCAGAAGAAAGGTTGGTCCCCATGCCTCTGGTAATCTCAGGGTATGACAACCAATCTTCCAAATCCATTGGGTATGTGAATGTGGGAATTGTAATGGGAAATCTGAGTTCCCACATCAAGTTCCATGTAATAGAAAGTGCAACTTCCTATCATTTACTAATAGGAAGAGTATGGATGCACAATCAAGGTTTAGTTCCTTCAACATACCATCAATGCGCCAAGGCGAATGTTAAAGGAACAGAAGTGACCATTAGGGCTACAAAAAGGCCCTTCGCCATCGAGGAAGCTCACTTTGTGGATGCGGCCTTTTATACGGAGTTGGAGGAAGATGCCCGAGTCCTAACAAGAAGAATGGAGGGGGCATGGGTTCCCTCGATCAGAGATAGAATGGGGCCTCTGAACGAGCAAGGCAAAGAAGCCGCGAATAATGAAGGGGTGGGGGCCGAAGAAACCCATCAGGTGATCCCTCGACCCCAAGGTACTACGAAGCAGCTCAAAAACAAAGTAAAGCTTAGAATGGATCCTGTGGAGCATGAGGTCCAACGGCAAAGCGTGCTGAGTCGCTTCTCAGGAGGAATAATCGCTGAGGCTTCGAGAGAAAGGAAGAGGAAGGCCTTGGCAACAGCCACCAACAGGCAATGCAAGAAGGTGATCACTGAGGAGGGGAAGGTGGTATACCGTTTATAACGATGTGAGCGGGCGGCCGAAGAGACCGAGGATGGGGCTGACCCGTTATATGAGTGTTTCTTGATAGATCAACAGGGACAGTGTATGGTGATAGACAACTCCAACATACAGGAGTTCGTGGAGGAGGTCGCCGAAGAACCAGACTACATGGCAAATCAACCGAAGCCCCAGGCACAAGTGTTGGAGCGGTTGAACCTGGCAGAAGAAGGGGAAGACCCAAGGCCCATCTTCATCGCGAAGGATCTCGGTAAGGCGAAGCAAGAAGCCCTGGTTGGGCTAATCCGGGAGTTCATAGATGTCTTCGCGTGGAAGTATACCGAAATGGAAGGGCTAGATGAGGAAGTGAGCTGCCACAAGTTAAACGTGACACCTTCAGCCATCCCGGTAAAACAGGCAACAAGAACTTATAAACCTGAGTTGGATTTGAAGATCAAGGAAGAGGTTCAGCGTTTATTGGCAGCAGGATTCATCAAACCAATACAACATCCCCTGTGGCTATCTAGCATTGTGCCAGTAGGGAAGAAGGACAAGAATCAAATAAGGATCTGTGTGGATTTTAGAGATTTGAACAGGGCTTGCCCCAAAGATGAGTTCCCTCTACCTTCCATCGATAGCTTGATAGATGCCACGGCTGGACATGAGATGTATAGCTTCATGGATGGTTACGTTGGGTACAATCAGATCAAGATGGACCCCGTGGACGCAGAGAAAACGGCATTCAGAACCCCGTTGGGCAATTTCATGTACAAAGTAATGCCGTTTGGACTTAAGAACGCGGGAGCCACTTATCAAAGAACAATGATGGCCATTTTTCACGATTTCCTCCACAAATTTGTAGAATTCTATGTGGATGATTTGGTCATCAAATCGAAGAAGGAGGAGTCCCACCTAAATGACTTAAAGAAGGTGTTTACTCGATGTAGGAAGTATAAACTAAGGATGAACCCATTGAAGTGCGTCTTCGGAGTAACATGTGGGAAGTTTCTAGGCTTTGTGGTTGATCGACAAGGGGTGCAGATGGACCAGGATAAACAACGCGCGATCTTAGAAATGCCGTACCCAAGAACGGCGAAGGAGCTGAAAAGCTTCCTCGGTAAAGTCTCCTACCTTAGAAGATTTGTACCAGGATTGGCCGAGGTAACACACCCGTTGATGCAACTGCTGCGAAAGAACACAAAGTTCAGGTGGGAAAAGGATCACCAGGAGTCCCTCGATGAGTTGAAGAAACTGCTCGTGTCACCACAAATCATGGTTCCTCCACAGGCAGGAGCACCGTTGCAGCTATACCTCACCTCCACTACAAGGTCCGTTGGAGCTTTGCTGGCACAGGAGATCGACGGGCAAGAACGGCCAGTGTATTACCTCAGTAGAATCATACATGGGCCGGAGATTAGATATAGCAGCCTAGAAAGGCATTGTTTGGCCTTAGTCTTTGTAGCACAAAAACTTAGACATTATATGCTGTCTTTTACAATTCATATTGTAACTAGATGTGATCCTATTAAGTACTTGTTGGCTAGAACTATCTTGATTGGCAGGGCAGCTAGGAACGTTTGAACCACCTAAAGAAGACATTCCGGGAGACGACTTACAAGCCAACTATCTGGACACAACCGATGAGGAATGGACGATGCAGTTCGACGGGTCTTCGGCTGAAAAAAAAGGAGGGGCAGGGGTCATCCTTTCAAAAGGAACGGAGGAAATTTGCCTTTCCTACAAACTAGATTTCCCTTGCTCCAATAACGAAGCAGAATACGAAGCGTTGGTGCTAGGGTTGCTGGAGGCTCTTCGAAGGGGAATTCGTTCACTCTGCATCAAGGGTGATTCGAACTTAGTAATTCAGCAAGTTAATGGAGAATATGCGTTGAAACACATGAATTTGGCACCGTACAGAACGATCATTCAAAGGCTCCTCAGCCAGTTCCATCGGGCCAAAATCAGAAGACATCCCAGAACAATGAACCGACATCCAGACGCCTATGCCACTATTGCTCAAAAGATGGTCATGAGGAGCGATACGACTATTGTTACGATCCAACGAAGAACAGCTCCTTCGGTGATACAGTCAATACTACCGACGGAGGGAGACGCGGGTTGGAGAGGAGAGGTCAGGAAACAACTGGAGTCTGGCGAAGGAGCTATGGGACTCAGAGAGTTGGCCCAATACTTTACAAACCAGGGAAATCTTTACTTCAGAAATGCAGGGGGATGGTTATCGAGATGCATTGGGTCAGAGGAAGCAGAGCGGAGGTTGAAGAAAACACATGAGGAGCACTGCGAAACAACTGAGATACCTCTTTATAGGAGAATTCAAAGAGAGGGATATTTTTGGCCTAAAATGAAACAGGATGCGGCAGAACTACAACGGAATTGTGATAAGTGTCAGCTATTTTTCGAAGCAGCTGAGTGCCATTTCATTGAAGCCCAAACAGACTGGAGGCGGCCCTATATCGACTTTATTCAGGATGGAATTGTCCCAACGGAGAAGTTGGATGCGATGGGGCTAAGGCGAAGGGCCCCGAGGTTCTATATCCAAGAGGGGCAGCTTTATCGAAGGGGGTACTTCAACAGGCCGTTGCGTTGCATTACAAAAGAAGAGGCAACTGAGGTCCTCAAACAAGCCCATGACCCAGCTCACATGGGAGGGGCCAAGTTATATGATCAGCTGATGACGTTGGGGTATTATTGGCCAACGATGGAGAAAGACTCCGCCGAATTTGTCCGAAAATGCAAGGCTTGCCAGCTTCATGGAAATATGATCCATGCCCCATCGGTGGACTTACACTCTCTGGCAACGCCTTATCCTTTCCACACTTGGGCGTTCGACCTCGTGGGGGCGATACATCCTTCGTCGAGGGGTAAGATATGGATACTGGTAGCAACGGAGTGCTTTACAAAATGGGCTGAAGCAATACCACTTAGAAGGGCCACGGCTGGAGTAGTGAGTAGCTTCATCAGAGAGTATATCATTTGCCGTTTTGGGATCCCAAAGGTTATTCTCTCAGATAATGGGACTCCCTTCGTCAACTCAGAAGTAACGATGCTCACAGACAAGTACTCCATTGTTCATCACACTTCAACGGTAGCATACCCGAAGGGGAATGGTCAGGCTGAAGCAACTAACAAAACTCTGGTTAATATCTTGGCTAAAACGATGGAGGACTTTCCAGGATCGTGGGATGACAAGATACCAACAGTGTTGTGGGCCTATCGAACGACGAAGAGGAAGCCCACAGGATACACTCCGTTCTCCCTTGTCTATGGGGCTGAGGCAATTCTTCCAGTAGAGTTGGAAGTTCCCTCGGCTCGATACGCCTTGCGAAGCAGCATGCTCCCTCAGAACAGGCATGTGCAGTTGGAGGCATTGGATGAACACAGAGACAACGCGATGCAACATTTTCAAATGTATACAAAGCAGCTCTCTAGGGCATATGACAACATGGTAAGACCAAGGAGGTTCGTGGAGGGAGATCTCGTTTTGAAGGCAGCAGTGAAACACATTAGGGGACTTCCTCTGCCAAAGTTCGCAGCCAATTGGGAGGGGCCTTTCATCGTGAACGAAGCTCATGATTCAGGTTATTGCCTAATTTCTAAGTTGGAGGAAGATAGGCCATTCAAAATTAACAATAAATGGCTGAAAGTATATCATGTGTAGACAGTTTGTTTGTACCATCGATGTATTGGGTCTTCTTATTATGAATATACAAGTTTTACTGATGATATGAAATATAGACATTGATATGAAAGCAAGCATAACTCAGAGATAAATTAAACAATGTACATTCTTCCATTCATTAAAGAAGAGAGCATTACAAGCAAAATAGGGAACTACTGCCCAGGAATTACATGAATGAAAGAAAGAAAATATGTACAGGAGTTTTACTATGCTAGGAGAAACCACAGATCCGGGGAAGAGAAAAAATCCCCGGGGAGGCTCGAAGAAGCTGATGCAAACGAATTTTGAGCGTTGACAGCAACCTCTAGCCTGGTTTGCACCTGGGCGCGTTCAATAAGGAGCTTTTCCCGTTTTAGCTTAGCCAAACGCAGAGCTTCTTCGGCTTTCGTTACTTCTTCATCGGCCGATTCCAAAAGAGGTGCCAGCTCGGCTAACTTAACCTCCTCAGCCCGTTGGTCCTCCTGGTACCTTATCAACACTTCCCTCTGGCCGATCAGTTACTGGTTCTTCAAAGTCTTCAGATGCGTGATAAGCCAGTCAAAACGGAAACCATCACGCCCCAACTCCTTCAGAAAACCTAGAAATTGGTTGAGAAGGGATCTGGTAACACTGGCAGTGGGGGTACTAGCAATTTCAGCAACAACGATCGCCATGCCTTGCAGCCTGTGACTCATCACATGAATATTTGAGCGCAGGCAATCCGGTGTGAAGGTCTCAGGATGGTGATCCACCAATTGTTCAATCACCAGCCGATGGTTGACGGGCATTTGAGGAGATTGCCGAAGCACCATTAGACAGAACGAGTGAGGAGCTAGGTCGGGAAGAGGGACCTCACACCCAGATTCGCTCTCAACTGCAGCACCAGTCGTAGAACCTTGATCATCATGAATAGAATTTTCCGAAGCATCAGGTTCTCGGAAGGGCGAGCCTACAGGTGAGAGGACTGGGGGCGAATCTCCCCGAGCAACCTGAAAAGAAAAGCCCAAATAAGGTGGAGTTTATTGAAAAAAAACTTAACAAGCGTTTTCGTTGTTAAGTCACCGTTATAAGGTGGAGTTTATGAAAAATCTTAACAAGCGTTTTCGTTGTTAAGTCACCGTTATAAGGTGGAGTTTATGAAAAATCTTAACAAGTGTTTTCGTTGTTAAGTCACCGTTATAAGGTGGAGTTTGCGAAAAAAATCTTAACAAGCGTTTTCGTTGTTAAGTCACCGTTATAAGGTGATGTTTATGAAAAATCTTAACAAGCGTTTTCGTTGTTAAGTCACCGTTATAAGGTGGAGTTTATGAAAAATCTTAACAAGCGTTTTCGTTGTTAAGTCACCGTTATAAGGTGGAGTTTATGAAAAATCTTAACAAGTGTTTTCGTTGTTAAGTCACCGTTATAAGGTGGAGTTTGCGAAAAAAATCTTAACAAGTGTTTTCGTTGTTAAGTCACCTTTATAAGGTGGAGTTTTATGGAAAAAAAATCTTAACAAGCGCTTTCGTTGTTAAGTCAACATTATAGGATGGAGATTATGAAAATCTTAACAAAAGATAGGAGGAAAGATATACCTCAGTCACAATGGGAGCATTCGAGGCAGCCTCAGGGACAGGAACCGTTGGGGGAGCAATTATTAACCCAGATGCCATAACGGGATCCCTGGACGCAGAAGCCTCCACGCTTGTCCAAACTTGATCACCCGTGTAGGGCACAAGGGCAAGCATATGGGGTTCATCACGAGAGGACACGGAGCCCTCAAACAAAGCCACATCAGGAAGGGGTGTAAACACACCAACCTGGGCCCTCACTACAGGAGTTGATGCAAGATCGGGAGAAAACTGTGCACAAAGCCAAGTGTTAGAAAAGAAGAATGGGCACAGAAAATATGAAGAAATAGCTCGACGTGTTGCTTACCTCAGTTATGGTGCTAAACAAAGGAATGACAGTCGGGGGTCTCATCAACATCGTTCGAAGAAGAATACTTTCCAACAACGAAGACACTTCAACCTGGGGTACCCAAAACACATCACAATTCAGTAAGCCAAATAAGGAAAGAATATGACTGAAAGAACTACAACAAACAAATTACAGATCACATCATACCTCGGGTTCACTCTCCTCAGTAAGTACAAGGGGCAGAGGAACCTCGGATGAGGCCTGTAAATCTGAAGGGACCAAAGGTGTTATCTCGGGAGATGCCACTTCGGGCAGGGCCATCGCTTCAGGCGAGGAAGCACTCGCAGGGTCAACGGCATCACCTCCCGCAATGACATCCCTCGCACGTTGGCTGACTAAACGACGAGAATACGTAAGCCCTGTCATGGGGGAACGGGGAGGAGTCACATCGGTATGAGATACACCGAAGCGTCCCCCCACAAAAGGGCTCACGGGAGGACTGGACGAGTCTGGTTTTTCTATTTCAACCCCCTGCAAAACAGTTGTCAAAGAAAGGGGGCGAGGGATAAGCATACACACAAGCAAAGACAGTCATCCTCAAGCAAAAAGGGGATAATAATTAAGTCAGCAATGCATACCTCCGATTCAGAAGGAGAACGAGAGGGCACAACCACGGGCGAAGTGGGAGGAGTGGCAGCAATTGAGGGGGCAGAGGTTGATTGCACCTCAGGGGTCAGGCGTACTTCAGGAGTCCGTTTCTTCTGGGACTTGGTGCCCAGAGTCTTCTTTCTCGAGCTAGCTGCACTAATGCTGACGCCTTGAGGAACCCGGGAACTCTTCCTCTTTTTGGCCGTTGGCTCTGAAGGATCCACCACCACTGTGGGGAAAGCAGCGGGGGAAGGGGCAACGACCGCATGCCGTTGATACTCAGCATGTATTCGGTCCAGCTCTGCCTGGGCCTCCTTCCTCACACGCTCAGCCATCTCAGCAGGCATGGGAGGAGGAACGGATGCTATAGGAAGAGCTGCCACGGGAGTTTGGGGCTTCTGGGACTTCGACTTTGATTTTGATGTCCCACTCTTGGCCGTTCTTGCTTTCTTAGCAAGAGGTTGAGAAGCCCCCTCATCGGTAGTAGCTGCAGCAGAGGGGGCAGCCTTCTTTGCAGCAGCAGTTTTTGACTTAGGCGTGGCAACTGGGACCATGGCACAAAGTGGGGGAAGCTCCTTGGGAGGTGCTTTGTGGGTTGAACTTAGAGGGAACTCTATCCCAAGCACAGAGTTGCCCTTTAGCCCCAACTCTAGGGCAGAAAATGAGCAAACAGGAGGGTACACTGGCTCTTGCTCGATGAACTTAGCAATTTCAGCTAGTTGTCTTGGCCAATATTTGGTGGCAAAAAGAGGGGTCACATCCCCACGCCTAGTAATACTAGGAATGGTGACACGCCCAGCCATTGCTGAGGATATCCCCCACGCAGCAGTTGAAGAAAATAACGAACATGCCTCGGCAAAGGAGACTTTGGGGTTTGACGATTGGAAAACTGGACGTGGCACCCCCTGGTCAAACCCAAACTGACGGCTGCATCGGTTGGGGTTGTAATGCTCGCTCGAGTATCCCCACTCGGTGTATGAGGGCAGATATCCAGGAGAAAGAAGAAGAACTACGGCCAGCGAGGGGTCCTCGATGTCAGGAGAGGGATCCCGTATCATTCGGGCATCAGGATGAAAAAACTTACAAGTGTGAAAAAAGGCCTCTTCTTGATAAGGCCTCATAACGAAGCTCTCAAAACGGTCAATCACTGAAATCAACTCCTTTCGGCTTTGCCTCTTATGGTAAATAAAGGACCGAGGAGGCAGAATTGATTCAGCCGAAGGAGGTCGGTTGGACTTGGCCGCTACGGCAGGAAAGCGGAAGTAAAGAAAGCTAGTCAGAAGCACGCTATTGGCGAAATTGGCTAAGTTATAACGACCAATAGAGCGTTCCATGTCGAATAAAGTCCTGTCTAACCAGGTGTACAAGGATCCCAGGGCAATTGCAGCCAGGGGAAGCTTTATGCCTCGAGCTAGGCGAAGGGACAGGTTGATGAGGTCTCTTCGGGGCTGATCATTAGGCTTGCCCGTCAAAAAGAAACGGGACAAAATCACAAGAATGTAAGCGGCAAGCTCCAACGAAGTACCTTGACCAGGGGCAGTTGATGAAGAGCTGCCTTCGCTGGAACTCTGGAAGAAATAGTTGATCAGGGGAGAAAAAGTAGCTTTGTTGGAAGAGCCGATGCAGCTTCGGCATATGCGATCCAACTCAGAACGATCCGCAGTCTCTTGAGCATCAAGAGCTTCATCGGTGTAGGGCTCATGGCCTGTTGCATCGAGGCCCAAGAGCTCACACACATCCTCCAGAGTTATGGTAAACTCACCCCAGGCAGCAATGAACGTATGAGTATCCACGTTCCATCGAGAGATCAAGACAGGAAGGGCAGCATTGTTCTTTGAAATGGTGAACTCACCAAACCATTTAGCCCGTTGCAGTCCAATCTTGGTAAGAATATCAGCATAGGAACTCTGCATGTGCGAGTTCCAGGCAGCAAAGTGGGCGGGGGATCCCCCGGGTGCTTCGAAATCAATGTGGGACCATGGAAAGTCCCCTCGCTCTAAGCGAAATCTCAGAGTTCCTTCTGGGGGCAAAAATCCCCACTTAGACACCTCTTCGTCTTCATCACCCAGCAACAGGGCGTCAAACTTGGAGGAAAAGCAAACAGCCTTACAGGCAACAGCAAAGCCATCACCCTCCCCAAAAACGGGAGAGCGACGGTAAAATCTCAGCTGCTCTTGGCGAGCAGCACCCCGGGCGGAGGCAGCAGTGGTGGTGGCAGACGGAACACTGGTGGCAGAAATGGTGGGGTCGCTTGAAGACGCCATGGCAGAAATGGTGCTTGAAGCCGTAACAAAGAAGGTTTTGAGAAAAAAGGGATTGAAGGCAACACTGGAGACGAACGATCACAAGTAGTGATTATAACTCTCTGCAACAATGGCGTATCTACCTCTCTCTCTCTCTTTATAAGAACAGAAGCGATAGTCTGAGGAAAGAAGGTAACAATGAAGTAGGAAAGGAGAAGTAGAAGCAGACCCTTTAGGCCCACGTGGTTAAGGTTCAAAGTATTTTGAGACTTTCGAGTTTGGCGTTTAGATTTTCCCACCCTCGCACGTGCACGGCCGCCTGTAATCATTTCACAAGAACACGTGGCACTTCGGGAAGTGCTGTGACAGTTGAAAAGACAGCGCACGTCACTAATGAAATGATGCATAGAGAACAGGAAGCGTTGCCTTGCTCAGCAAGTTTGAGTTTTGGCGCCAATCTCCTTGTCAGACTTACCCAACGGAGCCACAACGAAGAAGATGTTCCAACGGTTGCACAAAGAAAAATCCATCAAGATGAGCCATTTCGTGCAGACATTTCTTGTCCCAATAAATCTCTCCACGAGGGGGCAAATGTAGAGGGGGCTTGCAGCTCAGCATGGCAACTCAAGCGTGACACCTTGGTGAGGCAGCTCAGCGTGGCAACTCATATTTTAGCTTGTGGTTTTAATCACATCGTACTTTCATTATTGATTTCTGTAAGCTTTAACGATTGTAATGACGTAACGATAATAATGGAAGGGTTTGTATGAGGTCAAACGGTACTCGCGAGAGACCAGGCTTGGCAGGGCCTGGGAGAGCTTTCATGCTCTATCGAATGACCTCACTGTGGGAACTTTAGAGGGACCTGGTTTGGAGGATTGAGAAGTAAGGCACCGTTGGGGCTTGTCCTGACCATCTTAGATACACCTGGTAAAACACCGAAGGACCCTGACCGTGGAACCTCAAGCGGAGCAGCTTGGAGTTCTATCGGGCATTAAGTTATGGACCAAACAACCCTATACTTAAAGTCACATCTACTATGGGTGATGTCACTAGCCATCTAAACGTTTGTCAGACATACACTTGAGTAAACCGCTGTGGTATTCAGGGCTGTCAGGTAGTTGGTGAACCACCTCTGCGACAGCAAACCCCTGACACACAGTGGATAGGCAAAAGGCATGTCTTGGCATTTAATGTTTATGACGTGGAGACAACTAGTGCATCAGGCATTTAATGTTGTGACATAAAGTATGAGGGATGTCTTTCATACTCTTTAATGACTGAGTTGCCTCGGGGGTGGTGTGGGGGGCTATTTAAGGACCCCAACCACCTTTGAGGAGAGGATGATCTTTTTGGAGAATTAAGAAAAAGAGTCATTGCAAACTGGAGAGTTCACTAACTCACCATTGTCATTTATTGCGAAGCTTTTAATATTTGACAGAGATTCTTGAGGGAGTTTGGTGTGTTGCTACCTGCCTACCAGGATGTACCTAGGGTGCTTATTTTCCCTCTCCCTCTAGCTAAGTCACTTCTAAAGTTCATTATTATTCCCTGAGTCATACACGAGAGGCTTTGCGAGTTTAAACTGAGTCCATCTTCATTGAGTTTTGTGTGTGTGTTTCCTATAATTAGTCTAGGGTGTTGGCTAATTTAACCCGTGGTTACCATACTCAATAGGGGTTACGCCTCCACATATATAATCTAAAGTACCCTCCTACACCTATATATATACCTATTTCGGTGGTGTATTTTTCAAGTCTTTGAGAAAACGTTTTTAAGAGTAAAAACACAACAAGACTTCAATTTTTGATGTGCCAAACATCTTTTTGATTCACACACAAAAATCCCAATTACTTTTGTGAATCTTTTGGAACCCTAGAACACAAACTTTGTTGTTTTTCATCTTTGTGGAGAGATCTTTGCAACCGAGGGCTGCGTGTCATTGCTGAGGGAGTCTCTACAAAGTTTTATGGCTGCGTGTCATTGAGGAGAGCTGCGGTTCTTCCTTCATTGTTTGGGCTACGAGTCCTTGGAGGGTACTGCGTGTATTCTCATGCTGAGTTGAAGACTGCGTGTCTTTGTGGGTTGGCTGCGCGTTGATCCATTACAGATTTCTCTATGTAATTGTAAGTTGCGGCTTGTATATTCATAGTGATATAAAGGTTTTACCCGAAAGGGTTTTTTTTCCGGATATCTGTGTCTCAGCATATTTTTGTGCCCCGTGATTTATTTATTTATGGGTTGACACACGCACCTTTGATGCATGATTAGGGGCTGAAATTAAATAAGTGTGCTATATTAGAAAGTTGCGAGGTTAATCAATTATCACACGTTCTCAATGAGGGTAAAACATCATGGTATGATGACCTCAGAGGTGAAACATCATTTTATGGTAACCTCGAAAATTAAACATCATTTATTTGGTGAAACTTATGTGGTAAACATCATATTATGGTGACCTTAAACCTTTAAACATCCTTAATTTGGTGGAAAATAATGAGGGTAAACATCATAATTTGATGACCTCGGACCTTAGACCATTAATTTGGTAAAACATATTGAGGATAAAACATCATGATATGATGACCTCAGACTTTAAAACAACATGAAAGAGAAGACATTCATTAAAAGAAGCAATATAATTTGAAGAAGATGGTATTACATTAAGCATTCAGAGTTACAAATTAAATGTACTAAGGTGCTATCAGAGTTCACAAAAGTTAGGTACAGATAAAGGGAAACAAAAAATTACAATTTAAGCTTCACAAAGAAAGGCCTAGGTATCTGCAGCCGCAGTCGTCTCTTCTTGGCCGATGTTGGTCACCTTTGTTGTATCATCCTGAGGATTGGCCTCTTCAATTCAGTGACCTCCAAGGGAGCAGTCTTGACAGGGGCATCACATGCCTCCTCAACCTCTTGAAAGGCCTGAGAAAAATGGGGATCACCAAAGCCTATACCCTCAAAGTCTGAGGTAGTCAAACTTCCTGACTCTTTTTCCTTGGAGGCCACCCATTTACCGGTGGCTTTAATACCTCTTTCAAGGTATTCAAAGCCAAAGATAATGAACTCATCAGAGACTTTATAGTCTGCAAGGATCTTCTCTGAGGCATCCTCTAATGAAGCTTTGACTGTAGCATCCACTTTGGTCTGAAGGGCATCGTCTTTAGCCTTTAAGTCTAATTCATAGTCCTTCTTGAGCTTGCCCATATCCCTGTCTTTTTGCTTAAACAGCTTGTCAGCCTCCTTCAACTCTATCTATAGACATTCAATCTCTGCATTCAAAGAGGCTTGCACCTTCTGAGCTTCCGACCTTTCTCTATGAGAGGAAACTTCATTAGGGTCCAGTTAACTAAACGATGCATGGACAAGATACCCTACAGTGGAAAGTCAGACGTATGAGCATAGTCTATAACTTAGAAAAAGACGGGGTTACACTTGGAAGAGCAAAATAACATAAATTAGTACTTGAATTAATCTGTGGAGGGTAAACTCGGCCAGCAGAGGGATATCCAGAGAACGTACGAAACACTTATCCTCTTCGGTCATTACAGAGTCGATGGAATCAATAGCCTTCAAACCATGGCCAATCAAACTATCCCTTATCTACAACTAAGAAAGACGAGCTGCCAGGGCTTCGTCTAAAGAGATCGGAATGGTATAATCCCCCTTTTAATTTTTTACTCGTCATCTGATGCTCTAAGTCTGTTATGGTCTTCCTCTTCTTTGTAACATTGGCCTTGGACGTGCCGATATTCTATTTGGGGGGGGAGGAGGCGCTACATTATGGGATGCCTTCTTCATCAACTTTACGAAACTTGGGGAAGACATTTCCCAAAGGTCGTCAGAAATACCTTTAGGGCGCTCCGTAAAATAAATATCTGAGTTAGTAAGTCAGAGGCATAAAGAGTAAGAGGTACAACTGGTGAAAAAATGATACTTACGAAGATCTATCAATGAACCACACCCAAGTCATGTCTAAACGAGGTAGTAGGGGGTCATCAGATGTTCATATTTAACTAGCCAACCCTGCTCCCCCTGATCCTGAATATCCTTGACCTTTTGAAGATTATCTTGGCTAAGGCCAGGGTCGGCTTTAACAGCAAGTGATACCTTCCCCCCACCTCATGGGGGGTCCTTGGAGGTAACGTTCCCGAAGCCTCATGGGGACCAAACTCCCATGCCCTGGATGGAAATACATATCGAGGTTTCCAGTTATGATTTGAAGTCTGGGTAACCAACAACATCTTCTTCTCTGACATCCTAACTAAGAAGTGGTAGTATCTATGGTATTTTTTGGTAGAGGAAAGGATATAAAAACCTGTGAAGACCTTAACTGGAAGGTCTAAGTGGTGAACAACCCTCCAAAGGATGATGGGCCCAATCATGACCCTCCAGGAATTGAGAGATAATTATGAAGGGGCTAGATTTATATGGGACAATATAGCTCTGATTGAAGGATGAATAGAAAGACAAAATCCCCACTTAAACATCTGCTCATAAATGCAGATCTCTCCATCTTGGCCATCAAAGTACCTCTCTCCCCTCAGAGGTCTCCTAAGGACAATGGAAAGGATTATCGAATAGAGGAGCCTAAAAGCTAAGAGGTCGTACTCATTGACAGAGCTCTTAATCTCGGCTACCTCAAATGTGTCAACATCACTCTCATTCCCATCATCTTCATCCCTGGAAACATCGGCCTGGGCAGGTGCGGGGATGCCATCAGGAAACCTCTGTGCGAACTCAACCCTTGTGGAGGCCGACCGGGGAATATGATCAATAATGAGGGGAATAACCACACTTGGCCCTATAATTTTGACATCAGAGGAAGGTTGTGAGGTGCTATCACCTTGATGAGATGAGGAACGACTCGAAACATCAGCCTGCTCAGGGTCCTGATCTTACCTAATAGAGTAATACATAGCCTCTTGGAAAGAGTCTATAGACATGGGGTCTGAGGAAGATGACTCGGACTCAAATATGGGTGTTGGTTCGTTTGGAAACTCTACTAGCTCAGCAGGATCGGCTGGCTCAGGGCATATTACCTTCAGAGGTGGAGGAAAGATAGGTCTGTGGGGGAAGGATTCACCCCTGTGAGCTTCCTCTTGGGCAAGCTTTATTTGTCTAATTTTTTCAAAGGTCTTCTCACGAAAGGAAGGGAACTCTTCTATGAGTTGGTATAGAGGTCTGAGCATAAGGCAGACGACACTACACTTGGACTCAAAATAGTCATAAATAGACAAACAACTCAACTGAACCTGAACTAAGGATCAAATAGAGAGGGTTGAAGGGTTTCGAGCCAAGAACACCTAAGAGCAAGGTCACCAAAAAATGCAAAGAATCGCCGAAAAACCCAAAAATCCTAACCGAAAAACTAAAACCTTCATCGAGAAAAGCAGTAACAAAAAATAAAGGCTGAAAATGGTAAAGTAAGGTGGAGATGATACCTGGCTGAGTGAGAAATAAAGGAGAAGAAAATTATAAGCAAAGAAACCCCCAAATGCAGCAACAACAGAGTTCTTGAAGAAGAGAGAGAATGGTAGAGAGAAAATACAAAGGGGAAAACAGAAGGAAGGAATGAAGAAGAAAGAGAAAGGAGGGTTTTAAACCCACAATAATTTTGGTGGCGCATCCCAAGGCTCATCATTGCCTTGGGAACCCAAAGGGATAATCAAAATCATCACGCCTTGGTACGTACGCCACTCACTTTGGCAAGTGACATATGTCAAGAGAATATTCGCGCACAAGAAATCTCAGTCTCGGCCTTGCAATACCCTTCAATCACCTACTCACATATGTAACTAAGGGCTAGGGGTGATTGATAATCCCAAAGTCAACCCTCTTACTCAGAGCAACCAACCTTGGCTAGTCTCACAACCGAGGTGATTGAAATCCTATGATATCCATCAACTAGGTCATCACTCAGAAGGTCGGCCTCAGATGACATTGCATCTACCTCGTACATCATCCTCGGTTGGGCATCAATCGAGGTTAGCAAGGACTCATGGGTTCAACCACGCATCAACACTAATATCGGCCCCAGCCGACGTTACAATTTATCACCCGAAGTCAGCAAAGCTACGTAGGCAATCATCAAGCATCATGTCATCATCGGCCCTGGATGACGTTACAATTACCTCATACCTAACCTCAGCCAGCCCACCTGGCCGAGGTAATACTGGATATCAACCTTGGAAAAAGCAACAGTCAGACTTCACCAACCTCATACTCTTCCAGGCCGAGGTTGCACCAATCAAAGAGAGGGTTGAGCACTTATAAGTACATATATATGGATTGGAACACGTGGACAAATATATTATAACTGAATCATTCCCTCCACATGAGGGAATATTGAGGTCATCATTGTTTGTTTAATATCAGCCATCTTTCATCCTTATACTGGTTGGATCTTCATGCACATTCTCATTGCATTCTTGGGGGGTACACTACACCCCCTAAACACTATATATAGAGGTCATCCTCTACCTTATAAAGGGATCCATAATTGAAACCCTAGATGAAACTCTATCACTTGACACAGTAGAGATAGGAAGCTTGAGAGATGATATTCATGGCCATTATTGCCTTCATTTAGTGATATTACTCACATACTCACAGTGGATGTAGGCCAGATTGGCTGAACCAATTACATTAAAGTGTTCATCCTCTTCTCCTCACCTTCTTCTACATATATATATACATATATTCTCATGTGCTGCCATTGTTATCAATTGCTTGAGCTTGTCAACACCTTATCTGGTGGTGATGTTTCCAGTAACATCAGGGGTTTTGAACAACATCCCTATTATTAACTTATTTATTCCTTATAGTACAAACAAAACCATCATTTCGACAATAGTAAAGTGCATATCCATCTTTGTCCAATGTTATTAAATCTGCGAAGGCCCAAGGGTATTTTTTGTGGACTAACCAACTTCCATACATGATGCTTGTGTGTTTTGAACACCACATGCACCATGTACCAGGAATTTTTTATAGTTTAAAAAATATGGTGGTCCCCACCTGGATTAAGGGATTCCACAGATACAAGATTATCAACCTGAGTCATTTGGTTCATATCAGAATTCTTAAGAAATATAAGTGCATGCATATGTGGTGTGACACCCCGCTTCATTAAATACCGGGTGATCAGTCCTTTATTAAATTAAAACATAATATATAGTAGGTTCATTCTTAGCATCAGTGTCGAAAACTTTTATTTAATTACTAACCACCTAGTATTTGAAAAGTTGATGTAAAAATTTTATCTTTTCAAATTAACATAGACCAAGTAATCAATTAAATCACATTTCCACCATTTAAGTAACAACTCACAATGAATAATGAAAAAATAGTAAATAAAATTGAATCATATAGTTCACTCTAAATTATCCAGATAGTAATACAAAACCAAACTAACTCCACATTCTAATACATCATAAAAGAATCCAAAACCCCTGAATGATAGTACAATAAAAACGAATTTCATGTCCGACTGAAATACATGTTCGTATGAAGAGATGAATGAATACTAAAGCATCTAATGTCAAGGACTTGCAACATCCACAAAAACTCCAGCATACCAAACTATAGAATCTGCTAAGCCAGGTGTCCCTGTGGCTGTACACCTAAAATGTTTTACAAAAATAATAAAGATTTGTGTTTTGATTTGTCCCTGTCGCCTCAATATTATTTGTGTTTTGATTTAATACAGTTCGAGAGTGATTTCGGACTTGTATTTCCCTTAGTACGAGTGATACGGGGACTGGATAGCAGAGTATGCCCGAACCATAATTATTATGTGGGGAGCTATTAGATTATATATTTTATATGAGTATTAATATATATATTTAAATCTGAGTTTGGGAACTACCTACTGTGTCTATGGTAAATAAGAAAGGAATAATTATTTCAATTTGGAAATAAGTGTTTGAAAAGTATAATATGTTACTGAGAAACTTTATTAGTAAGTAAGGTTTAAATGAGAACTTTGTTGTTAAATGAAATTAACCTCTTAAACAATTGAATTTGTCAGTTTAAATCTTACGAGCAACCTAAGATAAGATAAGTTAAATCGTTGGGAAGGTTAGTACGATAGGCGTGCACATTAGAAGAGAGGTGAGAAATTCTCAAGGGTGTGCGTCACTAATATGTTGTTGCATTGTCCAGTAAACATTTTAAATACTTGTTAAACAAATTTTAAATCGTTTTTACAATCGGGCTCTGACCTGTTTCCACTTTCTTTTCTCTCTTGTATATATGTATATATTATAGGTGCCCAGTCACAGGGTCATCTTGCATAGGATCCTTTCGAAGGAAACGCGCTACAGCTTAGGTGGGAGTTGCAGACCTCTTGCTTAGACGACCTCATTTGTTGATTCCACTTCTAGCACTATTTATTCAGTTGGGCATGTGTCGCCCTTTTCCATTATTCACTTGTTTATCGGATATTGTGATTTGTTTATTTCTAGTATTTACCCTTTGGGATTTATTACTGTGAGGATGTTTTTCCTTTAAGTTTTAATGTTGGAATTACTTAGTTGGATGTTTAATTAATTGGATTGTTTGTTCTAGTATATTTGTTGGTTGATTCTTAAATTATGAATTATGTAAAGTTTTAAATTCTTGGTTTTAAATAAAATTTGAAAAGTAATGTCTAAAATGGTTTTGACACTTAGCTTAATTATTTAGGGTGTTTAAATTGGAAAAGTTATTTTTACGACAGTGATGCTAAGAATGAACCAATCGTTCACCTTGTTTATAATTTAATAAAGGACTGATCACCCGGTATTTAATTAGGCGGGGTGTCACAACCTGCTAGTGCATGCATACTCCGCTATCATGTCCTAGTACCTCACATACTGAATAAAGGACTACAAGTTCAGTATCTCGCTTGAACCTTAAAAAAAATTCACATATATTGGAGGCGAAATAGTTACTAGCCAAATGGGTCACGCACATACCTACTCTCCCATTTAACTATAAAAATTATCATACTCTCAGATAGCACATGTCGAAGGTTCTATGTTATGGGTACAAGTCTAAAATCCCCCCAATGGGATCATTAGGATAAGACAGTCCACGTCATGAAACCTCCTCCCGAATGCAAGCAGAGTAGGTATGTTATCCACATAATATATCATAATATAGGCATACACACAACCTATCAAAATCCATAGGTATACACAGAACCCGAATATTATTATTTGTATGTGGTATATTCTCTCTAATACTCATGGTACTTTGTAACTTACGATTATTCTCTTTATCGTATTTCATCAATCATAATTCACAGATATAAGACAAATCTTACACTACTCGTCCTCATAATAAAATTCACTCAATTATCATTATAGGTCATTTTCCTCCTCTCGAAGATATTATGTCAAATTTAAGCTAGTCTGAAGAAAATTAAAATCTTGTTCGAACGAACCAGGAATCTCGTTCGAACGAGAAGTCCATGTCTTTCAAATAAACTTTGAACGAAATGTTTTCTGAAATCTCATTAGAATTCTCTGGAATTCTTATTCTAACATAGTCATTTGAATGACTGCTTCGATCCTTCGAATGAGAATTAACAGTTCGTCCCCTTTTCCCAAAACTGAGTTTTTCCAAATTTTTGATACCCTAACTCACCATTCCGCAATCCCAAAATCCCATCCACGTATATAAAACATCATATTAACCTATATATATGGTTTCTACTATGTATTATCCACCAAATCATTAAATAACCTCAAATAAATTGAATTAATTCAAGATTGTCCTCTAAAAAACCCTAAATTACCAATTTTCATCAAGAACACATATGGAACTCCGATTTCTTCACATTTTAATTGTTATTAGTTCATCAATTTCATCTTCCAACATAATAGGTTAGACTTCTATCAATTCAACCCAAAAATATGATTTGAACTCCTCAAATTTGATATAAACATTCATGTAATCAAAGTGGTGATTATCCTACTCTAACATGGATATGATATGCAACTAAAATTAAGCAAGATAAATAGTTTCCTCTATTGGTAGGTCTGATCTGTTAGAGAATAAGGGAATTGTTGTGATCCTTTCTCCCCGATCTACAATTTGGTTGTGGTTTTGGTGCAATATAATGACTTTTGGCCTTAAAACTCCCAGGAACTCTCTCCCTCTCCTTCCTGTGCTCTATCTTTTGGTTTAAAAATTGATAACCCTAACTTTATCAACATGCGTGGTACTTTAACTCTCTAATTTTTGTCGATCCCCCTTTTTTTAAAAGACCAAAATACCCCTCCGGGGTGTCGATTTTGCCTAAAAGTGCCCCGGGACCCAAAATAAACTGGGGTTGACTTTTCTGACTATTTCAACCCTTTTGTACATACTGACGCACTCAAAATGACCATATGAAATACCAAAAGTGAAATTACATTTTATTACCCAATTTTAAGTCCTGACATGACTGACACGCGTGTCCCAACTAAATTTATCATAACTGTCATATTTCTCACTCACAACAACCATGAAGTGTTCTTGTCGTTATTATTACTCATTCACTAAGTAACATTCAATGTAAATAAATATTAACCCTTATCTCCCTAATTAATATTTATTTTAACCCGGATTAAACTTCAATTACTTTTCCTAATTAATTAAATTAATCCCACATTTAAATCATTTAAATTACGGGGTATTACATTTGGAAATCCTTGTTTCTGGAATTCAATTGTAAAAACATGTGCACATTTCTCACCAAACACCTTCCTTCGTTTTATCACCTTCATAAAATGTCGTGTCTTTAACTCAAAAACAGGTGTAACTAAATCTTCTCGATCAATGAATTTTTGATTCAGTAAGAGAGCATTAACAAATTCGATCCAATTAAGACCTATCATCATTGTGAGAAAGATATATGGGTGCTAGATGTGTCGTGTTATTTCCATTGAATCTCAAAATATCTCAAACATATTCTTAGAACTCCTAAGAAACGAAGTTGGAATAAAAAATTATTTTCCAACTTGGTCAGATTATAATCTAACACTTTCAATATATGTAAGTCATTGGTAATGTTCATCACAGTCACTCTTGGTTAGTCCTATGGTATGGAGTCGATTATGTTCAGTTGTATCCAAAGCATCAATAATGAACTCTTAGAAGATTTCCCCGCCTTGAGTATTATTGAATAATCTCTTTTATGTTGGAACAAATGATAATTGTAATATCCCATTTGAATTAGACATTTATTAAGGGTTAACAATTTGCAGCATCCCATTGTCTTAATCCAGGTTCCCATACGAGCTTACCATGATGGAACAATAAAACATAATGCAAAGTTAGATATGTTGAATGGCATTCACTAAGCACCTCAATTCATGATTCTCTCTTAAATGTATCATAATATCTCGCATTCCATTTACCTCACTTCAATCACCTGATAGTATTACTATAATATCATCAAAGAATGGTAAATTGTAATGCCTCTGATTTGTTTTTGAACTGTAATGGAGATAAGAGGGTATGTTTTTCCCGTTAACATTTACATCACGTAATATCTCATATGCTTGGCGATATTTATATGGAAAAAAATTATATTGTAACAAATTATGATCAATAGTTTTAAGATTATCTCCTCTCAAGTGTAGATTTCTAAGAGTACGGATGTCGAATGCGGAATTGGGATCATAAATGTACAATTGAGAGTAATATGGAACTTACCCTCATTGTGGTAATAGGGATCCGGTTTGATGTCACAATTCTCCATAAATGGTGAATGGTGTTGAGACATTTCCATGCATGTATAATGGATTACCTCCTTTAAGTATTGCAGGTGGGATATCGTAACCATGATCATCGCCATCTTCAATTTGTGTGTCCAATACATTTGGTGTGTAAATAAGCATAATATTTTAAAAATATAATATTAAGTATAGATATAATATACTAAATCTAAATGTGAGAAAGTATTTAATTACATGTTATCTCATGTTGTAGATTTACTTCCTAAAGAAGTTAAATATGCAGGAAGTGGTTCGAGTGGTGGTTGTTGAAGCATCATTATTTCAACTTCTATTTCATCTTCTTCATTGTCCAAAGTATGCGGGTCATGTACACATGGCCTAAAAATAATTGAAGATCTTAAGTTAAGATTACAATTACTTACATTTATAGTAAACTTACATGTTATTTGAGATTGCAGAAGAGGATAATGCCAATAGTTACAAGGAAGGTGATTGGGGACCATTTCCTACCATTACTCTTCTCTTTTGGGCAATGAGCCTTTAGGTGGGTGCTAAATATGGTAAAAACTCTAATAAATCATGAGCATCAACTTTAGATCTATCCTTTGTTGTTCTTAAACATTGGGACATGAAATTATTTACAAAGGCTAAATATTTATTTGGTTCCAATTGTGGTAATGAAATCTTACTTACAACGATGCTTGAGAGTTTTTCACCGAGGCTGTGAGGAATAATAGACAATGAGGCAACTTGATTGCCTATTTTGAAAAAATCTATGAATATTACAAAACGATTGAAATTCAAATATGTCATATAAAAAGAAACTGTAACACCCTATATTTCTGCGTATTTAGAATTTAATTAATTGGGTAATTACAAAGAAAATACATTTTAATTTAAATTACGTGAGTAGAGTAATTTAATGTGATTTAATAATAATTATAATTATTAAGCGTAAATAACAATTTATATTATTAAATACTAATCGAGAGATAGATACTGATTAATATTATGATTCAAATCCACAAAGCATGAATAGTAACTGTTGATAGTTAATTTGTACGACATAGCAAGAGATATGGACGTACTTGATTATACCTCAATCGAGTGTCGCGTGTAGACTAAATTGAGGATGAGATAGGAAAAATATTTTTGGGTGACTCAAATGATAATTTCAAGGTCACGAATGAGCCCGGAATGGGCGAATTAGTTAAAATAGTATACCCGGGGATGTCAATTGAGTCACGGGTCAATTTTGGGCCAAACCGGCACCTTATGGGGGTAATTTGGTCATTCAAAAAATTGAGGTTAAAGGACCTACGAAAATTAGAGTCCTATATCTGATAATTAGAATTGGGGGTTAGGGTTCATAACTCAAAAAGCTTAGAGAAGTCATTAGAGGGTAAAGAGAAATCGTTGCCAAGAGATAAAGGAAGGTTTGCGAAGGATTGGAAGGCATTCTTGCATCCTAAGCACCTAAGGAGTGAGGATTTGAAAGGAAGAACATCATATCATCATCTTCATAATGAAATCATATCACCTCTGTATAAGGTAAGTGGTTTATTGAAATTGAATCCAAAGTTATAATACCCACGGGTAGGGTAACATGACTTATGAAAATCCTATTTTACTTTCTTGCAGAAAAAGATTGATTTTGATGCATGTTTAGTTAGGATTGCATGTAGTTAATATTAACACCTGCAGAGGATTGAAAATAAGAAGAAATTTAATTGTCACTAGGGATCTTAATTTTGAGTTTATGTTAAAATCAATATGAAGAACACCATTATCTGGGGTTTAATGGAAACTAAATTTTCATGATTCTCGAAAGGGTTTTGTATGGATTTGATCATATATTTACATGAGGATTAATCCATATACATGTTAGTAATTTTTGATAATGATGGGAGAGTGTTTCATAAGGTTTTAAAAGGTTTAGAAAGATAAACTTGGAGAAAACCGAAACTGGGCATTATTGATATCTGGTTAATCGATCGATCGACCTATAAATGTCGATCGATCGACCTATAAATGTCGATCGATCGACAAAAAAACCATCGATCGATCGATCGACTAAAGATAAATTGAGTCTCTTTTTTGTACTGATGCTTATTTGTTTCCTAACGATCAAAGGGAAACCTAGGGATGATATTATGCCTAGTTGGGGACTTTGTAAAGACCAGTAGGGATATGGCTAACTCCAATAGGGTTCTTTAGAGTGAGACTCAAAGTAGGGATAGACGAGGATAAATCGATTGGGATGTGTATAGAGAAATGTGTAGCATGAGTTATGGAGGGAAAGTAACATTAATCCATGATACATACCAGTAGAATGAGTTAGGCTTAGCTACTGAAATTAAAAAGGGGTTAACTAGGTCCCTTAGAGTTGGGTGAATACTCGAGTAAGTGCGATAAGGAAAGAAATCGAAAAAAATGCAAGGTACCGTGAGTATGGGAGAGAAATATACTACGTACTAACATAAATATTTAGGTTATGTGAATACCTATAAATTTTCTACTTAGGTTGGGTGAATACCTATAGTGCCTATATGATATTCGAGTCGAGGATTAGAGACCGGGCCAATATTTTACTATTTCATTTACATTTGGAGTGGAGGATTATACCGGACCAATGTAAACGATAGGAGAATTGGAGTCGATGATTAGGCCGGGCCAAAACTCCTTATATTATATATTGTGTGTGAAATATATACTATATAAATAATATACATGGGTAGAATTGTAGAGGATGATATGATGTGCATACATCTAAAAGATAAATAATTTGGGATAATTGGAGTCGATGATTAGACTGGGCCAATTATCCTTATAGCCTATATTGTGTGTGAAATATATACTATATGAAAATTCTCCTAGGATGGAGTAGTAGATAATTAAATGATGTGAATACATCTAAGTAGTAACTTAAGTGGAGAAAGCTTAATTGGAAAAACATAATATTAGATACTTGACATCTAATGAATAAGACTAAGTGGTCAAACTTAACTTTCAAATTAGAAACTAACATACGTGAAATTTTAAGGGAAAATTATTAACAATATGAGAAGTGTCACTGAAACATAGCACCGAATGGACGGTAGGGGAACTTAGACGTGTAGATGATTTCAGACAAGTACTATAGTTTAAATAGCTTGTGTACTTGTAGCTAAGTAGGCTAAGTATGGAACATTAGGCATGCACTATAGATGAGAGGTGAGGAAACTCAAGTGAGTGTGCATGAGCCTAACATGTGTAATCAATAACTGATCTTTACTGCAACAAATTACTTGCTAAATATTTTCAAAACATTTTGAGTAATAACTCTTGCTACGTAAAATATTTTTAAAACCTTTTAGGTGTCCATCCACAGGGATACTAAGCGTGACTTCATTCCAGGGATTTTGGAGCTGCAGCATAGATGGATGTTGCAGGACATGATTAGATGTTTCTTTTATCATTTCCAATCTATTTGAGGATTTTAGTTTCCAGTATGGATATGTTGTCCCACATTACTTTCATTAGTTGGGATTTTTATAATTGTGGGTTTTTGTTTTAGCCGAAGGTTTATTCGGCAAGACTTGTTTACCTTAGTTGTTATATTCAGATTTCTATGTTGGTATTTGACTTATACATTGTTTCGCATATTGTTGTATGTTTACTAGAAGTTAAAATTTGGCACTATTCTAATTTCACATAGGTGGTTAGTAATTAAAATTTTTTCGACTGTGATGCTAAGAATGAACCAACTGAGAAACGTGTTTTAATTGGATTTAGGACTCATCACCCGGGATTTAATTAGGCGGGTTTTCATAGATGGTATCAGAGCATCAGTTTCTAGTTTCCTCAGGATATGTATGGCTTACTACGTTTTTAGTGCTTTGTTCTTTTGATATAGAGCCCTATTTTAGGACTGTTGCATTTTCTTCGCGTTGTTGAGATATCCCACTTCTGCTATTATATTTTTGTATAAATTCATACTTATAAAATTAGATCTATTTTCAGATGCCACAAAGGAGATAGAGAGCGGAGAGGTCCGAGGCTAGGTATTAAGTGAGGGAGGCTCATCAGGAGCCATAAATACCTCCACCCCCACCCCCACCCCCACCTCAAATGAATTCTACCACTTTGGTGGCTATTATAGTAGCTCAGGAAGTTGAGACAGCTATGAGGGCCATGGCAGCCCATTTTCCCCATCCCCAGGCACTCGCTCTAGTGGCATTAACCGTTCAGGCCCCAGCACGGCCACCCTCTTGGCACCAAATCAGGGAGACCTTTCATAAGGGCCATCCGCCCGAGTTCTAGGGTAGTATTGATATGTTAATGGCTTGTGATTGGAAGAAGAACATTTAGCATAATTTGCGCATGCTAGAGTGTACTAAGTCAGAGAAGAAGATGCTTGCTACTTTCCATCTGGTGGGAGCAGCATTACAGTGGTGGGAGTCGGTTACCACTGCAGAGGAGAGGGACTTGATGATGATTACTGAGTTCTTGGTGTGGTTTGACCGTAAGTACTTCCCACCTGCCGTTGATACTGAGATGAGGAAGAAGTTTGGGGAAGTATGTCAGGGTGAATGCTCAGTAGCAGACTACGAGGAAGAGTTTACCTGCCTGGAAAGTTTTATGCCACATGAGGTGAGGAACAAAGAGAGGAAGAAAGCAAAGTTCATGGATAGTTTGGCCTGGAAGATCAGATAGCACTTGATCGGTAATCCTGCGTTGAAAACTTTTACCGGCGTCGTCAATGCTACACCGTTACATTCTCAGGATCACCGCTTCCATGCAAAGGGGAGAAAAAGAGGTGAGCCCAGCCAATAGGGAAATATTGGGGGGAGTGGTAGTAATGGGGAACCACCCCAGCATCAGTAGATAGTAGGTTAGTAGGGGCAGGATTCCCAACAGGGGAATTTTTCTAAGAGATTTAAATCTAGAAAGTAACGACACGGTGGGGGATTTAAGCAGAGTCAGTAGGGTCCCCAGCAGCAACAGATTCCCCAGGACTGATAGGGCCAAGGGAACCAGCAAGGAGGATATTAGGGATAAGGCCATCAGGGCTAGCAGGGCAGGGACAGAGACAGTTCCAGGGTCAATGCTTCACATGTGGTCAGCAGGTCCACAAGAGTAGATCTTTCCCCCAATAAAAACGAGGCTCAGCGTCAGGGCTCCCCACAAGGGTAGAAGGATCCGTTAGCCCCAGCACCAGCACATGCCCCACAATAGTAGCCAGGTCAGATGTACTACGGACGTGTGTACAACGTCTGGGACGTGCCTTTCCCGCCAGCACCTCCAGCACCGTCGGCAGTCGCGAGTACGTTTCATATCCATGGACATGAGGGTAGTATTCGGTTTGACACGGGGGCGATGCATTCTTTTATTTCCACTAGATTTTCATGGGCAGCCGACCTCTTAGAGACATTCGACACTCATCTTATGTATGTGGAGTCACCGATGGGTAGTGGGTACCTTATACACTCTATCTGTAAGGGTGTGGACATTATGATTGAGAGATTGAGTCTGGAGGTATAACTTCTAGTGTTAGACATGGAGGGTTATGATGTCATCCTACGCATGGATTAGTTCGCGGATTATAGAGCAATGGTATATTTTTAGGAGATGACTATCATGTTTGCCATTTCGGGATAGGAGATGTTACTAGTGGTGATGCCTTTTCCCGAGGAAGGGTCGCGCACTCACTTATATTACATTGAGGAGGAGACTTCACAAGAGGTGGTTGTTTCTCTAGACTCAATCCCAGTCATGAGGGATTTTGAGGATGTATTTCAGGAGATACCAAGGTTACCACCTAGTAGGGAGATTGGGTTCGTTATCGAATTAGCATCAGGGACAAGACCGATTGCCACAACACCGTATCATATGTCCCCTTTAGAGATGTGGGAGCTGAGAAAGAAGATTCAGAAGCTCTTGGGACAGGGTTTCATTCGCTAGAGTACATCACCATGGGGTGCGCCGGTGTTATTTATGAAGAAAAGGGATGGTTTGCTTCATTTGTGTGTGAACTAAAGGGAGATGAACAAGGTGACAATACATAATAAGTACCTGTTACCTGGTATTGATGACTTTTTTGATCAATTGAGAGGGGCTTCATACTTCTCTAAGATCAATTTGAGTTCAGGTTATCATCAATTGTGCATTGGAGAGGAGGATGTACCTAAGACCGCTTTTTAATCGCGGTACGGGTCATATAAGTTCAAGGTAATGCCGTTTGGACTCACCAATGTGCCTGCAGTGTTCATGGATCTCATGAACAGGTGATTCAAAGTTTTTAAACCAGTTTATGATCGTGTTTATAGACGATATTTTTGTTTACTATCGCACCGAGGAGGAGCACGTCGAGCACTTACGTATGGTTCTTAAGATATTATGGGACCATCAATTATACACCAAACTAGGGAAGTGTGGATTTTGTCTTCGAGAGGTTCAGTTTTTTAGCCACATTATGTCCGATCGGTGAATTGATGTTGATCCTAGTAAAGTATCAGTGGTGAGGGAGTGGGGATAACCCACAACACCAACCGAGATTCGTAACTTTTTGAGGTTGGCCGATTATTATCGTCGCTTCATCAAAGGGTTCTCAAAGATTGTTGGTCCTTTGACGAACTTGACCTGGAAAGGAGTGCCATTCGCGTAGAGCAACCACTCTCAGTTGGCATTTGATGAACTAAAGGATAGGTTAACATCAGCACCCATACTTGCATTGCCTAGGAGTGGATTGGAGTACCGACTATATATTGACGCATCCCGGCAGGGACTTGGGGATGTGTTACAGTAGGAGGAAAGGTCGATAGCTTATGCTTCTAGAAAGCTAAATCCACATGAGAAGAATTACCCCACTCACGACCTTGAGTTGGTAGCTATCGTTTTTACTTTGAGGATATGGAGGCACTATCTCCTAAGGGAATAGTTCAATCTCTTCACGGATCATAAGTAGCTTCAGTATCTCTTCACATAGAAGGATCTGAATATGAGGCAGAGATGGTGGATAGAATTCGTGAAGTATTACCAGTTTGATATACAGTATAATCCTATAAGGCGAACGTGGTGGTAGACGCGTTGAGCCGATGACCTACTGGGGAGGTAGCTGAGGTGTGGAAAGCTAAGTGGAGTGAGATCTAGTAGAAGGATGAGGTGTCCAGGGCGTATATGACGGTTATGACCATCACTCTCGAGATCATTATACGAGTAGTGAAGGCTCAGGTGGAGGATCAATTCTGCCAGGACAGGGTACGACGTTATTAGCCGAGGGCGCAGAGTCTTACTCAGTCAGTTCAGAGGGAGGTCTGCGATTTAACGGGAGATTAGTAATGTCCAAAGATGAGGAGTTGAGGCAGGCAGTGATGATCAAGTCTCACATTTCCAGATTTATGGTGCATTCCGGTGCGAATAAGATGCACCAAGATATGCAACGACAGTATTGGTGGTCGGGTTTGAAGCGAGACATAGCATAGTTTGTCTCAAAGTGTGCTACGTGTCAGCTTGTGAAAGTTGACCATAAGAGACCTTCAGGGATGCTACAGATACTAGAGATTCCCATGTGGAAGTGGGAAAGAATTTCGATGGACTTTATTACCGGACTACCGACATCGTAGAGAGGTCAGGATTCCATATGGGTCATAGTGGATCGGTTAACCAATGTAGCCTATTTCTTTTCGGTTCGTACTGATTTTGATACGGTGCAGTACGCACAACTTTTCATTTCAGAGATTGTTATGCTGCATAGGATTCCTATTAATATTATGTCGGACAAATACAAAATATTTATGTCGCACTTCTAAAAGAGTTTCCAGGAGGCCATGGGTACAGATTTATGGTTGAGTACGACGTATCACCCTCTGACCGATGGGCAGACTGAGAGGATGAATCATATGTTTGAGGATATGTTGAGGATGTCTACACTAGATTTTGGGGGAGGATGGGAGTGATACCTCCCATTGGTAGAGTTTGCGTATAACAACTCTTACCAATTCACTATCGATATGGCTCCTTTCGAGGCACTTTATGGGAGGCCTTGTCGTTCGCCTGCCTGCTGGTTAGAGGTGGGGAATAATAAGCTATTGGGGCCGAACATGATACAGGAGACTTCTGCCAATATAGAGTTGATTCGAGGACATATTCGAATATCCCAGGATAGTCAGAAGAGTTATGTTGACGCCGGTAGAAGACACGTGGAGCTAGAGGTGGGCGACCAGGTGTTGATTCGGGTATCTCCTATGAAGGGGATTATGAGGTTAGGCAAGAAGGGGAAGTTATCGCCGAGATATATGGGACCGTTCCGTATTATTGATAGGGTGTGATCGGTAGCATACAGATTGGGGCTCCTCGAGCATCTTCAGCGGATACACGATGTGTTCTATGTGGCATCGCTGAAGAAATACAGGAGGAGCGAGAGGGCCTTCAGGCACGTCCCACTTGAGGAGATTAATTTGCAGCCAGATGTCTCATATGAGGAGAGACCCGTGGCTATCCTGTATCACAGCGAGCATAAGCTTCGATCCAAGGTGGTACCATTAGTGCGAGTACAGTGGGGACACCACAATGTTGATGAGTCGACATGGGAGCGGGAGGAGGATATGCAAGAGTAGTATCTAGAGTTATTCACCACAGGTATATCTAAATTTTGAGGATAAAATTCCTTTGTAAAGGGGAAGTATGTAATATCCCGTATTTTTCCATATTTGTAATTTAATTAAGTGGGTAATTAAATAGAAAATACGTTTTAATTTAAATTACGTGAGTAGAGTAATTTAGTATGATTTAAAAATAATTATGATTATTAACCATAAATAATAATTATGATTATTAAATATTAATTGAGAGATAGATATTGATTAATATTATTATTCAAATTTACTAAGTGTGAATAGTAAATGTTGATTATTAATTTGTACGACACAACGAGAGATATGGATGTATTTGATTATACCTCAACCGAGTGTCGCGTGTAGACTAAATTGAGGATGAGATAGGAAAAATATTTTTGGGTGACTCAAGTGATAATTTCAAGGTCACAGATGTGAACGGAAGGGGCGATTTAGTTGAAATAGTATACTCGGAGATGTCAATTGAGTCACGGGTCAATTTTGGGCCAAATCGACATCTTACGGGGGTAATTTAGTCATTCAAAAAATAGAGGTTAAAGGACCTACGAAAATTAGACTCATATATTTGATAATTAGAATTGGGGGTTAGGGCTCATAACTGAAAAATCTTAGAGAAGTCATTAGAGGGTAAAGAGAAACCGTTGCCAAGTGCTAAATGAGGGTTTGCAAAGGATTAGAATGCGTTCTTGCATCCCAATTACCTAAGGAGTGAAGATTTGAAAGGAAGCACATCAAATCACAAAATCAGATCACCTCTGTATAAGGCTAGTGGTTTATTGCAATTAAATTCAAAGTTATAATGCACATGTGTAGGGTTACATGATTTATGAAAATCCTATTTTAATTTCATGGAGAAAAAGATTGATTTTGATGCGTGTTTATTTAGGATTGCATGTAGTTGATATTAACACCTGTAGAGGATTGAAGATTAGAAGATTTTTTATTGTCACTATGGATCTTAATTCTGAGTTTATGTTAAAATCAATATGAAGAACACCATTATCTAGGGTTTAATGGAAACTGAATTTTGATGATTCTCGGAAGGGTTTCGTATGGATTTGATGATATATTTGTGTGATGATTAATCCATATACATGTTAATAATATTTGATAATTATGGGAGAGTGTTTCATAAGGTTTTAAGAGGTTTAGAAGGATCAAACTGGGAGAAAACCGAAACTGGGCTTGGCTGATATTTGGTTGATCGATCGATCGACAAAAAACCATTGATCGATCGACTAAATATGAATTGATGCTATTTTGTGTACTGATGCTTATTTGATTCCTATTGATCGAGGGGAACCCTGGGGATGATATTATGCCTAGTAGGGACTTAGTAAAGACTAGTAGGGATATAGTTAAGTCCGATAGGGTCCTTTAGAGTGAGACTCAAAGTAGGGATTGACGAGGATAAATAGATTGGGATGTGTATCGAGAAATGTGTATAATGAGTTATGGAGGGAAAGTAACATTAATCCATGATACATACTAGTAGAGTGAGTTAGTCTTAGCTAGTGAAATTAAAAAAGGGGTTAACTAGGTCCCTTAGAGTTGGGTGAATACTCGAGTAAGTGCGATAAGGAAAGAAATCGAAAAAAATGAAAGTTACGGTGAGTATTGGAGAGAAATATACTACGTACTAATGTAAAACTTTAAGTTGTGTGAATACCTATAAATTTTGTACTTAGGTTGGGTGAATACCTATAGTGCCTATATGATATTGGAGTCGAGGATTAGACCGGGCCAATTTTACTATTCCATTTACATTTGGAGTCGAGGATTACACCCGACCAATGTAAATGATTGTAGAATTGAAGTCGATGATTAGACCAGGACAAAACTCCTTATATTATATGTTGTGTGTGTAATATATACTATATAAATAATATACTTGGGTTGAATGATTGAGGATGATATGATGTGCATACATCTAAAAGATAAATAATTTGGCATAATTTTAGTCGATGATTAGACCGGGAAAATTATCCTTATAGTCTATATTGTGTGTGAAATATATACTATATGAAAAATCTACTAGGATAGCGTAGTAGATAATTAGATGATGTGAATACATCTAAATAGTAACTTAAGTGGAGAAAGCTTAATTGGAAAAACATAATATTAGATAGTGGACATCTAATGAATAAGATTAAGTGGTCAGACTTCACATTCAAATCAGAAACTAACACATGTGAAATGTTACTGGAAAATTATTAACAATATGAGAATTATTAATGAAACTTAATACTGAATGGGGGATACAGAAACTTACACGTGTAAATGAGTTCAAACAAGTACTATAGTCTAAATAGCTTCGGTAGTTGTAGCTAACTAGGCTAAGTATAGAACATTAGGCGTGCACTATAGATAAGAGGTGTGGAAACTCAAGTGAGTGTGCATGAGCCTAACATGTGTAATCAATAACTCATTTTTAATGCAATAAATTACTTGCTAAATATTCTCAAAATGTTTTGAGTACTAACTCTTGGTATGCAAAATATTTTTAAAACCTTTTAGGTGTCTAGCCATAGGGACGCCAAGCGTTACTTCATTCCAGGTATTTCGGAGTTGTAGCATAGATGGATGTTGTAGGACATTGATTAGGCGCTTCTTTTATCATTTCCAATCTAGTGCAGGGTTTCAGATTCCAGTATGGACATATTGTCCCACATTACTTTTATTAGTTGGGATTTTGATATTTGTGGGTTTTTGTTTTGGGCGATGGTTTATTCGGCAAGACTTGTTTACCTTAGTTGTTATATTCAGATTTCTATGTTGGTATTTGACTTTTACATTGTTCAGGATGTTGTTTTATGTTGATTGGAAGTTAAAATTTAGCATTATTCTAATTTCACCTAGGTGGTTAGTAATTAAAAAAAATTCGACATTGATGCTAAGAATGAACCAATTGAGAAACTTGTTTTAATTGGATTTAGGACTAATCACCCGGGATTTAATTAGGCGGGGTGTCACGGGAACTTGATTTGGTATTGTTGTCAGGTTGTGTGGTGAGGATACTAGTATGAATTTAATGGAGATGTTTATGAATGTATTCACATCATCTTCTTTTGGGGAAAATTATTGACAACACCTTTGGACTTCTCCTTTTCTGTAGCAACCGTTGGGTCAATTCGCCGTTTGATATAAAATTCTCTTTATTGATATTAAGAGCCTATACATTTGTTTACCATTCATCATAAGAATCTTAGACATTAAATAATATGGAATTAATCATAAGAATTTACATTGCTTACCTTAGAGTGTTTAGATTTGCCTTTATCAATAATGGATGTACTTGTCGTTTGAGGGTTGATGTTTTCTTTTCCATTTCGTTGTTATTAAATAAATAATAATAATAATAATAATAATAATAATAAATAAATAATTAAAATGACATAAGATAAAATCTACATTAGGCTATATTATCATTACTTACCTCAGAATATTGAATTTTGCATTGATCAATAGCAGAAGTATTTAGAGCTTGACTGTTGGTCTTTTCTCTTCCCTTTGGTTGTTGTTTATTTTAAAAGATACGTATGTTTAATGTTTAAATATCATAAATTGAGAAAAAAAATATACATAATAAAGTAAAATAAAGATCACATGTTCAGGTTGTACGGTGACGTTAACACCATGTGTTTGCAATAACCAAACTTATATGCACAAATATTTTATTTTAATAAATTATAAAATTACCGAAAAGGATATTTTTATAAAATAAGAAAAACTTACAGCTTGAGTTAGTTTTTTATATTTTTTATCCATTTATCTGTAGATTGTCATTGTAGATGATGTGGTAATTAGTCTATTTTCCATAACGTATGATGTTCTGTAAAGAAATTAATATTCCAACATCAATTAACATTCAAATGAACACAGAATTTTCACGATGTAAAGAAACCAAAATATAAAATGAAAGTTAGTGGCCACACTACTTATATGAACACGATCCAATTAAAACATAACACGACATCACATCAATTAAAATCTTAACATGAACACATATTTATTTAATACGAACAACACCATAATAAAACTAATGCATCACAATATCTTATTTCTTTTCACTTAAACAAAACATAACCAAAATAAAAGCGACACGGCATGAGGCAAAATCTTATTTTTTACCAAATACGAACACACCCCGAATAAAACACAATCCAAATATAAACCACCTAATTATATCATCACACGAACACGATCCAAATATAACGTGATATGACACACCCCAATTAAATTACGACACGATATGACATGACACATTAAAAAGTCTTCTGAAAAATATATAAAACACCCGCATAAAATAAAACAAATCAATTCAATTCAATTTACAATATTAAATATTAAATTGAATATGGATTCGTAATTATTTTGGCCAAATTTCTATTTTAGAAATTAAAATATAGAAATTTTTTTATCCAGTGGGAGTTTCTTTGTGCACTTTTATACGTTGTGAATGGTATATATTATTCTTTTAGAGGTAGATGAAAGAGAATACCTATGACTAGAGATGTATTTCTTTTATACTTTTCTATCCTTGTAAAAACAGTGCCAAGTAGTCACATAAATTTCTAAAGAAAAGTTGAGACGTAGTTTAGAAATATCTATAGAAATATTAACATTGGATAGGGAAACACTCAATTTTTTGAACACTCTCTTTGAAATATGTTGGCAATGGGTTTAATAGGAGATTTCATCTCAACCGGTGGGAGAACAAATCTCTATTGATTTGTGTATATATCTACTTATTTCACATTTAATGATCAATAGTCAAACATTTCATGACCATCTCTATGGGTTTACGTATACTATATTCGTTTGTTAGGTGGTATCTCTACGGGTTGAAGATTTCATTACCGAGAGTCGGAGAATTCATCGTCGGATATTTGGTGGTGTGTGGTGTTGTATATCCATTTCGTCGAAGATTTAGTTTATGTAGATCATCAAAGATTTGGTTTGGTTTGTGTATATCATCGAAAATTTGGTTTGTGTATATCCATATTTACCGGTTTGTTAGGTGGATTGAAAACTAAATGTACTTGTTTGTTTGTATATTTTTGTTAGTTTTTTAGGTGGATTCAAAACCATGGATTTCATATCTATGTTGGTTTGTTTATATCCATTTCTATGGATTTGGTTTGTTGGGCAGCGGGGGTGCTTGGGATTCAACCAGGCTCAGCCAAAGCTTTAGGGATGATCAACGGGGGTGTTTGTCCATATCCATTACTACAGATTTGGTTTGTATATTTTTTTTGCTTTGTGTATATCCATTTTTTATGTGATTTAATCGGTGATATTTAAATATTAAACATTAAGATTCATCGGTGATATTAAAAACATTCGTCAAAAATACATTTTTTACGTGATTTCATAACCGTTTCTTATATTCATATCTAGCAACTTTTGAGCTTGTTTGTAATGTTCCTTAATCGTCTCTTAAAGGAACCATTTTCCAAATTCAGTTTATGGAAGATGGAAACCCAGTTTGTGAAACAAACTGAAAACCATTTTTCAAACTAATTTTATGGAAGTTTTCATCAAATGGTAACCTAGTTTGTGAAGCAAACAAACTATGTTTATGAAAAAAACTAACTAAAAACTCAGCTCATGATGACAAAATGTACACAGATAAACTATAAAAGGAAAACAATTATGTATCTTATTACAAAAGGACCAAACTTTGGTAGAGAATGGATAAAAACCGACTTGAGGAACATAGGATGAGTTTGGAGAGTAAAATTAAACGGAGGATGATGAGTGACCCAAATTGTACACACATTTGCAAAAATTATATTAATTAAACCCATGTATCTTGGTATGCTCATAGTTGTAGACTTGTTTAAGTGAGGTGCCCATGAATCTTGTGTGCTAAGTGACACTATTATAAACCATCAAATTTAAACCCTAACATTCAACCTCAATCGTTGGATAATTTAAACCAAACTTTCCTGCTAGAGAGAGAGAGAGAGAGAGAGAGAGAGAGAGAAGTTAATAATTTAACCTAAAAAAATGTAATTATACATTCCACATGAAATTCGAGAACTTATGGACTGTTTGGCAATCAAATTATCACTCAAAACTGATAACCATAAACAACTGCAGCTAGAACTAAAAAATTATTTTGTTCCCCTTTGTTTGGAACTAGTGGCATTTAGATAAAATATATGGAAAGAAAATATGAGGACAATATATGAAAAATACTTAGATTTTCCATAAACCACTCCAATCCATTAATGCTTCGATACTCTAGCATTGTAAAATTATACTAGCTTATAGGCCACGCGTTGCATGACTCAAAAAGGTTACTTTTTGAAGACTCGCATTCTGAAAGAAAAGAACTTTAACAAAAATTGTTCCTAATAAATAATGAATAGAAAAGTATATCAGAAATGAAAGTGTAAATGTGTGGATATGGAAAGAGAGAGAGAGGGTGGGGGATAGATAAAAAAATAGGAAGAAGAGTACATATAATGAGATAGCTTTGAAACACAAATATAGAAAATTCTTTTTTAAAAACTCCATCTTTTACACATTATCACTCATTCACTTTCTCCCACTCTCCCGTATGCATGCATTTGTTACCATATGGAAGACCACAACTCAACAGAAGTACTTTCTTATATATATATATATATATATATATGCGCTAAAAAGGCAAACGTTATACACAACATGTTGTATATGCGCTAAAAAGGCAAACGTTATACACAACATGTTGTATATGCGCTAAAAAGGCAAACGTTATACACAATATATATGCAACATACACAAACGCTTCAAAAGGTACATGGAGATAAGATGAAAAGCTTTACAAAGGCATAGAGAGCTTGTCTTTATTTTTTGTGCAAAGGTAAGTCTAACTTGGAGAGAATGTGCAGGAGGAGATCGTATGAAAAAAATTAATAAGTGACTGATTAGTTGATGGATATATATATATATATATATATATATATAGAAGCAGTTGTTCGTTGACTTGTAGGGAGTGGGTGACATAAATCATGACTCTTTATCTAAAAAATGTATATATCCAAATACATGTATTTATTACAATTAATGTAAATCTACTCCATTTACACTTCTATACATAAAACTCCTAATACATAAAGAAACTAAATGCATGTATTAACCAAATACATATGTGTCTACATTAATCTAGATAATCAAAAGTTAATAAATGGCTATCACGTTGATGAAGTGTACACCTGTAAACGTGTGGGCGCGACAAATGTCGACGTTGGGTTGTGATGTCAGTTTTAATTATATACTATAATTTTATGACATTTGTGAATAATTTTTGAAACATTATAGAATATAAGTAAAGTTGTCGTCAGTAGGGGTGTTCGCGGTTCAGTCCGATTCGATTTTAAAGTTTTCATTGGATCGAACCGACTATGTCGGGCCTCTAAAAAAATGGACCAAGATCGGACCGATAATATCGGTTAATCGACCCTATTCGTTTTGACTTTTTATAAGGGAGATTCGGTTTAGTATTTCGGTCCTAATAATAATTAATTGTATTATTTAAAGAAAATATTGAACATATTTTTCAATTATCTCCAATTAAACTGTCCAAACGGTCCAATTATGTCCAATGAGTAGAAGATGGACATGTACCCTTAATTATGCCATGAGTTGAAGGAAGACCACCATCACCACCATCTATGTTAGCTTCATTTCCATCCATCTACAAGACTATACGAAAGAACAAAGCACCAAATCATGTAAATATGGCAGATCAGGTATACAAAATGAATAAAAAAATGATTGCAAATGATCAATTTTGTTCGTTCAAAATAGATGATCAAAACAAATAAAAAAATGAAGGGGTTTATATATTACAAGTATATGTAGGTATAACAGATAAAACGATTGCAAGTATATGCAATAAAAAACATTTATTTTATCTTACAAGTATTGCAGGTCTAACAGTAGTTACATATGCAGATCAAGAGTTCAGCGATCGGGTACAAAAAACAAATAAAAAAACAAATAAACCAGTAGTATAAATATAGCATATCATGTATAAAAAAAATAAAAAATAAAAGAATAGATGCATATCAAGAGTTCGGCGATTGCAGATCGAAAAATATATGCAAATAATACCTAATTGCAAATTAGAACGGGAAGGCAGAAGGGGGTGTTTGGCGGTCGGCAAGGAAGAAAGGGGTTGGGCTGATCTTGGTTGGGTTGGGTGAGAGAGGGAGAGAGTTTTTTTCATTTGTCTTGTGTGAGAATAAGAACGACATATGAGAAAGCGCGGGGTTTTATTTAGTTAGAGACTTTAGCATTTTGACTATTTTAGCCTCCATATTTTCTTTATTTGACACCACACTAGTTGCAGCATAAGGCCTTCTCCAATGGTAGTTAGATTTCTACGGTAGAAATAGGGAGAAGAAAAAAGCTTCTCCAATAACAGTTTCTAAATGGGTGTGAATCCTACGTGGATGATGAATCATATGAAAATTTTCTATGATCATTTTCACATGTAGAAATGCGGAGATGGTTAGACAATCTGACATGGAATCAATCTATTGGTAAAAATCTACCCACAACCCTCTTTTACAGTTAGAAATTGATAAAAATTGTTAGGTAGAAAAAGGCCATTGGAGATGTATGTGTTCCTCTATTCATGGTAATATGCCAATTAGATTAGAAAGAGATTTTAACTGTTAGATGGAAATGAGTTTAGAAACTAAACATTCGAGATGGCCTAAGGCCAACACCAATGGTCATTTCTATCAGCCCCTCTTTCTACGATAGAAATAAAAAGAAGAAAAAATTTACTCCAATGCATCTTTTCTTGTTGTTAGGCATCTGACGTGATTGCTGAGTCATGTTGACAATTTCTACCACCCTTTCTACATATAGAAATGACCAGATGGTTTGCCAAAGTGACGTGGAGATCCACATTTTTATTTGGCACTACTATGTTTACCCATTTCCCCCCAAAATAAACCCTCCATATGAAACTCTATTTCTGCTTCTTCTTCCATTCTGTATGAAATGTATTATTACTCTACCAATTGAAGAAAAATTCCAGAGTTAATTGAAGGTATGTTCTATATATATCATGTATTTCATCTATTGATTTTAAAATTGGGGAAATGCACTGTATTTCAAGTATTGACTTTTTTTATCATCAATTCTCTAAATATATAATTGTGAGTATTAACCCATTTTATTTATTGATTTGTATTTTATCTATTCATGAAATGCAGTGAGTCATGTTGACAACTCACAATATTTGTATTTCAATTATTTATTTTTTTAATCTCAATTCTCAAATATTGATAATAAATACAAAGATATATAAGTTGTCTTCAAGTTGTTTGATGAAATGAGCTTCACAAATGTGATTATTCTCAAGAGGTACTCGAGAATAATCTCAAAAATACTTACTTCCCCTAATAATTAATAGTTGCCTAATACAATATGTATACATACTGATAGTAACAGTGTGTTTAGTTTTTATGTAATAGTTTATATATTTTTAGGTCCTAAAATAATAACACTTATAAATATTGGACAACAAACATTTGGTTTCCATTTTTAGCCCCTTTTTTCAAATTATCGACTGATGTGGCATGCTGTGATTAGTTGATGTTTTATAATTTTAGGTCCGCACCAACGACTTTATTAAAAAATTGGGACTAAAATTATAAATGAAATGTTTGTTGTACAATTTCAAAAATACATATTATTATAATAGGTCCTTAATTTATTAGTTATCAGTATTATGCAAATTGAATGCTGAATGGTGAATTATTTGATGACATTTTATTTCAATTTTATACTTTTTATTTTTTCTAAAAACATCATGATGTGATACATTTTATTGATTCTAGGACGTATTACTTTATTCTTTTTTGCAGTTACTAAATGATGAAAATGAATTCAGATGACAATCATAAATTTTCAATGCCTAACCCCAGTGTTAATGATGATGATCAACGCGCTGATAATGATTCCCTCATTTCTCAATCCATATATAAGTCTAGTGATTCTCGATTGAACCCCCAGAATTCAATCCCCCCCCCCCCCCCCTTCCAACTCACTACCCCAGTAGAACAAACCAATTTCAAACAAGTTATGGTCTACACTCGACCAATTTCGCAACTAATTTACAACGACAATATTCATTCCAAGTTCTAATGAATGCCCCACTATTTCCCTTTAAAACTCAAATGCCAACACCCTCAGAGAACAACAGAAGAAAGAGAAAAGGAAATTTGAATTCTCAAAGCAAAAATTCTGACGAACCTGATCCTATTCGACGAAATTGGACTAAGGAGGAAGATGTTGCTTTAACTAAAGACTAGTTACACAACTCGATTGATTCATTACTTGGAATATACCAACCGACGATTGCATTGTGGGTACGCATTAAGCAATCTTAGAAAGAATTTTTAGCGGGTGATTTCGTAGAAGACCGACAATTGAGTGGTTTGTCCAAACGTTGGTTCACAATTTAAGCCACCGTCAATAAATTTCATTGGATATATGAGCAATTGGCTAGGATTCCAAGGAGTGGAACAAATATAGAAAATTTGGTGAGAATGATTTTGGTTTGTTAATTGTAATTTAAGTTACACCGTGTTGACTTGTGATTTCATTTATATTAAACTTATATTGTTCTCATTGTCATTTGTAGAGGACAGATGCACATAAAGCGTACAAGGAAACCAATGCCGACAATAAGTCATTTTTGTTTGAACATTGTTGGGTTAAATACAAAAAAAATTCTAAATGGTGTTCTGAACAATTAACCACAAGTGCATCGAAGCGACAAGGACAAAATGGTGATGATCCTGTAAAGGGAGAAGATAATAGTATCGATGGGGTGGTTAGTACGCCTGGAAGAACAACGATGAAAGTTAAAAAGAATATGCAATTACAAGATAAAGGTACTACTGAGATTCTGAGAAAATTGCAAGTATCTATGCAGGAACAATTTAATGACAACAAACAGGAGTTGGAGTTAAAGAGGAAAAATGCTATAATTTCAAAAAAATGAATATGAGCTGCGGGAAAATGCGATGAAAAAAAGAATTGCAACTAAAGGAGAAATAATTAGCCTTGAAGACTAAATCCCAACGACGTAGAGACCAACATAAAATATTGATTCAAGATCTCTCGAAGATTACTCCAGTGGATCGGGTACATATGGAAAAAATGCAAGAAAAGATATTTCAAGAATGGGAGGAGGAAGACTTTCAAATGTAATGCTGAGCGCTATGCGCGTTATGGTGTTTGGATAGTTGAACGGTGTTTTAGTATTAAATTTATGGTTGTCGTTGTTTGATTAGTCATTGGATGCTATTCATAATTTATTTTTGACTTTATATGATACTTATTGGTTCTTCATTTGTTGGTTTTGATATTGGTTTCGAACATGTCTCTACTTTTCCATGTTGCAAAAAATATGTAACTGTTACAATGTACATGACAAGAGTTTGAAAATATTGGACTGAAACTGCTTCTTTATAATTAAGTCCATCCCCCCTGATGAAGAGGATTGTGCTCAGTTACTTAAAGTAATTGAATTAAATATTGTCATGTCATTAACAAGTGTGTCAACTCACAGTCAGTTTTAACTTTATTATGGTTTTTGCTATATACAGCAAACAATGCTATTATAGAGTGTTTGTTGCTTAATGCATTTCTTTGTGTTTCTTCTGTTGAAATTAAACTTGACATGATACTCTGCTATGAAATTAAAATTGAATCCATGGATCTGGTAGCAATCAACAATTCCAAAACAATTGGCATGCTACTGATTACTTTGAACACGTGGAATTTGAAAAAGGAAATTATTTTCATATTACACATTGATAATATATTTACACCTCATTGACTCAGTTGTACCTCATTACAGCCCCATACAAGGTGAACAAAGTGACCACGTATATCGTATGGAACTTCACTGCATCCTCATAGGTCTATCTAATGTCAGTTTGAAAAGAAAAGACAACAGGAGACAACTTGATTATTAAGTGCAGCTTGCACACAATGTCTATGGTGTATGGTAGTGAGGAACATTTGTCACTAACTAAAATAACTGAGTGACAACTACATTGTCACTTACTGACATTAGATAGGCCTATGAGAGTAACAACTGAGAGTTTGCAATCTGATAAAATCCAACACTGAGAGTAACAGTTGCCTAATACATATTGTATTAGTGTATTTAGTTTTTAAATTTATTAAAAACTAAACACACTAATAGTAACAGTGAAACAATTCCTAGTAACTGATAAGTAACATCAATCCTAGTAACTGATGAGTGATGTGCCTACTTCAATAGAAAATTGTTGTTCTATAGAATTACTACCAGTAAGAGATTGAAATTTTATTTTTGTCAAAAAAGAAAAGAAAAGACCCCATCAAAGTCTTCAGTGTAGCATCTTGGTATGCATGTTTGAGTTAGTATATGTACTAAACTTACCATAAATGCTATGCACTAGTGGTTTATATCAGTAATTGTCTTTGTGTGCACTTTTGAGTTGGTAACACAAAATCATATTGGTACAGATACTAATATAAAACTGTTTGATCAGTTTGTCAAAAAACCAGAGTTGAGAGACAAGTTCTTAAACAATGCTCAATTCATTTATGACTTCTTGAAAAATGATCAGCTTATTAGTTCAGCTTCAATTCATAATAACTTAAATTGAGCTAACACTATAATGGATAGTTCACTACCATTGAAATTGAGATAACATTAAAACAGAGTACATTACTAAAATAAAGCTTAAATCAAATTAGGTCTCACTAAAACATAGTACATTATTAAAATAAAGATTAAATCAAATTAAGTCTCACTACCATTAACAAAAGCTTAAATCAAATTATCAATACTTAGAACTAGACAAGATCACTATCTCCATAAAGCTTCTACAAATTGTCTATTAAGTCTTTCTTAAAATCTTTGTGCACCTCTTTATCCCAAACTTCCTTCATTCGCTTAATCATTATGTCTAAGAGGAATTGACGATCACATTGTATCTCAACACTATGAAAATTTTGATTCGAAGGGGGCTCCCAAGTTTCAGGGTTCAATCCTTGATGATGTTCATTTTCAATTATCATATTATGTAAAATGATTCAAGTTTTCATAATGTTTCCTAAATCTCTTACTTTCCACTTACGTGCAGGCCCTTTAATAATATGCCACCATTTTTGTAAAAATCCAAACGCCCGTTCCACATCTTTTCTTACACGTTATTGTTGTTTTGCAAATAGTCGCTCCTTCGAATTGGAAGGCTCAGATATTATTTGAATAAGAGTTGCATACACTGGATATATCCCATCGAAAAGGAAATACCTCATGTTGTAATGATGACCGCGTACTTCAAAATTACACGGGGGAGCAACACCATTTACGATGTCATCAAACAATGGAGATCGATTTAAAAATGTGATGTCGTTATTTGTTTGGGCCATTCCAAAGAATGCATGCCAAATCCACAAATCATATGATGCAACAACCTTCAAGATAAGAGTGGGGACTTTCTTATAACCATTTCTATAAATGCCGTGGCATGGTGTAGGACAATTACTCCAATGCCAATGCATACAATCAAGGCTACCGAGCATGATGGGAAAGCCTCTTTCTTCATTTTGTTTGAGTAACCTCTCGATATCATTACTATTTGGCTTCCTCAAATATCATTGTTCAAACATCCCGATAATAGCATCACAAAAATGGATTAGGCTTTCAATCACAGTGCTTTGCCCAATTTGAACATACTCATCAACATAGTCAGCTGGGACACCATATGCAAGCATCCTTAGTGGCGATATCATATTCAGCAACGGACTTAATCCCGCCCTTCCCGTTGCACCAGATCAACATCCATACGAAAGCGACGACGAAATGTCTATCGTGAATACTTTGACTCTTCGGCCATAAAGTAGTCTTTTACAATTTGTTCATGTCTCTTCTCCCTATCACGAGAAACGTAGCGCCGACCAACAGTAGAGCCACCATGTGACCGTTTCTTTGACAAGACATTCGAAGCTATAAGAGAAAGATAAGTCGCAGCCATTTCGATTAGTTTACGTATCACATTAGCAGAAGATTCGAATGGGACTTATGTGTTGATGGGCTCGGCTAATAGGCGTTTGGTGATCGAGAATGAACCATCGTTAAGACTTGAGATTTTGGAGTCCGTACAGGAATCCGAATTTGAATATGACATTTGCTTACCATAAGCCTGTGAGTGAAAAATAATGTTCTTATCAAATAATAATGATATTTAAAATAAGGGGCATGCACCAAATAGTCCCTCAAATATTTTTTAATGCACGTTATGTCCAAGCCTTTTTATTTTGCTCCAAAAAGTCATTCACCATGCCGCAGGCGCGGACCTTTAAAAATAAGAGAGTATTAGTTACATGGATGTTTGAGGGACTTTTTGGAGCAAAATAAAAGGCTTGGACTAAATGTATATTAAACATATTTGTGGGACTTTTTGGTATTTTATCCTTAATATAATAAGTGAGATAAACCAACCAAGAAACAAATTTAAATGTAATTAACCTTAAAATAAATATAATTGTTAAATTCTAATGTATTGTGGGGTTTAAAATTGAATACCCATATTTTTTACGATTAAATTGTAAATCTATTTTGGGATTTAAAATCGATGTGTAGATTAGAGAGAAAATAAAAAGTAAAATAGAAGAGTACCTTTTTCAAAAAAATAAGTGTACTGTCAAAATGAAAAATATGGAAGATATCCGTTACATTTGAGTTAACAGCTATTTGAGTGTAAAAATAAAATGTACTTTCAAACTGAAAAATATGGAAGATATCCGTTGCATTTGGAGTTAACAGCTACTTTTTAAAAATCATGTCACATCACATGTGTAGAAATTGACCGCTGGAGAAGGGCAACAAAACCTCCCGTCCATAATTTTCGGTAGGTTGCCAAATGCATAGAAAAGTTTGTCAACTGTTACCAGGAAATAGTTTTAGAAACTCAACCATTGGACATGGTCTAAGTAACACACATAAATTACTAAATCAAATAAAAAAAATATTTAATTCCTGTCGGTCCAGGTCGGTCAAGTCAAAACTTGAGGACCGGACCGACTCGGTCATTTTTAAAAAAATCGGGAACGAACCGATTATAAAAACCCGACAAAAATAAGGCGGTTCGGCCCCGATCGGTTCCGTTGTTTTTTGAACACCCCTAGTCGTCGTCACAACACAACGTCGACATTTGTCGCGCCGTCACGATGACACGTGTACACTTCATTGAGTCATTTATCAATTTTATATTATCTATACACATATATATTTATTCAATACATGCATTTAGTTGGTTCATGTATTAGGAGGTTCATGCATAGAAATCTAAATGGGATATGTAAACAACATAATAGATACATATATTTGGGTCGATACATTTTAGAGATCTTGTAATACCCATGCAATGTTGGCATTTGAAGGCGATTCATAAAAAGTAAAAAATATTGTATGAGTAGTAAAAAAAATTCTCTCTCAAATATTGATTGTGTTAGTATATTTTATTATCTCTAAAATATTTTTTATTTTTGCCAGACATCTATTTGGATGGAGGGGTTTACGAAGTTGTTCTCAAATTGAATGAATACTTTAGCTATTTGAATGAAGGCTCAAATGAAAATTCTTTTTGTCTTGATTTTTGGGTTGTGAGATTTTAAATACATTAGTAGGTTTCTTAATTTGTATGTTTGTTTCACGCATTAGTAGCATACAATATTTACATTTACAATTTTTCAACTATAGATACTATTATTTTGTGCTTATTAGGTTTGTTAAAGTATGTTTTGTATGAAATTATATTGTGACATATATTGTGTAAACTGTTTAATGTTGCATACTAAAATTTTGTAATCTATTTAATGAGTTCATCTTGAATGTTTTTGAGTTATTTTATGTTGTTTTGTATGTGCTTTTAAATATAATAGTGTCTTTCATAACAATTTTTATATATTGGTTTAATATTAATTTTCATTTTTTAAAAATAATATGAAGATATTCAAGCACATTATCCACCATCAAAATATCATTCTACCATGTTAAATATGTTTTCACGATAATTATAGAGCGACTCACAAATCCGACTCATTTTTTGCGACGTGACGTGTTGCATTTGTATTGGTTCATTTTGTAGGTCATATGGTGTAGGTCCCACTAAGACCCAAAATATGAATCAATAAAGACGCGTCACGTCAGTGCGTCGTACAAGATGAAATGAATTTGTGCATCGTTCTAGAAATAATCTATTTTTTCAACATATCTTAACAATATTCGCTTTCATAATGTTGGTCTCCCAAAAATGTCTTTTTACGGTCACACACCGCTTGATTTGCAAGCTAAATTATAAGAATTTTTATGACACCTTTGATAAACACCAATATAACATCTTAATGTTAATAACTATATATAGATAACATCAACCAAACATTTTACAAAACGGACTCAAATATGGGTTAATTAATCAAGAGAAAAATAGAATTGGTATGAGCCCATAAATGCTCATCACTTTATGTCAAAAGCAAAAAGAATAAATATTCGTTGCCTACTTTTATATGCTTTTTGCATTCCCCGAACAAACTTATATTGGATGGTTGTTAAACTTAGTCAGCTAGACAAGCATAAGGTCCAGAAAGCATGTAAAAGGATATCCAATAAACTACAAATTCCTACTTTAAAACGACCACCCAACCGTGCGTTTGGCCCATCAATCAAACAAAGCGTGTTTAATTATTATCTTAAAATTTTTCCACCCCCATGTGCCTTTGCCCACGTAAAATCAGCACAAGAATCTCAACAATTATTGTATTCTCTGTGCCAAAATCTCATGCGTTCTTCAGAAAACCTCTAACAATTTAGATGATTAACTAAAATCAACATAAATAACAATCCCATTTTGCACTAAACTTTTCAGATAAGTTAGTTAGCCCATGTTGGCTTTTGGAAGAATCAAACTCATCTACACTCAATAAAAAAACTCATATAATGAGTTTAGGCACTTCAATTAACGAACCACCCACTACTTGTATATTATATTTGTGTCCATTTTTGTCTTCCTACTTGCTCCCAACTAATATTTAAGTCCCAAATTGAAAGACCACTTCTCATTCCTTCTTAAGTTGGCTTTGGGATCTAAAGATAGAGAATTCGAGCATAGAAAGAGAAGAGAGGTGCTAAAATGTTCAAGTTGAGATCAAAGATGTTCTTTAGAAGCAATTCTATGTTACACCTAGGCGGTGCACGAGATGAAAAAATGTGCGAAAGCCGTGGTGGAATACAATGGGAGTTACGCCCGGGCGGCATGCTTGTTCAAACAAGAGACACTGGAGAGACTGAAGGCGAAGGCATAATTAAAGTTAGAGTTTCAACTGTTTCACAATGGCATGATATATCTATTCAAGCAACTTCAACATTTGGTAAGCCCGCATGCTTGTTTACATGCTTTAATCTTGGTGAGCATATTCCTAATGCTAGAGTTGTTAAAAAGATTCTTCGTTCTTTGCCTAAGCGTTTTATCCCTAAAGTCACTGTGCTAAATTCTATGGGTAATTTAAATACTTTAAAATTGGAAGAACTTGTAGGAGACTTGCAAACATATGAAATTGATATGTTCCCTAAAACTGCGAGGTCTAAAGATAAGGGAATTGCACTTAATGCCCAAGAGAGAAAAAGTGAGGGGTCGGCTAGAAGAAGGGTAGAGTCATCTAGAAGGAGAGAGACTTACACGTCAGATTCTGATTGTGACTTTGACTTAGATGATTTGGCTCTTTTTGCAAAAAAAATCAAAAGGATTCTCAAATTTAAGAAAAATGGCAATTTTAATAATAAAAAGAAATTTGAGAAAAATAAGTTTGAAAAGAAAAATGAAAAAGATTTTAAAGATCCTCCTAAGAAAGAAAGTGAGGGATGCTTTGAGTGCTACGGTAGGGGTCATAGAGCCTTTGAGTGTGCCACACATCTGAACAGAGAGAAAGGAAAAGGTGTCCTAAATGCTACCCTTAGCGATGATAGTGAGGTCGAGTCGGTAGATTCTGGTGTCGAGTCACCGCATGAGTGCAACTTCACCTCATTCATGGCTAGTCATGTGAGCACTTCTAGTTCTCCTCACGGCGATGAGGATGATGCTTCATAGGGACACCTCGACAGTGAGATCGATGTGAGTGAGGGGGAGGATGACACAAGTGAGAGCGAGAGTGATATTCAACGCGCCTACGCTGAGTTGTATTCTGAGTCTTTTAAAACTAAAAAGCGTAACAAAGCGTTAGTTCTTAAGATCACCGCTTTAGAGGAAGATTTAAGAAAAGCGAGAGAGAGAGATTCCTCCACCTGCACCGCCCTGAGAGAGAGATAATCTGCCTATTTTGAGAAAGAAAGTTTGTTTAAAGAGAGAGACAGTAATTTTGAGAAAGAAAGAGGGGACTTGACTAAACAAGTGGCTAGTCTTACGAGTGAGCTCCATTCCTCCGTGGAGACTCGGAAGAAACTTGAAGCCCTTGTTGCCCAGTTGACTCATGATCTTGAGAAAGCTCGAAAAGTCAAGGTTCAAATCGAGGACAGATCTGGGAAAATGGGAAAGATGCTCCTCGGCCCTGCTTTAGGTTTTGGTGATCGGTAGGGAATAGGTTATGATGGTGCCTCCACATCCCAAATTGCACCTGGACCTGTTCCTGAGTTTACTACGACTCCTTATGGCCATCATCAAAATCCTCGAAGGAGAGATTGACCAAGAAAAGCAAACCAAGGTCCGCCATTGACTGTGTTCTTTTGTACTTATTGCAAAAGAAAAGGCCACCTCAGGGAGTTTTGCTATAGCATGGGTCGGACACGACGTACTACTGCTCCACCACGTCATACTGATGATTTTTCTAGTCTAAGAGAGCGAGTTGAGTCTTTAACTGCCACGTCTCAGAGTTTGATGGAGGAATTCCGACGGATGTCTTTCCCGTCAGTGAATGCTTCTCACATTCCAGCTAAAACCAACAACAACAAAGGCAAACAAAAGGTTACCACTTCTTGGGTGCCTAAGAAAGATAAAAATTCCTTTGTTGTTCATGTTTCTCTCAAAGCACATAATACCTCACAGTGGTATTTTGACAGTAAATGCTCCAGACATATGACAGGTGATGCCTCATTTTTTACATCTCTTGAGGATTATCAGGATGGAAGTGTCACCTTTGGAGATGGGAGAAAGTCTAGCATTATAGGAAGAGGTACTATAGTGTTACCATGATTTCCTATGCTAGAGAATGTGTTGTATATCAAAGGTTTAAAAGTAAACCTTCTCAGCATTAGCCAGCTGTGCGACACTGACTTTGCAGTAAAGTTTGACCGGGACGCGTGTAATGTCTACAATCAAGCCGGTAAACTTTTGATGCAAGGGGTGAGGACCGAGGATAATTGTTATGGGACTGTGCCTAATTCCTCACTTGTATGCAACAGCGCCATGATCACTCTTATGGATCTGTGGCACCAACGTCTAGGTCACGTAAATATTAGAGATCTCATTCGCTTAGCTAAAAAGGACCTAGTACGTGGCTTACCATCTCTTGGAAGGCCAACTTTGACGGTTTGTGGACCCTGTCACTTAGGAAAACAAATTCGTAGTCCCCACAGGAAGTTGCATTCCATTACCACCTCTCGTGTTCTTGAGCTTATACACATGGATCTTATGGGTCCCACTCGTACCGAGAGTCTAGGTGGTAAGAGGTATATCCTCGTGATGGTGGATGATTTCTCCAGATACTCCATTGTTGGTTTTCTGAGAGAGAAATCTGATGCTGTAGAGTTATTAACGACCAAGTGTCGTGTCCTGCAAAATCAACACGGAGTCACTATTAATAGGATAGATAGTGACAACGGCACTGAATTTAAGGAACCAAAGGTAGATTTATATTGTGATAGCCTTGGGATCAAACATGAGTTTTCTGCTATGAAGACTCCTCAGCAAAATGGGATTGTTGAGAGAAAGAATAGAACGATCCAGGAGATGGCTAGATCTATGCTTCTAGGTCGTAAAGTTTCTAGGAGATTTTGGGCAGAGGCAGTGTCTACTGCATGCCACACGATGAATAGGGTTTATCTGCGTCCACACACACTTCAGGCTCCTTATGAGTTGTGGACTGGGAAGAAGCCCAACCTTGCATATTTTCGTGTTCTGGGAGTAAATGCTACATTTTACGGGATAGAGAGCAATTAGGAAAGTTTGACTCCCGAAGCGATGAGGGAATACTACTGGGATATTCATCGAATAGTAGAGCATTTACCCTTAAGATCTCTAAGGTTATGGAGTCAATAAACGTCACCGTGCAAGATAACGAACGTTCGGCATTTGTTGACTCTAAACTTCAGTGTGAGGTTGAGGATGTTTCTAACAGTGATCTACTTGTACCTCACCCACACTCTGTGGACCCCACTCCTGTGTTAGGGGACACACCCGCTTGAGTTCGCAAGAGTCATGAACCTTCTGCCATTGTTGGTGATCCTACTCTAGGGGTCAAGACTCGTGGTCCTCTAGAAAACATTGTTAGCCATTTTTTCTACACGTCCAAAGTCGAACCCAAGAATCATAAAGAAGCACTCAAGGATGAACACTGGATATCTGCTATGCAGGATGAGTTGCTTCAGTTTAAAAAGAATAATGTCTGGGAACTTGTCCCTCAACCTAGTGAGACTAATGTGATTAGTACCCGGTGGATTTTTAAGAATAAAAGGGATGAAAATGGTACCATAATCCGAAACAAGGCTAGGTTGGTCGCTCAAGGCTACACACAGAGAGAAGGTGTAGACTTTGGGGAGACATTTGCTCCTGTTGCGAGGCTTGAGTCCGTCCGTCTACTTCTCTCCATCGCATGTCATCTGCGCTTCAAGTTATATCACATGGATGTCAAGAGTGCCTTTCTGAATGGCATTCTATAAGAGGAGGTTTACGTGGAACAACTAAAAGGGTTTGAAGACCCTCAGCACCTGGAGCACGTCTACTATCTGAGGAAAGCCTTGTATGGTTTGAAGTAATCACCCCGTGCTTGGTACGAGAGGATTACTTCCTATCTTTTAGCCCGTGGCTTCAAGAGAGGGGGAGTTAATATGACGTTATTCGTCAGGAGAAATGATGGTACAATTTTGGTTGCCCAGGTCTATGTGGACGACATAGTCTTTGGATCCACGTGCTCGCAACATGCTCATCACTTTGAAGAGGAGATGAAAGTGAGTTTGAGATGAGCATGGTTGGTGAGCTTACTTTCTTCCTTGGTCTCCAGGTTCGTCAGCTAGAGGATGGGATGTTCATCTCTCAATCCAAGTATGTTAGAGACCTAGTGAAGAAATTTGGTATAGACTCCGCTAAGCATGCTCGTACACCTATGAGTACCACTACCAAGCTTAGTAATGACACTTCAGGAAAGGACGTAGAGCAAACCTTGTATCGGAGTATGATAGGTAGTCTTCTCTACTTGACTGCCAGTCATCCCGACATAGCCTTTAGTGTTGGAGTCTGTACGCGATAATAGGCGTCCCCGAAAGAGTCACATTTACTTGCTCTCAAATGTATTATTAAATACGTGAGTGGGACTCTCTCATACGGTATTTAGTATTCCTTTGATACTGATGACCGTTTGTCCGCCTATTTAGATGCTGATTGGGCCGGGGATGTAGATGGTTGTAGGAGCACTTCTGGTGGGTGTTTCTATTTTGGTTCTGCTCTTGTCTCCTGGCTGAGCAAGAAACAAAATTCCATCTCTTTGTCCACTGCGGAGGCTGAGTACATAGCCGCCGGGAGTTGTTGCACACAACTCTTGTAGATGAAGCAAATGCTGGAGGATTATGGGATTTCACTGGACACCATGACCATTTCCTGTGATAACACGAGCGCGATACACATATCTCTCAATCCAGTCCAGCATTCGCGTACAAAGCACATCAGGATACGTGAGCACTTTATACGACAGTTAGTTGAGGAGAAAGTCGTATCCCTGAGTTTTGTTCCCACCGATCGTCAGTTAGCCGATATTTTCACGAAACCTTTAGATGCCCTTAGATTTGAGAGTCTTAGGAAGTCTTTGGGGAGTTGCACAGTTGACTGAGGGGTTGGTCTGTGTCTAGAATAGGATGATTTTTCATGTTCATATCATATGCTTCCTATTACTAGTATGTTTTATATGTATAATTGCTTTGTCGTACAGCTATTTATTTATTTATTTTTTTAAATCCAAAAAGATTTTTATTTTATAAAATTTTTGGAAAGCCCAAAAAGATTTGTGTATTTTATTTTTCACCTTTTATGGATGAGCATTTAAGATATCCAAGTCAAAACTTCATTCCATTTATCCATGTGACTGTTTGTTAGAGATTTGAGACGCTACATCATTTCATCCATATGCTTTACATTGTTTAGAGTCTTTGAGATGTGATTGGCGATATCTTCCTACATGTTTGACTCCTATATCCTTTATTGCACACATGCACGACTTTATTTTATTATTGCACTTGTCTATCACATGTTGGCTTGAGTGTTTCCATCTCAATTCTGTCTATTCAACTAACAATATGCGATAAAACTTGACAAGATTGGATTGCATGTAAAAACCGTTATTCTTGTGAGACTGAGTGTTTCTTTAAGAACGGGAAGGGGCTGCGAAAGGTTATTATCACTTCTTTGCGCAAAAGCCACCGTTCAAATGGACCTAAAAAATGGAGGGATTTTATTATCCGGGATCCAAAGAGGTTAAAAGAGCCCGAAAAATTTAAAGGCAATAAAAATAAATTCATGCCAAATATGGGACATTTAGGTTTCACCATCAATTCTCCAAAGTTTGAGAATTTAGAAAACCTCTATTCAAAATAAAAATTTGAGGGAGTTTGGTTGGAGAAAATAAACGGGTTTTCACTTCCTTGAAAGTCCTGAAAAAGCATGAAATAGTTTTGGACGTTATTGATGTGGAAATCACTTTGAGCTTTGATTTGTTGATTTGATTGAGTAAATATCTCATATTACCACCTTTTTTACACCAAAGGAAGACTTTGAGTTCATTCAATAGGAGTATCCGATATTCATCATGCACATATGTCATGTTTGTATGCAATGGTTTTCCTATCGAATTTGTTCACACCCCTTCATTTTCGCTTTCATTGACTTGGTTGTTTTTGTGATCTTTCATGGTGTGATTCTTTGTTGTATACTATGCGTAAAAAATATTTTAAAAAAAATTGAAAAATCCAAAAATAGCAGATTATTCCCGTGTGTCATTCTCCATGTGTATTCATTTATACTTCTCATATCTGTCTATTTGGTGACATCATAAAAAGGTGGAGAAGAATTATGGGGGAGATCATAAATGATTTTCTTAAGCTTAATTGATCATCAATTCTTTTCATATCATTATATTTTCAATCTGTTGCTTGTCATGGGTATTTGCTTTATCTCATATGTGTAGGTACAACATTGCTCATTATTTTATTACACACCCTGATGAGAAAAGCTTTGGAAGATTTGGAGAGCTGAAGATTTGGAAGACATGTCATTTAGTATTCTCAGTTTGAGGGTTTAATGGGGATATTATCTTGTATGTCATTTGATTGCATAATTCGGTTTTTTATGTATGTACCGGCATAGACATAGGGGGAGATTTGTAAGGACATGATTTTATAAATGTTCGGGGTAGATTCTAGGAATTTTTAGTTTTCTCCTAGATCTCAGTTCATATGTCTGATGCCGCTACATTCGGCACGTTAACACGATCATCCTCGACGGCTTGTATCCGAATTCAATGCAACCACCTTCTTCACGTGTATCATGCTACATGCAACGTGCTATTCAGATCATTCCCACTAATTCACTATGCTCTATCAGTAAAATGTTTATTGGAACTTTAAATATTTGCATAAATATTTGGGAAATGTTTTTGAAAATTATTTTTGAAGTCTGGATTAATCTTTTTATCAAAAATAGATTTTTTTCTAAGTGTAGAAGCGAATGGCCTCGATCTACGAGCTCGCTCAAACGACTTTGAAAGTCGTTCGCGCGAGATAGGCATGTCGCGAGATCTCGTTCGATAGACATCTGTCCTTCGTTCGAGCGACATGGCTATCTCGTTCGAACGAGCCACCGCCTCGATTTTTGCATAAATATCTGATCTCATTCTACACGTTTTTAAGTCTTTCTGTAATATCAAAATTCACCGAAAATAACCCAGAATAAGACTTCACCTTTTAAGGTTTTCTAAACCTTTTTTATTCACAAAATCATTCCCATAAATGTGTGTGAATCTTTAAACCTTTAAGAAGATCATTTACTCATCTGGAGTAATTTGTGAGGAAGCCGTTCTCTTCGTCACTGCTGCCATACTGGAAATGGATTGTTCCAGCCGCCGACAACAGAACCGACACCTGAGGGTATTTCTGTGTCACTGTATTTTCATTGTAATCCGTTGTAAGCCGTTTTTCTTACAAAATTATTGTGAAAATAAAAGGTTTTTCCCCGTTGGGGGATTTTTCCTCATATATGTGTTCTTGCATGTTTCATCATCATATTTAATCACATATAGATGCATGTTTAGGACTTAAGTGGTGAAAACTGTGTTTAATTAAATAACTTCCTTATTTGAACGCAAGCGCACTCCTCTCAAAACTTTTAAACCATGCGTGGAAATAAAGACGACCGATTCAGGAAAAAAACCCTTTCGGGTAAAAACCTTTTATAACATTTTGAAAATTTTACAATACCATTAACTTATATACAAGTTGATAATTTCCCACAAGTGTAACGCACGGTGCCTTCGTCAAATCCTTCAAAGCTACGAGAGACAAAGAAATACCCTACAGGTCTCGATTCGTCATCTTCAGCTCGTCCACACGCAGAATGACTATGCTCGGTATCCTCTGATCAGATATGGAGATGCCTTCTTTACAGAGGTTGAACTACAACAAAGTATGCTTTGGGTTCCATAAAGCAACTCACACAAAAGAAATTGGGATTTGTGAATTGTAAAGGAAAAGTTATGAATCCTCAAATATGTTGGAGAATAAACAAAAACACTCAAAATCGTATTATGTTGAAAAGGAGCATTTCTCCACACAAAATACAGAAGCTTGACACCCTTTATATAATAAAATTTAAGGCGGAGATGTGTCAGGTAAAAACTGTTCTCGTTCGAATGACATACGATGTCGTTTGAACGAGATGCTATCTCGTTCGAATGAGATATGATGTCTTTTGAAAGGCATGATACTCATTTCCCAAAATCCTTCAGTCTTTTATAAAACTGGCAAACCTCATTTGTTAAGACTGTTTACGAGATCAGCAAACTTTATCCAGAAATAAAATGTTTTTGAAACATTAAAACCTTTTAAAAACATTTCAAAAATCATTTTTCAAATTTAAAAAATATTTTATTTTTTAGAAAAATATCCCAACACTTTTAATGTAAAATGTAAATGGAACTTAAACACGTTTTACCAAATTCATCCTTGTGGGCTTGAATGTTGAAGAACTTGAGATTCGGATATGTCTCAATGCATATTTGATCTTGAACGTTCTTTGACGGTGTATCGGTATATGACATACTAAATTGATAATGGACATTTATAAAATCATGTCCTTACTGATAGATAATGGTTAATATTTATGCAATACATTTACTTAGTCAATAATAAAGATTTATTTTTGGTCATAGCGAGTAATAGTGATGTGATAGTATTATATCTCAACTGGAAGTCGCGTGTAGACCAAATGAGGTCGAGATAGGAAATTATTGTAGAGTGGCTAGGATGGAGATTTAGAGGTCATGGTTGGTTCTGGAAGGGATGAAAATGTCAAAATAGTGTACCTTGGGGTAGTAATCGGGTCCCGTGGACTTTTTATACATAATCCAGCTTACATGGGGGTATTCGGGTCATTTAGGATTGGCATGTTAGCCTAATTTCAGGATTAAGGATATTTAACAGTAAGTTTTAGAGTTAGAGGCTTCCATTAATGAAACTTTAAACCCTAGAAATTGAGAGAAGAGATAATGGAGAAAAGAAGAGGAGTTTAGAGGCCAAATTCAAGGAGGAATTGGGTGTGCAGTCATTGATCAATCTTCTACAGCATGTAATCGGACCCTACAAACCTAGAAAGACAAATAATTTTTATTGGGTATATGAAGTTAAAGATGAAATTATTGGGTGTGTAGTCATATATATTTTATTGGGTATATATATATATATATACATATACATATATATATGTATATACATATACATATACATATACATAGATATATATATATGTATATATATATACATATACATATATATATGTATATATATATATATATATACATATATATTATTAGGTGTGCAGTCATATATATTTTATTGGGTATATGAAGTTAAAGATGAGATTATTGACCAGATTAGATACCTTTTTTTTTTAAATCTGTATTATTCTATGAGCGTTGCTGTTGGAAAACTGGTCATGCCCTGTCTCCATGCCTCCACGCCATACAACAAGAAACAAGTTTGTGATGTGTGCTAAGTCAATTTAAGTTCACACAAGCTGAAAATAGAAAAAAATATGAAATATATATATATATATATATATATATATATATATAGAGAGAGAGAGAGAGAGAGAGAGAGTTGTTAATATTATTTATTAAATATATATACACACGTGTATACAAAATATATGAAAACACATGAAATATACGAAATACGAAAAATTATATGAAATATACTAAACTTATGAAAATATAAGATATGCACGTAGTATATGAAAATATACGAAATATATTAAATATGCATGAAATATATTAAATGTAAGAAATATACATATATACTAAAATCTATGAAACATACGAAACATATTAAATATACAAAAAATATATATTTATAAATTTATGAACCACATATATTTATATATTTACTAAATATATAAAGTTTTTAAAAAAAGGCTTTGGGTGGTAAAAAAAACCTCCCCCCCCCCAGAGAAAAATAAATTTCCACCCAAATGTGACAAATTATATTTAAGGGGTGTTGTACATAGAAACATAATTCTAGGGAAAATTTAACCGCAAACAATCAAAAAGTTAAAAATTGTCCAACTTTTTGATTTTTTCCCTGAAATTTGATTGGTATCAAATGGATCATAAAGGTAATACATACTTGGATGAGTTTGAATTTAATTTTCAGGTACTTAATTTTTTTAATCACCACACACATATTCACATGTTCTTATCAACATGTTAATGTACAATGTGTTACATACTCTGCCTCTTTCTGATTCATAATTAATTTTTGTTTGATGACATATGCAACAAGGTATGTGAATGGCATGGGGTTAAAATATTTTATATCACTTTTACAAGTTGTATTTTTAATTATAAACTCACGCTTTTATGAAAATGTAAATAAAAAGGATATTTTTGTTAAAAATTTGACAGATATTTGTTTCTATGCTTCGTACATTACGTCTCCTCCGCACATTGTGCGGGCTTACAGCTAGTATATATATATATATATATATATATATATATATATATATATATATATATATATATATATATATATGTGTGTTTTTGTGTGCGTGTATTTTATATATATCGGTGTGCATGATATTTATGTGAAACCACACCCCTCTTGTGCGATCATCGAAGGTTGCACAATGTCGATGAATCCCCTGGCTAGTGAATGCAGGGAGAGTATAGTCCAGAGGTCATATTGTCCGATATTTTACGTGTGATGTATTTTTATGGTGAGACATTTTGGGTATGATTCGGTCTCTCTCTCTGGGAAATATGACCGCCTCCACTACGCTTGTGATATTTTTTCCAAAGTTCGGTGTGAGCTAGTCCAACTTCTGGTAACTGAGTTAGAGTGATAATACCCATGATATAATAGCATTGTAGAAACAAGCATCCAGTGAGTTATTACTTGGGCGGATGGTTATTATACGCTACATGTGTGTGATTATTGTTGTATATTCATATGTATATAATAAAGAAGACAATTATATATGGGTTAAAAATAAAAAGTGAATACATCGTTTATATAATTAATGTGAATGTTATTTAATCAATTAAAGTGGAGATGATGAACTAAGTTAGGGTAAATAACTTAAGAACCAACAGACAGGAGTACCTGCGATAGAGTAAGGTGATTGAAAGGTTGTAACATGACTAGTTAGGTGGGGTAGTATAACTAGTTGGGTTAAAAGGTAAGTGTTAGGTGTGCTCAATAAATGGGGGGTGAGTAATATCTGAAGAGAGTGTGACGCCCTCTTAAATATGGAAGGTGTTAATGCATATTTAACTCTTGCATCTTAATTACTTGTTAAATATTTATCAAATTATTTTGGGCTCTGACCCATGTAAAAAAAAATTCAAAACATATTAGGTGTCCCGCCAAAGGAACATCAAGCTTGAAGACTTAGTCCAGGAATGCGTAGGTGTAGCATTGTGAAGGAATGTTGGACTTTATGCAGACGCTTCAGTTATTCATTCCTAGACTAGGCTGATTATTCAGTAGTTCATTTGGGAATGTTACCCCTTTCAATTGATACATTATTTCAGTTTTATTTTTTGAACAATGTAGTTGCACTCAGATTTATCTCCTTTAGACCTATGGTTGGGATTTAGTTTTGGAACCGATAATTTATTCGGTGCTCATTATTTATCTATTTATCGTTTGGTTGATTCAAACTATTTTAATTGGGTGGATGGTTTGGTTGTTGGGTTTATACTCCACATGTTGTTATATTAATGAAAGATAAAATTTAACACCATCTTAATGTAACATAGGTGGTTTGTAATTTGAAAAGTTTTCGACAGTGATGCTAAGAATGAACCAAACGAGATTCCTGGTTATTTTAATAAAGGGCTAATCACCTATGATTAAAATAAGCTAGGTGTCACATATGGTATCAAAGCATTAGGTTAAAGTGTCTATAAGATATGTGCGGCTTACTACTATTTCAGTGTAGTATTCTTTGATATAGAGCCCTATTATATGATTATTATATTCCTCTTCGTACACACATTTACGTTCTTTTTCTATTATATTTGTATTGGTTGTGAACTTATAAAGTTCTATCTAGTTTCAGATGCCACCCAAGAGGGTAAGATCACCTAGACTAGTAGCGAGAGCTGATGAGAGAGAGATTCAACAAGAGCCACAGGTACCGCAGCCGAAACCACAACATGTAAACATTTTGGCAGCAGAGGTGGCTGAAATCGTGGTGCAGGAAATTAACATGGAGATGACCAAAATTGCACAACACTTTCCACAGATTCAGCTACAACCACCGGTGGAACCAATTATTCAAGCCCACACGGGTCCATCCGATTTGTAGAGAGTGATGGACTCATTTTAGAAGGTCCACCCACTGGAGTTTTAGGGAATCTTAGATGTAGTTATGGACAGTCAATGAAAGAAAGACATACAATGCTAACCTCATATGGTTGAGTGCGGTTACACTCAGAAATAGTTCTTAGCAATATTCAAGTTAGGGGGTGCAACTTTGCAGTGGTGGGAATTGGTGATCACATTATCGTAGAGAGACATGATGATCATTGAGGTGTTTTAGGCAAGGTCTGACTGAAAGTATTTCTATGCGCTATTCAGATAGAGATGCGATGAAGGTTTCTAGATATCTCTCCAGGAGATCAAACTATGGCAAAATATATGGAGGAGTTCACTTACTTGGCAAATTTTGTGAAGGATGAGGTGAACACTGAAGATAAGAGGATGCGTAAGTTCTTAGATGGACTTAACTTTCGAATCTGACAAAACTTGTTAGGTAATCCAAAGTTGGAGACATACATCAAGGTTTCCAATTTAGCTCTGTTTCTATGTAAGGATCAATGCTTCTACATGAAGGAGAGCAAGCGAGTAATTGAGTCCAATCAAACTAGAAAAGTAAGTGGGAATGGTGCTAGTGGGGCAGAACAATGGTAAGAGCAGGATTCCCAGCAGGGGGATCCATCTGAGAGGTTTAGATCAGGACGCATCAGACCCAAGTGTGAAGGGTTCAGGCAGGGCTAGTAAGGGCCTGAGTAGCAGCAGTAGCAGCATTCCATTCCTCAGGGCTGCCGGGACCAAGGGAATGGCGGGGGAGGCCAGCAGGGCCATGACTAGAGGTAAGAGTGTTTCTCTGGTAGTTTTTTCTATTGTGGAGAGACATTCCATAAGAAGAATGCTGATACGACGCAAATATTGCGTATTTCACCCATTAACCTACGCGTTATTAGCCCCCTCGGGTATCTTAATCCCTATATTTATGCTCGTTAACCAGACAACCTCGGATTTCTATGTTAACATGTTTTCCAGGGGTTAATTGAGCTTTTGTAGGTATTTAGGTACCAAGTATGGGATTCGGACGCATTCCGCGCAATTTTCGTATGCAACCGCACGTTCAAGGGCATTTTAGTCATTTTACAGATTGGGCACCTGGCCCAACATCTTCATGGAAGTTGTATCCCTCCTCTCAAGCTTCGCGTGACCGCAAACGGTGCGCGATTCCGATTCATAACGAAGAAGTTACGGCGATTTCTGCGGACGAGAAAAGCTTGGAAACCAAAACAGCAATGCAGTGTACTGCCCCTGTTTGATCGACAGATTGACCAGATCATCGATCGATCGACTATATTAAATTTCTGAAATTTGGCCTTGATCGACAGATCGACCAATTCATAGATCGATCGATGCTCTGTTTTTTGCAGATATTTTTTGCATTTCTTTTCTTTTCTCTTTTCTTTTCTTATTTAATTCCCACTTGGTATATAAGCCAATTTTGTTGTAATAAACAGGGGTGAACGATTTTAGGTTAGAATAGTTAGGGTTTTGAGGGTTTTGGATGGTTCTTCTTCATTTCTCTTTGGATTGACAATCTAATTGGTTTGTAAGTTGACTATTCATCTCCTCTTCCATTAATATAGCTTGTTTTCCATTATTTCCTTGCTTTCTAGATAAATTACATGCTTTCATAATTAGTTTTCTTGCTTTAATTCTTGCTTTCTTAGTTTAATTAGTTTAATTTAGTTTAATTCATGTATTGTCCTTAGATAAATAGGGTCGGGATTGCGTTCCGCCATTTACGGGCTTGGACCTCGAAAGTTAGGGTTTCGTGTAAAATTGCATTTAATTGAAACCTCGCGTATTAAAGTCGGATTATTATGCGTTTAACTTTCTTTGTCACGCAACGTTAGTGTTTATAGCGATTATCCGAATTTAATCCGCGTGTGACCATTTTTGATTAAATGTTTAATCTCGCAACTTTGGCTTAAATTCCTTATTGTGTGACGTTTATGCTTAATTGTAAATGCTCGATTAAATGTTTTCGAACCGAAATTCTAATTAGTAGTTTTTTAGACCGTGAATGCGTGTATGCGATCTCGATCCTCGCTTTCCTTTAATTTAGCGTTAACTTCTCTTTTCTTTAGTCACCATAACCAACCTATCATCTTTTCTTATTTCTTTTACACACTTTTATTCCAGAAGTAATTAAACAATTAAAATCTAAAATTCAATCACTCCCTGTGGATTTCTTACGATACCCGACTTATCGCTTTACTTGCCTCGCAAGTGTAGTAGTATATTAGGTTTTCTTTTATATCGCGGCGGCGAAACACACAACGATTGTGTCCTCACACGAACACACTTTTTCCGCCCGAACAAAATGGCGCCGTTGCCGGGGAGTGTGTTTTAGATAGTAATTGTTTTATTATTTCGTAATATTTCTTTCATTCATATTTGTATTCTTTATTTTCTCCTTTCTTTTTGACTTGTGCTAGATTTTTTCGAGAAATTGAAATTTTGGCGCTTGTTGCTTTTGTTGAATAGCTTATTTTGAAATGTCTCGCTATTACGCTTTAGATAACCTTAATTGTTATGCGAATTATTTTCCAAGTTATACTCTCAAAACAATGAGAGAATGCCTACAAATTCTAGAAAATGAGCGCATTGACCGTGAAATTCAAGCGTATGTAAGTAATCCCTCATTGCCTTGTGAGAGTAATTTGGAATGCGGGGGATCCGTTAGCTATGAGCAACCCGCACAAGAAGATGAAATGTCTTCTTGTTCGTTTGATTATGAGTTAATGATGAAGGAAATTAATGACCGATCCGAAAGTTCTCAAGCTTGGTTTCTAGAAACTGATGCCATGCTCGATGAGATTATTTCTTTACAAAATCGGGTCGAGGTTGAAACTTGCGTTTCATCTCCACCCCTTTTTGTTGAAGAAATAATTGAGAGTGAGCCAAGCTTTAGCACTTTCGATTTTTAACCTCTTATTAATTCTTCCGATTGTATTGAGGTTGTTGGTCCTTCCTTTCCTTTACTCCCTACTATTCACGAACAATTAAATTTATCGCAAGAATCGGTTGAAATTCTTGAGGACTTTGACCCGATTCTTGAACGAGAATGTTATTTTGAGATGCTTCATCTCATGGGCTTTTCACTTGCACTTGCCCCACCTCCCCTTCCAATTGAAGAATCTTGGGGATGTGATTTTTATTTTTCTGAGACTAATGTAGTCTTGTCCCCCATAGTATCCAAATCCCCCATCGTCCCTCAAAAATTTCAAATTGACGATGGTTCACTTTTTTCACCACCCACATGACTTCCGTTGTTCAAACGGAATGCATATCTTTCGGGAGGCATGTTATCTTTGGAGGGTCCACCATTTATCTTTCAAAGTCAAATCCCTTTTTGGGTGGACCCTCAACTATTTAGACTTCTAGTGTATAGTTAGTGTGAAGCCTAAATAGTAGGTTGTAAATAGTTAGCTTTTTAATTTTCTTTCTTTCCTATTTTTCTTTCCTTTTAATTTAGTCTAGTGTAATTAGTTAACTTTTTGTTATTTTTTTTTGCTATGCTCGGTACTAACTTGTTTTGTAGATTCCTTCGGACTCGCGCTTATGGAGATCGCTCCAATTTTGGGTAATATCGTTCTTTTCCTCTCTTTGTGTTGTGTTCTTAATGCGCATTGAAGACAATGCAATATTTAAGTTAGGGGGTGTAGGATATTCTATCCATTTCATGAGTAGTCCATGGATTTTCTCACATTTAGTTACTAAGTATGCCTTTTTGTGAAAAATTTGAAAAATTTCAAAAATATTTTCTTTCTTTTTTCTCCTTTGTTGGGCATTTTGCCTTGTTTCCAGTGATAAATTTCAATAATTGCCCGATCCAATAGACAACTCAATGATGCATGTTCTCGATTTTAGAAGTTATTAAACTTTAGTCCTTAAATCATTGATATTGTGAATAACTTCATGAATTAAACTTTATCCCATGAGCATATGCACTTTCCTAGTTCTATTGATTTGGTTTAAGATTTTTATAACTCGGTAATCTTTTGTTGCATTGTATATACTTACACCGAGTAAGCTTTGTACCTTTGGTCGTTTGTGAGTGTTATACACTATTCTTTTCTCATTGAAAACGTTGAACTCGTTGGTAATCTCACTAATCTTTCATTTGACCATTCATTAATTGAGTTCATACTTGAAATGTGTTACTTGATCATGATTTTCATATATTATTTTGACATGAGAATTGCGTAAACTTTTGGAAATGATCATAGGCCATCTTTGTTATATCACCCATATTAGCCTTGACCTCACCTTATATGTTTACCCTCGTTAACCCCTTTGAGCCTAAATATAACCTTTCTTTTCATAACCCAAAATCCCATAAACAACTCTAAATTGGAGTTATAAACCATACATACACTTTCCATACCTTTGTTTGGAATGTTACTTGGGATTGAATGATGTTGTTATGATGCCGGTTGCAATTTAGGCATATGAGAGTTTGAAAAGTAAAGAAAAGAAAGTAGTGAAAAAGTGAAGAAAAAGAGAAAGCAAAAAGCAAAAGAAAAAAAAAAAAAAGAAAACATGAGAAAAAGAAGAAAAGAAAAGAAAAGAGAAAGTTGTATATGTTGTGTATATAGTTCAATAAGCTTTGATTACTCTCCCCGATGATATATCTAATGCCGTTTTGGAACTTGTTTTTCCAATTTTGTTATTGCACGCATTCTCCCATTATCCCGAGTTTTCATCCTAAACTCTTTGAATCCGTACATACATTCCTTCATTTCGTACCCTAGCCTATCCTACATTATAACCCTATTAAAGTCCTATGTGATCTTAGGGTGCATTTAATTTAAAAGTCATAATAGTTTTGATAATCTGTGAAAATTCATTTCGCCTCTTTTTATGAGTGGTATCTTTCATTGAGATTACAATTTTTGAGTTTATATATAGCGTTCTTCATTTGTGACATGTGTGCGGCCTAGTTTCCATTTACATTTACTCTTTATGCCCGCATGTCCCGTGTATTACCTCCCTTTTCATAGTGAATTCATTTGTTGAGCGTAATGCCCATGAGGATTGAATGTATGCATGCCTTTATGTTTATCCGGTTTATTTAAGTTTTTACCAAATCATATTGTTCATGTGCTTTCTTCCCCCTCCCACTTTTAAGGTTTCAATTCTATGAGGTGCATTCCATAATGTTAATGATTTGGACTTTTGTGTGAATTCATTCACTTTGCTAATAATGTGTTTGAAATCTTTTTCATTATTGTTGGGTTTGTCGCATGTTGGGTTGGGCATATTTTGAAGAAACCATATGATGTTTGTGGGTATCATCCCTGAAAACCCTCACGAGACGACACTCGTCCACTAGGGTAACCTAGGGGTTTAACGGCTTATTGCATACGCTAAATGCAATCGATTCGCCCGCGAAAGTGGCCTTATGCTTTTATACCATACTTTTGTACTTCTCCTGCTTTTGGTTTGCTTGTAGTTCTTGTTGTTTCCTATTTCATTACTAGGGACTAGCAATATGTAAGTTAGGGGGTGTGATACGACGCAAATATTGCATATTTCACCCGTTAACCTACGCATTATTAGCCCCCTCGGGTATCTTAATCCCTATATTTATGATCGTTAACCAGAAAAACTCGAATTTCTATGTTAACATGTTTTGCAGGGGTTAATTGAGCTTTTGTAGGTATTTAGGTACCAAGTATGGGATTCGGACGCATACCGCGCAATTTCCGTACGCAACCGCACGTTCAAGGGAATTTTAGTCATTTTACAGATTGGGCACCTGGACCAACATCTTCATGGAAGTTGTAGCCCTCCTTGCAAGCTTCGCGTGGCCGCAAACGGTGCGCGATTCCGATTCATAACGAAGAAGTTACGGTGATTTCTGCGGATGAGAAAAGCTTGGAAACCAAAACAGCAATGCAGTGTACTGCCCCTGTTTGATCGACAGATCGACCAGATCATCGATCGATCGACTATATTAAATTTCTGAAATTTGGCCTTGATCGACAGATCGACCAATTCATAGATCGATCGATGCTCTGTTTTCTGCAGATATTTTTTGCATTTCTTTTCTTTTCTTTTCTCTTTTCTTTTCTAATTTAATTCCCACTTGGTATATAAGCCAATTTTGTTGTAATAAACAGGGGTGAACGATTTTAGGTTAGAATAGTTAGGGTTTTGAGGGTTTTGGATGGTTCTTCTTCATTTCTCTTTGGATTGACAATCTAATTGGTTTGTAAGTTGACTATTCATCTCCTCTTCCATTAATATAGCTTGTTTTCCATTATTTCCTTGCTTTCTAGATAAATTACATGCTTTCATAATTAGTTTTCTTGCTTTAATTCTTGTTTTCTTAGTTTAATTAGTTCAATTTAGTTTAATTCATGTATTGCCCTTAGATAAATAGGGTCGGGATTGCGTTCCGCCATTTACGGGCTTGGACCTCGAAAGTTAGGGTTTTGTGTAAAATTGCATTTAATTGAAACCTCGCGTATTAAAGTCGGATTATTATGCGTTTAACTTTCTTTGTCACGCAACGTTAGTGTTTATAGCGATTATCCGAATTTAATCCGCGTGTGACCATTTTTGATTAAATGTTTAATCTCGCAACTTTGGCTTAAATTCCTTATTGTGTGACGTTTATGCTTAATTGTAAATGCTCGATTAAATGTTTTCGAACCGAAATTCTAATTAGTAGTTGTTTAGACCGTGAATGCGTGTATGCGATCTCGATCCTCGCTTTCCTTTAATTTAGCGTTAACTTCTCTTTTCTTTAGTCACCATAACCAACCTATCATCTTTTCTTATTTCTTTTACACACTTTTATTCCAGAAGTAATTAAACAATTAAAATCTAAAATTCAATCACTCCCTGTGGATTTCTTACGATACCCGACTTACCGCTTTACTTGCCTCGCAAGTGTAGTAGTATATTAGGTTTTCTTTTGTATCGCGGCGGCGAAACACACAACGATTGTGTCCTCACACGAACACACTTTTTCCGCCCGAACAAATGCCCAAAGCGAGGCAGGTTAAACTACAGGATGAGATCCTGGATGTACAACCATTGCATTAAATCATGGGTCAGTTCCGACGCGCGAATTACATTCAGGGAACCATCAACTAGAAAAGGCAAATGGCAAATGGAGGTAAATTTTTTATTTTATCCATATGAGTATGAGGTTGATTTCGGGTGACATGGGTGCATCACAATGTATGATTGTCAACACTCATATTCGAGTGTGAGTTGAGTTTATTTGGTGCGTTGGTTATATCAGAATTATTATTATGAATATATTTACCATTAGATATTGGGGCTCGTCGGTACTGCCTGCAGGGCAACGGGTGTGGTTACTAGGAGGATGTTTTTATTATATATTAGTTTTGCTACTTTTGAGAGTTATGAGAGTAGATCATTTTATTATCCTTTGTAGTTACTGTTTAGCGAGGGTTTGAGCAGTCGTGGATTGTTATAATAAGACTATTGAATTCGTTGTTCTAGGGTAAGATGTAATGTTATAATAAGACTAGCGAGGGTTTGAGCCTTCATATATATATATATACTGTGTAAAAGATACTTCGAAGAATACAATTGTCTCGTTATATATGATCCCGGTGGGTAGGGACTTTTATTGATGTGATTGAGGGTATATAGGATTGACATTGAGAAAAGAGATTTAAATCGTTATTAATTTAGCACAGAGAGGTTAGTGATTGTGAGAGCGTCGTATCGTAAGATGCCTTGAGTTATATGGGTGTGAACGATATGACTTATGTGTTTGTGATAGGATTTAAGGCATCTTAGTTATGTACTTTGGACCCATGGATCTTGATGACCGACAATTCTATATATTAGTGTATCACCGGGGCTCCTTGTTCTGATTTTGCATGCGAGACATCCCACATATGAACCTTAAAGAATATCGAAAGTCAAGATATGTTTGGTCTTTAAGACATGGATATAATACACTAGTTATTGCACGAATGTGTGGTTATATCTTAGAGTTGGTAGTTATGTTATGACCTAAGGCCAGAGGAGACGAGTATTACTTTGATGTATAAAACATTGTGGAACGTTTGCACCACTGATGATCAGGGAGTATAATTTCAGGAATACTTGAGATGCAACTAGTTGGCCAATTTATAGTTAAACATGTTACGTTTTGTATATTGGTGTAAAAATAGACAGGGTATAGGGTGTATGGGTGCCCTACCTAGTTGAACTTTGAGTATCGTCCATAATGAGAGGATGTGGAAATGAATGTGTTGAACATAAGCACATGTGAATGAAGGAGTTGGCACATTCGGATGATGGGAACTTCCCTAGTGAAGGGAATGCTATAGCCGTTAGTATATAGGCTCATCATAGTAGAAGGAGTTGGGGGAATTTTTAATTAGGTACAATTGCCGAGATGAAATGGTAAATAATGGTGGATTATTTTGAAGTAATGTGACTAGAATGGACTGCTGATTAGTTTGAACCGTAATGCATAGACAGTCGAGCAGAAGAGTACCATTAGTAGAGGTGTAGCGGGAACAACTTAATAGTTTCGACTTTGGAAAGAGATGGATGTTGTGAGGGAAAGTATCCGAAACTTTAATTACTAAACTTATCCTAATTTGGAGTGCGAAATTCCTTTGTAAGGTGGGAATTATGTAACAACCCATATTTTTTAGTATTTAAGTTTTAATTAATTAGGTTATTTTAAAATTACATGTGTGACGTATTTTATTTGAATTAATTATTATCTGGTCATTAAACCATTAATCTGGAGAGATAATGGTTAATATTTATGCAATATATTTACTAAGTAAATAATAAAGAATTATTTTACATCATATCAAGTGATAGTGACGCGACAGTATTATAACTCAACCGGGAGTTGCGTGTAGACCTTATGAGGTCGAGATAGGAAATTATTGTAGGGTGACTCGAATGGACATTTTGAGGTCACGGTTGGTTCTGGAGGGTCGAGATAGTCAATTTAGTGTACTCAGAGGTAGTAATTGGGTCCCAGGGCCTTTTTAGACATAACTGGGCTCACATGGGGATATTCGGGTCAATTAAGCTTGGCTCGTTAGCTTAATTTCAAGATTAAGGATATTTAACCTAAGGTTTAGAGTTAGAGGCAACCCTTAATCAAAATCTAAACCCTAGAAATTGAGAGAATGGAGAAGGGAGAAAATAAGGTGACTTTAGAGGCCAAATTCAAGGAGGAATTAGTTGTGCGATCATCGATCCGTCTTTTACAACTTGTAATCAGACCCTACGAACCTAGAAAGGAAAGTAATTAACTTTCTTTTGTTTTAGATTGAAAAAAATCATGTTCATATAATGTTAGGTGTAGAAAAATTTGTTTTGGGGAGGGTTATCGCATTTTAAAATGGGTTTTGGGGTATTTAGGCATTAGATGTGAAATTAATGATAAATTGACAATGAGATAATATCATATGTTGTTGGAATATGAATTAGAGTTGAAACACAGTAGTTAATTTTGTTTAATTTGGATTATCGGATTGAATTGAATGAGGGATTTGAATTAAAGAGAGAAAGCCCAATTTGTAAATTAAATGATTAAAGTATAAATCGTTGATGTTTAATGAGGTTAACGATGATTAGAGACTATTTGAACCAGTAATAAATATTGTTTATGATTTGGTTGAGTTTAGAGAGGGAACTATGAAGCTATATATAATGGTTAAAAATGGAGAAAAACAATGTTGGGGAAGATTTTGTATCATCCATACGTTTATCGATTGATCGATGAAACCTAAATTATGGCAGTTCTCGTTGTGCTTTTTTAACTCTAGTTTTGGCGCATGTAGAAGGTTTATTAATTTCTTGTAAATTAAGAGATAATCAACTACCTAGGGAGTTATGGGTAAATATATGATGGATTATAAAGGTGAGAATTGGTGAGAAATTTCATTAACGAATTTAGTGAGATAAATTCATATATATATAAATATGGACCGATTGGGTGACTTCGTGTCCTTTATCCAGTGAATCTATATAAATTATTTAATGGACGTGAAATGTATTAAATTAGAGTCGAGGATTATGGGCTAGTTCTACAGGTGTTAATCATGGGTTAGCTGAATTTATTTTTCAGTATATATATATATATATATATATATATATATATATATATATATATATATATATATATATATATATATATATATATATATATATATATATATATATATATTTGTGTGTGTGTGTGTGTGTGTGTGTGTTATAAATATCGGTGTGCATGATATTTATGTGAAGCCACACCCCTCTAGTGCGATCATCGAAGGTTGCACGATGTGGATGAATCCCCTGGCTAGTGAATGCATGGATACTATAGTCCCCAGGTCATGTTGTCTGATTTTTTATCGTGTAATGTATTTTTGAGGTGAGACGTTTTGGGTATGATTTGGTCTCTCTCTCGGGGAAATATGACCGCCTCCACTACGTTTGTGATATTTTTTCTGCAGTTCGGTGTGACCTAGTCCGACTTGTGGTAACTTAGTGAGAATAAGCATACCTGGTATATAATAGCATTGTAGAGACAAGAATCCAGTGAGTTATTACATGGCATGATGGTTACTATACGCAGCATGTGTGTGATTTTTGTTGTATATTCATACGAATATAATAGAGAAGATAGTTATATACGGGTTAAAAATATAAAGTGTGAATGTATCATTTATATAACTAGTTTGAATGTTATATAATCAATTAAAGTGGAAATGATTAACTAAGTTAGGGTAAACTAAAATAAGGAAGTACCCGGGATAGAATAGGGTGATAGAAAGGCGGTAACAAGACTAGTTAGGTGGGGTAATATAACTAGTTGGGTTAGACGGTAGGCGTTAGGTGTGCACAATAGATGAGGGGTGAGTAATATCTCAAGAGAGTTCAACATCTACTTAAATATGAAAGGTATTAATGCATATTTGTCTGTTGCATATTAATTAGCTAAATATTTATCAAATGGTTTGGGGCTCTGACCTGCTTCAATTTTTTTTAAACATTTTAGGTGAGTAGCTATGGGAACGCCAAGCTTGGTGACTCATTCCAGGGATGCGTAGTTGCAGTATTGTGGAGGCATGTAGGAGTTTGTGTAGACGTTTAAGTTATTAATTCCTAGACGAGGTTTATGACTCAGTAGTTCATTTGGACATGTTTCCCCTTTGTGTTGATACATTATTTCAGCTTTGTATTTTGGACGATGTAGTTGCATTCAGTTTTATTTCCTATAGACTTATGGTTTGGATTTAGTTTTGGAACTGATGGTTTACTTAGTACTCATTATTTATCTATTTATCATGTGGTTAATTCATACTATTTTAATTGTGGGGATGGGATTGGTTAATTATTTATACTCCACATGTTATTATATTAATGAAAGATAAAATTTGACACCGACTTAATTTAGCATAAGAGGTTAGTAATTTAAAATATTTTTGACGGTGATGCTAAGAATGAACCAAATGAGATTCCTCGTTATTAGAATAAAGGACTGATCACCCGTTATTGAAATAGGCGGGCTGTCACATGAGATCCTTGAGAAAATGTATTCCCTTTTCTGACGACTTCTTGAATAACATGCACTTGCATAGCACATGTGGATGTAGGCACCATATTGGGTCGAACCACGTTAATTCCTTCTTTCTTTAGGATCTATTTAGTTGTTATTATTTATCAGCTAAGACTCATAAATCCATATACCAATTTTAGACGATGACAGATTGGCATTGTCTGTGGGTATACGATAAGCCATTTACCATTTCCAACCCATAAACATCATTTTCTTAAACCCATTGATTCGTGTTTATTCAAATACTCGATAGTAATAATGGTAGAAAATCCATAAAGTACTAGCATAAATAAAACTTTTCCACCCTTCACCCCTGTGGGAATGGGGAACATATACATAATTATGATGAGACTAGCCAAAGGTCATGAGGCGATGCAAGAAAGTGTGAAATAATTGATACAGACGCTCCAATCCGGGCAGGGTAGACCCGGAGGAGAACCAATCTCCCTAGTAGAAGATGAACATCTAGACAGGAGGGCATAAATGCTACCTCCTATGCCCTACCGAGAAAGACTACAGGCGTACCATGATCATAGAAAACCCAAGGAGGTTGAGTTTTTGTTTACAATAAACATGAAGCAAGTGTAGGTACTACTAATCACAAGATGAAAAATTATATAGTCTGGGGGATACCTCGCCCCTTAAAACCACTGGATTTGATGATGAATAAACAATCTTTAAAGAGAGGTCGAGTATACTAGAAAGGTTAAGTAGAGGTTATCCATTTGATCATCTAGGTTTGTGAGCAATAAGGGGAAAATGTTACCAAAAGCCTACGAGGTCTATACTACACAAGGAAGAATAAAAAAGGTTTGCCACTAGAGGAATTCAATGTTCAGTTAGACTTGGGACAGTTACACGAGGGTCAACGCAAGTAGAATAGATTTCCAAGATAGAGAGTTTGGTAGAAATCCATGGCCGACTAGACATATTCACCCTAGCCATACCTGGACAAGATGAAACTCCCTAGAAGAGGTTAATTCAGAATTAGGAAAATCGGCTAGAAGAATCACTAAAACTTAAGATCCTTTGCATAGAGGTTTTGTAAAAGGCCCCCCATTCACTGCATCAATTGTGGGTTATCCCACACCCACAAAATTCAAACCATTGGTGGTGACCCCAAAGTATGATATAAATAATGATTCAGTGTTTCACAAAGAACAATATCATGATTTCGTCGATATTTATTCTATTCCGGATGAAAGACGCTATAGAGCATTCTCCAGTATAATCATGGGATACGCACATATCCCGTATAATGGCCTACCATAAGGATAAATTTCAAGATTCTAAAATATGGCCGATCTATTTGTTAATAATTTTTACTTTTGAATAAAGCCCAATAAGAGGGTGGCCCATCTATTGAATGTTTGGCTGAAGGTCAATGAGGAAACTCGAGAGTTCATCACCCGTTTTCAAAATGAGAAACTAGATGTGATCGACTATGATGATAAGACATTTATCACAACCCTAATGGGTGCTTTATTTTTGGGGAAGGTGTATTGAGCACTAGATAAGGAGACACCTAGGATAATGAATGAGTTATTAGATAAGGATGGACAGATTATGAATGCTGAAGAAGACATGGCTTCCAAGGAAGTTAGTAACTCCAAATCTAACACTAGTTAAAAATCGATGAAAAAAGAGCTAAAATATATAAAAGGCAGACAAACCAAGGATATACGATGACTATACTCCACTGATCGTCGATGTCCACTCTATCTTTGAGTAAATTCATGGAAGAAAATGCCTAAAATGGTCGGGGAAACTGAAGGCACCAACAAACAGAAGGGATAGAAGCAAGTGCTATGAGTTTTATAGGGATCACCACCATAACCCTACTAATTGTTTGGCACTGAATAACGAGATATATAATTTAATCAGGAGGGGAAAATTATCAAAGTTCATGGATAGAGGAGGCACAACTGATCACGTGATGAGTAAAAACCTAGGACATAGTTAGAGTCCCCATACATGAAGACTGACGAAAAGAAAAGGTCGAGGGATGATAATTAAGAAGATGATCTAGACCTTAACAAGAGACTCAACAAACATTTACATGAGGTTAAAATTATTTATTTTGGGTGTAACTTTATTATAGGAGGAGATGGTGGAGGTGGAGACGAACCTGTGAAAAGGAAAGGCTACCTCAATGAGGCAAAGGCATGTGCTCATATTAGGTAGATCAACCTGACCCACACTACGACCACTCACCCCAAGAAGTTGAATAAAGTTCACTTAGTGGTTGTCATATCCAAAGAATACTTATCTGGCCTACGTTATCCACATTAAGACCCTCTCGTCATCATAACGATGGTACATGAGGGTAAGGTGGAGAGAATCTCGTTCGACAATGAAAGCTCAACCAGTGTCTTATTTTATAACTTTTTCAAGAATATTAGGTTGAAGGACATCAAACTTGAAGCCTATTTTTTAACACTCATTGGTTTCTCAGGACATAAGGTATATCACTTGGGTATAATTGAATTGGAAGTTCTGATAGCCGCATGGCACCTACCTACCGAAAAGATAAGACCCATTTCTTGGTCTTCGACAAGAATGTCCACTCAACTTATAACATCATATTTAGTAGGGTACGATTAAAGAAATTTAAAGTGGTTCCCTCCACTGTATACATGTTCATGAAGTTCCCCACTCACTATGGGGTAGATTTGGTAAAAGGAAGTTAATCTGAAGCTAGGGAATGCCATTATACCTTAGCTAATAAGGAGGAGAAGAAGAAAATGACCATGACCTAACATATTGACACATTGTATCCTCGGTACGAGGATAAATTGGTTAAGGGGCATGTCATATTGGAGATTGAGTTAATTATCTTGAATAATGAGCACCTAGAGAGGACGACTAAGATTTATTATTTTGCTTAGAGTTACGAGGACATGATGAGGATTTATCCATAGTTCATTTGCCACGAGATAAGCTAGTAAAAAATAAACTATGTATTTTTAGTTAGTAGAAGAACATGGCCATATAGGAAGAAGAGGAGATGTTGTAGAAAGTGAAATTTAAAGAAGACATTATGTACCCAGAATGGCTCTCTAATGTTGTAATAATCAAGAAAAATAATAACTAGTGGTGTATGTATCTCGATTTAACTGACCTAAATAAAATGTGTCCAGAATATCACTATCCCTTACCTAGGATTGACCAGTGAATCGATGTTACTTCAGGACACGAACTGCTCAACTTCATGGATGCTTATTGCTGATACAACCAGATCAAGATGAAATCGGAACATCAGGATAAGAATTCATTTATCGCTAACTGATTTATCGAATACTATAATGTTATTCCTTTTGGACTCAAAAGTTATGAAACGACGCACCATAGGCTGTTAAATAATGTATTCAAGGATCAGATAAGTAAAAATATGGAGGTATACGTTGATGATATTCTCACTAATAGAAGAACGATCGCTAAACACATCAGGGACATAGGACAAACGTTCGACTAGTTGGAGAAATACCCATTGAATCTTGACCCGATAAAATATATGTTCAGGGTCAAAGAATGGATGTTCCTGTACTTTATAGTCAATCATAGGAGCACCGAGGCTAACCCAGATAAATTTGAAGAACTAATCAACAATCAATCCATGATGAACAAAACATAGGTGCAAAGGCTAACTAGACGAGTGACTAAATTAAACAGGTTTATTTCATAAGCTACCAACAAATGCCTACCCTTTTTAAGTTATTGCGAAAGATATTTGAATGAAATGACGAATGTGAGGTCACATTTATTGAAATAAAGAATTATTTGGGGTCTCTACCCCTACTTTCAAGACTTTTCAGGGGAGAGAAAATTTATTTGCACTTGTTCGTATTCGAATCAACAGTTGGCTCGACATTAGTTTGACAAGAAAACAGAGAGCCAAGACCCATTTACCATACCAAAAAAGCATACAGAGGGAAGGATATTCGATACCCAAGGCTATAAAAAATAGTATTGACCTTAATTAAAGCATCTCAAATAATGAAGTTGTACTTTCAGGCTCATACAAATGTTGTCTATTCAGACCCACCTCTTGTCAAGCTGTTTATAAGCCTGAGAAATCAAGAAGACTAATGGATTGAGCCATAAAATTAGGAGAGTATGACATCCTATATGAACCCAGAACATTCACTAAGGTCTAGGACTTATTTTTCCTATAGAGATCCTCAGGCACAAAAGCACATATGAAGAAAATATTAGATTAATAGATCTCGAACTGGGATTGCCTTTAATGGATCATACATGAGCATATCTAGAGCATGAAGTAGTACTAGCAGATATTAAAGACCCAAGAAGTCTTTGATATAAAGTAACAAGGTACGTCATAAAAGTGGGAATCCTATACCAAAGAGGTTTCATCATATAACAGATAAGATATGCGCACTCAAATAAAGTCAATGATTTAATAAAAGGGGTGCATGAGGGTTCTTATATAGCACATTCAGCAGGCAAAGCATTGGAAAGGATAATGGACAAACAAGGGTACTACTGGTAAAATATGAATATGGACTATGCAGACTATTTGAAGAGGTGTGTTAAGTTCTAGAAGTATGCCACTATCCATAAAAGTCCATGGGATTCTCTTACACTCATCACACACCCCGTTCCTATTTTGAATATGGGGAATAGATCTGGTCGAAACTTTACTAAAGATCAGAGGAAGGTTCAAGTACTTGGTCTTTGAAGTGGACTACTCACAAAATGGGTGGAGGTTGAACCTCTAGTTGAGATGTCGTACAAGAAGGTCTTTTATTTTATATGGAAGAATATAATTTTTTATTATGGGATGCCTTCATCAGTAACCATGGAACTCATTTTAATAATCAGGAGTTTGAAGTCTACTGAATATGATCTAAAATACGAAAGCTAAATTATGCACCCGTCCTTCCACAATGTAACGGGAAAATGGAAGTAATAAATAAAATCCTGCTCGACAAAATGAGGAAGGGTCTGGAGGAATCTAAAGGAAATGTGATTAATAAGCTCCAAAGTGTTCTTTGGGCACACAGAACAATGCTAAGAATTCCAAAAGGTGAAACCCCTTATATATTGGCCTTCGGAACGAAAACAATGATCCCTATGGATATTGGTCTGCTAAATCACTATGTCCTAAAATTTATCTTACTAAAGAGTGACCTAATGAGAAAACTAGACCTTGATCTAGTAGAGGAAGATAAAGAACATTCATGACTTCTGCTGGTAGCATACCAATAATGAACTTCTTGCTTTTACAACAAACGAGTAAAATCGAGCCTTTTGAAGGAAGGTGACTATGTACTGAAAAAGGTCATTCAAAAAGGGAATAAGTTGGAGCCTAACTAGCACGGTCCATACATAGTAATTGTTGTGGTTCAATTAGGGACTTATATAATTAAAACACTTGAAGTATAACAATTTAACAATCCTTGGAATGCCGAACACCTAAGAAAATACTATCAGTAGTGGCAAACATGTAATGTATTTTTGTTTATTGTAACCCACTATTAGTAATAAATAAAAGTATGTTAATGAATGTTGTCGTTTTCTTTTACATTTTTTATCGATATGAGGGAGATATGCTAAAACATCTCAAGCACACATGCAACACACCAAGACACAACTTCATATATGACCCTGTCGAGAGGTTATGAACAAGAAGTTTCACTTCGTGTATCATCTCTCCCTAGGGCAAACCAAGAAAAAAACTGTACCAAATTTAAGGAAATTTGTTGCAGCCATATACACGACGAGATCCGACCATAGCTAGATAAACCTAAGGATAGTTCTAAGCATATTCGGTCATCTTAGTTAACTAATGCTGACACTTGGTCGGGACGTTGAGATATATCATTACAACCAGTAAAGGGCGGCAATAAAACCTAATACTAGAAAAATGCAAGTTCATCCAACATTGGTAACTAGAAAGGTAGATCATTAAAGCAACAACCGGACACATGATCATAAGATCAAAATACTAATAGTAACATTTTTAACGCACAACAAGCTCTCACAAACGGGTGAAGAAATTGGAGACAAAAAAGGGAACTTCTTGAATGAAAATTGAAGGGACAAAAAGGGTGGTATATGATGCTTTAGAAGCTTAAACGGTGTCTTTACAATACCCCAAATCTAATGATGATTAGATATACCTGACGATGACTCGCTACTGTGACACCCCGCCTAATTAAATATCGGGCGATCACTGCTTTATTAAATTAAAATCAAGTTGAACAGTTGGTTCATTCTTAGCATCACCGTCGTGAAAATAAATTTTTCCAAATTAACACCCTAATTAATTAAGCTAAGTGTCAAAACCATTTTTCAACATTTCTGACAAATTTTATTTTTAAATGAAAATTATTTATTTAATTAGTAACAACATTTTGAATAAGTAAGAATCATACAACAATTATCCTGGAACATAATCCAATTACTTTAAACATTCAACATCCAAAATCCCAACATTTAAAACTAAATGTAAAACATACATGCTGAATAAATCACAAAGTAATAGTACTAGAAATATCTGAAATACAAATGCCCCAACAAAACAGATAATTAGTGGAAAGGGCGACACATGCCCCAATAACTGAGAATCATAGGAGTGTAATCAAGTAAATGAAATCGTCTAAGCAAGTGGCCTACAACTCCCACCTAAGCTGTAGCACGTTCCTTCCAAGGGATCGTAAGCAAGACGCCCCAGTGGCTGGACACCTGTAATACATACATATATATACAAGAGAGAGAGAGAGAGAGAGAGAGAGAGAGAGAGAGAGAGAGAGAGAGAGAGAGAGAGAGAAACGGGTCAGAACCCGATAGTGTATATGATTTAAAATTTGTTTAGCAAGTATTTAAATTGATACAGGCCAATGCAACAACATATTAGTGCGACACTCTCTTGAGAAATTCTCACCTCTCTTCTAATGTGCACACCTATCGCACTAACCTCCCCAGTGGTCTATCTCATCATATATCACGCTATCTTTCCCAATGATTTACCTTATCTTAGGTTATTCGCAGGATTCAAAATTTAACGATTCAATTGTTTGAAAATAATATTTCAATTAGTAACCAAAGTTCTCATTTTAACTTTATTAATCAATAAAGTTTTCCAGTGTCATTTTATACTTTCTCAAAACAAGTATTTACAATTTGAGTCATCAACCATGTCCTACATATCAAATCACAGTAGGCAGTTCCAGATTTCAGAATTTCATATATATATTAACTACTCATAAAATATATATATCATAACAACACCCCAAATAAAAACTATGGTGCGGGCATACTCTACTATCCAATCCCCGTATCACTCGTACTAAGGGAAATACAAATTCGGAATCACTCTCGAACTGTATTAACACATACTCAAACAATATTGAGGAGAAGCATAGATTCCAAGTCTCTAAGAGGATGGCATATATCTGCGTCTCTTAGTACCGTCTGAAATATCACTGCGATAGCCCGTACCAAGGATACTTATACACAAACAATATGAGGCGAATCATAGATTCCAAGTCTCTAAGAGGAAAGAACATACCCGCATCTCTTAGGACCGTCTGAACTATCATTCCGATAGCCTGTACCAAGGATATCTATCTTTTAGGGTATGAGTCAATATCCCCTATAAAGGTCCCATCGAGATAAGACTGTCCCAGCGCGGAAACCTCAGGGATAGCAAGTAGCGTGGGCATGATTTTCACACATAGATAGTATGTGCGTACACAATCATATAACTATACTAATATTACCATATCAATAATGGGTATATTCTCAAATCCCATAGTTACGACTTTTATCCATATTATCATATTTTAGTAAACACTTATAACAGTTTGTTTCTAACCTTGATTCGGTATTATTCCAACGTACCACACAACTCTCATGGCTTTATTCTCCAAATTATAAAATTCAGTAAGTATACACATTTTTCCCAAAGTAACTCCCTTACGTGTCTCTTTCTTTAAATCATAAATTCACCGACCCTTATGTAATTATCCCAAAATATAATCTTTGCCCGACATCAAGGGTCCAAAAATTTATTCACATGTCATACTGGTCTTCCCTATCTCCCAAAACATTTTATTAAGGATGCCCAAGAATTATTTCACAATAAATTAAACTTAACTAATTTAGAAAGGGAAATAGGAGTCTGCCAGGAGGGGTCGATCGATCGAGGTCTGGGGCTCGATCGATCGAACCTTCGATCGATCGAAGCTCTGGGCTCGATCGATCGATCAAGCAGGTATTGCGATTTCTGCAGTTTTGCAGTTACGGGTTCTAACACATTTCTTCATCCAAATTTAAGTTTTTCATTCCCAAACGTCCAAATATTCATCCTACTAACATTATATCATCATACTAAGTATTTCCAACGTAAAGCATGTGGATTTCTATCACTATACATGGATTAACAGCCCAAAAATTATCATAATTATCAAGAACCCTAGAATTCTCTTAAACATGGTTCTAACAAGTATTTCCAGAAATTGCTTCTTATAAACATCATAATTTTGTGGGTAATTCCTCTACATGGCAAGGGTTTCCAGAATTATCAATTTATCCATCACTACATGCAATTTCCTAACTCATATCTTAGGTTTCTTCCATAAAAACTCATTCTAATTACTCCTACACTAATATGAAAGATGCACCAACGAAATAAGCAAGATAAACACTTGCCTGGGATTTTTGACGTTCTGGTTTGCGGATGATTTTGGTGTGGTTGCGTTCCCCGTCGCGCGATCTACGCGTTGGTGGTGACGGCGGTGCAATCAGAGGTGTTCTTCGCCTAGAACTCCTTGGAGAGCTTCTCCTCTTCCTCCCCAATGGCCGTCATTAGTATTTCATTGTGTTAACCCTTAAAAATGACACTTTCCATATGATATAACCCTATAAAATCCGTAGGTTTAATTACCTATAATTGCGAAATGTCCAAAACGCCCTCCCGGGGTACTAATTTGGCCTAAAAATGTCCCGAGACCCAAACTAAACCCCCGGGTACACTTTTCTGACTATCTCGACCCTTCCGGACGCGTTGGCGTACTCAAACCGACCATACGAACAACTTATAAAATATTCACTTTTATCAATCCACATTTAGTCTCGACACGACACATGCGCGTCCTGATTTAAATTTCCACAATTGTCATTTTACTCACACGTGACAATATTATAAAAATAAATCTCATATATTACTATACTCATCCAGTAATATGCAACAAATAATATATTCCCAATAATTACTAACTCTTGTCACGCTAGTAAATATTTAAAACAACATTTCGGATTAAAAATTAAATTAATTTATCTCAATTAAATTTAATAAATCCTTAAATTTAAAATCCATGAAAATACGGGATATTACATACTTCCCCCCTAATAACGGAATTTCGTCCCGAAATTCGGAATATAAGGCCTACCAGGTAGCACAATTCTGGATATCCTTGTCAGTACGCAAACTATCTACATAGTACGGCGCTCAATCACTATAGCTTTTTCCTTACAACAACATTGTTTTACATTCTCATTGGAGACACTTCACATTGTGCTCCCACCTGACAATATTCACATATGTCACGCCTATACATTATAATTTCCTTATTTCACTATCATTAGGAGGCCGCACCTCGCTACATGACAAATACTCGGATTATTTATATACAAAACTCCCATTCTGAGAAAATTATACGAACATTTGATCACTCTTGCTCGCCTGAAACAGTCGTGGAATTCCACCATAGTTATCGGATATTTTCTCGATCGATCCAAAAATTTTGATTATCTACTCTCCTCTAAACATACGGAAGGAGAATAGTCGAGGTTCTTCCATAACAAAACCTTAATAAGTACCTCGTACGCGACAAATAGGTACGAGTGCTTCTACAAAGCATTCTTGAAATCATTGTACCAAGATTCCAAAATCTCCTTCACGTGGCTCCACTAATCTTTAATCACCATGCGTTTATTCCTTGGATAAGGGTGATACATCCTACTCGAAATGAAATCTTATCTCCGCTGGTTCCTGAAATCCCATATCAAAGGTGGGATTCACCAATCTCATCCTGATTCAGAAATTTATACTGCGCCGGACCATGCACTGGTGCGATCCTTCCTTTCAAAGGAAGTCTGGGGCATACTAGTTAATATTGTAAGCCAGCCCAAAGGAATATCAATCACTTCCTTCTCGGTGACTTAATTCACATGTTCGGGATAAACCCTTGATCTTGTTTTGAGGATGGCAACCCATCCAAGAACTTTACCGACTTTACCAACCTCTTCCAATTTCAGGAATTTTTGATAAACACAAAATTCTTTGGTTGATTCTCCTCTTTCAACCAAACCTTACCTATGGGCAGTGCATGTAGAGACTACTCACTACGTCTCGCTAAACATCGATTCTTCCCTTAAAATGTCTCACATTAAGTGACACGTAATACTCCCCTTCCTTCCTTGGAGTATGCCGAAAGTTCCGGCTCGTGCTCTTCTCTCCACGAAGCGCACTTCTGGATCTCTTATACTATACTAACATCATTACTCTTTGTATGCGCAAGTCGCTCTCACACTTGACTAATAACAACTCCGCTCCGGGTGTGCTTCATAACAATTAAATTCTACTCTATTCAAGGAATACCAATTCTTGAATGGCTTCCCACAGCCTTCCAATCAAGTTAGGGCGTGCTATTCTAATTGCACACTTATGTATGGATTATCTCCCCTCATGTGACGTTTAATCCACTCTATCACTTCCACTTCGTTATACTAGTCCCACAAACATATATTTCACACGTCTATTACCACGTCCCTTCGACTCAGACTATTTCAACTGCAATTAACCGAGATGTCCACATTCTTACAACACCCCGAACGCCCTAGAAGAGCGAACGACGGCTACTCATCTGTAGAATGAACTAAATTAAACGAAATAGAAGGAATAGGGCTTTCAAATTCCATGACAATAAAAGAGGAATAATAATTCTCAACCTTCCTCAGATAAGTACAACAATTTTCCCAAATAGGTACAACAACCAAAATAAATCACTAACGCTCTATTCATCAAAATAATTACAGGTCATCTCTTTTGTATAATATAAAGTTCTTTCCAGATAATCCATGCTAAAAATCATTCCAACTCTTTATTCACCTTGTGTTCTGTACGCGGTTATGACATTTGGGTACTCTCAATCACCCTAGAAATCAAAATTCTTAAATTCTCCTTATCATCGTTCCACCCCTCAACTCGTGGGGATAACTTCCAATGCTTTCCTACCACAAAAATCCGTCTCCAATGACCTTAAAACAAAATTCAACTTCCAACTTACATACATAATTACTTGATCCCATTTCGACCAGGGTACCGAACTCATGGAATAATGACCAAACGTCTCCCTATTTCCAACCTTACGCTAAGTTTCATGCGTGGGATGTCTCGCAAAGCGAAATCCAAATAAGGAACCCCCCCGATACACTACTACCTAGCATTGTCGATTATCGAAATCCATTAGGTCCTCCGTCCGTAGTATATACCCCTTTATTCCGTCCCTTGACATAAAAGTTACAATTTCTCCCGTAATTATGCTTAACAAAGAACGTTTCACCAATTTCACTATCGTCCCGTATTGGTTGATGGTAATTACATTCTATAAACCTCGGATACATACGATCGAAATTATCTAAATTTCCTTTCCCTAATAATAGGGGTATAAATATTAACTCCCACATCTCTAAAGGATAAATATAACAATGCACTTTTCCTATCACTAAGTCCAGAGTGCTAAACATAATACTGAGTCAAATCTTTTCGCTCAATGGTAAATCCTGATACATACGGAATTATACTAACAAAGTCTATACATACTTTGGCATCGAATATCTCGAGCCCACTATCTCCTCCGAAGTCTCTAGGGTAGATAATATAGGTGCGAGTCCAACCTTCTTACAGGTAAAGCTCGCCACAACAAAACATGCTGTACTAATGCAACTACTCCGATAGCCTTGTAATAAATGCCCACTATCATACTAACCATTTCTATAACGTTTTAACAAATATAATATCATACTCGTGTATCGCATCACTACAACGAGTAACCTCAATAAAGTATAAAACACTGTTAATATACTCATTCATCCTCCGCGAATAGCACTAAAGAAAAATCCCGCTATACTAGGGAAAAATATTCACATAATGGTAACATTTATAATGATATGCATTAAACTCGTCTCACATGCTAATCTAGCAATGAACAAAATATGGTGACTCGCTCGTGTCATATAAGCACGCCGCATCCTCTAAGGATACAACTTATACATCCATCCTGGCAATCGTCTTGACTGCACAAATGGTTTTCGGACGTAACACGTCTGCCCAAACCAAAACAAAAATTATTTTTAATCGTCGTCCTTTACTAGGCACCGTATTCTTGTCCTTTTTCTCACTTTGGAACATATTATCGCGAGCGATCTCACTCCGCACAAAATACCTCAACACTTAATCCACTTATCACCTGTCCTACTAACCAGGTTGGGATTGTCCTTCTCTCGGACTTTAGTAGACTCGATTCCTGTTAGCCATCCCGGTTGTTCCCTTCGCTTTTTAGGCCATAAAGATCATGTTACTATCTATAATAGTACTTACTGAATTTACCATCACTTGGTAAGAATTTAACTATCTGAAGCATTTAAATGGTTTTCCTGATGTGTATCCACATCCTTTTGTGGTGCTATACCACCACCGTTGTATTCAGTCTTATTCTCGACTAAATTCTTCGATTCCTTTAACTTCCCCCATAAAGAAGCGTTATCATCTATATTGACAAAATATGACATTGTCAACCTCTGAATCGGTCGTCCATCAGAATTTCCTCCTCGAGTATTATCAACTATTATTACAAGTTGGTCTCCCACTTGGAGTCGTTTCCTCCACTAGTATCTACCTCTTTCGATACAAAATTTGCTAACGATTAGGATTCATATCCACAATTGGACTTCTGTCATGTCCTCCTGCGATGAGTTGAGAACCACGTTTGCTTCTTATCCTGAACAATTGAGGAAGGAACATACGGTCAACACTGTACCTCAGGTTCTCCTATAGGCATAGCATTCCACTTCTAAAATTGGTGGTTGACTCCAACCATTATAATTTCGTCCCGAAAGCCAAGAAAATTTTCTCTAAATTTTCACTTTCAGTTTTCCACACTCCGTCCTATATTTAAGCCTTTGGATACTTTACCTCCTTTGGTAAACACATACAATTTTCGCATTTCTAAAATTTCCCACTGACAGTCTCTACACATTTTTGTAATACGTTGGGTAAGTTTACCCTCGCACCTCATTTGAATATAACAGCATTTGAAAATCATTGTTGCACCTTAGTCGCCTTTCGAGTCTTGGATTCTCGTACCATAATGGAGGTGACCTCGTCTACGGTCATCATCCTAGGATATATTCCATAATCTCAACTGAGCCCTGCCTCCTGATGTACGCTTAACGGTCCTCTTCTGACATCCGTCATCGCTCGGTATACGCACACATCCGAACGAAATTAGAATACACTAATGTATACACATTATAGCAGGAGAACGAAATCTCATCAAAGGAATCGACAATCCTAAACATAGGGCTCTATAATAAACAAAGCAACGCTGAAAGCATAATAAGCTATACAGATCCTAAGGACACTAGAACCTGATGCTCTGATACCACCTGTGACACCCCGCCTAATTAAATACCGGGCGATCACTCCTTTATTAAAATAAAATCAAGGTGAACAGTTGGTTCATTCTTAGCATCACTGTCGTGAAAATAAATTTTTCCAAATTAACACCCTAATTAATTAAGCTAAGTGTCAAAACCATTTTTCAACATTTCTGAAAATTTTTATTTTTAAAGGAAAATTATTTATTTAATTAGTAACAACATATTCAAAAAGTAAGAATCATACAACAATTATCCTGGAACATAATCCAATTACTTTAAACATTCAACATCCAAAATCCCAACATTTAAAACTAAATGTAAAACATACATACTGAATAAATCACAAAGTAATAGTACTAGAAATATCTGAAATACAAATGTCCCAACAAAACAGATAATTAGTGGAAATGGAGACACATGCCCCAATAACTGAGAATCATAGGAGTGGAATCAAGTAAATGAAATCGTCTAAGAAAGTGGCCTGCAACTCCCACCTAAGCTGTAGCACGTTCCTTCCAAGGGATCCTAAGCAAGACGCCCCTGTGGCTGGGCACCTGTAGTACATACATATATATACAAGAGAGAGAGAGAGAGAGAGAGAGAGAGAGAGAGAGAGAGAGAGAGAGAGAGAGAGAGAGAGAAATAGGTCAGAGCCCGATAGTGTATATGATTTAAAATTTGTTTAGCAAGTATTTAAATTGATACAGGCCAATGCAACAACATATTAGTGTGACACTCTCTTGAGAAATTCTCACCTCTCTTTTAATGTACACACCTATCGCACTAACCTCCCCAGTGGTCTATCTCATCATATATCACGCTATCTTTCCCAATGATTTAACTTATCTTAGGTTATTCGCAGGATTCAAAATTTAACCAAAGGTTTCATTTTAACTTTATTAATCAATAAAGTTTTCCAGTGTCATTTTATACTTTCTCAAAACAAGTATTTATAATTTGAATCATCAACCATGTCCTACATATCAAATCACAGTAGGCAGTTCCAGATTTCAGAATTTCATATATATATTAACTACTCGTAAAATATATATATCATAACAGCACCCCAAATAAAAACTATGGTGCGGGCATACTCTACTATCCAATCCCCGTATCACTCGTAGTAAGGGAAATACAAATTCGGAACCACTCTCGAACTGTATTAACACATACTCAAACAATATTGAGGCGAAGCATAGATTCCAAGTCTCTAAGAGGATGGCATATGTCTGCGTCTCTTAGGACTGTCCGAACTATCACTGTGATAGCTTGTACCAAGGATACCTATACACAAACAATATGAGGCGAAGCATAGATTCCAAGTCTCTAAGAGGAAAGAACATACCGACATCTCTTAGGACCGTTTGAACTATCATTTCGATAGCCTGTACCAAGGATATCTATCTTCTAGGGTACGAGTCAATATCCCCCATAAAGGTCCCATCGAGATAAGACTGTCCCAGCGCGGAAATCTTAGGGATAGCAAGTAGCGTGGGCGTGATTTTCACACATAGATAGTATATGCATACAAAATCATATAACTATACTAATATTACCATATCAATAATGGGTATATTCTCAAATCCCATAGTTACGACTTTTATCCATATTATCATATTTTAGTAAACACTTATAACAGTTCGTTTTTAACCTTGATTCGGTACTATTCCAACGTACCACACAACTCTCATGGCTTTATTCTCCAAATTATAAAATTCAGTAAGTATACACATTTGTCCCAAAGTAAATCCCTTACGTGTCTCTTTCTTTAAATCATAAATTCACTGACCCTTATGTAATTATCCCAAAATATAATCTTTGCCTGACATCAAGGGTCCCAAAATTTATTCACATGTCCTACTGGTCTTCCCTATCTCCCAAAACATTTTATTAAGGATGCCCAAGAATTATTTCACAATAAATTGAACTTAACTAATTTAGAAAGGGAAATATGAGTCTTCCAGGTGCGGTCGATTGATCGAGGTCTGGGGCTCGATCGATCGAACCTTCGATTGATCGAAGCTCTAGGCTCGATCGATCGATCAAGCAGGTATTGCGATTTTTGCAGTTTTGCAGTTACGAGTTCTAACACATTTCTTCATGAAAATTTAAGTTTTTCATTCCCAAACGTCCAAATATTCATCCTACTAACATTATATAATCATACTAAGTATTTCCAACGTAAAGCATGTGGATTTCTATCACTATACATGGATTAACAGCCCAAAAATTATCATAATTATCAAGAACCCTAGAATTCTCTTAAACATGGTTCTAACAAGTATTTCCAGAAATTGCTTCTTATAAACATCATAATTTCATGGGTAATTCCTCTACATGGCAAGGGTTTCCAGAATTATCAATTTATCCATCACTACATGCAATTTCCTAACTCATATCTTAGGTTTCTTCCAAAAAAACTCATTCTAATTACTCCTACACTAATATGAAAGATGCACCAATGAAATAAGCAAGATAAACACTTGACTGGGATTTTCGACGTTCTGGTTTGCGGATGATTTTGGTGTGGTTGCATTCCCCGTCGCGCGATCTACGCGTTGGTGGTGACGGCGGTGGTGCAATCGGAGGTGTTCTTGGCCTAGAACTCCTTGGAGAGCTTCTCCTCTTCCGCCCCAATGGCCGTCATTAGTATTTCATTGTGTTAACCCTAAAAGATGACACTTTCCATCTGATATAACCCTATAAAATCCGTAGGTTTAATTATCCATAATTGCGAAATGTCCAAAACGCCCTCCCGGGGTACTAATTTGTCCTAAAAACACCCCGAGACCCAAACTAAACCCCCGGGTACACTTTTCAGACTATCTCGACCCTTCCAGATGCGTTGGCGCACTCAAAACGACCATACGAACAACTTAGAAAATATTCACTTTTATTAATCCACATTTAGTCCCGACACGACACATGCGCGTCCTGACTTAAATTTCCACAATTGTCATTTTACTCACACGTGACAATATTATAAAAATAAATCTCATATATTACTATACTCATCCAGTAATATGCAAAAAATAATATATTCCCAATAATTACTAACTCTTGTCACGCTAGTAAATATTTAAAACAACATTTCGGATTAAAAATTAAATTAATTTATCTCAATTAAATTTAATAAATCCTTAAATTTAAAAGCCATGAAAATACGGGGTATTACAGCTACCAAGGTGGTTTATTACCATTGTACCCCGGGTTTTCTTTTCTCCCCAAAAATTTCCTTTATTTACAAAAAAATCCATTGAATTTGGAGGACAAAAAGTCCTGATACACCAACTCACTAAGATTTTCAGGCAATCAAGAAACTCTGCCGATCAATTAACAGACAAAGTCTGTCAACCAAATTTCTATTTTTCCTATCAATTTAGCACTTCATCCACTCATTCCACATCCCTAGCCACTCTGAAGATATAATATTCCAGAGAAGATACTACCCTTTGAAGCCATGAATGAAGTCTTAGGGGCTTTTGATATACCATAAATATGGAATATGGAATTAACCAATTGTATTATTGTCACCTGTCATTAGAAGGTGCTTGACATACTCACTAACCTAGTCGAAAAATCATCTATTTGATTGACTGAGTGATATTCCTAGTCGACTGGATAACTAATCACTAAGAAAAGACGTTAATGGTCAAACCCCCCAAGGCGCGTGTGGGTTACATGATGGAATATGGACAACTCCTCTTAAACACATGTGGGTTATCTTACATAGTGTCCCACCCACCACTACACAAAAATCCTATTTTGTCACTTTTAACCCGAATAGGGTTGTCACGATAAAAAACATTGACAAAGAAACACGAAGTTATTGTTAAGTTTTTTATCCTCACACGACCATGATTATAACTCGCCACGGTCGTGTCACGATTAAAAACCTTGACAAGCTTTTCATCACGGTCGTTTCACGAGTTTTGACCCTGACAACAAATAAATGTTGTCACGGTCAAAACCCGTGACATGACCATGACAATAAAACAGAAGTTATAACCCTAATCTAATTGATATCAACCATTTTTTTCCAAACTCTCTCTCTCTCTCTCTCTCTCTCTCTCAAGCATAATCACCATCGCACATCATCACCATAACACATCATCATCATCATCATCATCATCATTATCATAACACATCATCACCATAACCACGCACTCAAATCGCCCAAAAAACCCTTGGTCCCATACTCGTCACTACCCACCTCCCATGCCCGTCTTACATACTTGTTGTTGTTACTTCTCTCAAATCATCGGGGGTGGAGGTAATTGTTTTTTTTAATAATTTGGATATTGACATATTGTTTGGATATCGACGTGTTGTTTGGATATCGACTTGTTGTTTGGATATTGATGTATTGTTTGGATATTAGCATATTGTTTGGATATTGACCTATTGAATATTGGCATACTCTTTTGATAAGAACAATTTAGATTGGCAAATTACATTTCCTTTTTGTTTAATAATATTAATTTGTGAAATTATTTTTTGCCTGGTAATATTTATTTGTGAAATTATTTTTTGTGCGATAATATTAATTTGTGAAATTATTTTTATTTAGATAATTAATATGTCTATTTATGCAGTGTATGATCCTAATCCATTTACATGTTTGAATAGGGTTTTGTATATGATTTGTTAGAAATCCATTTTTCTAGGTATTTAAATGCCCATCTCTCCTTGCAATGTAGACTATTTTGGATAATGCTATAATGAGTCAAATCGTCAAGGTAGAGTTAAGTCAAATCGTGAACTCTCTCTCTCTCTCTCTCTCTCTCTCTCTCTCTCTTTATTTAAAGGTAATTAAGTACCCTCTCATTTGTTTTTCAGATTTATTAATTTATTAGTTTGCACAGTTCATAAATAATAATTTATTATATCTCCATTAATAAACTCCAATTTATATTTGGTTTCATATTGTTGTTTGGGGTTCTTGAATTGTTGTTGACTAGTGAATTTGAACATTTAGATGGGCATTTAATTGGTTGCCCTAGGCATTTATTAAATTTAGGGTTGTGATTCTATCAAATAGTGACATGCGATGTGGGTTGGCCCTAGGCAAATATTTATACATGGAAATTTAAATAAGACAAAAATGAAACATACTTACCATGGAAATATAAATAAGACAGAAATAAAACATACTTACCATGGAAATATAAACTTCATGTGGTGGATAATATAAATTTTAAAACATCAGCTAAAAGTAGGGTCAAATAATATATAGTTATAAGCCTCTTAAGTTATAGATAATGTGCATAGATACTAGCCTTCTGGTTCTTATGCGTATGCATTCAATATCCCTTAGACACATTTGAGAGTCATTACCCCTGTAACGAGATCTCTCGAATTATCCCATTTTGACAATTTAGGACAACATAATTCTGCATAATATTGTATTTATTGGCTTACACTTGTTACTTTTGGGGGAAGGTCTGCTACTGTCTCTTAATGTTCTATGTGCACATACTAGATGATGCGATTTTGAGCGTTATTTCAATTGATAAATTGAAATATCACGAACACTTGTGAATCTATGTTGTGTACTTGTATAACTTTGGGGAGATTCTATTAAATTTTCCTTAGATCGAAACAATGTGGATGAGATGTTAAGTGTACTACATAAGTATGCGAACATGAATGGGATGGAACCACTCACCCTTTAGAGGAGATAGAGGAAATAGGATTCATAATGAATCTTGTGTGAATAATGAAATTAATTTATATTGTTTTTATAATATAATACTGAAAGATGAAATGTCATTCTTGAAGTAAAACATTTATTGGAAAATAAATTTTCACACTTTTATTTGTACTAATCCATGGCTATATGCTTCTTACCCATAATAGGTGATTGTTTGTAGGAGCTGTGATGGGATATCCTCTATACAGAGGGTGGATGTTTGAGATAAATAGACTAGGGGATGTGTTTCATAGAGGTGCTAATGAATTTGTGAAATACGCAAAGAGATGTCGTAATGATGAACAGTTCCCATGTCCGTGTGCTAAGTGCAGGAATGGTAAGGTGTGTGAGTGGAAAATAGATGAACTGCATTTGTTAAGATAAGTTATGTAAGACAGTTATTGGTTGTGGATTTTTCACGGGGAATTTCATGTTCCTTTTGTCCCCAAGCAACCTTCAAACAATCAATAACTTGGATAGATGTACAAGTGCAGGAGGACAATGTAGATCATAATATGATAGAAGACTTAGTTGATGATGTATACGGAGTTCATGAAGCAAAAGAAAATGAGGTCATTGATGATGTACAAGCTTCAGGTGCTTATAAAGATATTGGGACAAACCTTGACGATGACTATCAAATATTGAAATTTAACATGACCTAACAAATGTACCCTGACTGTGGAAAAGATAAAACAACTTTACATGCCATGATTGGTTTCACATATTTGAAGACCCAATATAGTTTACTGGGTAAAAGTGTGGCAGGAATTTTTAATTTGGTGACGGGCTTCCTACCCAAGAAGAATATGCTTCCAATTAGTTATCCAACAATGAAGAACTATTTGAAAGGTTTAGGAATGAAGTATAAATTAATTCATGCTTGTGTGTATGACTGCATAATATATCGAAAGGAGTATAAAAATATCGATCGGTCTCCTGTATGTGATGAACCTAGATATGTGTAATCTATTGACAAGGAAGCCACAGCTCAAAAGTGCCCCAAAAAGTGTTGAAATATTTTCCTGTTGGGCCTAAATTGAAGCGGTTTTTTACAGTTCCAGTGATAGTGGAGGCAATGACTTGGCATTCGAGGGCAGAAGTATGGTATAATCTCACGCGTCATCCTATTGATTCTACATCTTGGAAGAGGATGAATTATGAGTATTGCAATTTTGCTCGAGGACAACATAATATTCGTTTGGCGATATCAACAGATGGTTTCAATCCATTTGGAAATCTAATAACCAATCAAAGTGTATAACCAGTGATCCTTGCACCACTCAACCTGCTTCCTTCAAAATATCTGAAACCTGAATTTTTGATGCTATCTTCGTTGATACCCGTGCTAAAGGTACCAAGTGAGGACATCAATGTCTACTTGGATCCTTTGGTAAAAAAATAAATGAGTTGTGGGAAGAGGGTGTGAAAGCATTGACTCTTTTAAAAAAAAGAGTTTACGCTAGAAGCTTTGTTGATGTGAGCAATTCATGATTTTCCAACTTATGAAACATTATCCGGTTGTCTAGTATATGGTTATTTGGGGTGTCCAATTTATGGAGAAAAGCCCGAATCTCTGCATCTAATCGTTAGTGGAAAAAATATATACCATTTCCATATGAAGTTTTTACCCCCCCCCCCCCCCCAATAGTTTTAGAATTGAGAAAGGTTCCATTTTTTTACGGGTTAGGGTTGAATATAGGCTACCTCTAAGAGAACTTTCAAGTTCAGAAATTATGCCTCTAATATTCTAGGTAATAATCATAAATTGAAGAATGTAAAGCATAAGAAGACCCCAATTCGGGGTGAAATTGAGATATGAAAGGCATGGTCTAGGAGGTGAATTTTATTTGACTTTCCTTATTTGAAGAGTAACCCAGTGCGTCATGTATTGGATGTGATGCATGCGGAGAAGAACATCATGGAACATATTGTGGGAACTTGTGTTGGAGTGAGTAATTCGAAGGATGGAGAAAAAGCATGAAAAGACCTTAAATCATTGAAGCTTAAGACATAAATATTGTTGAAAGAAGATAGTAAGGGAAGGACAATAACTCTCTCTGGTGCGTTTACTTTAATAAGTGAGGAAAGAATGGTGATTTTAGAAACAATGATTAGTTTGGTTTATGATATCATGTTTATTCTTCTAATGTCATTGTATTGTATTCTTCTAGTGCTTTGTTATTATCAGATGGAAGTTTAATGCTTTTATTCATTTGAATTAGATCAGTTTTTGTGAATTTGAATCAAAATTGGTTTGTTCATTAGTGAATATGTTAATTTGGATTTCTACCAGTTTAAGCATTATTTCAAAGTCTGTGACATCACCCTAATTTGAAACAATTTTGAGATTTGTAATAAGTATTCCAATTATTTGAAATAATGCTTAGTTTGGTTTGTGATATGGATTTATATTCTTCTAATGTTGTTAATTTGTATTCTTCTAGTGCTTTATTATTATTGGATGACAGTTTAATACTTTTATTCATTTAGATTTGATCATTTTCTCATATATATTTTTCTACTAATTACAATTTTTGCAGGAAATATCTACATCACGGTGCCAGGGGAGCGGGGGAAAGGAAGTCTCGTTTATCACTAGTCCCCCAAATTGGTCCTAGTTGGGGAGAGTTGTGGAGAAAAATAGGACCTTACAATCTAGGGCCTTGGAGTTGCTGAAAATAATTATTGTCCCTGGTACACGAATGGGAGGAAGGTAACCTAGCCTACGAGTTAACTATGGCCATTTGAAGGGCATTATAGGTACTTTCTCACTATTCTTTTTGTTTTGTATTCATATTTATATTTCATTGTACTTTATAATTTAAATATTAATAACTCACTTTCTTCTTGTTTTGTATTTGTTTTATGGGAACAATTCGGCTTGCCCCAACATTTACGTTACTCCACATTGAAACAGTTAAGAGATCGACGTAAAGCCTAGAAGAAAAATAAGTGCATACGATACTTTGGCCATGATCGGGAGTCCATCTTAGGACCTAGGGACACGGTACCCTCGGAGGAGACAATCTCATTGGCAAGTTGCAATAGTTTGTCGATAATGAGGTCTCAGAGAGGCAATTGTCCTATCATCAATTGGGAAGGTCAAATAGGGTCAAGAAAGTCGACATGCACTAGTCCAGATGTACGTCTTACACCGGGGTGGAGCATAGGATGGTATGTTTTTTTAATGTTATTTCATTTTAGTTTTATTTTATTCTATCTAGTAATAATTATGTACTAATTTACTACTTTTGCATTATATTATTTCAGGAGACAAGGAGTGGTCCTGGGGGTAAGCCACCTAGGCTCTATGCCTATGTGGCAATTCGAACGAAGACATGGAAAAATAAGGAGGTCGCGACTATTATAAGTTCAAATTTTAATTACGTTATAAAAATGAAAATTTATAATCATATAATTTTTTATTAATTTATCTACTATTGTACTTTTTTCTTATTTCAGGAAAAGCTTAAAGAAGTGAACAAATCCCAGAGTGAGGCCAACAAGGCATCTCTAGCTACGAACGCGCTAAGTCAAGTGCTTAGGAGACATCACAAGGGCAGTACTTGATGGGTGAGTGCTTGGGGTGGGGAAGTTGATGCTCACTAGGATTGCATCGAGTAACACTGGACTGGGACACAAGGTGGACGAGTTGATGACCAATAACGCTGAGACGTTTGACAACAGGGAGAGAATAATAAAAAAAATGTTTGTGTATGCTAAGAGTTCTCTTAAAGGCAGGTTGATTGGACCTCAGGAAAGGGAAAAGAAAAAGTGGTGGATAGGGGGGCCACTTTTCTATCTTTCACACCCTCACCCTCACCGATACCCCCTGATCTGCATTACATATTCACCACACCATCCCCATACCTCCCTTTATATCAAGGACATTTTCAATAATTGGTTGGCCTATTGTGTATATTGTAGACACACCGGGTGAAGATATAATAGCTAAGGGGTTTAAGGACCCAAATACACGCTAAGATACTATGTTTAATAATTGTACATTGTAACTGCATGATGCGAGAGTCCATGTCATGTATGTGTACGTGGGAAAAGAGAATGAACCCATGTGGTTAAACGAACAGTTCGTCGTTTGTACTATTGAGGGATATCTCAATTCTTATGTAGTATATCATACCTTCCTCCTTCAAAGTGATAACGAATGAACAATTATTTGTAATAATTTGAGTAGTATTTGTTTATTATGAATATGAATATTGAATTTTGAATGTTTCTTATTGTTTATTGTTTTATAATGATTGAATGAATGTTGAATGCCTTACCTTTTATGAATGAATCAATGTTTCTTAAGAAAATATGTAATATTCGTGCTATAACATGATATAAAATACTACTGGGTAGTGGCTGTGGCTGTGGCTGTGGCCATACTCCCCAACAGTTTTTTTTTGTCCTGTATTGTCATAGACTTTGACCATGACAAGTCCGTAGAAAAGGGAACTTATCACGAACTTTGACCGTGACACATTCATGATAACTTTTTAGTTGTCATGGACATGTCATTGTTAAAGTCAATGACAAGTTTCCTTTATCACATACTTGTTATGGCCAAAGTCCATAACACATTCGTGACAAAAGAAAATGTGTCACGAACTTTGACCATGAGAAGTCCATGATAAAAAAATCGCCATCCATATCACAATTTTTTACCATGACAAGTGAGACTTGTCAATAATTTTTACCGTGGCAAGTCACCAGTTTTTGTGTGGTGCACCCTTTGAGGTGATTATAATTGAATCATCGTTAGTCATATCCTTGAATGTTGAAAATTATAATGAACTGACTCATAAAGGCATTTCACATATCCCCCTACTATCTATTTCCCTCTCCTACAAATAACACATAATACCATATGGGGAAAGACAAGGGAGATTGATATAGAGTCCTTACAAAGAGAAACTATGAAGATCCTTGTGAGATTGTATCCACTTTTCTGTTGACTTCTTGAATAACATGCATTTGCATAACACCTCTGGATTAAGAAGTCTGTCATCTCTCTTTCTCTAACTTAAACCGTTAATCTCTTTATTTATTATTGTTTATCATTAATGTTTATTAGATAAGACTCATAAATCCATATACCAATTTTAGACGATAATAGTTGGGAAACCGTGCGTTTCTTATCATGAAAATAAAAGGAGGCAATCATTGTACACTTTGGTTAAAAGATTTAATGACACTTTTCGAACAGAGCATTCTTTCAGGTTTGGCGATGGGATAACATATTTTTTTACTTTGAGATAATAATGGAGGTGCATGAAGGTTGGGACGGGACGGTGGAAGATGGATTGTGATCAGGTGAGTTGTGGTGGGATTTGGAGCCAGATTGATTAGAAGTTGTGAAAATGGGGAAGAATAGAAGGTGGAACTGGGTGAGATGGTGTGGGATGTAACTGTCAAAATATATGAATTGAGACTCGTTAAGTACCAAAGATAGAAGGAGTTAGTAAGTGAAGGAAAATAATTCAGGGAACAACTTACCTCAATATTGACATTTTTTCTATATTAATTTTATTGACTGTTGATTAGTCACGAATATTGCATATTTGTGCCCACTATCTTTATGCATTCTAGCACTTTTGTGTTCCTTATGCCTATATTTATGCTCGTTAACCCGACAACCTTGGTTTTGGATATATATATATATATATATATATGCTTTGCGGGGCTTAATTGAGCTTTTTTAGGTATTGGAACGCTTAAAGTGAGGATTTATTGCATTTCGGAGAAGTTCCATTGTCAAACTCAAATTCAAGGGCATTTTAGACATTTAACACTTCATCTCTGACTCAGTATAATTCCATAAAAGCGTAGTTCATCAAATTATCTTTGTATGGCCACAAATGGTACGCCATTTGGAGTTTGGATGATCAAGTTATAGCCGATTCCTTTTTGAACCTTTTCACCTCTTTGAAATGACACCAGGAAACACGATACCGGTCGACCAGACCTGAGCCCCGATTGACCAATATTTTAGAAATAATCCTATGAGAAAACCAGGGGACGTGAAACCTGACCCCTGGTCGATCGGCCCCCTGGCCGCGGTTGACCGATCCTACTAGTTTTCCAACACTTCTTTCCTTTTTATTTTTTTATCTTTATTTCTTTTTTAACTTACTATATAAACAGATTTAGTTTTTTTTTCAGGATTTGATGTTGTTCTAATCTCTCTTAGAATCCAGTTCACTGTAGATTATGATTCTTTTGCTGTCGGGGAGATTCTTCTTTGCTTGCCCACTCTCTTATCTTGTCCATAGATTTTTCTTTGCTAAAATAGCCCTATCTAGCTTCCGGTGAACTAGAAGCGGACGCATGAATAGCTGCGTAGAATGATGGATTCTATAACTAGAAATAGTGGGAGGACTTTGCCAAGATAAAGAGTAGTGAAATAAGTTAGAGAAGAAGTTCTTACTTCTTATAAAGAACACGCACATGACAGAGAGCTTAAGGGAGAAAGACTACATCGATAGAAAATTCATTGGGAAGGTTTCTTTTCTTTTTGTTAACAAAGTAGGAAAAAGTCAATCAAAAAGTAACCAAAATCCCAGCCGTATCGGGGGAAGGGGCTCTGTTTGTATAGGCTGCTAGTGGGCAGTTAGAGCTGTGTTAGGGCTTATGTATTTGCCTCGCTCTACCTCCTCTGCTTGGCTTGGCCGCTTTCGCCTTTCTGGCAGGGTGTGCTTAGCTTTAGCTTGTCGCGCTAAAAGAAGTAGCATGCCATCTTTTTATTCTTTTGACTAAAATTAGTCAAACCGCTTGATTTGTTGATCCTCTTTCACGAAAGGAAGTAGGTGTTAAGCTCGGATTCGATGCATCTAGGATTTTAGAGAGGTTTTGTGCCTTGCGTGGGTGCTATCTTTACTGAGGTTTTTCCTTCCCTCATGAGAGAATTCCCTTACTTGGAATCTCAAGCATTCTTCTTCATTTGCACACTTGCTAAAAGATCCATTTTCTTCTTCGATGACATCTTCATTCCCTCCGGGGATTTTCCCATTTAGTATAATCCTCTTCTCATGTGAAAAGGCGTTATATAGTTAATCCAAGTACATAGGTCTGTAACATTGCCATAATGGATGACAATAAGATATGAAATAATAGGTTGGTTCACATCAACTATGATAATCTTGGCAAATTATGTTCCCAAGAGATAGTTAGAGGTCTTCCCCAAATCAAACAAATTTCAAAAATTATATGTGGTCCATGTTAAGAAGGAAAAATTATCAAGGCTCCTCATAAGAAAGTTAAAGAAGTTATATCCACTAAACCTCTATAACTCATCCATATGGACCTAATGGGTCCTTCTCGGACTGTTAGTCTTTACAGCAAAAGTTATGTCCTTGTTATGGTTGATGATTTCACTCGATTTACCTAGGTTTTATTCTTAAAGCATAAATAAAAAACCTTTCAAAAGTTTTTGAAAATCCTAGTTCGTATAGAAAATGAAAAGGACACCCAAGTAGATAGAATTCATAGTGATAGAGGAAGAGAATTTGTAGATTCAGGTATCATAGAATATTGTGACTAAAATGGTTATAAACATGAATTTAGTTCTCCAAAGACACCTCAATAAAATGGAATTGCTGAGGGTAAAAATCGCACTCTTCAGGAAATGGCCCGAGTGATGATTCATGCAAAAAAACTACTAAAATATTTTTAGGTAGAATCCATTCGTACTACCTGCCATATAATCAATCGAGTCTACTTATGGAAGAATAGCAAACAAGCATCCTATGAGATTTAGTATGGAAAGAAACCTAACCTAAAATACTTTAGAACCTTTAGTAGTACGTATTATGTCTGCAAGGATAGATAACATCTATCTAAATTTGAAACCAGAGGTCATAAAACCATCTTTTTAGGATATTCTCCAAACAGTAGAGCCTATCGTGTCTAAAATATTCCTACTAAAACCATGATGGAATCCATTAATGTGGTTGTAAGTGACACTAATGTAGAAAGTAAGACCAAAGAATCAATTATTGTGGATGAGTTCAAAAACATTTTTAACTATGACTCTCCAAAAATAATTAAATCTTTACCAACTGAGAGCCCTGATGTACCTAATTGGGTTTCCAAAGATCATCCTTTAGATAGTGTAGTTGGTAATCTTACTGAGCATGTTCGTACAAGATCTCAACTTCGTAATATTGCTCATTTTGCATGTTTTGTGTCTCTTATTGAGCCCAAAAATGTAAATGAAGCCTTGAATGACACATTGTGGATAAGTGCTATGCAGGAGGAACTTCTTCAATTTGCCATTCATGATGTTTGGTATCTTGTACCCACGCCTGAAAATAAAATGGTTATTGGCACACGTTGGATTTTTAAAAATAAGACTGATGAATATGGGATGATTATTACAAATAAAGCTAGATTAGTTGCCCAGGTCTACTATCAGAATGAAGGAATAGATTTCAAGGAAACCTTTGCTCTTGTCACTCGCCTCAAATATGTTCTCTTACTTTTTGCCATAGCATGTCATTTACATTTCACTCTATATCTAATGGATGTTAAGTCAGCCTTCCTTAATGGAACTTTAACAGAGGAGGCCTATGTAGAAAAACCCAAAGGATTTATTGACTCTCATCACCCAAATTACGTTTATCGTCTTAAGAAAGCTCTTTATGGGTTAAAACAAGTTCCTAGATCTCGGTATGAGCATCTATCCATCTTCCTTTTAGATAATGGATTTAGAAGGAAATTACCAAACCATGTTTGTCAAACATTTTGACAACAACATTACTATTGCTCAAGTGTATGTAAACGATATCATCTTTGGTTCCACTTCCCCTTTAGAAGTTAAAGCCTTCTCGGACATTATGCACAAAGAATTTCAGATGTAACTTATGGGGTAGTTACAATTCTTCTTAGGACTCCAAGTTAAACAAAATCCAGAAGGATTATTTCTATCGTAATCTAAATATTCTTAAGAGATTGTTAAGATGTTTGGCCTAAAACAACTAAAGATGATAGGACTCCTATGAGTACCACTATCAAACTTTCCATAGCTGAGAATGGCAAATCTATTGATACCACCTTGTACCGTAGTATGATAGGAAGCTTACTTTATCATACTACCTCCCATCCTAACATTATGTACTCTGTCTGTGTGTGTTCTTGATATCAAAATAATCCTAAAGAGAGTCACTTTTGTGCGTTAAAAGAATTATCAAATACATCAAAGGCACTCAAAACTTAGGACTTTGGTACACTAAAGATACCTGTAGTACTAAAGTAGATTACACCGATGCTGAATGGGCTGGGTGTATTGATGATAGTAAGAGTATTTCAAGAGCGTGTTACTACATCGGTAATAACTTAGTAGGATGGAGTAGTAAGAAACAAAATTGCACTTGCTTGTCTACTGCAGAATCCGAATATATTGTAGCAGGAAGCTGTTGCTCTCAATTACTTTGGCTGAAACAAATACTAAAAGATTACGGTATCACTGAAGATAAGTTACATCTCTATTGTGACAATCAAAGCGCGATTAGTATTTCTAAAAATCAAGTTCAACACTCTCGTACTAAACATATTAAAATCAGATATCATTTTATACGCGAGTTAATTGAATCTAAGGATTTGGAAATTAATGATCTTCCTACTGAATTATAATTAGCTGATATATTCACTAAACCCTTAGATAATGAGCGTTTTGAATCTTTACGCCAGTTAATTGGCATGATTTTTGCAGAATGATGTTATATATATATTTTTTTGCCCTTTGTCCATTTGAGACAAAAATGGGGGAGAAATTTGAGTCTTCTTGGATATTGCTGTATATTTTCAACTAAAAAGCTTGATCTTAGTTATCTTACTTTCAGGAATCAGTACCATTAGTTTTACAAGATTTTATTAGGGTATTGGTCTGTAATTAGTCGAGTTATGTAATTTTATCTTTGTAGGATATCGGGTAAATAAAAAAATATGTACAGGAATAGGATTTTCTTATTTCTTTTGTATCCCTACGAGTCCTCGTTGACTCAAAGGAGATTTTTCTCATATTTCCAAAGGGGGATATTGAAGCACCCTATATCTTTGACTTACTTAAGTCTATACTATATAGGTGCTCATCTAGTTTGGAAATTGTGACAAAACTTGAGTCCCATCCCTAGTTACCAAAGGAACCTTGGACTCAACATGATTCCTCTATAAGTTCTTAAAAGGTAGCTCACCAACACAACACACTAAGATTGCATACATACATCATATCATGTTATTTTTGGTTATGTATGAGTTAACTCCCTTAATTTAATTTTCGATTATTTTGGGGAATTTTTAAATAGTTTCTAAGATTTGAAAATGATTTTTAGAAATTAATTTGGTTGGCTTAAAAACCTTTGGGGTTGATTTATAATTTATTTTTATGGCATAAATTCTGGTTGGGTAGAGATTGAAAGATCTAGAGAATATTTTGGGTGCAATTTGTATTTCTAAATCTTCAAAAACACACATTTTTCACTCGATCTCAGCCTTACACGTGTTGCGCTTATAACGGACTGATGTGTGTTTTCTCACACCAAGATACTTGAGACTCACTGTGCACCATTGGATCATTTTAATCAAAGATCTTCATGTGTTTTCTTATAATCCCCGTGTTTGATTTTGATCCAATCAAATCGATTTTAAATTCGGTGGCTTAGTAGCCCTTAGATTGACTTCGAATCAATCATGATCGTTTATTTCCCTTCAATCTTCCAGATCCTTCTTCTCTCAGTATAAAAGGAGACTTTGTCTTCAATTTTGTAAATTTTGTTCATTATTTCCTCTAAGAAAAAAGAGAGAGAAGAGAGTAGAGAGAGAGAGAGAGTTCAAAAGTTTTTACAAACCCTAACTTAAACTTCAAACCAAATCCAAACTAGGAAATCTTGTTCTAAGTGTTTATAGTACGTGATTTCATAAGTTTTTCCTCCGCTATCTTATATCTCTTTGCCAACTTAATCATAATGATTAAGTCTCTATTTCTTCATATCGAAATCTGAGATTTGATTTCTGTGATACACATCACGTAGTTATTTGTTAGATTTGATATCTTGTTTCAAAAAATCTATTTTTGTTGGTTGTTTTCAAAATGAATGTTGTTTTCAAACCCAAAACAAATAATACCTTTTCTGATTTCAACTTACTCAAAATGTCAGAATTAGATTTAATTTTGAGATCTTGATTGGGGATTTCACTTTTAGTTAAATATTTTCAAACAAATAAAGTGCATAGGATCTTGGCTAGTTTGTGTAGAAAGATTCCTTCTTGATCTGTGGTTATTTGAAAGATCTAAAGTCTAACTTGTTTAACTAAGCTGATTTTAGAAACCCTTGTATTTTGAGATATCTATTTGTAATTTGATTCTCATATTATTTGTAATTAAGTGTGTGCAAGTTGAATGCATGAGTTTGGAGCCCTACACCACTTACACCTTCACACTACTACACTGAAACGTGTTGGTGTTGAGATACTATGGACTTTTTACTTTTGTGGTGTAGAGGTCATCGTGTATGTTTCCCTAATTGGGTGGGGTTTTACAACGTCAAAATTTCTTGTGTACACTTCCTTTTACTCTCATCCCTTTCTTAAGGTTGTGTTGGTTTATTCTGTTTAACTTTTGATTTTCAAAAATGGTATACCTATAACTGAAATTACTCGTTCATAATTGTTTTACACATCTTGTGTTTAAAATTTGTTTTAAGAAAAGAGTTTCTTCAACAAACTGTTCGAACCCATTTAGATAGTTTAATCTTGTATTAAACGACTTAAGTGGTAGTTTTTCATTAACATCAACACCTATACTTGCATTACCTGGGGGAGGGGTGGAGTATTGAGTTTATACGTATGCATCCTTGTATGCACTTGGGGGTGTATTTCAGCAAGAGGAGAGAGTTATAGCTTATGCATATTGTAAGAGGGTAGTGAGACTGGGGTCTATGAATAACTGGAAAGGGTGAGGCGTGACCTGCTCCATTGAATGTTGCCTTCAAGGTTCTCAAGCACTCGTGGAAAGGCTTCTCGTAGAACCTTCCCTATCTGGTAACAATGGCACTCAAACTGTAATCTACTCCCTATAAGAAGATGATATTCACCACAATAATAGTAACTTTACCCAAGAGAAACTCCTGGAGTGATGGCTGTCAAGTAGAGTGAAGGAACAAAGAACTTAACACTTAGAGAGGGAGCAGGGAGAGAACACTTAGTAGTCTGGAGTGATTTTGACAAAGTAACGGTATGAATTGAGTTATGATGTTTTTTCTTGACCTTGCCCAGGGTTCTTATTTATACTTGGGCACTAGGGCTGAGTTAGCACTTTTTGGGCACCAAAACTGAGGGGGTAGGTGAGAGACAAGGTCTGTAATGTATCTTTTGTCCCTACCTCTGTGTATCCTCATCTCCCATCTGATAGGTGCCAACTGGTGTGAATCAAAGTCGAAAAGCAAATGTGTCCCCATTAGAGGACAAAATGTCTGATTTGGTGGATATCAATTCAAAATGGTAACTTGTTGTACAAACTATGCAAACTTGAGGAGGGGGTTCTAAGACCACCTCCTCTAAAATCTTTATAAACTTGAAGGGGATGTCTCAAGGACCACCTCCTCTAAAACCTTTTGTAAACTTGAGGAAGGAGGACTCAAGGAGAACCTCCTATAAAATCATTTTGTAAAATTGAGGAGAGAGGTTTTAAGTACCTCTTCCTCTAAAATCATTCTTCAAGGTATTCATTTATGGTGAGCAACACTTAGTTGCTCATTTCAATTGTGATTAAGTGTGGATTGTGTGAGGATTAGGTGACTAATAGGGTTTGTTTACTAGTGTTGTCTCAATCTTAAAGTGCTAAGTGGTTGATATTGCTCAACAAACCTTGTTCCTCAGCCGCCAAGCCAAAACACCTAAGAGATCCCATCATGCCTAGTTGAGACCTGCCTGCTCAATTTGGCTACCTGCATAAGAAAGTAACATGTTAGTACCTTTGTGTGAGAAATTGAGTCTTGGGAGAGTGGTCACTCTAAGTGATCCTCTTAACCCGCTAGTTCTATTATGTGGGGCATTCTAATTTCGGGGGCGAGGAGCCTCTCGTAGTAAGCTTCTTCGTTGAGTTGTGTTATCTGAGTTATTTGGGACGAGGGACTTTTTCTAATGAGACTCCTTGGCCAAATTCCAAATTATGAATTCTTGGGCATTTTAGGGCAAGGAGCCCTTTCTGAGGCCCTCCTTGCCGAAACTCTAATTCTGTGAGTTTTTAGACATTTGGGCGAGGAGCCTTTTCTGAGGCCTCCTCGCCCATTTTCAATTTTATGTAAATTTAAGGATTCTGGGGAGAGGAGCCCTTTCTGGGTCCCTCCTCTCCCATTCCTCTTTCTATGAGTATTTAAGGCTTTTGGGGTGAGGATCCCTTTCTGGGGCCCTCCTCGCCCATTTTCATTTTTGTTAACCTTTGAGGGTATTGGGGAAAGGAATCCTTACTGGGGGCCCTCGTCACCCATTTCCATATCAGTGAGCATTCGAGAACCTTGGGCGAGGAGCCCTTTCTGGTCCCTCCTTGCCCATTTCCACTTTTGTTAGCCTTTGAGGGTATTAGGGCGAGGAGCCCTTTCTGGGGCCCTCCTCGCCCAGGTTCTTTGACCTACCAAGTATGTACCCCTCCATATTAGTCCCCTAGTACAAAAATCTATGTGTTGGGCATACCAAAGGTTTTTGTACGCAATGATTCATTTCTGTCTTGGAATTCGAAACATCCATATTGCATTAATTAGGCATGTCACTTCAGCCTACTTTTGGGTCTCGAGGAGGCACGTGTCACTTAGGGAATGCACATCTCATCATTGGGAAATATTTAGTCCCATTTTTTTATTGGCAGTCTGCATGTGTCATAATATGTATAAAAAGTGCCTTTTAAGATCTTCTTCCCTTTTTACTTTACCATTTGTTTTCAAACTCAAAAGTTCTTTAGAGAGAGAAAGAGAGAAAAGGGTTAAAATCCTCCATAGAAATTTTTGTGTTTTTCTTGCTTTTACTCACTCAAATGTCTTTCTCATCTTCTCAAGATCCTATCTTCGTTATCACCACCGCCACTAGTGAGGTTTTAGTGGGTTTCTTTCCCATTTCTGTCACTATTTCTACCATCATGGCCATCGAAACAACCACCGTCACATCGAAGGTTTTAGATTCTGCACTTGGTATGATTAAAACTTCGCTTGTTGAAGTTACTTCTTTGAGGACCTCCTGGCCTACTTCTACGAAGGTAGCAGGGGTTTTTTACCCTATGGCTTCATCTTCGAGGAGGGGTATACCATCCAGGGGTTCCTTGCCTCTTGGGACACCTACTGCTGCTGGGGCTTCCTCGCTTATGGATTTTTCTACTACTATTAGTTCCTCATCTCATATGATGTTTTTGTGAGGAGGATCCCCTCATATGTCAAGGCCACAGGTGCCTCCTCGTCTAGAGGAACCCTCGCCACTGGGCCTTCCTCATCTGAAGGGGAATTTGCCACCACTGGGGCTTCCTCATCTATGGGCCTCCTTGTTACTAGGGATAATTATTCCTCTTTTCCTGTTATTTATTCCAAGTCTCAAAGGCAATATCTTGCCACTCGTCAGAAGAAAGATTTTGGGATTTATCGTTTGGCGCCCTATTTTGGTGGGGAGGATTCGTTTATAACTTCTCTTGCAAACGTTGAGTAGGAGTTTGTATCCAAGATTAATGAGCGACCCCAAGTGGGTCTAGGTGAGTCTTCTGACATTTCCATAGTTCTTCCTAATTCAATACTAAGGGTGCTTGTAGACATAGGCGATTTCCCTCATTCCAGTATTGAGGTCAAAGCATGTGGGGGTGCCACAGAGGAATGTGGTCTCTGGGTGGAACATATTTTGTCCACCCCTGCACACCGTGCTGTTATTCAGAGCCTTGGTCTTCTGACCACTATTAATAGTCTCAAATCTTATTACATTGCCAAACAAGAATGAGCTTTTACTTTGTTGGCCTCTCGCTGGAGCATGGATTCTCACACCTTTGTTACTAGTTGAGGTGAATTTACTATTACTTTAGAAGATATTTGTGAGTTGCCCGCTCTACCCAACTTAGGCAGTCATATCCTTACTCATGGTTTTGAGGATGAGATTGTAGGTGGGTTGCATTTCACTTTGGGTGAGTGCTCGAAGTATGTATCTATCAACTTGACTGGGACCACCAAGGACTCCTTCACTAAATGGCAGAGATATTGGTTCAATGATTTTGAGAAGTTTCCCAAGGGAGAGAGCTCGAGCATGAACTTAAAGAATCAAGAAAGCCCAAAAATCAACTCACCTTCACACTTGGTAGAAATTTGTGTCACCTTTCTAAGTAGGTTTCTTCTCCCTGGGAGGCCCGATGACTCTCCTCGCGAGCTCTTGTTCAAGATTGTTGTTAGACTTTCTAGATGGAGGGCAGTCCACACTCACAGCTTTGACTTTAGGCTCTTTTTATAGTTGGCTAGATAGGGTCCATGTTTATGTCGAGCGTTCTACTGGTCGCTATGAAACCATTAACTTTGCCAACACCTTTATCATTATGTCTTTCCTTTTTGAGAGATTTACCAACTTTTCTCCAAATTCAAGGGCCTGACATAGTGGGGCTGCTTGCGCTGTAAGGTGGCATAAGAACACCCCTAAAATTTCCCTAGGGTCTTTGACAGATAATATTGACGAGTTTTCTTTTAGGACCTACTGCAAGATGGTTGGAGGTATCTTCTCTTGAAATTCCTTCTCAGTTACTGGGGGCACTTTCTATTGCCCCGCCAATGCAAGGTCTGTTCCTACTTGCCCCCACATTTCTGTTGTCATTATGTTCCTTCCTTCCATTTTTATTTCCCTCCCTAACTTGGGTCAGGGTGTTGAGTTATAACACTCTGAGAGAGTGACAAGGCAATTTGGTTATGACTAGGGGGTCCACACCCCTTCTTATCCTTCAAGCACCACCCCTTTCGAGCTATACCTCAAGGATTTTTCCCACTTCACCTTTGAGGGGGTGGTTAAGAGAGTTGGTAATTTGGTCAATTTATTTATACCTTCTCGAGATTATCTACCTTCCTTCACTCGCTCCTGGTTCACCCTCTAGCACAAGCAGGTTTTGTTGATCCAAAACTCTGTGAGGGATGTTCCTCACGTGACCATATATACAAAGATTCCCAATAATAATAGGTACTTAGGTAAAAGGACCCGAAGGTCAGTGTGTCACTGGAGCACCATCCCTAAGACTCCTCTCGAGCATCTCACTCCTATCTTGGTGAGGCCTTTTCTCGACGAGTCTATTTATTCCAAATAGCCCGAGCCTCAGCCTACTAGACCCAAATCAAAGAGTAAGCCGAGAGATGCTGCATAAAAAAGGAATCATCCTGATGTGGATGTTTCGAGTTTTATACCAGCTACCATTACCCCTATTACCACTATTATTCCCCCTACTATTTCCGCTGCTCCTACTCTCCCCCCCCCCCCTCCCCCTCCAGTTAGAACTAGGGTGAGTAGGAAGAAGAAGAAGATCATTACTAGGACCTCTTCTCCTTTTCATGTGCCAGACCAAGGATCTGACACTGATGACCTTGGAGTAGAGGAGACATATAGGACCGTACGGGAGCAAGGTTATGAGGCCTTTAGGTTATCTACTAGGGGAGTTTATGTTACTTACATTCCTATCAATGAAGGTACTACAACTCATTCCCTCTTACTTTGAGAATATGACTTTCACGAGGCTTAATTTGCTAGGTCCCCTTCTCTATCATTTGAAGAGGAACTAGTCGACTATAGAAGCACTCCCTCCTATGATGGTGACGATTCTTCTTCGAATGAGATGAAAGTTGCTGACCTTTATGATGATCAGCACTTTGATGCTTCTTATTTGTTACTAGTTTCAGAGGATTCTTCTGGTGGGGGTGCCTTAATAGGGTCCCCTTCTACCTCCAGTCCTACAACTGGGCAACTACCCTACGAGTAGACCGCTCGCACTACCAATGTAAGTCTCTTTTCTTAAATTTCTATTATTGTTTTACTTTCTATTTTCTTATACATAATTTAACTATGGCTCGGTTCTCTCTTCACGGTATTTGTGGGTGTCTCTATTGTCGTGAGTGATCTTGCGCCTTCACTTCCTTCCCGGGGGCCTTTTGTTAGGGCCAGGAATTCCATGCTAGCATCATCTTTGGGCTTATCAAAGGAGGTTTTTTACTTTCCTCCACCCATTCGTTACTTCCTTTACTACTTCCTTTATTATTTCTCCATTCTCATTTCATTTTTTTCAACTCTGGTAGTTGTCTACTATGTTCTCGACATTAGCGCGGACTTGTTTGATATCTTCATTTTCAGTTCAAGTAAATGTTAGCTCCTCTGAGTCCTTTATATTTTGATTGCCATATTCATAAAATACATCTTTTCACGTCTTCTCTCTTTGTGCACGCAGGTGACTGTTTCTCCTACCTGCCTTTCCTCACCTCTCCCTTCCTTTGTGGTGAGAGGTTCCCCTTTTAGGCTGCTTGAGGTACTTTTAACTTGTGTTCTTCATTATATTTCACTACTTTGCCATATTATCTATATCCATAACTATATCATTTATGTGTATGCCTTCCTCTTTTTTTGCATAGAGACTTGCTTCCAGCGCCCCTTATTTTATAGAGGGGGCAGTACTATCCTCAGGAGGCACTGCCCCGGGTATATTGCCTTCAGGGATAATTCCTATCTCCTGAGTTTTCGTGTCTAAGGACCCTAGGCTTCATATCTTTCCTATACCCTCTTGACCCATTTTCACCACTGCATCTAGAGAGCCTGTCATACAGGTTAGCTCCACCTCTCAGGTATTGCTTATTCTGGTTAGGCCTCATTTCTTACTTTGCTTTGCGTTTGATCTTATGATTGTTTTGTCATGACTTAGACCATCACATCTACCACTTATATCCAGTCGATTATCTTCCCCCTTCCCCTTTGGAAGGGTTTTGGGTACGCCTGCATGTGATTCTTTTATCTTTTTGATCCCTGCTTTTATGCTATTGGAATTCCATTTTCATACTTTTTTTTTAATGCTAGTTGGTAGCCACTACCTCTTCTCCACCTGTACCTTCGGTTCCCTTTCTAGTAGTCCCCGCCACATCTGGGGGAGCTCTTGAGATGGCATCTTCTTTAACCAGCCCGACCGAAGTCCCCTTATTTGAGGGGCTTGCCCCTAATTCCATGGAACCGATCTCAGTGGTATGTTTAACTTTTGAAAACTTTAATCGCTATCTTGATTACACCTCTTGCGCATGTAACATATTTTCTCCTAACATACCTGTGGATGTGGTCCCTTTCCTTGTGGGACTTACATTTGAACTCTCAGGTGAATAGTCTACCAGTTTCTATGCTTGAGGATACATTGCCCAGCCCTCCAGCTAGTTCTAGTCTTGCTCCGATCGTCGCAGAGTCTTTAGCAAGAGTGCCGGTGGGGCACTCGTTGGCAAATACTTAATTTTTTGGATCTTTTGAGCTTATATTTTCTATGTAAATACTTGTTGGCCTTTACCTGTTTCCATGTTTGCAGCCTAGCACAATTACTATCCCTTTTACCGCGGATCAGTTAGGGGGAACTACTATGAGTCAGGTATTATGCTGGCATACCTTACTCCATCTTTATTCCCTTTTTCTTGTTTCTTCTACTGCACAAGTAGTCCCACCTTCACATTCACGTTTCCTTATTTTCAGGTCAATGAGGCAGCTATTCCTAGTGCTACGGGACCTATTGTGAGTGCTATATTGTGCACTCCTCGATTATTAAACTGTCATACCTGAGTTCTTTCTGTCTGTTTACGTTGACACCTTTCTCTTATGTTCCTCTTCTTCCCTTTTTTTAGGAAACAGGGATACTAGTATGTCTATTCTTTATCAGCTTGGTGCCCAAGGCAATGTGGTACTCCCCAACCTTGGCGATAACATATTGACTCCCCCGTGTTTTGAGGTAAACTTTCAGTGGTCTTACTTTCAATTCGGACATGAATAACCGCCTCTTGATACTTTTATCCCGTATTACTTATCCCTTGCTACTTTTTTTATTGTGCAGGATTCGATTGATGAACCGGTTGAAGCTACTAGGGAGGCTGACTAGGGTTCCGAGGTAACTGGCGATGCTGGCTCAGATGAGGATTCCTCTGTGCCTCTCTCCGAGCTCGAGTCGCAGAATACAGGTTAGGATGACATAGAGGTGGAGGCTCCTAGTGATTTCATGAGCGCACTGTGGTGTTCAGAGTTCCCCTCCCGATTCCGCGCACAGGAACGGGAAGTGTTGGAGATGATTATGGAGCACTATCCTAAGACCTTCACCTCTTAGAGCGTCCTCAATATTGATAGCCTTACGGTCTTCAACCTTAAGGCCTTAGTTATCCACCTTCATGATTTCCTGTCTACCCCTTCCACTGATGTGACTGCTCGGAGGTTCTCATTGTTTCTCCAGGCTCTTTATGATCTTCAGCGTTTCTATCATTTCCATCTGGATTGGCTTGAAGTTTTAGTTCGGAATTTTCTTAGTACCACATTTAGGAAGATGACGAATCTTCACACTTCCCAGCAGACCAGGGAGCGACATCGTTAGGCTAAGGTCACGTGGATTCGGACTTAGATTCAATTTCTACAGGCTAAACTAGGCAAGCTGTAGGCTGGTGCTGCTAAGGATGAGGCTCGGATAGCTAGGTTAGAGGAGATGCTTATTGAGGAAGCTAGTCTTTCCTATGTAAACTTTCGCTCTCGCCATAATTTGTTTTTCATGTTGTCAAGTGGGTAGATAGTTTAGTTGTTTAGGCTCATTTGTGTATCTTTTTTTCATATGTAAAGGACTTGGACATTATTAATGAAAAAAAAGTATTTTTACAGACTTCTGCCATTTTGCTAATTTGCTTTTATCTCCACCTTGGTGTCTTCTTACCATGGCATGTGTTAATATCTCATATAGTTTTGTGTTATTTTCATTTTATCCGCACGGTACTTGCCTTTTATCTAGGTAAGTAAACTTTTTTTAAAAACTATCCCCTCTAACTGTGGGGGTACTTGCATTTTATCTGGGCAAGTGACATTTTTTTAGAACTATCCCCTCTAATTTTGGGGTACTTGCATTTTATCTGGGAAAGTAACATTTTTAGAACTGTCCCCCATATGTGTAGGGGTACTTGCATTTTATCTGGGTAAGTGATATTTTTAAAATTGTCCCCTCTAACTGTGGGGGTACTTGCATTTTATCTGGGCAAGTAACATTTTCATAACTGTCCCCTCTGACTGTGGGGTACTTGCACTTTATCTGGGCAAGTAATTTTTTTTTATAACTATCCCCTTTAACTGTGGGGTACTTGCGTTTATCTGGGCAAGTAAAAGTTTTAGAACTATCCCCTCTAACTGTAGGGGTACTTGCATTTTATCTAGGCAAGTAACATTTTTTAGAACTGTCCCCTCTAACTATGGGGTACTTACATTTTATCTGGTCAAGTGACATTTTTAGAACTATCCCCTCTAACTATGGGGATACTTGCATTTTATCTGGGCACGTGACATTTTTTTTTGAGAAATTAGAGCGGGGGAATGTAAGTCCCCTTTTCTCTATTATTTATATGAGATGGTGAAATAAGGATTTTTCTTTTAGTACAAAAGCTATGGCTTGCTCTCAAAATGAAGAAGTTTGCTATACATTTTTTTATTATCATGACTTGGAAGACGTCCTATGCTAGTCTAGTGAGAAAATTAAAATCATTTATCTAATATACTTAGAGAGACTTTGCTCAGTATACCTTCCTATCAAGATGGATGTACCCCCAAGTGTAGTGAGCAAAGTTCTCTCTATCTGGGACTCTCTTCTAGTCTTAGTAGAGAGAGTTAAAAAAAAGCATATAATATATATATGTGTGTATATATATATATATATATATATATATATATATATATATATATATTCTGGTTTATCTATCTTATGCCATAAGCAAAAGAATGAGAATCATCATGTAATTCTCAAAAAGAGTTATTATTCATTCTTTGTATCATTTACGAGATTGTATTTCTATTATCATCTTACAAAACAAAAAAAAACACTTATTTAGCACTAGAGCAAGCTGTTCAAACCTTTCAACATAAATGAAAATTTTCCTTTAAAAAAATTAGGCATAATACCTCTTCAACCACATACAGTTGATGGACTGGAGGCACTCACTCTTTGGGTTCGAGATCGGACAATAACCCGACTTGACTACTCCTATGATGACAAAGGGGCCTTCTCAATTTGGTTTGAACTTTGATGATGACGTGCTACGGAGGCGGTGAGTGGATGCTCGGAGGACTAAGTCTCCCACCTAGAACTCCCTAGGCTTGAACAAATTTTCGTAGCCATAGACAGTTGTTGGGTGTAAACTTTGAAGTTTTCCTTCGCCTTGTCTCTATGCTCTTCTAATGCCTACAACTGCACATGCCTTGGGTTAGGGATAAGTCCATTGCTTAGAGGAAATCTGATTGAGGGCACCACCAACTCCATCGATAAGACAACTTCTCTCCTATATACTAGGGAGAACGGGGTGAACCCTGTCGGCTTTCTTTTTGAAGTTTGATAAGCCCATATAACAATGGGAAACTTCTCATCCCATTACCCTGGCATGTCGTTCAGCATTTTCTTCAAGATATTTTTCGGGGTCTTGTTGGTAGCTTCCGCCTGGCCATTACCCTTAGGGTAGAATATGGTTGAGCTATTGTGAATAATTTTTTATTTGTACGTGAGGAGGGCCATCTCCTTGCATACGAACTTCTTACCATTATCTATTAAGATTACCTTGGGTATACCAAACTGGAATATGATATACTCCATTATAAACCGAGTTATCACTTGGTCAGTCACTCTCCTTAAAGGGATGGCTTCTTCCCATTTGGTGTAAAATTATGTAGCCACAATGATAAAATCTTTACTATGAGAGGCTGGGTTGATTTTTTCCACTAGGTCGAATGCCCATGTGTGCACGGGGTAGGGAGACGCGAGGATTTTCAAGCTGACAAAAGGGGCATGTATCATGTTACCGTTCACTTGATAGGCCTTGCAATTATTCACGTAGCCAATGGAATAAATCTACATATCCGGCTAGTAATACCCTAATGTCATCAGCAAGTCGTATAATTTAACACCCCCCATGTGAGAGGGCTAATGAGCCCCTTTCAGCACCTTCTCTATGTCCTCTTTAGCTATGCACCTTAGTTCCTTCTCATTATACCCTTTTTTGTAAAACTCTCATTCCACTAAGTAAATATGGGCTATCCTTTTTCACAAATACATTTCATTCGCCCTCTTTGAGGGCATCTCCCTATCTCTCAGATATGCTATATATTGTTGTCTCTAATCTTCTAAGACCTCTACAATGTTGGCTTCTGTCGACTAGTTAAAATTAACTTGGAATTTTAGGTAAATTTTTTGTAGACTGGGAGCGTCTTCACTCATAGTGGGCCAATAATACCCACACCATTGCAACCGTCGATAGAGAGGATCATGAGTGTCCCCACAATGATTTTGGTTTATTTTTTCCATCCGTTTTTTAGCTTCTTGATATCCGACATACCTAGACAGAAGTCATCTAGGGATCTTAAAGTAGAGTGTTCCCTGCAGCATGTGATAGTTAGCTAACTCCAATATCTTCGTTGTCCCTTCTCTAGTTTTGAGTTACATTACCACTAGGTGTCTCCAGTCTTCTAGCTCGTCACTTAGGAACAAGGATCTTACTGTGGTAGGCATTGTTCTTCATCATACTATGATTTTTGCTTCCGTCTCATCCATGTCTATCTTTTGTGCTATTATAGAAAGTTCGTCGGGATGCATGTTCATTGTTCGTGCATGTCTCTCTATAATTACTTCCAAGAACTATCCCGCCAACCTTTGGATGATCTACCTGTATTGTGCTAAATTGTCATGCTTGAGGGAGAACTCCCCATATTCCTATTTTACTACTAGGTTGGAGTCCCTTCGTATGCACAATACCCTAATTCCTATTCTGAGTGCCTCTAATATCCCCAAGATGAGGGCTTCATACTCATCCACGCTATTTAAGAATTTAAATTTTAACTTGAATTAGAGAGTGATCTTTTCTTTCCTGCTTGATAATATAATACCAGCACCCCATGTCCCTTGATAACTTGAGCTATAAAACTCCATCACCCATTTTTCCATTTCTTCCACAATGCATACTTGAAAATTCTCCCCAGGCAGCTCTTCACTAGGTGGCTCAAAGTTCCCACTTGGAAAATAGGCAGGCAGATCTGCCATTGCCTGATTTTTAATGGATTTGGGCACTATGAATTTCAAATCATACTCTGACAGGATCAAAAACAACCTTATGGCTCATCTCAATAGTACTATTTGCACGAGGAGGTACTTGATGGGGTTGCACTTAGCGATTATATGACCTGTGAAGGCTAACAAATAGTGTCTCAACTTTTAGGTAACAAACATTAAGGCCAAGCAATACCTCTCTACAGTAGTGTATTTAGACTCCATGCTTGAGATCACCCTTGAGAGGTAGTACACTGGCTTTTCCACTCATTCCTTTTCTTGGGCTAAGGGTGCTCCTATGGACCTTTTTGTTGAAGTAAGGTAAAGCAACAGCGGTGCCCTAGCTTCTGGTTGAACCATTGTGGATGGGGAGGACAGAATCTCTTTGATCTTCTCAAAGACCTTCTTCTGCTCATCTCCCCAAATCTATTTGGATTTGTCCTTCAGAAGGGATGTGAACGGATGAGTTACCTCTGCGAGTGCGGGTATGAACCTCCTCAGGTAGGATACCTTTCCTAGGAAGATCTTAAGATGTCTCTGACTCTTGGGGGTGGCATCATTGTTATGGCTTTCATGTTTTCTACGTCTACTTGCACCCCTATCCTATTCACCACGAACCCTAGAAACTTCGGCAGTGACTCCAAAGGCACACTTGAAAGGGTTCATTCGCATCTTATGACTGTAGCACCTATCGAACACTCTCCTAAGGTCTTGTAGATGTTTACTTTATTTTTTGGATTTCACCACTAGATCATCCACATAAAACTTTAATATGTCGTGAAATAGGTCATGAAATATTGCCATCATGGTTCTCTGGTATGTGGCTTCAGCATTCTTCAGTCCAAAGGGCATGACTGTGTAGTGGAAGTTTCCTAGTGTTGTGCAGAAGGCATTCTTCTCCGTGTCTACCAGATCCATCTTAATCTGGTTGTAGCCAACATACCCATATATGAAACTATACATATCATGTTATATGGTAGCCTCGAATAAGCTATCTGTGCTTGGTAGAGGAAATTTATCTTTGAGACATGTCCTGTTCAGGTCGCGGAAGTATACACAACCTGATTTGTCTCTTGTCTTTCTTCACCACTGGGACTATTAATAAAAAGCCATACGGGATGACGGATAGGCTTGATGAATCCCGTAGCTAACAACTTTTCCACCACAGCTTTTATCTTTCAGTTGAGGTGTGCCTTGTAAGTGTAGGTGGCCTGTCTCATTAAAATAGCATTGGAAAGAACATTCAATCTATGGGTTCTCACCTCTGGGTCCATTCCAGTCATCTCTGTACACTTACAAGCAAAGATATCGGTGAACTCTTTGAGAAAGCCAATGAGCTTTTCTTTCTGCTTTCGTCCGTGACACTTAGAGATCAGTATGGGCCTACTTTCATCTCCTTCTTTCCCTGGATTGATCTTGAAAAAAACAAATAACGGTGGTGTGATAATTGATTAAATTAATTCGCAAGTTTCCAAGTAACCCTTATTTAATTAGAGTCTACTTTTAAATCAAATAAATACAGGCCCTAAACATGTAGCTAAATCAACCCATCAAAAATAAAGCATGCAACGCAGTAAATATGCTGAGACACAGATTTCAGGAAAAAAACCCTTTCGGGTAAAACCTTTATTTCACTATGAATATATAAATCACAACTAACAATTATATAGAGAAATTTGCAATGGATCAACGCGCAGCCAACCCATAAAGACATGCAGTCTTGAACTCAGCAAGAGAATACACGCAGCACCCTCCAAGGACTCGCAACCCAAACAACAAAGGAAGAACTGCAGCTCTCCTCAATGGCACACAGCCATAACACTTTGTAGAGACTCCCTCAGCAATAACACGCAGCTCTTGGTTGCAAAGACCTCCCCATAAAGGTTGAACAATAGCAACGCTTGTGTTCTAGAGTTCCAAAAGATTCACACAAGTAATTGGGATTTTTGTGTGTGAATTAAAAAGATGTTTGGCACATCAAAAATCGAAGTCTTGTTGTGTTTGAACTCTTAGAAACGTTTTCTCAAAGACTTAAAAAATACTCCACCGAAAAAGGAATATATATATATATAGGTAATTTGAGTTGGTGGAAAAAATCTCAGCCGATCTGTTCGAGATTATCAAATCCGGATCGATCCGATTTTGATGTCGGATCGGTTTGCTTTTAAAAACACTCTATCGGTTCGACTTCGATCTGGGGTATCCTAGTTTTGGTGCAAACCGGATTGATTCGTTTTTAAAAAGATCGGATCGGTTCATTTTTTTAAAGGATCGGATCGGTCCAGGTTACTAGTAAAAATTTCTTTTTAAAAAAAAAAACTCATTTTGCTTAAAAAAACTTACTTTTTTTTTTTATAAAATCATTTTATAAAAGTTTCTCAATACTAAGTATGAAAGTTTAAGGGACTTAAAAACAAAAATTTACCAAGTTCATTCTCGCAGAGGTTATGATGTTGAAGACACTTTGATATTCGGATCCGTTGATGTATATGCGATCTTGAATTTCTTCAACGGTGTAACGGCGTACAACATACATATTGACAATGGACGAAAATGTCCTTACAAATATCCCCCTATGTCTATGCTGGTACATACATAAAAAAATATCCAAATTATAAACTAATGACCTATACAAATCTACCCTCCCATGAACTCTAAAGATGGAAAGATACAAATGTTTATATCTTCATCGATTGTTCTTCAATCTTCAACAATCATCAAAGCTCAAAGCTTTTCTCATCTCGGTGTGTAACATATTGATCTTCAATCTTCGTACCTAAGCACATGAGACAAAGAAAATACCACGTGACATATCAAGTTTGAAGTGAGATAAACATAGATACCAATTTATGATAAAAACATAAGCTAAATCTCAAAAACTCCCCCAAAATTAAAACTCCCCCATAATATGATAATTCTTTCTCCCCCTTTTTATGATGTCCCCAAATAGAAAAATGAAAAGAATGAATCATGATATGGCCCAAGTGTGACCTCGGCCTAGAGACACCAACCTCGGCCGAGGTGATGGCCGAGATATTGACCGACCCTGGATAAGCCATGGGCCCACGATATCAGCCCTCGGCCTTAGTAAGGTCGGCCCAGGCCGACACTACCATCTACATTTCCAATGGACACTACGCGTATCACAGGCATCAACAGCATTCTCATATACCTGGGTATGGCAACCTCGGACGAGTGTAGGCCGAGGTGACAAGAAGCCTTGGTAATCTTTAACATGGAATCAGTCCAACCTCGGCCGGGGCCGAGGTGACAAGAAACCTTGGTAATCTTCAACATGGAATCAGTCCAACCTCGGCTGGGGCCGACCCCAGCATAATGTCTCGGCTGAGATCAGTCCGAGACTCCCTATGGCACATATTGGATTGAACGAATATCAAGCCTTTACAGCTCGGCCTCTCCCAGGCCGAGGTCATGCACCAATATGGCGGTTGAGCATCTGTTGACATTTGGATAAGGACAGATGGGCACAAATCAGTTGTAATAAGATTATTCTCTACACGCGGGGAGAATATTTCATCATCATTCCTTATATGTGACAGTAACAGGTGGCTTCCCCCTATTGGTGAGGCTAACACACATGTGCATATTACATGCATGGGGGTACACTACACCCCCTAAGTACTATATATATAGAGGTCATCCTCTACCTTGAAGGGATCCAAGATATTAAACCCTAGCTGAAACTCTGTCTAGATACACAGTAGAGAGAGAAAGCTTGAGAGATTGTATCCATGGCCATTAGTGCCTTGTTGCAGTGAGGTTATTCACACACACATAGTGGACGTAGGCCAATTTAGGCTGAACCACTTATATCCTGGTGCTCTCTCCTCTTCTCCTCATCTCATTCTCTTACCTTTTACATAACTATGCTGCCATTGTTGTTCTTAGATTGAGCTTGGAAACACCTTATCTGGTGGTGCTAATTCCAGCATCATCATTTTGGCGCCGTCTGTGGGAACGAGAAGCTATCTCTTCCTCTTCTTCAGCTTAACCTCACCGGAGACTCTGGTGGTGAACCAGGAACCACCCCTTGTGTGGAGTTGTTTCACTATTAAAAGAGGTCCTTTAAGGTATTAAGCTCACTTGCTACTCAAGCTCTTTATTGTTAACACATGGCACCAGAGTTACCACCGCCTCTTCCACCACCTGGTGGAGGCGGGCCTAGTTCTAGCCAGGCACCGCCTCAGTCCGAAATGGTGGAGGTAGCAGCGGCCTTGAAATCTTTAGCTGCAACACAACAAGCCATGAAGGAGCAATTTTCTCAGCTCAGTCAAACTATGATGAGGCCACCTGGAGTCTCACCGGACATGATCACTCCGGCGATAGTTCAGCCTCATCCTGATGCCAGGGGACCACCCCAGGAGCCAATGAAGGACCAGCCTGCACCCCAGCGGAGAAGGGACGTTGCTGACCCTAGGCACTTGTGCCTGGGAAGGCAGGAATGATGACCTAGAAGCTGAAGAAGCCCCAAAAGACTGCTGGGAGCCGTATGAGGTGTTAAATAACACTATACGACCCCTTAGGCAGAGTCAAGGATGTGCCGGCCGAAGAGGTGAAGTGGCCCAACAAAGAGGGTCGGCCTTTGATAGGTTGAGTAGAGGGTCAGCCTTCTAGAGACTGGGCCCGATGAATGACCTAAGACAGAGGCTGTCGAGGTCAAGGAGCTCAGCAGGCTCTCAGAGACGGAATAGGCAGGGTCGGCCAGACCAAGGCCGACCCTGTGAAAGAAGAGGCAGGGAACATGAAGAGGTCAACAGCCAACGTATCGCGGTTAGGGAACCCTTTGTCCATCGCAGGGAGGTGGCAGGGGATAACCTCGGCCAAGTTGATGACAGAAGACCCTGGAATGATTCTATCCAATGCCTTGAGGAGAAGATAGGAGATCTGATTAAAAGCAGGGACCCATTACAAATGGGTTACTCAGAGGGATCCCCATTTGTGGCTAGGATAGTGGGGTTCCCAACCCCAGCCAAGTTCAAGCCTCCTACAGTGACTCCCAAGTATGATGGAAGCACTAACCCTGTACACCATATCGAGATGTACCAGTCGGCAGCAGACATTTACTCGATACCCGATGAGATGAAGTGTAGGGCCTTCTCAGGGACCTTGACAGGGGCAGCGCACAGTTGGTTCACCTCCCTTCCGAAGAACTCAATTGAGAACTTCAAAGGGTTGGCTGATCAGTTCATCCATAACTTCTGCTTTGGGGTAAGACCTCAAAAGAAGACTACCCACCTACTGTATGTCAAACAGGCCAAGGGTGAGAGCCTAAGAGACTACATAGCAAGATTCAACAAAGAGAAATTGGAGGTGGAAGATTATGAAGAGAGCATAGCCATGACCGCCCTTATAGGAGGCCTACAGAAGGGGAAGCTATTGTAGAAATTGGTGGAAGACCCCCCTAGGTCTATGGCGGAGATGCTAGCAACCGCAGGGAAAATGATGAATGTGGAAGAGGCAATGGCCGCCAAGTGTGAGGAGGAGAACCGCGGTGGCACGGGAAAGTCCCAAGGTAAGAAAGAGGGGAAGAAGAGGTCAGGACATGACAAGTTCGCTCATTAAACTCCTCTGACTGTGAGCTGTGAGCACATCCTCAATGAGATTAAGACTGACCGGACTCTGAGGTGGCCAGAGAAACTGAAGGCCCCGCCACATAAGAGGAACAAAAACCGATGGTGCGAGTTCCATCAGGATCATGGCCATGTCACAGATATATGCTTCACTTTAAAGGATGAGATTGAGAAGATGCTGAAATCTGGAAAGCTGAGGAAGTATGTGGATGGTAAGGCTCCAAAGGGTGGAAGAGATGACCCTAAGAAAACAAAAGATGACAGATGCCGTGAAAATGTCCCGTCCAGAAGGGACGACGATTCAGAAGGAGATGATGAAGACGACCCGGATCATTCGCCAAAGGATGACAACACCCCGGTGAAGAGGGTCGGTATGATCTCCTTTGGTGTTAGCACCATATGTGGGGGATTTGCAGGAGGTGGCTCTGAGGTAGCCGACAGGAAGGCTCACGTAGTAGAGGCCAGGTCATTGGCCAAGCTCAAAGTTGTGAATCTAACGTCTTCTGATAAAGTGAAGAAGAGGAAGAAGGTACACATGGACGCCCTCGTAGTGGGGTTCTCCAGACTCGACTTTAAGGGTATCTTAGCCGCCCATGATGACCCTTTGGTCATAACAACAAGGGTACATGGGTGCGAGGTACGGAGGATCCTCATAGACGGGGGAAGCTCAGCAGACCTGATGTTTTGGCCTTGCTTCAAGAGCCTGGGTCTTAGCAGGGCAAGGCTGGTGCCCTATCATCACCCATTGATAGGCTTCAGTGGCGAAAAGATCCACCCATTGGGCATGTATGAGATGGATGTATGGATGGGGGATGAGTGGCCGAGGAGGCTGACCAAGAAGATAAACTTTTTCGTTATGGACAAAAACGTCTTCTCGGCCTACAACCTCATCATAGGAAGGGTGGCCCTTAAAGAGTTTGAAGTTGTTCCGTCGACGGTCCATCAGATGCTAAAATTCCTGACTTCTTATGGAGTAGGGGAAGTGCTAGGAGACCAGACCACGGTGCGAGAGTGTTACTTCAACTCGGCCGAAGAGAGAGAAGCCCATAAGAGAGCAACCACCACTTACAGCATTGACACTCTTGACCCAAGAGACGAAACAAAATTGAAGAAGGGTGAGGCCGCGGAAGAGGTAGAATCCATCATCATCAATGAGGACGAGCCGGAAAAAACCGTCCAGGTTGGTAAGGCCCTAGAGCCAGGAATTAAGGAAGAGCTGATAAACTTCCTCAAGAGGAGACAGAGTGTCTTCGCATGGAGTCACGTAGACATGCCTGGCATCGCCCCTGAGGTCATGAGCCACAAGCTCAACATGGACGGAGATGCCAAGCCAATCAAGCAGAGACGAAGAGTCTACTCCAGGGAGAAGTACGACATCATCCGGGAAGAAGTAAAAAAATTGGAAGAGGCCGAGCTCGTAAGAGAGGTTACCTATCCAGAGTGGCTCTCAAATGCAGTCATCGTGCCTAAAGCCAATGGGAAGTGGCGAATGTGTGTAGATTTCACTGACCTGAACAGGTCTTGCCCGAAAGACAGTTATCCCTTACCTAGGATAGACCAGATGGTGGACGTAATGGCAGGGCATGAGCTCATGAGCTTCATGAACGCTTATTCAGGCTATAACCAAATCTTCATGGATGCTGAAGACTCTAAGAAGATAGCCTTCATTACTGACAAAGGGACGTACTGCTACAAGGTGATGCCCTTCGATCTGAAAAATGCGGGGTCAACGTATCAACGTCTTGTCAATAAGATGTTCGAAGAGAAAATAGGTAAGACCATGGAGGTATACGTAGACGATATGCTAGCGAAGAGCCTGAAAGCATGTACACACGTAGCGGACCTTGAGAAGACCTTCGATGTCATGGACTCGTACAGAATGAAACTCAACCCAGCAAAGTGTGTCTTCGGAGTAGGAGCTGGGAAGTTCCTGGGATTCATCGTGAATCAAAGGGGGATTGAAGCGAACCCTGAGAAAATCAAGGCATTACTCGACATGAAGACTCCTAAGAGTATCAAGGATGTCCAGAGACTCACGGGAGGAGTGGCTGCCCTTAACAGGTTTATTTCTAGGGCAACGGACAAGTGTCTTCCATTCTTTAAAGTTCCAATAAAGGCCTTCCAATGGGACGAAGAATGTGAAAAATCCTTCAACCAACTCAAGTCCTACTTAGGGTCTCCCTTGTTGATGTCTCGGCCCATCACGGGGGAAAGGTTATTTGTGTATCTGGCAGTCTCTGAATCAGCCATTAGCGCAACCATCATACGGGAAGAGGATGGGGTCCAGAGGCCTGTATACTTCAACAGTAAGGCCCTTCAAGGGTCTGAGAAAAAATTATCCCCGAATGGAGAAGTTGTCTTATGCCCTAATACACACCTCAAGGAAAATGAAGCCTTACTTCCAATCTCACTCCATGGTAGTCCTCACTGACTCCCCACTAAGGCAGGTTCTGCACAAACCTGAGAAGTCCAGAAGATTGATGACTTGGGCCATCGAACTAGGAGAATATGATCTTACCTACCAGCCTAGGACAGCCATCAAGTGGCAGGACTTCGTAGACTTTGTCGCAGAATTCACCTGGGAAGAGGCCGGTAGAATTTTGGAAGAGGCAGAGACACAGAAAGGCTTAGATAACGGCGAAGAGAAGAACCGTAGTGTCTTCCGAGATTCGAAAGAGATGGCACCAAACGTCTTTCGAGATCGGGAAGAGGTCATCTCAGGCAAAACCAGGAGCGGGATAGAAGAGAACGAAGAGGATCGATACCTCTTCAAGAAGGGGGTTATGAGAGAAGGTGTCTTCTCATCAGATACAGACGTCTGGAGACTCTTCGTTGATGGCTCTTCCTGAGACAATGGAAGCGGGGCGGTACTAATACTCTCATCTCCAGATGGCGCCAGCATTGAATACACCTTGAGATTCAACTTCCAGGCCTCAAACAACGAGTTCGAGTATGAGGCCATGATATCAGGTCTCTTATTGGCAACAACTCTTCGAGTAAAGCGACTCCTACTCCATAGCGACTCAAGGCTGGTAGTCAATCAAGTATTGGGGATATACGAGGCCAAAGACGAAAGGATGGCCAAGTACTTAAAGGAGGTAAGAAGGTTGTTAGAATATTTTGAAGAAGCAAAACTGAAGAGAGTGCCTCGACTGAGTAACAATCACGCTGATGCATTGGCAAGGCTGGCCTCAGCAGTGAAGACAGATATGGGAAGGACCATTCTAATCGAGGTCTTAGGAAAGGCAGACATCGAGAAGGACGAGGTATGTATCCCTTGTCACAATGTGAACCTAGGGGACTCATGGATCGACCCACTCGTTAGATACCTAAGAGAGGGAGAGCTGCCTGAGTCCAAGCAAGATGGAGAAAGTTGAGATACAGGGCTGCCAAGTTCTCAATAAAAGGAGACGTCTTGTACAAAAAGGGGTTTCTATTGCCTCTCCTCAGATGTGTGCATCCCATGGAAGTACCCCGGGTCTTACAGGAGGTTCATGACGGTTCTTGCTCTAGCCACATAGGGGGGAGGACCTTAGCTAAGAGGATCATCACTCAGGGATACTGGTGGCCTACCTTGTCTAAGGACGCTGCAGACTATGTGAAGAGGTGCGACAAATGTCAAAGGTTCACCACTATCCCTCATCAACCCCATCAGCCTATGACGTCAATCTCTTCTCCATGGTCATTTACGGTATGGGGAATTGACTTGGTAGGACCTTTGCCAAGAGCTGTCAACAACTATAGATTCTTGATAGTTGCCATTGACTACTTTTCAAAGTGGGTGGAGGCAGAACCGATGATAACAATTACAGAGCAGAAGACCGTCCAGTTCATTTGGAGGAACATCATATGCAGATATGGCCTCCCAAACACGCTCATCTCGGATAATGGGACCCAGTTCAAGAACTCCTCCTTAGAAAAGTATTGCCTAAGAGTGGGGATTAAACAGTTCTTCTCATCTCCTGGTCGACCTCAGGCAAATGGCCAGACCGAGGTCACAAACAGAGCCATCTTAGACGGAATCAAGAAGAGGTTAGAAGATGCGAAGGGGAGATGGACATAAGAGGTCTACGCTGTGTTATGGGCCTACAGAACCACGGCAAGGACACCAACAGGAGAAACCCCATTCATGCTAGCACATGGCTCAGAGGCCGTCATACCAACGGAAGTAGGACTACCAACTCATCGGATTCAGACCTACGACCCAGATAGCAATGGGGAAGAGAGGAGGTTAGACCTGGATCTTATCGAAGAAAGAAGAGAAGACGTAGAGGTCAGAAAAGCAGCCTACCAGCAGCGGGCAGCGAAATTCTACAACCAAAGGGTGAAGTCAAGACCCATTGCAGTAGGAGACCTAGTGCTAAAGAAGACCCTACAAAAGACAAATAAGCTACAACCAAACTGGCATGGCCCCTACAAAGTAACAGAAGAGGTTGTGCCTGGCATTTACAGGATAGAAAACCTACAAGGAGAACCTTTCACTAACCCATGGAACGCTGACCACCTAAAGAGATATTACATATGATGTTTCATAGAATTTTATGTAAATGTACCATCTTACTGAGAAGAGGTTATTAATAAAGATCAGTTTCCATAACAGTTCTTGCTTCATTCTTAGACCAGAGATATATTATGGGGATAACATCTTAGGTGATGACCTCAGACCTTCATAACATCACTCGGTGGTGAAGAGGTCTGAGCTCAGACACCTTAGTTAGATTACCTCATACTCTTAACATCATTAATTTGGTGAGATTAATTATGAGTCCAACATCTTAGGTGGTGACCTCAAACCTTCATAACATCATTCGGTGGTGAAGAGGTCTGAGCTCAGACACCTTAGTTAGATTACCTCAGACTCTTAACATCATTAATTTGGTGAGATTAATTATGAGGCTAACATCTTATGTGATGACCTCAGACCTTCATAACATCACTCGGTGGTGAAGAGGTCTGAGCTCAGACGTTTTAGGTGATTACCTCAGACTCTTAACATCATTAATTTGGTGAGATTAATTATGAGGACAACATCTTAGGTGGTGACCTCAGACCTTCATAACATCACTCGGTGGTGAGAGCTTAGTTAGATTACCTCAGACTCTTACCATCATTAATTTGGTGAGATTAATTATGAGGCTAACATCTTAGGTGATGACCTCAGACCTTCATAACATCACTCGGTGGTGAAGAGGTCTGAGCTCAGACATTTTAGGTGATTACCTCAGACTCTTAACATCATTAATTTGGTGAGATTAATTATGAGGCTAACATCTTAGGTGGTGACCTCAGACCTTCATAACATCACTCGGTGGTGAAGAGGTCTGAGCTCAGACACCTTAGTTAGATTACCTCACACTCTTAACATCATTAATTTGGTGAGATTAATTATGAGGCTAACATCTTAGGTGATGACCTCAGACCTTCATAACATCACTCGGTGGTGAAGAGGTATGAGCTCAGACATTTTTGGTGATTACCTCAGACTCTTAACATCATTAATTTGGTGAGATTAATTATGAGGGTAACATCTTAGGTAATGACCTCAGACCTTCATAACATCACTCGGTGGTGAAGAAGTCTGAGCTCAGACACCTTAGTAGATGACCTCAGACCCTTAACATCATTAATTTGGTGAAGTTGGTTATGAGAATAGCATCTTAGGTAATGACCTCAGAGCCTAATAACAATTCAGTGTTGAAGAGGTCTGAGGTCAGAATTATTGACTGAGTATAAACAAGACATCACTACAACAAAATAATAGAAGAGATCACATGGCATTCAATAAAGGGAAGAGATCATATAGCATTCAGAGGCATTGTAACAAATATTCCTTGAATACAAAATACCATGGTGTTACAAGTTACGAGTTACAAGTTACAAGTTACAAGTTACAAATCCTAAAGGTTTGGGGGGGAACATTAACATCCTCGGCCTGATTGGCTTGATCAGCATTAGTAACCTCAGCCACGTCATCAGTCAGGTCTTCCCCTCAGACATCGGTCCCTCCCAGAGTTACAGTATCAGCAGGAGCAGCAGCCTCGTCCTCCACCTCTTGAAGCGCCTGAGCAAACTGAGGGTTAGCAAAGTCGAGACCCACAAAGTCAGAGGCCTTTAGAGTACCGACCTCCCTCTCTCTGACTTTAGCCCATTTGGTATTATCCTTGATACCTCTTTCGAGATATTCAAAACCAAAACCCATGAACTCGTTTGAGGCTTTGTAGTCAGAAATTATTTTGGCCGAGGCATCTTCAAGGGCAGCCTTGACAGCCGAGCTGACCTTCTGCTGCAGAACGTCATCTTTGGCCTTCAGGGCTTTGGTATGATCTTTGACGAGCAGAGAAATGTCTTTCTTCAACCCCTTAACCTTATTTTCAAAGTTCTGCAGCTCTGATTTCAGACGGTCGACCTCAGCATTTAGGGCGCTCTGAACCTTCTCGGCCTCTTGCCCCTTCTGGATGAGGGGCAATTTCCTCAGAGTCCAGTTCGATAGGTGGTGCATAGAAGCCACTCCCTGCACATTTAAGGAAGAGGTTAAGCTGGAGAAAAGTCAGATGTTGCATTTATAAAATTTTGACGAGAGATCAAGACGTACCCGAACGGCTCTGTGAAGGCCAAACTCCACCAGTAGTTGTGTATCCAGAGACCTGAAAAAGCGCTTGTCAGCCTTGGTTATTATAGAACCTATGGCGTCAAGGGCCTGCAGACTATGTCCGACAATGCTGTCAGATAACTTCAACTGGTCCAGGCGGGCCGACAGGGCGTCGACCGAGGAGATTGGAATTGCAGCATCAGAGGCCTTCTTCTGTCTCAAGGTCGGCCTCTGATCCTCAGAGGCATAGGCTTCTGGGGCCCTCTTCTTTGAGTCCTAAGATTTGGATGTAGAGGGAGCTGGAGGAGGAGTGTTCAAACCGGCTTTTTTGGCAAGTCTCGCTAAGCTCGGTGCAACCATCTCCCACAGTTCGTCTGTAATGTCTTGTGGTCGCTCTGCAAAAGTTAAAAGATATGGGTTAGAGATCAGATATGAATGAGTTCAGAGGTTAAACTTAAAAAGAAAAATCCTTACCAAAGTTAACAAGGGGACTTCCACCTAGGCCCGTCCCCGAGAGATACTGGGGGGTCGGAAAATGTTCGAACTTAACAAAAAGACCATGTTCCCCTTGGTCTTGCAGGGCTTTCACCTTTTGGATATTCTGAAGACTTAGACCAGGGTCGGCCCTGGCAGACATGGTGACCTTACCCCATTTGAGGGGTATCCTCGGATCAAGTGTGGAAGAGGGAACGCATGGGCCAAATTCCCATGGTCTAGAGGCGAAAAAATAGTGGGGCTTCCAATTATGGTTTGAGGTCTGAGTCACTTCGAGCATTTTCTTCTCAGGCCTCCGAGCTATAAAATGATAGTAGCTCGGATGGTTTTTGGCCGAGGTTGGGACATAACAACCAACGAAGACCTGAACTGGGAGGTCAGAGTGGTGGACTGCCCTCTAGAGGATAATGGCCCCTATGATGACTCTCCAGGCGTTGGGGGACAGCTGTGAGGGATCCAAATTGATATAGGAGAGTATGGATTTGATGATGGGATGAATGGGTAGGCGAAACCCTAACCTAAACATCTGCTCGTACAGGCAGATTTCTCCATCCCGGCCATGATAGGCCCTCTCTTCCCTCATAGGTCTCCTTAATTTTATGGAGGGACTAATGGAATATAAATATCTGAAGCACAGAAGATCCACATCAGTGACCATGCTCTCGATCTCGGTCGCCTCAGAGACATCGACATCGCTTTCAGCATCTTCATCATCATCAAGCTCAACGTCGGCCGGAGTAGATGTAGATGGGTTACTAGCGAATCTCTGAGCGAACTCTGCCCCTGTGACTGCCGACAGGGGGATGGCATCAAGAATGAGTGGCACAGCCACACTCGGCTCAATAATTTTGACCTCTGAAGAAGAGGCTGAGGTGCTTGAGCCATTATGGGATGAGGCTCGGCTGGAGACCTCGGCCTGATCAGGGGCCTGACCAGGACGAGGTGTGAAATCCATGGCTTCCTGAAAAGAGTCCACAGACATAGGTTTTGAGGTAGAAGATTCAGACTCAGACATCGGTATGGGGTCGGCAGGGACCTCTGTCTGATAGAAGAACTCAGGGGGATCAGGATATACCACCTTGAGAGGTGGGGGAAAGATAGGTCTAATAGGAAATTCTTGTAACCTATGAGCCTCCTCTTGGGCCCTTTCTATTTGCCTAATCTTTTCTAGGATCTTCTCTCTAAGAGAGGGGAAATCCTCAAGAAGCTGGTATAAAGGTCTGAGCATCAGAGGACGACCCTAAACTTGGGAATAACTCCTAAAACTACAAACAGGATTGGCTTGTAAAGTAAAGAAATCTAAAGATCAAACTTAGAAGTTTAAATCGAATATTATTCGCCTGAAACTATGGTGCTCGCCGGAAAATGATGAAACTCTCCGAAAAATGCAAACCAAAAACGAGAAAGTACCTGGAAATGAAACGATGAGGGCAAATGAAGAAAATTCACGAAAAAACCAACAATGCCTCTGCAGTAGAGCCTTGATTAGAAGTGCTTTAGAGAGAGAAATTGAAGGAATAAATCGTGCACAAGAGAGAAGAAAGAAAGAAGAAGGAGGGAAAAAGGGTTTTGAAACACTTAAATACATGGGCGCGTTTCCCAGAGCCCATCATTGCCTTGGGAGCCCCAAAGGGCGGCTGACAGCACACTCCTACCAAGTGAGCATGCTCCAACATTGGACAAGTGTCAAACAAGTACTGGTTTGTAAGAAGACAGGCCTCGAATGCGTACTAATCCCCTAGTCACCTTCCCTCATATGTAACTAGGGGCTGGGGGGTGATTGATATGCCCCAAGTGTGACCTCGGCCTAGAGACACCAACCTCGGCCGAGGTGATGGCCGAGATATTGACCGACCCTGGATAAGCCATGGGCCCACGATATCAGCCCTCGGCCTTAGTAAGGTCGGCCCAGGCCAACACTACCACCTACATTTCCAATGGACACTACGCGCATCACAGGCATCAACAGCATTCTCATATACCTGGGTATGGCAACCTCGGCCGAGTGTAGGCCGAGGTGACAAGAAGCCTTGGTAATCTTCAACATGGAATCAGTCCAACCTCGGCTGGGGCCTAGGTGACAAGAAACCTTGGTAATCTTCAACATGGAATCAATCCAACCTCGGCTGGGGCCGACCCCAGCATAATGTCTCGGCTAAGATCATGCCGAGACTCCCTATGACACATATCAGATTGAACAAATATCAAGCCTTTACAGCTCGACCTCTCTCAGGCCGAGGTCATGCACCAATATGGCGGCCGAGCATCTGTTGACATTTGGATAAGGACACATGGACACAAATCAGTTGTGACAAGATTATTCTCTACACGTGGGGAGAATATTTTATCATCATTCCTTACATGTGACAGTGACAGGTGGCTTCCCCCTATTGGTGAGGCTAACACACATGTGCATATTACATGCATGGGGGTACACTACACCCCCTAAGTACTATATATATAGAGGTCATCCTCTACCTTGAAGGGATCCAAGATATTAAACCCTAGCTGAAACTCTGTCTAGATACACAGTAGAGAGAGAAAGCTTGAGAGATTGTATCCATGGTCATTAGTGCCTTGTTGCAGTGAGGTTATTCACACACACACAGTGGACGTAGGCCAATTTAGGCTGAACCACTTATATCCTGCTGCTCTCTCCTCTTCTCCTCGTCTCATTCTCTTACCTTTTACATAACTATGCTTCCATTGTTGTTCTTAGATTGAGCTTGGAAACACCTTATCTGGTGGTGCTAATTCCAGCATCATCAAATCAAATAAGCAAAATCGGGGTGTCACGGTACACAAAACAAGGCATCAAATAATATGGCAAACGTACATCTTGCAAGAAGATGCAAAAACAATTCACAAACTCTTTTTGATTTTTCATTTTTTCATACAAAAATAAGATATATTTGAAAAAAAATATGCTACAGAAATCACACCATAGATTTAGACTCAAACAACCAAGTCATGGAAATGGAATGAATGGGTGTGAACACATTCGATAGGTAAATCAACTCAATCAATCATATGTGCACGATGCATATGTGTACCCCTAACGAATGAGCATCAAAAGTATCATTAGGTGTAAAAGTTTGTTGAATTTAGATGACATCGTCTTACGCAAATCAACAAAATAATGTCAAAGTGATTTCCACACCAAGAACGTCCAAAACTATGTAGCACATTTTCAAGCATTTTAAGGACGTGCAAACCCATTTTAAATTCTCCAACCAAACTCCCTCATGCATATTTCCTTTTAGAGGTGTATAAACTAAATTCTCAAACTTTGAAGAATTGGTGCAAAAACCTAAATGGCCCCTTTTTGGCATGAATACTTTTTATTGCCTTTCAATTTTTTCGGGCTCTTTTAACCTCTTTGGACCCCGAATAATAAAATTCCTCCATTTTTTAGGTCCAATTTAACGGTGGCTTAGTGTTCGCAAAGGCAAAATGAACCTTTCGCAGCCCTTCCCCGTTTTAAAACAAAGCACACAAACTCACAAAATGGTTCTTATATGCACAATTCCCTTCTGAAAATTATCGTGTTTGGTTCGTTTTAAGGACAAGATTGAAGTGAAAACACCCAACCAACATGTGATAAGACACGCACAATAATCAAACAAATCCGTGCATGTGTGCAATAAAGAAAATTATGAGTCAAACATGTAGGAAGAAACACTTAATTACATCTTAATGACTCCAAACATTATAAAGCACAAAGATGACATGATATATTGTCTCAAAACACTATCAAATAGTCACATGAAGAAATGGAATGAAATTGTGACTTGGTCATCCTAAGTGTCTATCCATAAATGGTGCAAGAAAAAATACAAAAATCATTTTGGATTTTCTCAAAATTTTAGCAAAAATAAAATCTTTTTTGTATTTTTCAAAAAAAATTCTAAACAAATATACAAAAGATACACACTAGCAATAGGCATATAATATCATCATGAAAATCATCCTATGCTAGTAAACAAGTCAAACCTCAATCATTAGGTGTAGAGGGATTTTCCAAAGGTGGTGACAACTTATGAAAAACCTCCATCAATTCTTGTGAAGTTTTGACTAAAAACTTAACTTGCTCACCTAAATGTGCAAACTCTCTCATGTAATCTCCAGGAGCATGTAAAGTATCATTTGTGGCTGCATGTGTGTCAGAAACATGTGTGGTAGCAAAACGTGATACATACCCCAACTTAAAATAAAATTCCCTAAGGTGACCTTTCCTCTTGCAATGAGAACAAACATAAATAGGCCTATGATCACCTTTCTCAAAAACACTAGGACACGCTCTCCTAATATGAACGGGACACCTAGGTGGGTTAGGATGAGACACTTGTGAAACTGTCACAAAAGTGGGAACCGGCTCGGGTGCTAATTGGTAAGTAGAAGCACCGTCATGACTTATTCCTAAATTCTCACCTTTACCCTTAAGAACCACGTTTTCGACCTTCTTAAGTGCGTTCTCAAACATGACTTTGACCTCCCTGGCACATTCGAGATCACTCTCGAGTTGAGATACATGTGTCATCAGACTAGACAACGTGTCGGTCAAATCACACTTCTCCTTTATTAAAGCCTCCTTCTCTCTCTCCAAATCTAAAATCCGACGACCTAAATCTCTATTATACTTCTTTGTTTTCAAGGTCTCGGTGTACAAATCTCTAAAAGCTTTTTTGAGCTCACTTTCATCTCCACTCTCCTCCTCGCTTTCTCCCTCACTCGAAGAACACAAATTACTATCATTGCTCTCATGTTCACTCTCGTGAGACAAATTGCGTGTGCTCACACGACAAGAAAAAGAGACAACCATCCCATGTCCAAAACCTTTATCAGACTCATCTCCCTCACTATCACTAAGTGTGGCAGGCATGGCTACTTTCTTCCCTTTCTTTCTAAGCCACGTAGGACACTCAAACGACTTATGCCCCTTACCCCCACATTCAAAACAAGTCACGTTCTCCAAATCTTCATCACACTCCTCATCAGAGTCATTCTCTTTTTCCTTCTCACCGCTTTCTTTGGCCTTTCCTTTCTTTTTATTTTTCTAAAAAAAAATCTTTTTATTGGAAGAATTATTTTTGTTTATGTTGAGAAATTTTTTAAATTTTTTTTGCAAACAAGGCCATATCATTAAAATCAAAGTCTCCCTCTGAATCAGACTCACAAACTTTTTCTTTCTTTTTCTTACAATGAGTCTTTAAATCAATGCCATTATCCTTAGCCTTAATGGTTTGGGGAAACATGTCAATCTCATAGGTTTGAAGATCTCCTACAAGTTCTTACAACTTAAGTGACTTGAAGTTTCCCAAAGAATTCAAAACAGTGACTTTAGGAATAAAGCGTTTTGAGAGAGATCTCAAAATCTTTTTAACGACACGCATGTTATCAATCACCTCACCCAAATTAAAACATGTGTTAACAATGTTCGACAAACGTGCATAAAAATCATCAAAGCATTCAAACTCAGACATGGTGATAGTCTCGAATTGGGTGGCCAAATTTTGTAATTTAGACTCTTTAACAGCGTTCGTACCTTCATGTGTCAATTTTAAAACATCTCAAGTCTCTTTAGACGTGGTGCATGTCATAATTCATCGAAACTCATCAGGAGTGACAGCTCCAGAAATAGCACTAAGACCACGGGAATTAAAATTAGACATTTTATAATCATCTTCGGTCCAGGCTGACACGGATTTTAAAGAGGTGATGTTATTAACATTGACCGTGGGAGGAGTCCATCCGTTTTCACAGAGCAACCAAACACGTTCGTCAATAGCTTTTAAACTAGATTTCATGCGAGCTTTCCAATAGGCATAATTATTTCCATAAAAAATAGGCATCTTATTAAATGAACGTTCCATTGGAAAAATTGCAATTTTTTTCACAAAACTGATTTTAAAAAAATCAGTATCACACGATTTTACGGAAAATAGGAATACGCGATAAATTAGCGTAACTTGCTCTGATACTAATTTGAAAAAACCGAATAACGGCGGTGTGATAATTGATTAAATTAATTCGCAAGTTTCCAAGTAAGCCTTATTTAATTAGAGTCTACTTTTAAATCAAATAAATACAGCCCCTAAACATGTAGCTAAATTAACCCATCTAAAATAAAGCATGCAACGCAGTAAATACGCTGAGACACAGATTTTAGGAAAAAAAACCTATCGGGTAAAACCTTTATTTCACTATGAATATATAAATCACAACTTACAATTATATAGAGAAATTTACAATGGATCAACGCGCAACCAACCCACAAAGACACACAGTCTTGAACTCAGCAAGATAATACACGCAGCACCCTCCAAGGACTCGTAGCCCAAACAACAAAGGAAGAACCGCAGCTCTCCTCAATGACACGCAGCCATAACACTTTGTAGAGAATCCCTCAGCAATAACACACAACTCTCGGTTGCAAAGATCTCCCCACAAAGGGTGAACAATAGCAAAACTTGTGTTCTAGGGTTTCAAAAGATTCAGACAAGTAATTGGGATTTTTGTGTGTGAATTAAAAAGATGTTTGGCACATAAAAAATTGAAGTCTTGTTGTGTTTGAACTCTTAGAAACATTTTCTCAAAGACTTAAAAAATACACCACCGAAAAAGGAATATGTATACGTAATTTGAGTTGCTGGAAAAAATCTCAGCAGATCTGTTCGAGATTATCAAATCCAGATCGGCCTGATTTTGATGCCAGATCGGTCCGATTATCGGATCGGTTCATTTTTAAAAACACTCTATCCGTTCGGCTTCGATCTGGGGTATACTTGTTTTGGTGAAAATCGAATCGATTCGTTTTTAAAAGGACATGATCGGTTCATTTTTGTTTAAAGAATCGGATCGGTCTGGGTTACTAGTAAAAATTTCTTTTTTTAAAAAAAAAAACTCATTTCGCTTAAAAAAAACTTACTTTTTTTTTTATAAAATCATTTTATAAAAGTTTCCCAATACTAAGTATGAAACTTTAAGGGACTTAAAAACAAAACTTTACCAAGTTCATTCTCGCAGAGGTTATGATGTTGAAGACACTTTGATATTCGGATCCGTTGATGTAGATGTGATCTTGAATTTCTTCAACGGTGTAACGATGTACGACATACATATTTACAATTGACAAAAATGTCCTTACAGATCTCTTTTAACTCCTATAGTTGCTCTCGGGGTCCATCGTGCATGCATTCTAGAGCTTCCTCTGGCTCCTCAACGTGCTCAACAATATGTGACTCATCCACCACAAAACATTCTGGTGCCGGGTCGGTGCTCTCATCACAGAACACCACCCGTACAGACTATTATAAGCGGTAGATAACCTTTCCATAAGGTAAAGTCACTTTTTTACAAGTTCGGGGAGGTTTGGTCAATTCCTCCACCTTCCTCTTCCCTTTTACCACGTGGGGAATTACCCTTTCCCCTAAGCGATCATGAACGGATTTCTTTGGTTGATCTACACCCCCTACCACTTTCTTTCCTTTTACCTTTCGTATAGAAATTCTTCTTTCTTCATCCAGTTCAGTGTAAAAATATGCATCTACTAGATGGGCCTCCTCGATGGAGAAAGGCTTTTGAGTCCCTTTGATGACTATCTATGTGCCTCTAATGTTAGCCTTTGCACACTAGTGGTAGGTAGAAGGCACTATGCCATGGGTATGTATCCGTACCCTCCCGATGAGCAGCTAGTAACTGGTAGTGGCATTGAGGATATGGAATTTGATGTAAGAAGTAAAATTACCCAATTTAATTCCTACATTCACGTATCTAATGGATTGCATCCCCACACTATCAAATCTGGAAATCACTAGTGGCACTGGTACCACCTTATCTTAGTCAATTCCTGTCTCATATAATGTATTGATCGGAATAATGTTAATAGATGCTCCTACATACATTAATGCCCTAGGGAATGACACCCCATTTATCTTAGCTGTAACATAGAATGGGCGATTATGAAAATAGGGCACCTGCCTATCTACCTCCGAAAACACTACTTCGAAAGTACATCTCTTAATCAACCTTCCAATCGGACATTGCCAATTTATTGAGGGATCTCCCAGCTACTGCACCCAAAAGATTTCTGGTTATGAGCACCCTAGTGTCATACTTCACTCCTATTTGGTCAAAGAACCACTTGAACTTGGGTTCCTCGTTATGGATTTTCACTCAGAGTCTTGGTCTACTTCGTATGTGTCTGCATTACACACATATATTTCTTTGGATGTACCCCCCCCCCCCCAATCTAGGGCAAGGATGACATCCACCTGGAACTCTATGAGGTTGACCTGTTCGACCTCCTTGCCTTCCTCATTTTCTTGATCTGGGGTGAAGAACCATTCTTCTCGTTTTCTTTGTAACTCACTCTGGTGCTTAATGCTTAAAGTTAACTTCTCCAACCTTTCATATATCTCGTCATCATCTTCCCACTCCATCATCTCGTGGACTGCCTCGCTATCATACGCAACTACCATGTTGGTAGTGCCAAAGTGATGTGCTAGAAGTGGATTTTCATTAACATCCACTGGGGGTATTTTTAAGGTACCATTGGCCACCTGCTCTCCAATGATTCTTCTTAAATAGTAGCAGTCTTGAGTGGAGTGTTTCACCCGGTGATGTAACTCACAATACTTGGGGTTGGCTTTATCTGGTGCTTTTGGATTTTCTTCATTCAGGTTAGGGGGACCTGCTACCCCCTCCCGCACTAGTGTGCGATAACAATCGATAGCTTTCTCTATACTGCAAGGTAGTGGTGGTGGAGCATCTTCTCCAAATTTTCTCTTGTTACCAGGGTTATTGTTCTTGGATCCAGAACCCCCATTCTTTCCTTTGGTATTTCATCCACATAGTTAATTGCTTGTCTCCTCGAGACATTAAATCTTCTGGAAGTAAGGGGTACCTGTGTCCTCCAACCCGAGGTCCTTAGTTTGATTATCATGGACATGTCGATCGTGGCCTTGGTGAATTCCCAAAAGGTTCCATCTCTAGTATAATTGATCAGGTAAAGTTTATATTACTCCAAGAGCATTTCCACACAAAGTTGGATCAGTCTTGCCTCTGCTACCTCCTCGTGGACATCAAGTGCTCTCTCACGAAAGTGCTTAATGTATTTCATTAACTCTTCACTGGGATCTTTCACCTCCTGCGCCAAGTGCCTCAGTGTGAATTCATCATCCGTCACAAAGAAATTTTGGAGGAACTGTCTGTGCATCTTTTCCCAAGTAGGGATGTTATTGGGTTCTAGGTGGGAGTAACACGTGTAGGCCTTCCCTGTGAGGGTCTTGGAGAAATACCTCAACCCCAGGTTCTTATCATTCGTATGTACTCCCAAATATTCAATCAACCTCTTCACATGCTCCCTTGGTTTCTCCCCTTTGCTACTAAATTTGATAAACTTTGGTGGGACATACCCTTTTGGGGATGTTTTCTCATTCACTTCCTGTGGGCATGGGTCTTGCAACTCCTCGTACAGGTGAGAGGCCTCATTTTGAGAGGAGGGCAGCAGCCTCCTCACCTCTTCCATTGTAACAACCTTGGAGGGGGATTCTTCTAGACCCACACTCTTTATTGCGGGTGAGCTTGACAACGTTGGAACTTGCTCCAGCACCACTTGTCGAGGTGGGGATGTTTCTGCCCGAGCCGCCATCGTGGTGACTATCCCTCCAGAGAGGGCTGCTCCTAGTGTTCCGCATTGATACTTCGTCCTTTGTGTGACTTATTTTCTTGATTCGTCTGTCGTTGCGGTCAAACTTCGAGTATCAAAATTCCCTTAAAATCACCTACAAAACTTGTTAAAAATTCAGTATGGTGGTAATTCGGGTATCAATCCAATTTCAAGCGTCGAAACCTTTATCATGAAAATTTGCAATTTTAATTTTTATAAAAAAATAATCTTTTGTGTTTTAATTTTTTTTAGTTTTACAATTAAAAACAATTTCAAGGGAAGAAACGAAAATCTATGCACTTAAAATGACTACGAAAAATTAAAAAGTGATCTAGTTTAGAATTTATGGGAAGAAACAAGAGGTTGGATTACACCGTGTAGTTAATTTAATTTAATGTCATAATTTATTTAATTGAATAATTCGAAACATTATTGAATTTGAAACGTAACTCTCGTTACAATCCTAAATTTAGTTTTATCTTTTTCAGCAATTAAACCAAGAATTATCACCACATATAAAAAAATTAACATCCATACTTGTTATTACAAGTTATCCGCTAAGATCAATTCATAAAAATTTTTACGGATCCTTGAATTGCAGACAAAGAGTTAATACTTGAATTTAACAATAGGACCTATCTTCAAGTCAAATCTAAAAATCAAATATTAATTTTCAACATTAATTTATTTACTTTCGTTACATAAAGTAATGTGTGATTTTTCCCAATTTAATTAGCCTATAACACATCAATGAAAAATTAATTCATCAATTTAAATCTCTCTATGTGCTTCATTCCACCCCTTGAATAGGGTGTTTAACCATACATGATTAAAATTTCAACACAAGCACAATCAAACAAGAAATTAAAGAGAAGAGAAAGAAATATGATATCCAATAGTTCCTCGTGTCAATTGTGTGCATGAACACGCGTCCCAAACCCATCATAAAAACTCAACTGGACTATAAACTAAAATAAAAGACTGAATCTAAAAAAAATTCTAATCCTAAACTAATTATTTTTATTTTTTCTGACTTTTTTTCGTACCCTCTGGAGTCTTTTTTTTTTATTTTCTCTCTCTCCTTTTGTTCTCTGTGTGAGAGTCTTCCTTTTAAATGACTTGCCATCTCCTTTTTTAGAAGCCCACAATTTGGTTGTTCATTGAGAGATTTTTTATGATTTCCAAATGGCTAAGTCAAAATGCTGGCATGGGATAAGATTCCAATTTTTGTGGAGAGAAGAGTCTAGACAGGTGGGTCAAAAATTGGTTCGAATCCGGTTTGAGCAGCTCCGAGTTCTCGCGGGTTGCTCGATTGGGTCAACTCTGTTTGGGTTTGCAGTGGGTTCAGGTCCTCGGTTTGGGGCGTTCAGGATTGGGTAGGTGGGCTTCCGGATTTAGGACGAGGGAACTGGGTTTTGGGGTTGGTTTCATGGGTTTGTGTTGTTCTCCGATTTAGTCGGAAATGGGATGAAGCTAAAGTGGTTCTTGGGTATATGGGTTTAGGAATTTGGTTATGCTGGGATGGGTTTGTTGGTTGTGTGTGTTAATGGTGGGTGATGAGAGAGATGGTGGGTGGAGAAGATGGGGGTGATAGTGTTAGGGTGTGTATGTGTTTAGGTAAGGTAGTATGGGGTGTGTTATGGTGCGTGTGTGTGTGTGTATGTGTGTAGTGGGTTTTGGTGTGGGTGAGTGTGTATTTGTGTTTAAGTGTGTGCTGGTTTGTGAACCTTAAAAAAATGACACTACCTAAAAAAAAAACTAGAACTAAACTAAAAACTTAAAATCTAAAAATAAAATTCTAATATATTACTAAGAAACTTAAAAAGAAAAATAATTAGAAAAAATAAAACTCTATAAAAACTAAAAAACCTAAGTAAATAAAATAAATCTAAAAAATAAAAACGTATAAAAACAAATTCCTAAAAACTAATCCTAAAAACAATAAAACCAAATAAAGATTAAAAACTCATAAAAATAAAAATCAGAATAAAGAAATATAAGAATAGAAAATAAGTCCTAGAAAATTCTAAATAAATCTAAAATAAATCCTACAAACAAAATGACTCAAAATAAAAATGTAGAAAAAAAATAAAGGTACAAACTCGACACGCATGCGCAGGTGACGGGCTGGGCTCGTTTAGGCTTAGGTTTTGTTACGGAAAAAGGTTCGGGGCATCGGAACTCATCGGTGCAAACTCAAACTAGACTTCTGACTTCACGATCTTTTTTATTTCTTCGATGCACACTTTTGACTACCACTGTGTTGTAATTACACCGATTTAACATCATTTAATACTGCGACTGCGTATTGACCTGCAAAATGATAAAATACAAATATAAGGCCAATTTTAATTAAAATGAGTGACTAAAATGCATCTATTCGGGGTATAAAATAGAAACTTTTGGGTACTTATCATACCACCTACGAAAAGAACATTGCTAGTCCTCGAGCAAAAGAAGAGAGAAAACAGAGATAAGTGACCAAAAGTGTGACACTTTCGCAGGCACTGGTGATTGTACTTAGCATGTGCAACAAGCCGTTAAACCTATATGTTTACCTACAGGACGGGTGGTGTCTCGTGAGGGTTTGCAGTGAATATATCCACAAAATTCAAAATTTATTAAAATGCAGTTTCTTATTTTGATGATGAAAAGCTATACAATCCAACTTAGAAGGACATCAAGGAACACCATATTCAACTATCAAAAAAAGATATAAAATTGCTTAATACCAAAAGCCTAATCTTTCTTAAAACTCAGCATGTGTTTATGTAAAACAATCTTAAGTATTGTTAGAGTAATTCTTATATCACCTTTAGAATCAACGCTTTGACTTCATTTCTCAGTGGATATATCTCTCTGAATCGAACTCTCTAAGAAATGGGTAAGTGTATCTCTCTAGTGTGTGAGGAGGTGAGTAAATGTAAACAAGTTCAAAGGTCTCACACACTTAATAAAAAATGATGGATACATGAAAGAAAATTGATCTCATGAACGAATGCTAACCAGTAGGTTGAGAATGTCGAGTTATTCACCATATAATCTTCTCGTTTGCCCGATCACTTTACCAAAGGTGAAAAATGTCACTTATAAAAGGTATGAGGGGATAATGAAATGAAGAAGATGAATGATTGGGATTTTGAGAAGAGTGTGACACACTTTGAATAACTAATGTCTTCATTTTTTTGAATTTTTTATCGCATGATTCTTTTTCCTTTTTTTCTTTTTTTTTCTTTTTCTTTAGTCATTTTTCTATTATTTTTTTTGCAATGCATTTTTCTTTTCATAACGAAAATGAAGAAAATTTACATTGACAATTTCAAACACTCTTTTCTAAAAAACGATGGTAATGATGGGAAATGACATATGGATGGTATATGGGACATATATTGGTAAGGAAAACATGGAATGATGATAGGTGGAGTGAATGGTAAAAATGGTAAGTGTATGATAAAATCGGTTTAGTGCTCGGGACAAACTATAAGACACATGTTTCTTACAACTCGAAAGTGATGTCATTCTCAGCGATTATTCCAAAATTTGAAAAAAAAAAATAATGAGACCATGCAACGAATAAATGTAGTACCCAATGAAAGTTGAGTCACTCGTGGCTCTTAGATACGTAAAAACCCTCAAAAAGATGACAAGCTCAAATCTCTCGGGTTTAAGTCACCACTAGTGATCTTTTAAGGCTCTCTTGAGAATATATAGTTACTCTTCAACTTTTGATTGTAAATGTGATAGTGTAAAAGTGTCGAGTTTTGGAATTCATAGTGCAAATACGCATTTTAAGAGGTATTAATTAATTTAAGGTTAAAAGTGAAATTTTTGGGTCATACACGGGTATTTCGAGATTTTTAAAGGAGAGGTGATAGACATTTCAGGTCATAAAAATTTATTTTTAACTGCATAAAAAGCTTAAAATCACTTGTTTCTGAAAATTTTCAAAAGAGGTAAGATTTTGATAAATATCCCACCTCCAAATAAAAAGAACATCGTCCTCGATGTTTAAAATTATATAGAAATAAAACGCCTAAGGGAGGAAAGATATTACGATAATGAACTTCTTATGACAATGTACCTCATTGTGTAGAGATAAAACCTGAAGAACAAATGTGATACAAAAAGATGTACAAGTCTATAAAGCATGTGAAAATCAGTGGGTGATGTGAAACACCACCCCCAAACAAGATAAGACTCATACTCATAAATAATGAACGATGGGCTACCTCCCGGTAGCGCTAAGTTTAATGTCTACAGCCAGACCGATTGAGAACTCACCCAATAGATAAGCGTTATGAAAGTGAGGGGTGGCAGAAAATTGGGGGTATTATAATCACCCCCAAACAAGACTGAACAATCAGTCTTCATAAATGGGGTCAACAAGGTCAATTTCTTCAATGTGAGAGAGGCCTATCTTTAAGAGAGGCTTCAATCGTTGACCGTTGACATGAAAGAGGCTACAATCCTTAGGATTTTTAACTGTGATGGAACCATAGGGAGTAACAGATTCAATAACAAAAGGGCCAAACCACCTGGTTTTTAACTTCCTGGGAAAGAGATGAAGACGGGAGTTATATAACAAAACATTTTTTGACCAGGGTGGAATTCTTTGCGTAGAATGATTTGATCATGGATCCACTTCATTTTATCCTTGTACTTCTTGGACAAATCATAGGCATCATTCCAAATCTCCTCTAATTCATTAAGTTGCAGCTTTCGATGGATGCCAGCCTCATCGATATCAAAATTAAGGGCTTCGACAACCCAATAAGCAAGATGTTCAAGCTCGATAAGTAAGTGGCATGGTTTACCAAGGATCAAGCGATAAGGAGACATGCCCATTGGAGTCTTAAAAGAAGTAGGGTATACCCACAAAGCATCGTTCAAGCCTACGGAACACTCTTTCTTAATAGGATTAAGTGTTTTTTCTAGGATTTGCTTGATTTCGAGGTTGGAAACTTCAACTTGATCACTAGTCTGAGGGTGGTACGAGAGACCTACCTTATGGGTAACACCATACTTTCGCACGAGAGGTTCAACGACTCGATTATAGAAAATTTTACCCCCATCAATAATGATAGCTTTGGGAGTTCCAAAATGTGTGAAGACATAATAATTAAGAAAAATGACCACAATATGATGGTCATTAGTGCGGTAAGAGATGGATTCTATCCATTTAGAAATGTAATCAACTGCAACGAGAATATATTGGAAACCATGAGATGAGGGAAAATGACCCATGAAATCAATACCCCACACATTGAAGATTTCGACGATGAGAATGGGTATAAGAGGCATCATGTGACGACAAGAGATACGCTCAGATTGTTAGCATTTAGCACAAGCCTAGCAGTAGTGGTGGCCATCTAAAAAAAGAGTGGTCCAGTAGTAACTGCTTTGCAAAATTTTAGTGGCAGTTTTCTTGGAGCTAAAGTGTCCACCATAGGCACCATCGTGACAAAAGGAGAGAATACTCGACTACTCATGGTTAGGAACACAGCGACGAATGACTTGATCAGGGTAACACTTAGAAAGGAATGGATCATCCCAAGAGTAAGATTTCACCTGGGCCATGAACTTAGAACGCTCCTGTTGCGACCAATGATTGGGTAGTTAGTCGGTAACCAGGAAATTAATGATATCAGCATACCAAGGAGAGGTGGAGATAGCAAAAAGTTTCTCATCGGGAAATGTTTTAGAAATAGGGACTGGATCAGATTTAGACGTAACAGTAAGGCAGGAGAGATGGTCGGTAACCAAACTTTCTCACCCTTTCTTATCATAAATTTTGAGGTCAAACTCTTTAAGTAAGAGAATCCACTGTATTAATTGTGGCTTAGAATCATTCTTTTTAAGAAGGTACCTCAGGGCGGCGTGGTCAGTGTAAACGATGATAGGGGAACCGATGAAATATGACCTAAACTTATCGAGTGCGAATGCGACTGCTAGCAACTCCTTTTCGGTGGTCGTGTAATGAAGTTGAGCGTCATGGAGGGTTCTACTAGCATAATAAATGACGTGTTAGGGCTTGTCAACCCTCAGACCAAGTACAACACCTAGAGAAAAATCAGTGGCATCACATATGGGCTCAAAAGGTAAAGACCAATTGGGAGGCTGAATAATAGAAGCAAAAGTGAGCTCGGCCTTAAGGATCTCAAAATAAGTGACACACGCGTTATCAAAGACAAAAGGGAACATCTTTGGATAAAAGGGTGGTTAAAGGTCGATCAATTTTAGAAAAGTCCTTGATGAAATGACGGTAGAAGGCCGCGTGTCCTAAGAAGGAGCGAATGTCCTTAACAGAAATAGGAATGGTAAGCGTGGTAATGAAGTCGACTTTGGCTTTATATACTTCAATACCGTCGCGAGAGACTACGTGACCTAGAACAATTCCCTTTTTTACCATGAAGTGGCATTTTTCCCAATTGAGGACAAATTTGTTTTCTTGACAATGTTTGAGGACCATAGTGAGGTGATAAAGGCATTGTTCGAAGGAAGAACCAAACACATAAAAATCATCCATAAAGATTTCGAGAAAACGTTATACCATGTCACAAAAAATGCTAATCATGCACCGTTGAAAAGTCACGGGTGCATTGCAAAGGCCAAATGGCATGAGAGAGTAGGCAAAAGTACCGAAGGAAATTTGGTTGTATCCTGAATAGCCATCAAGGAAGTAGTAATACGCATGTCCAGTTAAACGTTCGAGCATTTGGTCAATATAGGGAAGAGGAAAATGGTCCTTGCAAGTGACGGTATTTAGCTTTCGATAGTCAATACAAATGCGCCAACCCATTTGCATACGGGTGGGTACAAGTTCATTATCACTATTTTTTATGATGGCGATGTGAATGGGACTGACCCACTGACTATCTGACATAGGGTTGATTATACCAGCATTGAGCAATTTTAAAATGTCAGTGCGCATGACTTCTTTCATAGCAGGGTTGAGTCGATATTGGGGTTCACGAGAAGTTTTGGCGTTCTGCTCCAAATTAATGCGATGACTACAAACATTGGGGTTCACATCGTGAATGTCTAAAATGGTCCATCCTATTCCAATGCTATGCTGAGTAAGAGGGTGGACTAATTGCTCTTCTTGCGCAGGGGTCAAGTCGGAAGCAATGATGACAGGGTGATGGTTGTTGGGGCCAAAGGAAGTATATTTCAACTCGGGAGGTAAGGTCTTAAGATCCAAATCAGTAGGTGGCGCAGGAGTGATAGTGGACTCAGACGCAGAAATAGAGTCCGGAGAACTATCAGTGCATAAAGTGGAGGAATATGATGTGGTAGTGAGTTCATAAGGTGGAACAGGGTGATCCACAGAGTGAAGAGTATCAACATAGAGGGGTTCGAAGGGAGGATCCTAAGAGGAAGTGTCCATCAGGGGAGTGGAATCTAACATGACATTTAGTTAAGAGATGGAAGAATCTATATCAAAGTCGGATCCAAAATGAGCCAAACATTATTTGAGAACATCGACAGGGTAAGTTTGGTCCAATATTTTGTTAACTAAGGAGTCAATCAAACATACCTCATCAATAGAATCGACATCAGCCTGTTATTACATAACGTGGAAGATATTGACTTTGACAGTCTGAAGCACCTTATACTCTTGACTCACTTGAGTCTACATTGTATAAGTACTAATCTAGTTTGGAAATTGTGACAAAATTAGAGTCCCATTCCCTAGATACCAAAGAGCCTCGGAATCTTCTTCTGAAGACACACTTGAGTCAATAAATATTAATCAAACACTAGGGTTGCATACATTGTTCATATATTGCATTAATTGATTGTGTGTGAGTTATGTGTGTTAAATCCCATTTAAATTGATTTTAATAAGTTTAGGGTAATTTTTAATTGATTTTTTGAAATTAAAATTTGGTTTATAAAACTTTTGGGGTCATTCTGTAATTACTATTATTCCCTTTTCATTCCTGAAAGTTGAGTTTGGTAGGATTAGAATGTGCTTGAGACTTGAGGGTGCGTGTGTAATTATTTTTAAAACACGCGTGTGAGATCTCATCTCAGCCCTACACATGTCCATGTTATACCAGCAAGATTTGTGTTTATTGCTAGACTCAAAACTCGTGTGTTATCTCAGTCATTGGATCAATGTTATCAACGTTCTGCATGCATCCAAACTCAATCCACGTGTAACCTTTCAAGACCAATCAGAGGATGTTTAATCCTCCGCTTTTATTTCACCGTTGGATCAAAGTCAATTAGGCAAGACCAAATCTCAGCCTTAGATGTGGATAGCCATTCTTGAACCTTCGCCTCTCGGTATAAAAGGATGCCAAGTCTCTGCATTCAAAGACTTTTTCTAGTTCGTTAAAATAGAGAGAGAGAGAGAGAGAGAGAGAGAGAGAGAGAGAGAGAGAGAGAGAGAGAGAGAGAGAGAGAGAAAAGAGAATCCATAGAGAAACCCTAACCTGTTTCAAACCCTAACTCATTTTTCTTAAATCGTTTACACCAAACACCATATCTGAGTGTTTGAGAGTGATTATAGTAAATGTTTGAAAGTTGTTTGAGGGTTTTATCCTCTGATTTTGAGATCTTACTTCTAAATTAGACATTTCTTGTTAGATCTCTATTTCTTTTTCATAGAAATTGTAGATCTGGCTATTGCATGTCATATTACACTTAGATCTGCATATTTTAGTTTCTCATCTTGAGAAATCATATTTGTTGATTAAAGATTTTTCTGTAAATGTTTTTAATAACTCAAGAATCAACAAATTATTCTTTTTCTATTTTTAGTTCTTATGAAACTTGACTTTTGACCTAGTTGGAATCGCAAATGGTGATTTTCAATTTCAAAAATATTTTCAAAATAAACTAAAATTGATTAAGACCTTGAACCGTCTTTCAAGCAAGGTAACCTTAGATTCTGGGTTTATTTGAAAGGTCAAATAAAGTGTTTTTGTTTCTAAAGAAGAGAGAAACTAAAAACAGCATCATTTAGATCTGATTAAGTAATTTGTTAGGATTTACTTGTATAAATAAGTGTGTGTGTGTGTGTGTGTGTGTGTGTGTGTGTGCATGCGTGTGTTAGAATACTTTCACAAACACTTGTCACACTACAACACAAGAAGTGTTGGCTGTAAGATCTTGAAACTTCAAGAGTCGACGTAAAGCTGGAACAAAATGGAGAAGTTAACAAACTGAGAAAGTAACATCAACATCAGATTTGCAAAAAAGTTAGAATCAAACCAGTGGGTACATATTCTAAACTTGTATAGGTCTTTTTTGTGTGCATGTGTGTTATATAGTTTGTAACTTGTATATTTTGTTTTAGTGGATTTTTGGTTTGTGACTTAGAAGTCACCGTGGATGTTTCCTCAGTTGGGTGAGGTTTTACAACGTTAAAAATACCTTGTCCTTAATCTTTCTACATCTCCTCATCTCATTCTTGTGGTTGTGTTGATTTAGTTGACTTAATCTTTTTAGTTTTGGTTTTCAAAACTAGTTACAAAGTCTTGATCATATCTCGTACATCTTTCATTAAACACACTTGTGATTAACTGGTTTTGATTTAAAGAAAAGAGTTTCTCGAAAAAACAGTTCAGAGTAACTTAGACTGTTTAATCATGAATTGAACGACTTGAGTAATAGATTTTTCAATGGGTATCAGACCTTAGGAAATGTTCTTTAAAGATCTTGTGTTTCTGAAATTGTTTTCTTAAAATCAAACAATGTACGAGAAAAATGAAAGATTTGGTAACTTGACCAGACCTCCTCTCTTTGATGGAAACAACTTTGCTTACTGGAAATTAAGGATGGTTGCTTTCATACAAGGAACCTTCGAAGATGACGTCTGGGATATTGTTGAAAAATGTTATACTTATCCTACTAAACTAACCACTGAAGGAAGCAATGAGAGGATTAAGAAAGTATTAAGTGAATTTACTCGAGAAGAGAAGCAAGCCTCTCTGAACAATAACAAAGGCAAAAACGCTATTTTAATGTCTATAAATGAACATGAGTTCAAAAGAATCTCATCTTTTACCACTTCTAAGGAAGCTTTGGATACACTGGTTACTGCACATGAAGGTGACACTAGAGTTAAGGCTGCTAAAACAAAGATGCTTATCCAGCAGTATAACTCCTTAATCATGTCTGACTCTAAGTCATTTGATGACTTTTACATGAATTTGACTGATATTGTGACCAAACTGCATGTTAATGGGATAACTTATGATAGACATGAAATTGTCTCTAAAATACTAAGGTTATTACCATAGAGATTTGATAACAAAATATATGCTATTGAGGAAATAAGTGACCAAAATATCACTCCTGGATTACTCAGTAGTAAACTGAGAACTGTGGAAATGGAATTAGAATTTAAGAAACAATTGACCCAGTCCCATAGGAAATAGACTAGTTCCAATTTGAGTTTCTCCTCGAAGCTAATGAAACCTGAGCTTAGTATTCCAAATAATGATTCTGATGAGGAATGTAATATAGATAGTTTGGATAATCAAATTGCCTTGATGTCAAAGCAGTTTAAGAAATTGTGAAATTTATAAATAAAATGGCAAACAGACAAGGCAAGCCAAATTATCCAACTCAGTCTAACCACAAACCTCATGAGAAAGGTCAAGACAAACATCAAAAGGACATTCATACGAGACCTAACAAAGACTTCAAGAATATTGAATATTTTAGATGTGGTAAATTGGGTCATATAGCACAAGATTGTAGAGTTAACTTGAACACGAGCAATAAACATACTAGGGCCAACATTTGTAAGACATGGGATGATTCAAGTGATTCTGAAAATGAGGAGCCTGAGTCATCTGATGCTTTTGATCCTTGCATGTCTTTCGTTGCCAAGATAGTCTATAATGACTATATGTCTGTGCCGATGTATGAGAATGATGTTAATAGCTTTACTTATGCCGTTATGAATCATGATGCTACTGGTTTAGATGCTTTAATTTCTGAGAACAATGCTAGTTCTACTACGAGGTGTGTGAGTCAAAGGGAAAACGATAATGACGCTGTCAATGTGTGTGTGAGTTCAAGAAATAAATCTTTAGGGGTCACTTCACACACTTCACTTAGTGATTCTGACACTGATGACCTCCCTGATATTCACATACTTTATTCCAAGACTCTCAAGAAAAGCACTAGACTAGAGAAGACAGTGAAAGATCTCATTAAGAAACTAAAAGACCTAAGTCTAATGGTTAAACTTAACGCTAAAGAGTATACTACCCAATGTCTAACTCATGAGAATGAAGTCAAAAGTTTTGATCAAAAATTGAAGAATTTGATTGAAATAAATGAAACTTCGGAGAAAAAATATAAAGGGACATTATTAGAATTGGAACAAGCTAAAGAAAAGACAGCAATTGTTTTGATAGTTTTGTTACAGATTCAAAAACCAATTCTGATGATCGAACTGGAATAGGATTTTGCCCAAATTCAAAGACACAAATTAAAAACTTTGAACCAATCAAGTTGTGTCAGGTGGAAAAAGACATATAGAAACATGTCCAGATTTTCAAGCCTTAAATGATGAGTTTGATAAAAAACAACAAAAGTTGGTTATTGGGGAATCAAGTCACTCTAAGTGTGATAGTTTGCCTAAGGCTAAATACGTCTTCCCTCCAATTAGGAAGAGTGTTTCTTCGTTTCAAACTATACTCCCTAGGAATAAGGTTCAACGTCAGAATGTCATGAAACCTATGTTTAGAGACTTTCCTAAGGAGATGCCCTCTTCAAAAAATTTATTGCTCATAATGTGACATATACGATCATTCTTTTGAAGGTTGCTACTCTAAATCTTTAGTAAAACTTGTTTGTAATACTCCTCTATACCAGAACTTTAACTACTTTAGGAGAAGCCATAACAATTATGTCCTGTCTAGACAACCAGACAAAAACTCTAACTATAGAAAGAGAAAGACCGAACCTAAAAGATCATTTCTAAGAAGGACAACAAGGAACTTTCCTAAACCAAATGCTCATATCCTTCATAAAACTCAAATGCATGCGCAAAATATCTTTCAAAAAAAAATATAATGCTCGCAAATTTTATCAAATGAGAGAAAATATGCACAAAACAAAAATAAAAGCTATTTGGGTTAGAAAAGATGAGATATTACCGCAGATGAAGTGTAACATTGTGATTACTGCTTTAAAAGATGAACACACTCCCTCTGGTTGGTATTTAGACTCTGGGTGTTCAAAGCACATGACTGGTGATGATACAAAACTTTTAAACAAAACCAGCTTTGCTGGAGGAAAAGTCATTTTTAATGATGGTGTATCATCTCAAATCATTGGTAAAGGAACACTCCAAGAATAAGGAATGCTTGTAAAAGGTCTTAAGGATAATCTATTTAGTAAAAGGTCTTAAGGATAATCTACTTAGTATCTCGTAATTTTGTGACTTAAATCATATTGTCACCTTTTCAAAGAATAATTGCAAAATTTTAAATGAGAAAGGTGAGTGCATTATTACAGGCCTCAGGACTCCTGGAAATTGTTATACTATCCAGAACCGTACTAAGGTCTGTAAAATTGCCAGAATGGATGATAATGAAATATGGCATAATTGAATGGGTCACATAAGTTACGATAGTCTTAGTAGATTGTCTTCACAAGAAATAGTAAGAAGAATTCCAAAGATCAAACCTATTTCTAACATTGTCTATGGATCATGTCAGGATGGCAAAATTGTTAAAGCACCACATACGAAAAGTTAAAGATATCCTTTCCTCTAAACCCATGGAGCTCATCCTTATGGACCTAATAAGTCCATCTCGTCCTGATAGTCTATGTGGACACAGTTACATTTTAGTTATGGTAGATGACTTCACCAGGTTTACTTGGGTAGCCTTCTTAAAACAAAAGTCTGACACTTTCAGAACCTTCTTAAAAATCTTACTTTGTATTGAAAATCAGAAGGACACTCAAGTAAATAGGATTCATATTGATAGAGGAGGAGAATTCATAAATACCGGTGTTATAGAGTACTGTGACTATAATGGTTACAAACATGAATTTAGTGCTCCTAATACTCCTCAACAAAATGGAATTATTGAGTGAAAGAATCGTACCCTTCAAGAGATGGCAAGAGTTATGATTCATGCCAAGTGTTTACCTAAATATTTTTGGGTAGAATCAATTCGTACTGCTTGCCACATATTAAATAGGGTCTATCTTAGGAAGAATTCAAAACAAACTCCTTACGAACTATGGTATGTGAAGAAGTCTAATCTTAAATACCTTAGAAATTTTGGTAGTATATGTTATGTCTGTAAAGACAGAGAACACTTATCCAAATTTGAGACTCGTGGAGATAAAGCTATTTTCTTAGGATATTCTCCTGAGAGTAGAGCGTAATCTGTCTATAATCTTCGCACTAACACTTTAATGGAATCCATAAACGTTATTGTAAGTGACACTACAGTTGAGAGCAAGACTGGAGAACCAACTATTATGGAAGAGTCTAAAAATGTTTTAGAAAAAGACTCTCTAAAAATAGATGATTCTTTACCAATTGAGAAATCTAAAGTACCTAACTGGGTTTCTAAAGATCATCCCATAGACAACGTGGTTGGTAAACCTTGTGAGCCTGTACCTACAAGATCTTAATTAAGAAACTATGCTCATTATGCATGTTTTGTTTCCCTTGTGGAACCAAAGAATGTAAACGAGGCATTGAATGACCCTCAATGGAATTCTACTATGATGGAAGAACTTCTTCAATTTGCCATTCATGATGTTTGGTATCTTGTACCTAGGCCTCATCATAAAAAGGTTATTGGCACACGTTGGTTATTTGAAAATAAAACTGATGAAAGTGGGATAGTCATTAGAAATAAATCCAGATTAATGGCTCAAGGATATTCTCAAATTGAAGGAATATATTTTAACGAGACATTTGCTCATGTTGCTCACCTAGAATTTGTTCGTCTTATCTTTGCCATAGCTTGTTACTTGCATTTTACACTTTATCAAATGGATGTAAAGTCTTCCTTCCTTAATGGAATCTTGACTGAAGATACCTATGTTGAACAACCAAAAGGGTTTATTGATCCTTAGTATCCAAACCAATTTTATCGTCTTAAAAGGCTTTGTTTGGTCTAAAACAAGCACCAATAGCTTGGTATGAGCATCTTTCCAATTTTCTCTTAGATAAAGGCTTTAAGAGAGGTCGAAATGATCAAACCCTATCTGTCAAACATTTTGACAAACATATTATTATAGCTCAAGTTTATGTTGACGATATTATTTTTGGATCAACATACCCTTCAGAAGTTAAATCTTTTTCTGAAATTATGCATAAAGAATTTCAAATGTCTCCTATGGGGGAGTTACAATTTTTCCTGGGTTTTCAAGTCAAACAGAATTCAGAAGGTTTATTTGTTTTGCAATCAAAATATATGCTTTAGAGATTGTCAAAAAATTCGGGCTAGAAAGTGCAAAAGAAGCTAGAATTCCCATGAGCACTACGGTCAAATTATCAAAGGAAGAGAATGGAAAATCCATTGATCCTACTCTGTATCATAGTATGATAGGAACCTTGCTATACCTTACTGCCTCACGTCATGATATTATGTACACAGTTTGCGTGTGTGCCCGTTATCAAAATAATCCTAAAGAGAGCCACTTAGTTTGAGTAAAAAGAATCATTAAATACATAAAAGGCACTATAAATTTAGGGCTCTGGTACACCAATGATACTCCTAGTAATATAATAGGATACACTGATGTCGATTGGGCAGGGAGTAAGATCACATTAGGGGTATGTTATTATATCGGTAACAATTTGGTAGGATGGAGTAGTAAGAAATAAAACTGCACTTCTTTATCCACAGTTGAATCTGAATACATAGCCGCTGGTAGTTGTTGTGTTCAATTTCTTTGGATCAAGCAAATGCTAAATGATTATTGTATTCAAGAATATCAACTACATCTCTATTGTGATAATCAAAGCGCGATCATTATCTCTAAAAATCCAGTTCAACACTCGCGAACTAAACATATAAAAATTAGACATCATTTTATACGCGAATTAGTTGAGACTAAGGAATTATAAATCAATTATCTTCCTACTGATTTGCAACTCGCAGATATGTTTACAAAACCTTTGGGTTACAATAGATTTATTGCTTTGGGAAAATCGATAGGAATGGTTTGTGCTGAATAAACTTCTATGACTTAAGTATTTTTCCCTTTGTCCACTTGAGACAAAATGGGGGAGAAGTTTGAGTCTTATGAGTTATTTATTGTGTGTACATTTGATTAATAAGCTTGATCTTAGTATTATTTGCAGGAATCTGTACAATTATATTCAGCAGATGTTATTAGGGTATTGGTTTGTAATTAGTTGAGTTATGTAATTTTCTTTTTCTAGGAAATGGGTAGATAGAATTTTTGTATAGTAATAGGTTTTTCCTTATTTCTTTGTAGCCCTACGAGTCCTAGATGACTCAAAGGAGATTTTGTCTCACATTTCCAAAGGGGGAGATTGAAGCACCTTATACTCTTGACTCACTTAAGTCAACATTGTATAAGTAATCATCTAGTTTGGAAATTGTGACAAAATTAGAGTCCCATTCCCTAGATACCAAAGAGACACAGAATCTTCTTCTTAAGCCACACTTGAGTCGATTGAAGGTATAAATCTCAATCACACACTAGGGGTGCATACACTATTCATATATTGCATTAATTGATTGTGTGTGAGTTGTGTGTGTTAAATCCCATTTAAATTGATTTTAATAATTTTTGGGGAATCTTTAATAATTTTTAAATGATTTTTTGAAATTAAAATTTTATTTATAAAACTTTTGGGGTCATTCTGTAATTACTGTTATTCCTTTTTCATTCCTGAAAGTTGAGTTGGGTAGGATCCGAATGAACTTGAGACTTGAGGTTGCTTCTGTAATTATTTTTAAAACACGCGTGTGAGAGCTCATCTCAGCCCTACACCTATCCATGTTATACCGGCTAGATTTGTGTTTGTTGCTAGACTCAAAACTCATGTGTTATCTCAGCCATTGGATCAATGTTATCAACGTTCTACATGCATCCAAACTCAATCCATGTGTAACCTTTCTAGACCAATGAGAGGACATTTAATCCACCACTTTTATTTCACCGTTGGATCAAAGTCAATTGGCCAAGAACAAATCTCAGCCTTAGATTTGGATAGCCGTTCTCGAACCTCCGCCTCTCAGTATAAAAGGATGCCAAGCCTCTGCATTTAAAGACTTTTTCCAGTTCGTCAAAATGTATATATATATATATATATATATATATACATATATATATATATATATATATATATATATATATAGAGAGAGAGAGAGAGAAGAGAGAATCTAGAGAGAAACCTTAACCTGTTTCAAACCCTAACTCATTTTTCTTAAACCGTTCATACCGAACACCATACCTGAGTGTTTGAGAGTGATTCTGGTAGAGGTTTAAAAGCTGTTTGAGAGTTTTATCCTCTGAGTTTGATATCTTACCTCTAACATAGACATTTCTTGTTAGATCTATATTTCTTTTTCATAGAAACTGTAAATCTGGCTATTGCATGTCATATTACACTTAGATGTGCATATTTTAGTTTCTTATCCTGAGAAATCATATTGCTGATTAGAGATTTTTCTGTAAATTTTTTTAACAACTCAAGAATCAACAAATTATTCTTTTTCTGTTAGTAGTTCTTATGAAACTTGACTTTTGACCTAGTTGGAATCGCATTTGGTGATTTTTAATTTCAAAAATATTTTCAAAACCCTCTGCAATTGATTAAGACCTTGAACCATCTTTCGAGCAAGGTAACCTTGGATTCTGGGTATATTTGAAAGGTCAAATAAAGTCTTTTTGTTTCTTAAGAAGAGAGAAACTGAAAACATCATCATTTAGATCTGATCTGTAATTTTCTAGGATTTGTTTGTATAAATAAATGTGCGTGTGTGTGTGTGCATTCATATGTTAGAACACTTTCACAAACACTTGTCACACTACAACACAAGAAGTGTTGGCTGTAAGATCTTGAAACTTCAAGAGTCGACGTAAAGTTGGAACAAAGTGGAGAAGTTAGCAAACTGAGAAAGCAACATCAACATCAGATCCGCAGAAAAGTTGGAATCAAACTAGTGGGTACATATTCTAAACTTTTATAGGTCTATTTTCTGTGCATGTGTGTTATATAGTTTATAACTTTTATATTTTGTTTTAGTGAATTTTCGGTTTGTGACTTAGAAGTCATCGTGGATGTTTCTGAGTTGGGTGTGGTTTTACCACGTTAAAAATGCCTTGTCCTTAATCTTTCTACATCTCCTCATCTCATTCTTGTGGTTTTGCTGATTTAGTTGACTTAATCTTTTTAGTTTTGGTTTTCAAAACTAGTTACAAATTCTTGATCATATCTCGTACATCTTTCATTAAACACATCTTATGATTAACTGGTTTTGATTTAAAGAAAAGAGTTTCTCCAAAAAAATTGTTCGGAGTTACTTAGACTGTTTAATCCTAAATTAAATGAGTTGAGTAACAGCTTTTTCACAGTCATGTTTCCAAAAGATAGATTCATGGACCTGTCATAACAATTGATGATGGCATTGTCAGTGGCCAAAAATGGCCGACCCAATATGATAGGAGTATTGGTTGGGTCAAGCACATGAGCGTGTAAGATGATGAAATCCACACGATAGTAAAAGTCTGAAACTTTCACCAAAACATATTCAACGATTCCTTTAGGTACTTTCACGAAACGATCAACAACTTGAAGAGTAACCCGTGTACGTTTCATATTTTGTAATCCTAAATCAAGGTAAAGGGAGTAAGGTAACAGATTAACACTAGCCCCGAGATCAAGTAAATCACTAGTAGTGAACTTGTCGCCTAACATTTAAGATATAGTTGGACGACCAGGGTCTTTGTACATCATAACACCGTTATCATGTATAACGGACATAGCTTGCTCAGTGAGGAAAGCATCACGAGGAACATTGGTCCTACGCTTAACAGTGAACAAGTCCTTCAAAAATTTAGCATACAGAGGGACTTGTTGAATCTCGGTGAGGAAGGGAATGTTACTGTGAACATTCTGAAAGACTTTCTTGATCTCATCAAATTGATGGAATTCTTAGTGGGAGACAACTAATGAGGGAAGGGTGCTTTGGGCACATAAATAGAGGTGGGCTCGGGAGGTTTGGACTCAGTGTGAGATGGGGATTTAGATGGTGGGGTAACCTTAGGGATAGGCTCTAAATATGGGATGGGTGGGTGTGGGACATCATTAGGATCATGAACCCGATTATCAACTTGTTTACCCGAGCGAAGAGTAGACACCGCTCTCAGTTCTACTTGGTAATTAGGTGGTGTGGAAGTGGAACCAACATCGTAGGCCGAGTCTTTGTCATTCCCCTAAGGGTTAGCAATGGGTTGACTGGGTAAATGACCTTTCTCTCACTCAGACTCGAATTGGTTGAACCAGTTCTCAAGCCATTTGAGAGCTTGACTCTGAGTGGTAATAAACTGAGTGAGGAGATTCTCGAGAGAAGAGGTGGATGAATTGGGCGGAGGGGCATAAGATGGTTGGGGTACCAACTCGTGCTGAGAATGAAGCGGTTGTGAATACTCATATGAAGGTGGGGTAACAGTAACAAACTGATTATTATTGTTTGAATGTCCGTCGTGGGGGAAAAAGGAAGATGGAAAGTACAATTGATGGTAAGAAGCAGACTGATGCGGGACAGGAGGGCGAGGTTGCCTTTGTGGGTTGTGTGGAAACCTAGAGGGACCACCAACATATTGTTGTTGTTAGGAAGGAGCAGAGTTGTGGTCGTACTTATAAGAGAAATAGGGGTGATTCCTATTGTTAGGATTGTAAGTAAACAACGGTGGAACGAGTTTCCTAGTGGTATCAAAGGCACATGCTTGGGCCATGGTCGGTTCAGGATCATCTTATAGGATGGGGCACAAATGAGCTAAATGATCTTGACTTAAGAAGACACTGAAATAAGAAGGACTAGAATCGTTAACAGCCATTGTTTGTTTAGAAAATGAATCATTTTGTTGTATAGTACAACTAAGAGCGACAACGGTCTTAGTCAATGAGTGTAAGCTGTGTAGCAAAGTTTTAAAATCAGGACCATTTTTTACCTCAGAAGTGTTCCCTACATGTGGGGGGTCGGATCTCGAAAACGCATTGGTACCCTCGCAATCTTGGTAGTTATCGCCTAATTTAAGGAGAAAATTATAGGCGGCAGTGGGAGTTAAATGCATGAACTTTCCTTTATGCATGGATTCAATCATGGTGCGAGAAGAAGGGATAAGACGATTGTAAAAACTATGGATTCAGCGACTTTTCTCGAGATCGTGTTGTGGGAAACTATTAATATAGTCATGAAAACGTCCCCGTGCTTTATAAAATTGTTCAGTAGGCTTTTGTCTAAAATCCTGAATTGCTTGGCGCATTTCATTTGTTTTGCTCATGGGTTAGAACTTAGACATGAACTTCTTAACAAGTTGTTCCCAAGTTTGGATAGAATCCGGGTGCGAGGAATGGAGCCACATGGATGCATTATCATGGAGAGAAAAGGGAAACAACCGAAGACGAACATTCTCTTCATCTATGTTTTGATTTTTAAAAGTAGCTCATACAGTGAGAAATTTTCGCAAGTGAGTATATGGAAACTCGCGTTCAAGGCCATGAAAACTGGACAATGTAGAAATAGTCGAGTGGAGAATTTCAAATTACACGGCCGGAGTGGGCAGAAGAACGATAAATGAAGGTGGAGCAGCCGTAATCAGGGCAAAGTAGTCCCTTAAAGCGCATTCGTCGGCCATGATGGGTGGGGTAACGGAACCAAGGGAAGTGGGAGAACTAGGCGTCTCCGATGGAGAAGAACACGGATAGGGGAGATGAGGAGGAAAATCAACGATAAGAGCACGATCACTTAAGAGGTAATTTATAGATGGAGCACTAGGAGAACTTGTTAATCGATGATCAATTCGATGCCAATTTGGCATAAAAACAACGAAAAATATTTTTCGGTTTTTTAAAAAAGGAAAAATAAAAATATGTTTGGATTTTTGTAAATCTAGGAAGGAAAAATGAAAAATATTTGTGGTGTTTGGAGATAAGAATGAGGCAGAAAAAATGAAAAATATTTTTGTATTTTTTATCTTTGTCAAAAAATAATTCAGAAAAAACGAGAAAAAGGAGCGAGGGACTTACGTTGGAAAAACTGACAGATGGAGTGAAAATTGGACTACCTGAAGGAACAATTTAGACACATACACAAAGGGAACAAGTCCGAACGAGCACATAGCCAAATTATTATCTTCAAGTTAAGTGAGTGGGTAGTCAATTTCAATTATGTCCGCAGGCGAGAAAAACACGGAAGATTAGGCCTCGCCGGTAAAAGTGTACGCCTACTTTCTTACCAAGAGACAAGAGGCTTACTAGTTAAGGATCACCACACTAGATACTACAACAAACAACTATCTGGTACAACGCTGGGGAAAGCACAAACCCGTTTTACTGAGTGGCCTCATTTAAAATCCAGTTTCCCTAGTGAAAAATCTTAAGATAGTTGAATGAAGATTTGCAGGTGTGGAAATGACTCACTAGAGCATCCTACGAGGGTATTATTTCGAAAGGGTCCTAATGAACACCGTTCCTACTTGGATTACTAGTTGATTGATTTTAATTTAAGTGAGAGCATGGGTAACAAGCAAATGGAGATGTTATTGAGTGGGTGATGAAGTTCTAACTCATTGCAATGATCGGGTATAGATCTTAGGTAAATTTATTCATCAAACCATCCAATTTAAGTGTGATAGAGAAATGAAAAGCACATAAGAGCAAGTAGCACACAAAAACGGACTCGCTTGTAGGAGATTCGCGAGTGATAAAGAGTTTACCTCCCACAGTTTTTACACGCGTGGGGTGAAGACCGAGTTGAGTCGATCGGGGGGAAGTACGCCTACTTCAGTCATCCCCGGGAGTCCTACCGACCCAAAGTAGAGAGGCTTCAAAAATCCTCGCCTTTGGACACTCTCTCTCTACCTTGTTCGGTTTCCCTTTCGCTTTTTGGAATGTTTGAATAATTACTTCAAAAAATAAAATGGTGTCCAAGTGCACCCCAATTAATTACAAGGCCTCAATAATCCTAAAAATAGTCTAAGGAGGGAGAGGGAGGAATAAGTACATGAAAAATAAAAATAAAAATTACAAATCTTCACGGGATTCAATCTTCAAGAATTTGCCAACGACGCCATTTGATACTTCATCTTTTGTGTGACTTGTTTTCTTGATTCGTCAGTCGCTGCGGTCAAACTTCGAGTATCAAAATTCCCTTGAAATCACCTACAAAACTTGTTAAAAATCTGTATCGTGGTAAATTCGGGTATCAATCCAATTTCAAGCATCGGAACCATTATCGTGAAAATTTGCAATTTCAATTTTTATAAAAAAAATAATCTTTTTGTGTTTTAATTTATTTATTTTTAGTTTTTTAATTAAGAACAATTTCAAGGGAGGAAATGAAAATTTATGCAGTTAAAATGACTAATAAAAATTAAAAAGTGATCTAGTTTAGAATTTACGAGAAGAAACAAGAGGTGGGATTACACCGCATAATTAATTTAATTTAATGTCCTAATTTATTCAATTGAATAATTCAAAACATTATTTAATTTAAAACTTAACTCTCATTACAATCTTAAATTCAGTTTTATCTTTTTCAGCAATTAAATCAGGAATTGTCACCACATATAAAAAAATTAAGATTCATACTTGTTATTACAAAGTATCCGCTAAGATCAATTCATAAAAATTTGTACGGATCCTTGAATTGCACACAAAGAGTTAATACTTGAATTTAAGAATATGACCTATCTCCAAGTCAAATCTCAAAATCAAATATCAATTTTCTACATTAATTTATTTACTCTCGTTACATAAATTAATGTGTGATTTTTCCCAATTTAATTAGCCTAGAACACATCAATAAAAAATTAATTTATCAATTTAATCTCCCTACGTGTTTCATCCCACCCCTTGAATGGAGTGTTAGCCAAACATGATTAAAATTTCAGCACAAGCACAATCAAACAAGAAATTAAAGAGAAGAGAAAGAAATACGATACGCAATAATTCCTCGAGTCAATTGTGTGCATGAACAAGCATCCCAAACTCGTCACAAAAACTCAACTGGATTACAAAACTAAAATAAATGACTGTACCTAAATTTTTTTCTAACCCTAAACTAATTATTATTTTTTTTTAACTTTTTTTTCGTACCCTCTACAGTCTTTTTTTATTCATTTTATGTATCTCCTTATGTTCTCTGTGTGAGAGTCTTCCTTTTAAATGACTTGCCATCCCCTTTTTTAGAAGCCCGCAATTTGGTTGTTCATTGAGAGATTTTTGGGATTTTTAATTGGCTAAGTCAAAATCTTGGCATAGGATAAGATTCCGATTTTTGTGGAGAGAAAAGTCTAGGAAGGTGGGTCAAAAATTGTTTCGAATCCGGTTTGAGAACCTTCGGGTTGTCGCGGGTTACTGGATTGGGTCATGGCTTGGGTCAATTCAGTTTGGGTTTGCAGTGGGTTCAGGTCCTCGGGTTTGGGAAGTTCGGGATAGGGCAGGTGGGCTGTCGATTTTGGGATGGGGGAACCAGGTTTTGGGGCTCGTTTCATGGGTTTTATTGTGTTCGGGTTGAGCCGAAAATGGGATGGACCTCAGGTGGTTCTTGGGTACATTGTTTTAGGAATGGGGTTTTGTTGGTATGGGTTTGTTAGTTATGTGTGTTAATGGTGGGTGATGAGAGAGATGGTGGGGGGAGAAGATGGGGGTGATAGTGTTAGGGTGTGTGTGTGTTTAGGCAAGGTAGTGTGGGATGTAGGGGTGTGTTATGGTGGGAGGGTATGTGTGTGTAGTGGGTTTTGGTGTGGGTGATGTGTATTTATGTTTAAGTGCGTGTTGGTTTGTGAACCTTAAAAAAATGACACTACCTAAAAAAAAAAACTAGAACTAAACTAAAAACTTAAAATCTAAAAATAAAATTCTAAGTTATTACTAAGAAACTCAAAAATGAAAAGAACTAATACTAAAATAAAAAAAATAAAACTTTATAAAAACTAAAAATCCTAACTAAATAAAATAAAACAAAAAACAAAAAATAAAATCTTATAAAAATAAATTCCTAAAAACTAATCCTAAAAATAATAAAACCAAATAAAGATTAAAAACTAATCAAAATCAAAATCAAAGTAAAGAACCATAAGAATAGAAAATAAGTCCTAGGAAATTCTAAATAAATCTAAAATAAATCCTACAAACAAAACGACTCCAAATAAAAATCTAGAAAAATAATAAAGGTACAAACTCAAGACACAGGCTCGGGTGATGGATTGAGCTCAGTTTAGGCTTAGGTTTGGCTACGGAAAAAGGTTCGGGGCTTCGGAAGTCATCGATGCAAGCCCAAGCTGGACTTCTGACTTCATGATCTTTTTTATTTCTTCGATGCACGATTTTGACCGCTACTTTGTCGTAATTACACCGATTTAGCATCATTTAATATCGCAACTGCGTATTGACTAGCAAAGTGATAAAATACGAACATAAGGCCATTTTTAGTTAAAACGGGTGAATAAAATGCATTTATTCGGGGTATAAAATAGGCACTTTTGGGTGCTTATCACGCATTATTGACCCAAACTTTCAAGGTCGACCTTATTTGTTTTCTAGAAATCAAAGAACATGCTCATAAGACTGATACCTGTCACCGGAGTCATTGTCGGTGCACTCGTCTGCCCTGCCGGAGGGGCAGTGGTCCTTGCTCCAAGCACTACCACATCTTCATGAGTGGTCTGGTCACTCTGAGTCCCATTCCCAAAAGGAATATCATCAAAAACCAGTTGTTTAGAAATGTTCAAACCTTATTTTTCCATAAAAGCAAGAAGACCTCCCTAGCGGAGTCGCCAAATGTAAGAGGGTAGTGAGACTGAGGTCTATGAATAACTCGAAAGGGTGAGGCGTGACCTACTCCAATGAATGTTGCCTTCAACGTTCTCAATCACTCTTGGAAACCCATCTGGTAGAACCTTCCCTATCTGGTAACAATGGAACTCAAACTGTAATCTACTCCCTTGCCTAGTTGAGACATGCCTGCCCTATTAGGCTACCTATGCAAGAAAGTAATGCGTCAGTAACTGAAATATTGTTACTAAAGTAGTTTAATATAAAATTAAACTATTTAAGTAACTCCGAACTATTTTTTGAAGAAACTATTTTCTTCAAATCAAATCAAATTAATCACAAGATGTGTTTAACAAAATATGTACGAGATCTGTTCAAGATTGGTTAACAGGTTTAGCAAATCAGTTTAAAAACTTAAACTCAGCACAACCATAAGAATTAGATGAGGAGATGTAGAAAGATTAAGAACAAGGGATTTTTTACGTGGTAAAACCTCACCCAACTGAGGAAACATCCACGACTCCCTCAACGGAGTAAACCAAAAAAATTCCACTAAAATAAATTATAACAGTTACAAACTATATAACACACATGCACACAAATTAGACCTATACAAGTTTAGGAATGTACCCACTGGTGTCCTTCTAACTTTTCTGTAGTTCTGTTTGTTGATGTTGTTCTACAGTTTGCTAACTTCCAATTTGTTCCAGTTCTTTACGCCGACTCTTGTTCTTGAGATCTTATTACCAACACTTTTAGTGTGGTAGGGTGTGTTTGTGAATGTGCTTTCTAACATGCATGCACACACACACACACACTTATTTATACAAACAGTCCTATCAAATTATATATAAGATCTATATGCTGTAATTTTCAGTTTCTCTCTTCTTAGGAAACTTTGAACCTTATTTGACCTTTAATATTAACCCAGAATCCACGGCTATCTTGCTCGGAAGACATTTCAAGATCTTAATCAATCTTTGATTTTGAAAATATTTTTGAGATTAAAAATCACCAAGTGCGATTCCAACTAGTTCAAAGGTATTGTTTCAAAAGAACTAGAAACATAAAATGTTTTTATTGATTTTGAAGTTGAAAACATTTAGAGAAACAAATCAAAAAAAGTTTTCTCAAGATGAGAAACTATAGATGCAGATCTATGTATAATATAACATGCAACGACTAGATCTAAGATTTCTATGAAAGTATAAACACAGATTTAATCAAATGTTTAAGTTGAAAACAAGATCTGAGAACGAAGAGGTTACAACATCAAACAACTAACAAACCAACACTCAAAACTCTCAAACACTCAAGGTTGTGTTTGGTATATACTGGTTTTTGAAAGAGGTTATCGTTTGAAAAATGTTTTGGACAATTTAGAGTTAGGGTTTCTAACTCTCCCCCTCTCTCTGGTTTCTCTCTTCTCTCTCTACTCACTCAAATAGACGAAGTGGAAAAAGTCTCATTTGGCTGAGGGTAAGGCTCCTTATATAGGATGTTGAGAAGATTCGAGAATGAGGTTCAAAATCAATGGCTACGATTTAGTCTAGGCAGATTGACTTTGATCCAAGGGTTTAAAAAAAGTGATGGATAAAACGATTGTTCTTGGCTTGAGAGAGGTTCATAGGGATTGTATAAGGACGCATGAAGATCGTCGATTAAAAGTAATCCAAGGGCTAGAACTAAGCACGGCTAATGTCTCACAGAGAAAACACAAAATGGTTCGATGACAACCTGACAGGTGTAGGGATATGACTGGATACCACCCGCGCGTCCAAAAGAAATTACAAACGCAACCTGATGTCTCTAGCTCTTTTAGATTCTACCCAAGTGAACTTTCAGCCAATACAACCAACAATACAAAATAGCAGAATGACCCCAACACTTTTATAAAACAAATTTCAATTAAGAAAAAACTTGTTTTAGAAAAAATTAAAATTCCCAAAAAATATTAAAAATCAATTTGAGGGAAATTAATACACACAAACTATATGCAATCAATTTATGCAATAAAAGACCCATGTATGTATTCCTAATTGTTTGTGAGTGTTGGTACATATACCTTTGATTAGACAAACAAGAGGAATTAATTGTAAATAATTCTCTAAGGCTCTTTGGATTCTAGGATAGGACACAATTTTGTCACTATTTCCAAACTAGATGAGCACTTATACAATATAGACTTAAGTGAGTCAAGAGTATAAGGTGCTTCAATATCCCCCTTTGAAATATGAGACAAAATCTCCTATGAGTCATCTAGGACTCATAGAGCTACAAAAAATAAGAAAAACTTATTCCTGTAAAACTTCTATCTACCCATTTCCTAGAAAAGAAAAGTACATAACTCAACTAATTACAATTAAATACCCTATTACAACTGTTGAAAGTAACTGTACAGAATCCTGCAAATAATTTCTAAGATCAAGTTTATTAGAAATATGTGAAAAAAATGAACCCATAAGACTGAAATTTCTCCCCCATTTTGTCTCAAATGGACAAAGGGGAAAAAATTATGTAAATCCAAGAAATTATTCAGCACACACCATTCGTATTGATTTACGCAAGGTAATAAATCTATTATAATCCAAAGGTTTGGTAAACATATATGCGAGTTGCAAATCAGTAGGAAGATACTTAATTTCTAATTCCTTTGTTTCAACCAGTTCGTGCATAAAGTGATGTCTTATTTTTATGTGTTTTGTTCGTGAGTGTTGAACAAGATTTTTAGAGATATTGGTCGCACTTTGATTATCACAATAGAGATGTAATTGTTTTTCTTGAACACCATAATCACTTAGCATTTGCTTAAGCCAAAGAAGTTGAGGACAACAACTACCAGCAGCCATGTATTCAGATTTAGCAGTGGATAGTGAAGTGCAATTTTATTTCTTACTACTCCATCCTACCAGATTATTACCTATATAAAAACATGCTCCCGGTGTGTTTTTACTATCATCAGTACACCCAGCCCAATCAGCATCAGTGAAACCAATTATAGTGCTAGGTGTATCAGTAGTGTACCAAAATCCTAGATTTATAGTGCCTTTTACATATTTAATAATTCTTTTAACAGAAGTTAAATGGATCTCTTTAGGATTATTTTGGTAACGAGCACATACACAAACAGCATGCATTATATCAGGACGCGAGGCAGTAAGGTATATCAAGGTTCCTATCATACTACGATAGAGAGTTTGATCTATAGATTTTCCAATTTCATCTTTGGATAGTTTGACCATAGTACTCATTGGAGTTTTAGCATCTTTAGCACTCTCGAGGCCGAATTTTTTTACAATCTCTAATGCATATTTAGATTGCGAAACAAATAATCCTTCTAAATTTTGTTTGACTTGAAGACCCAAGAAAAATTGTAACTCCCACATGAGAGACATTTGAAATTCTTTATGCATAATTTCATAAAAAGATTTAACTTCTGAGGGGGAAGTTGATCCAAAGATGATATCGTCAACATAAAATTAAGCTATAATGATGTGTTTGTCAAAATGTTTGACAAATAAAGTTTGATCATTTCCACCTCTCTTAAAACCTTTATCTAAGAGAAAATTAGAAAGGAGCTCATACCAGGCTCTAGGCGCTTGTTTTAGGCCGTAGAAAGACTTTTTAAAACGAAACACATGATTTGGATATTAAGGGTCAATGAACCCTTTTGGTTGTTCTACATAGGTCTCCCCAGTCAATATTACATTAAGGAATGCAGATTTAATATCCATTTGGTAAAGTGTAAAGTGCAAGTAGCAAGCTATGGCAAAGAGAAGACAAACAGATTCTAAACGAGTAACAGGAGCAAAAGTCTTGTTAAAATCTATTCCTTCAATTTGGGAATATCCTTGAGCAACTAATCTAGCTTTGTTTCTAACGATTATCCCACTTTCATCAGATTTATTTTTAAATATCCAACATGTGCCAATAACCTTTTTGTGATTAGGAATAGGTACAAGATACCAAACATCATGAATGACAAATTAAAGAAGTTCATCCTGCATTGCAGAAATCCAATGAGGATCATTCAATGAATCATTAACATTCTTTGGTTCCACAAGGGAAACAAAACATGCATAATGAACATAGTTTCTTAATTGAGATCTTGTACGCACAGGCTCACTAGGATTACCAACAACGTTGTCTATGGGATGGTCTTTAGAAATCCAGTTAGGTACTTTAGGTGTCTCAATTGGTAAGGAATCATCTACTTCTGGAGAATCATTTTCTAAAGCATTTGCAGGCTCTTCCACAATAGTTGATTCCCCGGTCTTACTCTCTACAGTAGTGTCATTTATAATTACATTTATGGATTTCGTTATGGACTTAGTGCAAAGATTATAAACACGGTAGGCTCTACTGTTAGGCGAGTATCCTAGAAAAATAACTTTATCTCCACGACTCTCAAATTTGGATAAGTGTTCTCTGTCTTTGCAGACATAACAGGTACTACGAAAGGTTCTAAGGTACTTAAGATTGGGTTTTTTCGTATAACAAAGTTCGTAAGGAGTTTGTTTCGAATTCTTTCTAAGATAGACCCTATTTATAATGTGACACGCATTACGAATAGATTCTACCCAAATATATTTAGGTAAACATTTGGCATGTAACATAACACGTGCCATCTCTTGAAGAGTACGATTATTTCTCTCAGTGATACCATTTTGTTGAGGAGTCTTAGGATCACTAAACTCATATTTGTAACCATTATAGTCACAATACTCCATTATACTGGTGTCTTTGAATTCTCCACCTCTATCACTACGAATTCTATTTACTTGAGTGTCCTTCTCGTTTTCAATCCGAAGAAGTATTTTTTAAAAAGTTAGAAAAGTGTCAGACTTTTATTTTAAGAAGGCTACCCAAGTAAATCTAGTGAAGTCATCAACCATAACAAGAATGTAACTGTGTCCACAGAGACTAACAGTTAGAGAGGGACCCATTAGGTCCATATGGATGAGCTCCAAGGGGTTAGAGGTAAGGATATATTAGACTTTCTTATGAGGTGCCTTAACAATTATTCCTTCCTAACAGGAACCACAGACAATATTAGAAATAGGTTTGATTTTTGGAATACCTCTAACTATTTCTTGAGAATACAGTCTACTACGATTATCGTAATTTATGTGACCAATCCTGTTATGCCATATCTCATTGTCATCCGTTCTGGCAACATTACAGATTTCAGAACTATTCATGACAGTATAACAATTGTCAGGAGTCCGGAATCCTATAATTATGCATTCACCCTTTTCATTTAAAATTTTGTAATTGTTCTTTCAAAAGGTAAAGTATGATCTGAGTCACAAAATTGCGAGATACTAAGTAAATTAGCCTTAAGACCTTTGACTAGAAGAACATTTTTAAGAATAGGTAGTCCTTCTTCTTGGAGGGTTCCTTTACCTATGATTTGAGATGATACTCCATCACCAAAAATAACTTTTCCTCCAGCAAAGCTGGTTTTGTTTAAGAGTTTTGTATCATCACCAGTCATGTGTTTTGAACATCCAGAATCTAAATACCAACCAGAAGATATGTGTTCAGCTTTTAAAGCAGTAATAACAATGTTACACTTCATCTGGGGTAATAAACCATCTTTTCTAACCCAAATAGCTCTTGTTTTCATTTTGCACTTATTTGCTCTCATTTGATAAAATTTTCGAGCATTCAATTTTTGTTGAAAAATGTTTTGCGTGTGAATTTGAATTTTAGGAGACACATGAGCATTTGGTGTAGGAAAGTGTTTAGGAATTCTTCCAGGAAATGTTCTTTTAGGTTTGGTCTTTCTTTTCCTATAGTTGAAGTTTTTGTCTGGTTGTCTAGGCAGAACATAATTGTTACGACTTCTCCTAGAATAGTTAAAGTTTTGGTAAACAGGAGGATTATAGAGATGTTTAACTAGCCTTCTAGCATATCAGCCATCAAAAGAATGATCGTATGTATCGCAGTAGGAGCAATAAAGATTTCTTGAAGATGGTATATCCTTAGGAAAGTCTCTAAACATTGGCTTTAAAGAATTTTAGGGTTGAACCCTATTCCTAGGTAGAACAGTTTTGAAGGTAGAGTCACTCTTCCTAATTGGGGGCAGACATATTTACCCTTAGGTAAACTTTCATGCTTAGAGTAACTTGGTTGCCCAATATCAAACTTTTGATGTTCTGTATCAAACTCAATTTTTAGAGAATGAAAATTTGGGCAAGTTTCTATAGGTCTTTTGCCTCCTGATACAAACTTGATAGATTCAAAAGATTTTGTTTGTGTCTTTAAATTGGGACAAAATCCTATTCCAGTTCGATCATCAGAATTGGTTTTTGAATCAGCAACAAAACCATCAAAGCAGTTTGAGTTATTTTCATATTTTGTAAATTTTTTGAAAACTATTGTTGTCTTCTCTTTCGTTTGTTCCAATTCTAACAATGTCCCTTTGTATTTTTTCTCCAGAGTTTCATTTGTTTCAGTCAAATCTTTCAGTTTTTTATCAAACATTTTGATTTCATTTTCATGAGCAAGACATTGGGTAGTATACTCTTCAGCATTAAGTTTGACCATCAGGCTTAGATCTTCTAGTGTCTTAGTGAGATCTTTCACTATCTTCTCTAGTCTAGTGCTTTTCTCGAGATTTTTTGCATAAAGTGTGTGAATATCAGGGAGGTCTTCAGTATTCGAGTCACTAAGTGTGGTGTGTGAAATGACCCCTAAGGATTCATTTCTTGATCTCACGCACCCATAGACATCGTCATTATCGCATTCCCTTTTACTCACACACCCCGCAGTTAAACTAACAATATTCTCAGAAAGTAAAGCATCTAAACCAGTAGCAACATGATTCACAACGGCATGTGTAGAGTTACTATCATCATTATCATACATAGGCATATCATCATTGTATATTATCTTAGCAAATAAAGACATGCAAAGGTCAAAACAATCAGAAGATTCAGGTTCCTCATTCTCAGAATCACTTGAATCATCCCATGTTTTACAAATGTTAGCCCTAGTATGTTTATTGACAGTGTTTAGTTTCACTCTACAATCTTGTGCTATGTGTCCTAGTTTATCGCATCTAAAACACTCAATGTTCTTGAAGTCTTTTTTGGATCTCATGTCCTTGTGATGTTTGTCTTAACCTTTCTCATGAGGTTTGTAGTTAGACTGGCTTGGATAATTTGGCTTGCCTTGTATGTTTGCCAATTTATTTCTAAATTTGACAATTTTCTTAAATTGTTTTGACATCAAGGCAATTTGGTTATCCAAGCTATCTATATCACATTCCTCATCAGAATCATCAATGGGAATAGTAAACTCAAATTTCAACAAGTTAGAAGAAAAACTCAAGTTGGAACTAATCTGTTTCCTATGGGACTGGGTCATTTGTTTCTTAAATTTAATTCCATTTCCACAGTTCAAAGTTTACTACTGAGTAATTCAGGAGTGAGATTTTGATCACACATTTCCTTAATAGCATATCTTTAATTATCAAATTTCTATGGTAATGACCTTAGAATTTTAGATACAATTTCATGTATGTCATAAGTTATCCCATTAGCATGTAGTTTGGTCTCAATGTTAGTTACTCTAATGTAGAAATCATCGAAAGTTTTAGAATCAGACATAATTAGTGAGGTATACTGCTGAACAAGCATTTGAGTTTTATCATCCTTAACTCTAGTGTCACCCTACTATGCAGTGATCAAAGTGTTCCAAGCTTCCTTAGAAGTGGCACAAGATGAGATCCTTTTGAACTCATATTCATTTATGGACATAAATATGGCATTCTTTCCTTTGTTATTGTTGCGAGAAACTTGCTTCTCTTCTTGTGTGAACTCACTTAACACTTTCTTAATCCTCTCATAACTTACTTCAGTGGATGGTTTAGTAGGATAAATGTATCCATTTTCAACAATGTCCCAGACATCATCTCCCAAGGTTCCTTGAATGAAAGCAATCATCCTTACTTTCCAGTAAGCAAAATTGGTTCCATCAAAGAGAGGAGGTTTGGTCAAGTTACCAAATCTTTCATTTTTCTCGTCCATGTTTGATTTTCAGAAAACAATTTCAAAAACACAGGATCTTTTAAAAGAAGTTTGCAAAGATCTCATACCAATTGAAATACTATTACTAAAGCCTTTTAATATAAAATTAAACTATTTAAGTAACTCCGAACTGTTTTTTGAAGAAACACTTTTCTTAAAATCAAATAAAATTAATCACAAGATGTGTTTAACAAAATATGTACGAGATTTGTTCAAGATTGGTTAACAGGTTTAGCAAATCAGTTTAAAAACTTAAACTCAGCACAACCATAAGAATTAGATGAGGAGATGTAGAAAGATTAAGAACAACGGATTTTTTACGTGGTAAAACCTCACCCAACTGAGGAAACATCCACGACTCCCTCTATGGAGTAAACCAAAAAAATTTCACTAAAATAAATTATAACAGTTACAAACTATATAACACACATGCACAAAAATCAGACCTATACAAGTTTAGGAATGTACCCACTGGTGTCCTTCTAACTTTTCTCCAGTTCTGTTTGTTGATGTTGTTCTCCAGTTTGCTAACTTCCAATTTTTTCCAGTTATTTACGTCGACTCTTGTTCTTGAGATCTTATTACCAACACTTTTAGTGTGGTAGGGTGATAGTGTTTGTGAATGTTCTTTCTAACACATGCATGCACACACACACACACTTATTTATACAAATAGTCCTATCAAATTACATATAAGATCTATATGCTGTAATTTTCAGTTTCTCTCTTCTTAAGAAACTTTGAACCTTATTTGACCTTTAATATTAAACCAGAATCCACGGCTATCTTGCTCGGAAGATGTTTCAAGATCTTAATCAATCTCAGATTTTGAAAATATTTTTGAGATTGAAAATTACCAAGTGCGATTCCAACTAGGTCAAAGGTATTGTTTCAAAAGAACTATAAACAGAAAATGTTTTTGTTGATTTTGAAGTTAAAAACATTTACAGAAACAAATCAACATAAGTTTTCTCAAGATGAGAAACTATAGATGCAGATCTATGAGTAATATAACCTGAAACGACTAGATCTAAGATTTCTATAAAAGTAGAAAAACAGATATAATCAAATGTTTAAGTTGAAAACAAGATCAGAGAACGAAGAGGTTACAGCATCAAACAACTAACAAACCAACACTCAAAACTCTCAAACACTCAAGGTTGTGTTTGGTATATACTGGTTTTTGAAAGAGGTTATGGTTTGAAAAATGTTTTGGACGATTTAGGTTTAGGGTTTCTAACTCTCTCTCTGGTTTCTCTCTTCTCTCTCTACTCTCTCTTCTCTCTCTACTCACACAAATAATCGAAGTGGAAAAAGTCTCATTTGGCTGAGGGTAAAGATCCTTATATAGGATGCTGAGAAGATTCGAGAACGAGGTTCAAAATCAATGGCTACATTTAGTCTGGGCAGATTGACTTTGATCCAAGGGCTTAGAAAAAGTGATGGATAAAACGATTGTGAATAGCTTGAGAGAGGTTCACAAGGATTGTATAAGGACGCATGCAGATTGTCGATTAAAAGCAATCGAAGGGCTTGAACTAAGCATGGCTAATGTCTCACAAAGAAAACACAAAATGGTTCGATGACAGCCTTACAGGTGTAGGGATATGACTGGATACCACGCGCACGTCCAAAAGAAATTACAAATGCATCTTGATGTCTCTAGCGCTTTTATATTCTACCCAAGTGAACTTTCATCCAATACAACCAACAATCCATAATAGCAGAATGACCCCAACACTTTTCTAAAACTAATTTTAATTAAGAAAAAACTTATTTAAAAATAATTAAAATTCATAAAAAATATTAAAAATCAATTTGAGGGAAATTAATGCACACAAACTATATGCAATCAATTTATGCAATAAAATACCCATGTATGCAGTCCTAATTGTGTGTGAGTGTTGGTACATATACCTTTGATTAGACAAACAAGAGGAATTAATTATAAACAATTCTCTGAGGTTCTTTGGATTTTAGGATATGACACAATTTTGTGAGTATTTCCAAACTAGATGAGCACTTATACAATATAGACTCAAGTGAGTCAAGAGTATAAGGTGCTTCGGTAACTTTGTGTGATTAATTGAGTCTTAGGAGAGTGTTCACTTTAAGAGATCCTTTTCACCCACTGATTCTATTACGTGGGGAATTCTAATTTCTCGGGGCGAGGAGCCTCTTGTAGTAAGCTTCCTCGTTGAGCTATGTTATTTGAGTTATATGCGATAAGGGACCTTTTCTAATGAGCCTCCTCGCCTAAGTTCCAAATTATTAATTCTTGAGCATTTTGGGGCGAGGAGCCCTTTCCGAGGCCCTCCTTGCCCCAACTCTAATTCTCAAGACATTTGGGCGAGGAGCCTTTTCTGAGGCCCTCCTTGCCCATTATCATTTTTATGAAAATTTGAGGATTCTGGGGCAAGGAGCCCTTTATGGGTCTCTCCTCGCCCATTCCTCTTTCTGTGAGTGTTTGAGGCTTTTGGGGCGAGCAGCCCTTTTCGGGGGGGGACCCTCCTCGCTTATTTCCATTTCAGTGAGCATTTGAGTATCTTAGGGCGAGGAGCCCTTTCTGGGGCCCTCCTCGTACATTTGCATTTCGGTGAGCATTTGAGAACTTTGGGGTGAGGAGACCTTTATGGGCCCTCCTTGCCCATTTGCACTTTTGTTAGCCTTTGAGGTTATTGGGGCAAAGAGCCCTTTCTGGGGCCCTCCTCGCCTAGGTTCTTTGAGCTACCAAGTATGTACCCCTCTACACATATTGCAAGCATAAGCCCTATGAGAAGACTTACCCTACACATGACCTTGAATTAGCAGAGGTTGTGTTTGCTTTGGGGATATGGAGATACTATCTTTTGGGGAGTAGTTTACGTTATTCACGAACCACAAATCACTTTAGTACCTCATCACCCATAAGGATCTGAATATGAGACAGAGGAGGTGGTTCATGTTCATGAAAGGCTATCATTTTGACATTCAGTATCATCCTGGTAACACTATTGTGGTGGCAGATGCATTGAGACGACTTCCTATGGGGGAGTTAGCGGAGGCCTCGAAGGCGAAGTGGAGGGATCTTTGACACGATGATGAGATCGCCAGGACATACATGTCAGTTCGAGCTATCACTCCAGAGATTATTATGCGGGTATTGAAAGCACAAGCGAAGGATCAGTTCTACCAAGACGGGGTATGTCAGTTATAAGTCGAGGGAGCAGAGTCCTATTTGGTTAGTTCAAAGGGACGATTATGCTTCAATAGGAGACTTGTGGTGAAAGAGGATGAGGACTTGAGATACGAGGTTATGATAGAGTCGCACGATTCAATATTTACAGTACATCCCGGTGGGGATAAGATGTACTAAGATATGAAAAGATAGTATTAGTGGGTAGGGATGAAGCGAGACATATCATAGGTTTTCTCGAAGTGTGTTACATGTCAGTTAGTTAAGGTAGACCAACAGACGCCTTCAAGATTCTATAACCACTAGAGATTTACATGTGGAAGTGGGAGAGTATTTTGATGGATTTTATTACAGGGTTGCCGACGTCATAGAGGGGTCACAACTCCATTTAGGTGATTGTAGATCGGCTGATCAAAGTAGCTATTTCTTACCCGTTCGCACCGATTTTGAGACGATGAAGTATGCACGGTTATTCATTGCAGAGGTAGTTAAGTTACATGGGGTACCAGTTAACATCGTGTTTGATAGAGACAAGATCTTTGTAGATCATTTCTGGCAGAGTTTTTGGAAAGCCATGGGCATAGACTTACGATTGAGTACTGCATATCATCCAGATAGACGGACAGACTGAGAGGGTTAATCAGATGCTCGAGGACATGTTGAGGATGTGTATACTTGATTTCAGAGGAGGATGGGAGAGATACCTTACAATGGTAGAGTTTGCATATAATAACTCTCACCAATTCACCGTTAGTATGGCACCTTTTAAGGCACTATGTGGGAGACCTTGTCGTTCGCCCTCTTACTAGTTAGAGGTGGGGTACAACAAGTTGTTGAGAATAGAGATGATACAAGACACTACTGCCAAGATCGAGGTAATTCGAGAGCGTATTTAAAAAGGTCAGGACAGGTAAAAGAGTTACGCCAATGCAGACGAGAGACATGTTGAGTTAGAGGTTAGTGATCAGGTGTTGGTACGGGTGTCTCCCATGAAGGGGGTTATAAGGTTCGTTAAGAAGGAAGAACTGGTACCAAGGTAAGTGGGACCCTTCCCTATTATTGAGAGAGTGGGACTAGTAACATATAGACTGGGTTTACCAGAGTATCTAGAGCGGATACATGATGTGTTCCACATGGCATCGCTGAAGAAGTATCGGAGGAGAGAGAGAGCTTTTTGGCATGTTCCACTTGAAGAGATAATTTTAAATCCAGACGTGTCATATGAGGAGAGACTCGTGGCTATTCTGGATCGTAGTGAGAGTAAGTTGCGGTCTCAGGTGGTACCATTAATCAGAGCTCAGTGAGGACACCACAGTGTTGATAAGTCGACACGGGAGCCGAAGGATGACATGTGAGAGGAGTATCCAGAGTTATCAACCATAGGTAGGACCTAATTTCGGGGACGAAATTCATTTGTAAGGGGGGAGTATGTAACACCCTATATTTTTTAGCATTAAATATTTAAAGAATTTGGATAAATTTAAATTACAAGTGTGTCATAAGTTAATTGAATTAATTATTATGTGTGTATTTGAATATTAATCAGGAGAGAAAATGATTTATATAAATGGAATAAAATTTACTAAGTATGTAGTGAATAATACGTGACTATTATCATGCATCGTAGCGAGTTAAACGACGGGATTTTATTGTAACTCAACCAAAATTCAGGTATAGACTATATTGTGGTCGAGATGGAGAATTGTAGTAAGGTGACTCAGATGACTATTCTGAGTACACGATTGATTCCGGATAGGTCGAGATAGTCAGAATGGAGTACGCGGTGGTAGTAATTGGGTCTCAGGACATTTTTAGGCATAACCGGGGCCATACGGGGGTGTTAGGTTCATTTGCGCTAGGCCCATAAGCCTAATTTCAGGTTTAATATTATTTAACCAAAATCTAAGAGCCTGAATGACTATTAATCACAATTTAACCCTAAGAACTTGAGAGAAGAAAAGAGAAAGGAATTTGGGCAGCTTTTGGGAGACAAATCAAAAGGAATTGGGTATGTTCTTTGTCGATTCATCTTATACCTCAACGTAATCAGACTCTACGAATCTAAAAAGGCAAGTGGTTAACTTGCTTTTCATTTAATTTGCGATTTATCAGTTAATATTATAGTGGGTGTAATCTAAAATCCATTTTTGGGTGGGTTATCGTATAAAAATGGGTTTTTATGATTTCAATGTAAATTGGTATATTAAACATGAAATTTGTGATGAGATATCATGTAGTACTGTTAAAATGGTATTCCTATCGAAATCAATAATTAGATGTGTTGATTTGGTGATTGAGAAATTGAATTTAGGAATTGGATAAATGGGAGAAAACCCCATTCGTGAATTATCGGATGAATGTGAGATTTATTAATATTGAATGATGAATTTTGATGATTAGTACTGGTTGAGAACCCATATTTATTGTTAGAAAGGTTTGGGTGAGAATTTAACTGAAACAGAAAGATTTAAAAGTTAACAATGGTGGAAATTATAACAGAGCAGGTGAGGAAGATGAATTTCTCACGGCGAATCGTTTCGATCCCCAAGCCAAATCGATTTAGCAAGGCGAATCGATTCGAAATAAGGCCAAATTGATTCGGCTGCCTAAACTTGGGGAAATTTTTCTAATTATTCCCTAAATTCACGATAAATTATTGGGAAAACTTTTGTGTTATTTTTAAATATGAGGAGGGACATATTTAATTTCAGTAGGCTATAGTATGGGAGTTGTTTACCCAAATTGGGAGAAATCCAAGGCTAGGACCTTTTTGTGCATATTATGCAATGTAGAGAATTTCGGATATCGAAGTGGAATTTCGGGTAAAGTGAGTAAACCAAATTTTTGAACCAGTAGGATAAAGAACAATTTGAGTCAGGAAAATAGACTCAGTTATCATAGGCTATTGCCAAGAGAGTTAGGCACGGGTTAGCCGGACTTAATTAAATTTAATTATATATATATTGTGTGTGATAGTATATATAAGTTTGTGTCATTATTATAGATATCGGTGTAAATTATATTTATAGGAATACATACCCCTCTAGTGTTATCATAGGAGGTTGCGCGATGCAGGTGAATCCCTTGCTCATGAAAGTAGAGAGAGTATAATCCCCAGGTCATAGCGTCTGCTATATTATGTTGTGCTTCTTTCGTGGTGAGATGTCTTGGGTATGATTCGGTCCCACACTCGGATAACTATGACCGTCTCCACTACGCTTATTATTTTTATTGTCTGATTCGGTATGAGTTAACCTTTTCGTGGTATCCGGGTTGTCCTGAGTATACTTGGAATGATAGCATTTTAGAGAAATTTTTCGGTAAGCTATTACTCCGGAGGATGAAAATTATACACGTCATGTGTGTGAATGTTGTAGTATTATTATACATATATAATAATGCAATTATTTATATACGGGTAAAATAAATGAAGTGAAATTGTATCATTTATATAACTAGTGAAAACTGATGAGTGCATTATTTTGTATATTTTATACCCAAATTTATACTTTGTTAGTCCCATTTTAGTGTAATTAATAAGTTCTTATGACTATTTTATTAAAAAGAGAAAAAAATGCCATAATGATTGAATTCATATTGAAAATGGCAATTTTAAGTCAAAAATGGGAATTTCGATAATTTTATAATATTCTTGTGCTAATTTGTGAAAAAAGTTGTCTAGTGAAATTTTTCTAGGTAATGATGGAATTTGGTGCAAATTGATGATAAATTCAAAACACGCGCGAAAAAGATGATTTTTACGGTCGTTCGAAAAAAAGCTATTTTTAAAAGTCGAAAATTCTTATTCTTCGATTTGGACGAAACTCGTCATGCGTGTTCAGCAAGAAAAGATAAGAGTTTTCGTGTGGGGGAAAATTTCATCCCTTATCACGATCCAAAAAGATTAAAGAGGTGGAGAGATAGATACCAATACCATTCAACCAATCAGAAAGAGTCCAACCACAACTCAAATACCTCACCACTTGTCCTATAAAAGGACCCTTGTGCTCATAATTTCGTAGACAATTAGAGAGGAATTTTGTGGAGGATTTCGGGGAGAAACTTTGAGTGATTGTAATCAATTTGAGGGACCAGTTTTTATCAATTTTTTTAGAGGATTGAAGATTGTTATGAGAGAACTATTTGTAAGTTTGGTTTATTAAGGAAGATCTCTACTCATTCTTGCCATTTCTCTTTCATTATGGTAGCTTGATTCTTATACTAGGAGTAGGGTGAAGTTTATCATAGTTAGCTAATATTGTCACGTTAATTTTATCGTTGTTTGTTCCCTAATTGTTTTAATTGTTATTAAAGATTTGGTATTCATTTTAAAGCGACACGAGAGTGTGTTTTAAAATCTTCAAGATAGTTGTTAAATCAAGTTTTGAGATTTAAAAATAATAATTTTTGATGGATTATGCTTGCACTTTGATTAGTTTGATAGTCCATGCTTAAATACATTTACGAATTTTAAAACCTGTATTTTCTAAGGGAATAGGGATTTTAGCCATCTATTAGAGACGTTAAAAATATTATGATCATAACCATCAAATTTTCCTAATTAAACGCGACGAGAGTCGGTTTAATTTCAGTTATAAAAAGAGAATGACAATATTAAATTAGTGTGTAATATTAGTTTCGTGATAAATGGACCCCGAATCCTAATTATTTTCTAATTGTTCACAAATGTCTTGTGTTACTCTCATTTATCGTAGTTGCTTTTATTTAGTGTAGTTCATAATTATTCTCTATCCCATTTCGTGTAGTTGGACAGTCGTAATTCTTTTAAAAGTTAAAATTGACAAACCTCTGTGGGTTCGACCCGTACTTGCACTCGCTATTCTATAATAGCTCGTGCACTTGCGGTATTTTATAAATTGAAAACAAAAAATGTTATATGAGTTTATTTGACTTAAATGAAAGAGTTACTATGTGAAATAACTTAACAATCAATAGTAATATTACTCGCGCTAGAGTAATGGATAAGGAAGGGTTCATAACAAGGATAGTTAAACGGGGTAGAACAACTAGGTGGGTTATGAAGAAAGCGGTAGGTGTGCACATTAGTTGAGGGGTGAGTATTATCTAAAGAGAGTGTGACACTAGCTTAAATATGAAAAGTATTAAAACATTTTAATTATTGCAAACTTAATCACTTGCAAATATTTTTCAAATATTTTGGGTTCTAACCCTTGCAAAAATATTTTCAAAACCTTTTAAGTGTCCTGCCACAGGAATGCCAGACTTGACTATCTATTCTAGGGATGCTCAGGTGTGGCATATTTGGATGCATGCCGGATTTAGACTAGACGCCTCAGTTGTTCATATCTAGATTATAATTTCCTTACCTCAGTATTTCATTTTGGTTATGTTTCCCCTACATTACTTTATTCAGTTTATTGAGTTCAAACTTGTATTGAGATTCATTTATTATCTGTTCGATTTGGGATTTTAGCCGATGGTTTATTCGATAAGATATTTACTTATTTATTTATATCCTACAATGGTTTAGATTCTATTACTGTGTGAATGGTTTAATCTAGTTCCCATATATCGTTATTTGTTAAATGAAAAGATAAAATTTTAACACCGGTTCAATTAACTAATAGGTCATTAGTGATTATGGTTTTCGATAGTGATGCTAAGACTGAATAAAATGGGAATCATTTTTTAATTTAATAAAGGATTGGTCATCCTATATTTAATTAGGCGGGGTGTCACAAGAAGTTAGGACAAGCAATTCCACATGGACACTAGATGATCATTGGAAGAAATTTTCCGTTTCCCAAACATCCCTCGGTACCGTGAGTTTGAATATACTGTCGAGATGATATTTTTTAATAAACGGTGGACTGAGGCAGGTGAATCCGTTAGAAAGATGATGCTAACCAAGTTAATAGAAATTTATCAACCCTTTAGCATGTCTTTGATGGAGTCTGTACAAATTCGTCAAAAGGGTAGGCCACCTAAGGGGAAGAAGTCTGCTGATATATCTACGAAAAGAACCGTTTGTGCTTGGGAGCAGGATGTAACATCCACAACAAACCTCAAAAAAATCTTTGCAAACAAGACCCCATTGACGGGCCCAAAACTAGATACATGGTCTCGAGAGAAGAAGATATGTATGAAGCAAATTCCCAAGTTCTTCCAATCACTTGTGGATGATATATATGATGTCAAATCGGATGGGAACTGTGGATATATGACTGTTTCTAAAGGTGCGGGTGTTGGGTATGGACTAAAATATTCTCATGCTATTCTTAGTGCGATGTTATCCAAGCTATGTAGGGACAAGACATTTAGGGCTATCGTTATGACCTCCTATGATATTGATGAGTTTGAGAGGATATTGGACTATTTTTGACACTCATGCACAAGAGAATGTTGGTATATAATTCCAGAGTTTGGCTATCTTATGACGAATTCACTTAAGCTAATGGTTGTGTTGATATCTAAATTACAATCATTAAGTTTTGTTTTGTTCGACGTTAGGCCAAAATCTACGATGGAAGAAAATCACATCATCTTTATCTTCAATGTACCAAATATTCTTTGAATGAATTTGAAATGCACAAGATTTTGTCCCATACCACCAATTACCTCTCACTGGAGATCAAGGGACAATCAATATGTCATAGAGTGGCCTACATTGTTCAAGTCTCGCTTACAAAGATTTCAGAATATATGTCCCAAAGACATTGTGACAAAAGTTTAAAACCGTGCTTGATATCATCGGATGAAGACGAGAACTTGACGGTGGCTTAAATTGGTGAAAGTCTTATGGATCATTGTAACGTTTTTTGCAAACAATGGTTATATGTAAATTGGTTATTGATGAAAGTCTTACGAATGATTGTAACTATTTGTAACTTTTTGCGCAAATATTGGTTATATGTAAGTTGGTTATTGGTGAAAGTCTTACAGATAAGTGTAACTATTTGAAACTTATTGTGCAAATATTGGTTCTATATAACTTGGTTAATGGTGAAACTCTTATAGATGATTGTAACTATTTGTAACTCATTGTGCAAATATTGGTTATATGTAAATTGTTTCCAATGTGGTTATATGCAACTATATAACAATTTTTGGTTATATGTGATAAAACAAGATTTTTGGATAAAGCAAGATTTTTGGATAAAGCAAGATTTTTGAAATGTTAAAATTAACATACGGTGATGCGACACTATAATTATATATGAAACAATGACACCATATTATGACGGTAACACATACGGTAACACCACACCGTGGGATAAATATCCATGATTTGATATCACCGTCCAATTTATGCAGTTAGTTGGATTATTTTCTAACCCATATAGGACGGTCACTTAAGACCGTGGTTTACAAACTCACGGTGACTTGAAGTCGTAACTTAACCCACCATGGTTTGATGTCACCGTCCAATTTATGCAGTAATTTGGAGTATTTTCTAACCCACATATGATGGTAACTTGAGACCGTGGTTTACATACTGACGATGATTCGTAGCCGTAAGTATATCTTCCACGATTTGATGTGACCATCAAATATATGCAGTAAATTGGAGTATTTTCTAACCCACATGTGACGGTCACTTGAGACCATGATTTAGAGACTCACGGTGACTTGTAGGCGTAGCTTAATCTACCACAGTTTGATGTCACCATCCATTCTATGTAGTAACTTGGAGTATTTTCCAACCCACATATTACGATCACTCCAAACCATGGTTTATAGACTCATGGTGACTTGTAGCCATAGCTTAATCTACCACGGTTTGATGTCACCATCCAATTTATGCCATAACTTAGAGTCTTTTCCAACCCAAATATGACGGTCACTTGAGACCATGGTTATTAATAACGCGGTGACACCACACCGTGAACGTTACACTACTGGTCACACCACACTGTATACTAATCACTCACGATTGGATCCTACCGTACAAGTTATGCATCCCATAGTATTTATTTATAATGTATCGTAAGGTCATTTACAATGAACCAAGTATTTATTTATAATTAATTAGTCTATCACCATAAAGTACAATTAAGATTATTCATACGAGAATAATTACAAATTAAAATTACTTTCAAACACAATATTATTTACGTTCAAACAAATAATAAAATATTGTTCATACATGCCATAATTCAATAAATTTTCAACATGTCATAATTCAAAATTATTTTAAAACACGGTTACAATGAAATTTTCACAATAAATTATGTCTACTCTCTCCTCAAACGCTTCTTCGGGGGGATTTTTGCTTGGGGGATGGATCGTGACGTGCCTTGGTTTGAGTTTCTTAACGCAACGGTGCCTTTCTTTTTTTCTTTATGAGCGTGTTCTCCATTGGCCTCAAGCGGGGCGTCAAGCATTGCACGTGATAATTCAAGGACATCCGAAACCTCTTGGTCCGAGCCAGCTTCAATAGACTCCTGGAGAAGGCTAAGGGATACGTATATCCTTTGGGCCTATATACATATTACCATCAAATGTGGTAGACAATACTTGAAGAAAAGAAATCAATTTAGGATTAAATTTCCAAACATATACCATTTTATCCGAGTACTTTAACTCTAGCTTGTGTAGTCTATATTCAATATTTTGAATGTATGGATGGGATCTTTATAGGTACAAATACATATACCCATCCACCCATTCCCAAGTCATGGTCCTCGCCGTGTTAGAGTGTCTGACATCGGAAAGAACATGGTCCACCGATTTAAGTTAATACTATTTCTCAATATCAAACTTTACTTTGTAGTGGGCCTGGGTCTTTCCCCTCTCCACTGATATAAGGCGCATTGGCGGTCTAGGAATTGATTGAACACGACCAGCCTATGTAGGATCCTCTCTGGGTAATAGGGTTCATCGACATCACAGCAAATGAGGAGGCCATTTTACCATGAGACCTCCTAAATTGGGTAGCCCTCACTATTTTCAGAGTAGGGATCCCATACAACAGAAAATAATTCCAAATATTAGTATATTAAAAAAAAGAGAACATATATTGCATTTTAAATAAATAAGACTGAAGAGTGTGCTACAGCGGAATAAATGCAACTTCCCAAATAAACCAATTTTAATCAAACCCAAATTTTAGTTAAACCCTAACACATGCATCTAGATGATTTGAAAGAATTAAATCAATAAGCATGTAAAGGAAAACAATTTTGAGGAAAACATCCCCAAGTGGCAAAAACCTTTTTTATTTTCACTATAATTTGTAAAAGAACGTTTTATAATCGGATTACAGCGAAAATACAAGTGACATACGAATACCCGCAGGTGTTGGTCGATGTCGTCAGCAATGGAACAACCGTAGAAGCTCCACAACAACCGCAGTCCTATCTTCAGCCCAGGAATACCGCAACGATCCCTAATGACCTCAGTTTGGTGTAGATTTATCCTCTCTACAAAAAGTTAAACAATAGCAAAGATCTGTTCTTGGGTTCCAAAACAACTCACACAAAAGTATTTGGGATTTGTGAATTGTAAAACAAGAGATTGAACTCTTAAAATGTTTGAGAATAAACGAAAACACTCAAAATCGTATTCTGTTTAAAACCAGTGTTTTGTCCACATGAAATTCAGTAGTCTCACACCCTTTAAATAACAAAATTCAAGGTGGTGACGTGTCGAGGAAAAACACCTTCTCGTTCGAACGACAAGCGACATCGCTTGAGCGAACTTCCATCTCGTTCGAACAAGATGTGACATCGTTTGAACGATAGTCACTGATCCTTTTAAAAAAATTTAAATATTTAAATAACTTGGAATCCTCGAAAACCAAAACTGTTCACAGGATCAGGAGACGTTTATCCAAAACTTTTATATTAAAAATGCTTTTGAAAAATTAAAAACATTTAAAATTATTTCAAAAATCATTTTTCATATATAGAAAATATTTTATCTTTTGGAAAAATATCCCAACACTTTTAATGTAAAATGTAAATGGAACTTAAACAAATTTTACCAAATTCATCCTATTTGGGTTTGAATGTTGAAGAAGCTTGATATTCGGATCCGTTTTGATGCTTGTATGATCTTGAATGTTCTTCGATGGTGTATCGGTATACGACATACTAAATTGATAACGAACATTTATAAAATCATATCTTTCCAAATCTCCCCATATGTCTATGCCGGTACAAAATAAAAAATATTCGAATTATCAAATCAAAATGTCTATAGAAATCTAATATCCTCCCATGAACCCAAAACTGAAAAGGTATCAAGTGTACAAGTCTTGAAACTTTTCTCTAAAAATCTTCAACTTCAAATCTTCAAATCTTTAAGCTTTTCTCATCAGGGTGTGCAATCCAATAATCTTCAATTCTTCGTACCTACACACATAAAACAAATAAAATACCTTCGTGATGCATCGAGCTTCAAATGATATAAGAATAAATCAATTAAAATAATCAAATCTCCCCCATAATGCAAAAATCCCCCATAATTCGTTCTCCCCCCCCCCCCCCCCTTTTTTTACCGAAATAGAGAAGGAATAGAATAAACACAATAAATCATGGAGTTGTCGCGACAAGTAAACGCACATATGGATCAAACTACGTGCATGTAGAGGATTTGCTCAAAAGATCCACAAACTATTTTTTATTTTTAAAAATTTGTGTACAAAAATGTAAAAACGATGTTACAAAAATCACACACCATGAATTTTTTTACTAAGATAACCAAATCGGGGATATAGAATGAATGTGTGTGAACAAATTCAATAGGTAATAAAACTCCATCAAGCATATGTGCACGATGCATACGCGTACTCCTATGAATGAACATCAAAATCATCCTTAGGTGTAAAGTGGATGAATTTAGTTGTGATCGACCAAATCAAATCAACAAATCAAAGTCTAAGTGATTTTCACACCAATAATGTCCAAACCTTTTTAGTGCCGTTTCGAGAATTTTTCAAAGGACGTACAAACCCATTGATTGCTTTCCAACCACAACTTCCTCATATAAAATAATGCAGGTTTTTATATCTAATGAGGTACTAAATTCTCAACTTAGAGAAAACCTATTGGCCCAAATTTTGGCATATTTCATCTTTTTATTGCCTTAATTTTTTGTGCGGGCTCTTTTCAAACGGTGGCTTTCACGATATGATAGTTATTCACTCGCAGCCCTTTCCCGTGTCACTCAATATTTTTTTCAAATTTAAACAAATTCTTCACGGGCAATGGTCTTTACATGCACTACTTTTATTACTCTCGTATTATTGCACTTGGTTTAGATTTAAGGATAGTATTGAGATGAAAACACTCGACCACCATGTGGTAAGACAAGTACAATAATCAAACAAATTCACGCAAGTGTGCAGTAAAGGACATAATGAATCAAACATATAGGAAGTAACAACTGATTACATCTCAATGACTCCAAACATAGTAAAGCACAAGGATGACATGATATATTGTCTCAAAACACTATTAAATTGTCACATGAATAAAATGGAATGAAATCGTGACTTGGTCATTGTTGATACCAAATTTAGTCTGCTGACGTGGACCATTCACTTGAAGACACGTGTCAACCTACGTGGCAATTACTAACACTTTCAACGAACAACATACTATCACCGAGCTACTCAAGTGCCCCGAGCAACTCAATCATACTGAGCAGCTTAAGCGCCCCGAGGAGCTTAAGGCTCTGAGCAACTTAAGCGTACAGAGTAACTCGGGTGGTCCGAGCAACTCAGCGTACAGAGCATCCAAATCAAGAGAATCAAAGAGACGACTGCGCATTAAATGCTCATTATTATCGTACAGATGTATATGTCTACTAGATAACAGCGCATTGTCCTTTCATATGTACAACCTCAAGGCTATAAATACATTGTAACCTCCTCATTAGAAGGGGACTCTGGATCTCTTGGTAAACCATTTATCGAGATTTCCAGTCAAACAATCAGCAATACAAAAACAGTGGTTGTAGGCCATTCTTATACGGCTGAACCAATTTAAAAATCTTTTGTCTTATTTATTTTATCTGTGATTGATAAATTAGAGATAATCTAATTTTTTACATCAATAGATTGGCGTCGTCTGTGGGAAATGACTGTAATTAGCATTTTTCACCAAAATAATTCATCATCAATGGCCGATAATCCAGAATCTAGTAATCGAAATACTAGAATCCCTCCAAATCCATCTACTCCCCCAAATGTTCAAGATCTGGTTGGTATAATGGATAATCTGGCCCAAGGCCAGACGACCATGCAAGAAACCATGCGACAACTTATAGAAACTGTTCAAGGCAGAGTGCCGGCTCAATCAGGACAACGAAGTGTTCAGAGAAATACCCGTTTACCCTCTTCGCGAACTAGGTGAACGCTATTCCCAGAGGAATCTCGATTCAGACGCACCGACTAATATCGTATTGAAATATCTAATGATCCTTCTTATCAGCCTGGTCAGACTTCCTCAGTATGAGCTACAGACTCTTAACAAAATGTCACTTTATCTCCAGAAAGAACCAGTTCACTTGAAAAGTTGAGTAGAGTCTCTCCTTTTGATCGTTTGGGCCCTAGGAGGAATAAAAGTCCCCCTAGGATTGTGTCGAGGAACTCTCAATGACCATCCGATCTAAGGGAAGGCTCTACCCAATCACGACCAACTGCTCATAATGAAAGATCCCAAGAGGTAAATTCAACGCGATCAGTTGCTCGAACCAATAGGCCCTAGGAGAGAAACAATGCATAAAAGGGCTCTATTCAGAGGTTGGAAGACATATTAGGGGAAATGGCTAAGGCCAAGAATCCTCTACAAAGAACTTTTGTCCAAGGGACACCATTTGTACAGGCAATAGTGGATTTTCCCACACCATCAAAATTCAAAGCTCCTATAGTGACGCCTAAATATGATGGAAAAACTGACCCTGTCCTTCATATAGAACAATACCAAGCTGCTACCGATATCTACGCAGTTCCAAACGAGATGAGATGTAGGGAATTTTCAGGAACTCTTACTGTATCTGCTCAGATCTGATACAACAACCTTCCTCGGGGAAAAATTGCGACTTTCTTTCAACTACCAGAACTCTTTATTGGGAACTTCTGTTTTGGAGCAAAACCAGTCAAACGAGTAGCACACTTGCTAATTGTTAGACAAAAGACAGGTGAAAGCACCAGGGATTATATTACTCGTTTCAATAACGAGAAACTTGAGGTAATTGATTACGAGGAGAAAATAATAATTACTGCTAGATGAGTGGACTGTTACCGGATAAATTATACTACACTTTAGCCAAGGATCCGCCTAAGACCATGGCTGAACTGATGGAAAAAGAAGCCAAAATCATGAATGCCAAGGAGGCCATGGCTGCGAAGAAGAATGCATATACTAAGGAAACTAAGGTCAAGGCTGATAAGACTGAGAAGAAGGATCAGAAGAATAATGGTGGCAACAGACAGTCGAAAGCAAAGCAAGCACTGGAACAGTTGAAGAAGTTTGGAAATTATACTCCTTTGAAGGTAGATATAAAACACATTTTGGAAGAGGTCAAGAACAGCGAGGAGCTAAAATGGCCATAAACAATGAAGGCAGATCCTGACAAGAGGAATAAGTTTAAATATTATGAGTTCCATAAAGACCATGGTCACACCACCAAGCATTGCATATCTCTCTAGAATGAAATTGAAGCACTCATCAGGCGGGGAAATTGACCAAGTATGTTGATCGCCGAAATGGTGAAAAGACCAATGATCGAAGAAGGCAAAGATCTAAATCTCCTCATCGAGCAAAAGAAGGCATGGAGAGAAGTCACGAAGAAGATCCAGAAGATAACCAAGATGACCCCGATCTCCCCAAAAGACCAAGGCAGTTAGAACGTGAGGTATTTTTAATCCATTTTGGATCATTTGAATGTAATGTTATTACAGGTTGAGATGCAGGAGGTGGGGATATGACTAAAGAGAGGAAAGCTTACCTCAATGAGGCTCAAGCTAGCTCGTACATTCAGCGAATAAATCTGGCTGAAGATGATCGCCCGAGGAAGGTGAATAAAGACAAATTGGTCATTGGTTTCTCTAAGAACGACCTGACAGGTGTATTATATCCTCATGATGATCATTGGTGATCAAGATGAGAATGAAGGAAGCGGTGATTTCACGAGTATCGATAAATAATGGTAGCTCGGCAGATATCATGTTATATCCACGCTTTGACAGTTTGAATCTTAAGCTAGCCCAGTTGGAGCCGTATCATAGGCCCCTCCTTAGTTTTACTGGCGAGAAGGTTTTTCCACTTCGGACGATCAAGTTGGATATGCTTATTGGTACATGGCCTGCTTGTCAAATAGAAAGAGTACTCTTTTTCGTAATGGATACAAATGTCCAATCAGCTTACAATATCATCATGGGAAGGGTAGGTCTGAAGAAGTTCGAGGCGGTACCATCTATTGTGCATCAATGTTTAAAATTCCCAACCAATTTTGGAGTGGGAGTGGTGAAAGGAGACCAGAAAGTAGCTTGAGAAGGCTACTATTCATCTGCCGAACAGGAGGAACATGAAGAATCCAGGAAGAGGACTACTACCTATCAAGTGGATGAGATAGAAGATGTAAATATTGAAACGTTAGACCCTAAAGACGAGTCTCATCTCATGAAGGGACAGGTCATAGAGGCTACTGAAAATATCATTCTGGACGACTAGCATTCAGAACAAATAACTCAAATTGGTGCTTCACTGGATGTATCGATAAAACGGGAATTGATAGCATTTATAAGGCATAGAAAGCAGGCTTTTTCATGGAGTCATGAAGACATGCCAGGGATAGATCCGAGTTTCTTGTGTCACGAGCTAAACGTGAATAAGGAAATCAAGCCAGTAAAACAACGAAGAAGAGTGTTCAGTCCTGAGAATATACAAGAAGAAGTTGAGAAACTACAAAAAGCCTCTTTTATTGAGGATGTCAAATATCTCGATAAGCTAGCAAATGTGGTCATGGTAAAAAAGAAAAATAACAAGTGGAGGATGTGTGTAGACTTCACTGATCTTAATAAGACATGCCCAAAGGATCATTTTCCTTTTCCCCGAATCGATCAGCTGGTGGATGCTACCTCGGGGCATGAATTGTTGAGTTTCATAGATGCTTATTCTAGTTACAACCAGATTAAGATGAAGCCTGAGGACAGGGAGAGTACCTCTTTTATCACCCTAAGGGCAACTTATTGTTATAATGTTATGCCTTTTGGACTTAAAAATGCAGGTGCAATATATCAGCGGCTGATGAACAAGGTGTTTACAGAGAAAATCAGTCATAACATGGAGGTTTATGTTGACTACATGCTGACGAAGAGCAAGAAAGTTGTTGATCATCTCGTTGACCTAGGTCAGACCTTTGATCAACTAGAGAAATATCAAATGAAATTGAATCCCACCAAATGCATATTCGGAGTACGAGAAGGTATGTTTTTAGAATATATTGTTAACCAATGGGGGATTGAGGCGAAACCTGAAAAGATCAAGGCTCTATTGGAGCTGCGATCTCCAACCACAAAGAAGGCAGTGCAAAGCCTCACAGGGCGAGTTGCAGTACTTAATAGATTTTTGTCACGAGCAACAGACAGATGTCTCCCATTCTTCAAAACACTCTGAAAAACTTTTTAGTGGAATAATGAATGCGAGGAGGTCTTTCAAGAGTTGAAGAAGTATCTGGGGACACCTCCATTATTATCTAGACTAGTGATGGGAGAAAGACTATACTTGTACCTGGCAGTTTCAAAAAAATGCAGTGAGCTCGGCATTGATAAGAGTGGAGGACGGAGTACAAAAACCAGTCTATTACACCAGCAAAGCTTTCTGAGGAGCAGAAATCAGATATCCAAGGTTGGAAAAGTTGGCTCTAGCACTGATTGAAGTAAGCAGAAGGATGAGGCCATACTTCTAAGCCCATACTATAGTGGTGTACACTGATATGCCATTCAGACAAGCTCTGCATAAATCGGAGAAATCAGGAAGATTGATGTACTGGGCAGTAGAACTTGGTGAATATGATATAATTTATGTGCCTAAATCGTCGCTCAAAGGGAAGGCAGTAACGGATTTTATCGTAGAATTTACTCAGGAGGATTCCTTCGACGAGCAGGAGTTGAATACAGACCAACCTGTGGATATTACAGGATCGTCAAATTTAAACCCCAACCAAGTTATGTCTGTGGATGAGTAGCGAGAAGTACCTGAGGATAACAAAAGGAAATATCAAATATTACACCGAGGAACTCTGTCTGACCAAGAGTTTGATAATGAAGTACCTGTGTGGAATCTGTATGTAGATGGCTCTTCGTGCTCTATAAGCAGTGGAGCAGGGATTATTTTAAATAGTCCAGATGGGATTGATGTGGAATATGATCTGCGCTTTCAATTTAAGGCTTCTAGTAATGAGGCCGAATATGAAGCAATGATCGTGGGTCTAAGCCTGGGCAAAACCATGAAGGCAGAGCAAGTCGTTATGTTCAGTGACTCCCAGTTAATCATAAATCAAATTCTAGGGGTGTATGCAGCGAAAGGAGAATTAATGATCAGGTATCATGGAAAAGCGATAAAACTTATATTAACTTTTACTGCAATTCAGTTGATTAGAATACCAAGATTGGAGAATGCAAGAGCAGACGCCCTAGCTCGGTTAGCATCAGCTACATGCACCGAGATATGAAGAACAATCCCAATAGAAATCCTGTCTGGTCGGAGCATCGAAAAAGATCTGACGATAAACTTCATCGCCCTTGACTTGGGACCATCTTGGATGGACCCCATCAGGGCCTATATTGAAGAAGGGGCTTTACCAACTGATAAACTCGCAGCCAAGAAACTAAAGTTTAAAGCTGCTCATTATGTATTGACCATTGGCATTTTATATATACGAGGAGTTATAGCAGGGCTACAAAGATGTGTCCACCCTTCCGAAGTGAAAGATTTGATCAAAGAGGTTCATGAAGGTCTTGTGGAGCCCATGTGGTAGGTCGGATGCTTTTACAAAGAATAACAACATGGGGGTATTACTGGCCGATAATGAGATCTAATTGTATAGCTTATTCCAAGAAGTGAGATAAATGTCAACGCTTCTCTTCTATCTGTAGAACTCCCCAAGCATTGCTAACACCCATCACGTCTCCTTAGCCATTCACCATGTGGGGGGTAGACTTGGTCGGGCCACTTCCAAAAACTAGGGGAAGATTTAAATACCTCGTGGTTGCTGTGGATTACTTTACCAAATGGGTGGAAGATGACCCTCTCATTGATATGACATACGATAAAGTCTATCAATTTATTTGGAAGAATATTATCTGCTGATATGGTCTACCCCATGCATTCATTACTGACCATGGAACCCAGTTTGATAACGAGCAGTTTGTAGCATATTGTCATCCATCCAACGTACTGAAAACCCATTCTGCACCAAGACATCCCCAAAGCAATGGGAAAACTGAGGTGACAAACAGAACGCTGCTGAATGGTTTGAAGAAATTACTAGATGATGCAAAAGAAAATTGGATTAACGAGCTACATTCTGTGTTGTGGTCTTATCGTACCACACCACGAACAGCAACTGGAGAGTCTCCATACATGTTGGCGTTTGGGAGTGAGGCTGTCATATCTGCTGAATTGGGTTTACCCACGTATAGGGTGCTTAATTTCAAGTCTCCTGTCAGTGATTTGATGAGAAGATTATACCTGGATATGCTCGAAGAAGTTAGGGAAGAAGCAGCAATCAGGAATGCAGCGTATCAACAACAAACAACTTTGTTCTATAAAAAAAGAGCGAAGAAGTGTGATTTGAAGGAAGGGGATTATGTGCTGAAGAAAGTGATTCAAAAGAATAACAAACTGGAAGCCAGCTGGCATGGACCCTACAGAGTAACAGAAGTTGTTCGTCCAGGGACATACAGGATTGAAATCTTGGAAGGAGAAGAATTCAAGAACGCATGGAATACAGAGCATCTGCGCAAATATTATCAGTAATTAAAATTCCTATGTAATACAATTTTTTCAGTATGAATAAAGTGATGTTTCACCCAATTTCTCTCTTTGTTGAAATTTTTTTCCAGAATATTAGTGCTACACACTACACATCAATTATCACCAACTCCGGTTGGTTGGCAAATCAATTACCACCAACTCCGGTTGGTAAGAAAATCAATTACCAACCGGAGTCGGGAAATCAATTACCACCAACTTCGATTGGTCGAAAATCAATTACCGCCAACTCAAGTTGGTCGGGAAATCAATTACCACCAACTCCGGTTGGTCGGCAAATCAATTACCACCCACTCCGGTTGGTCAGCAAATCAATTACCACCAACTTCGGTTGGTCGGGAATCAATTACCACCAACTCCGGTTGGTCAGAAAATCAATTACCACTAACTTCGATTGGTCAGGAAATCAATTACCAACAACTCCGGTTGGTCGAAAATCAATTACCACCAACTCCGGTTGGTCGGGAATCAATTACCACCAACGCCGGTTGGTTGGAAAATCAATTACAATCAACTCCGGTTGGTTAGTACCAAACTAAGCAAGAACATGGATGCAAATTATTCCATTGCTTAGGCCGAAAAAGTGACAAGTCACTATAATCAAACAATAAATAGGACAAGTTCCATTATCCAAAAACAAAACATAATGTACATATATTCATAAAAAACAAGGACATTCTACAAATTATTTATAAGAAAATAAAATGTCAAAAGACTAAAAATTTCTTCATTAAAATCAAGTAGAATTACATATGATGTGAAAAATATACTTCATTACATAAAAACCCTATTCTATTGGTTTTTTTCCTTCTGCTTTTGAAACAGGTTCTACCCCAGCAGGAGGATCATCTAATGCATAAGGAGAATTTATAAAGTTTAGATCTCGCAGCATTCGAACATTCATCACGGAGGGACGATCAAGCAAATGCTCTGGGAGAGATATCTCAAAGTTGGCATGAAGACTGTAATCACCGAGATACTTGGAGATTAAGCATTGAGGAATTTCCCGAGCAGGAATCCAACTGATGTCAATCTTAAAAGGAGGCACGGGCAAATCAAGCACTCCAGGGTCATAATAATCCCATAAGTAGTGGCCCTGCTCCAATTTTAGCACACACAGTGCATTCAACCAACCTTTCTAGTATCCCTCGTTATTTGACTGCTGGATCCGAGCATCAAGATGATAAAGGGCTTCATTATACCCAACCATCCAAAACTCTCTGGGTTGTTTATGGAACTGATAAGTTAACCTCTCCAGCTGCTCATGGAGACTCTTCGACAAAATTTCCTTATTTTCCAAAGCAGAACTCTGGGAAGAGAGTTGGTCAGTAAAATTTAGAATTTTCTTGGACATTTCAGCCAAAGCTTGATTCTTCGTCATCAACTAAAATGCCAGATTCTCCAAGTCCGATTGAGTTCTCGCTTCTTCAATAGAAACCCGACCAGCCCTTGCTCATCCACGAGAATAAGATCTTGCTCGTCCACGAGTAGATATGGAGGGTCCATCTCTTTTTAAAGTTTCCAACTCATCTCGTAAGTTGCCATTTTCAACCTCCAAGAAAGAAAAACCTTCATCATTAACAGGGACCAAGGCTCCCGAAGAAGATGCAGAAGATTTGAGTTGTTTTATCTCTTCTTACAAAGTAATGTTCTCCTTCTCCAACAACTTGGCGATATGCTTGTGATCTTCAACTTCAAGCTTTAGAACACTCTCTTTCTTCCCATAAGCAGAGATAAACATGTCATACCCTTTGTCAGCACTCAATTGTTGATATTTGTTCTCGTATCCTTGGTGCAAAAGGGTAGAAGATTCTTTATATTGCTGTTGGAGTTCCTCGATAGTTCCTTGGAGATCTTCAATCATCTCGTAGTAGGCCACATTTGTCACGACCCCGACCCAAAATAGTATTAGGGAACGAGTGTCTTGACATGCCACCAAGGCAACAAATATTCTGATTTAATAGTTTCCTTAAATAAATGCAACGGATATATTATCACATGGTTATGAATCGTAAAATACTGAAAGTAAAGGAATTACGTCATCAGAGCTTTCTAAAGGAAACTTCATATATATTAAAAGTAACAACGAGTTACAACTTAAGAAAAAATTTAAACCTTATTACAAGAGAGCCAGACATGCTCTAAATAAACATTTTACAAAAAGAGCTCTAAAAGATAAATCTTCAATATAGTCCATTTTCGTTCCGTCCGTGAGCCTAAACGTTTCCTGAAAAATGTTTATTTATACAACATCAGCTAAAAGCCGAATGAGGTTCAATCTCCAGACATTCCAGGGTTTTCAGAAAATAGATACCTATTCAAGTCAAAAGAGAAGGCATATACATATATGGAGAGGAACTTGCAGTAATAGATATAATTTTGAAATGAAATTATATATATCACAATTGGATAGCTCAGAATAAGAATAATGCAATAAATCAAATGTGATATCTTTTTCTTTCAATCATATCATTTTAATGGCCAAGTACACTCTAATACCGTATTCTTCTATCGTATTATACCCCGGTAGTTGAGGGTCAATCGAACATGTTCGTCACAACGCCTTATTTAGGGCACACCAGCGATAACCCAGCTGGGAAGGTCAGTCAGTAAAGAGGTCCCTTAGGCCGAATCAGATTTTCAATATTCAATATCCTTTTCAATGATCATTTTAATCGGTATGTTTATATGGACAAATATAAACATATCACAAATGAATCAATCATCGGTATCACATGAGTTTTGAGAATAAAAGCAGTTCACAAAATATATATTGTTTGCATAATATCATATAATCAAAATACACAAGGAATGTCAGAGTACTCACCCAAAATGGAGGTCAAATTTACTGGTATTGAGTCTTCGATCACACGTTAATCTGATAAAGATTTAAGTACACGTTCTAAGGTCCAGTTTACACTATACTTTAATAATAACTTCCTCTTTTAAGGGATTACTGAATCTCTATTTGTTAACTTTTAAAACTCATTGATCGTAATTGAAGAATTCAATTCATAGTCTTTCCTCATCAGTCGGTTCCCAGTAGAGATGGAGGGTCACAGGGGCACCACTTAAATACCATCTCATCTAGACAGAACATTTCCGGATTCATTCCCAGTAGAGATGGAGGGTCACAGGGGCACCACTTAAATACCATCTCATCTAGACAGAACTTCACCGGGCCTGACTTTGGAATTACTTAAATCGGATTCCATAATAACGAGCAATTTCTTTAAAAAAATTATTTTTAAAAGCGTATAATTTCAAACAAGTTTATAAAATTAACTTGGATTTGTTCGAAATTTTAAGTTTTGATTAGTGAATTCTTTATTGTATTTTACCAGCATAACTACTAAGTAAAGCTATAAAACAATAAATTAAAACTATAAAGATGCATTATAACATTAAGATTACCTTAAGATGAATATCCCTAAGAACTTCTTCTTAGACTTTCTCACACTTTCTCTCACTATTTCTTTCTATAATTCTCAAGGAATTGGTGTGAGTTTCAAATGATCCCCCAAAGGCCCTATTTATAGTTTTCCAAATATCCCACGGTGTTGACACGTGTCTTGGTGATAAGGTTTCACTTTGGTAAGTCGTCGTTCACGTGTCATGCAACGGATCAGCCTTGCAGTCTTGGTTTACCAAACGGCGACACGTGTTTTTTTTCCTTTTTCTAGAGGATTTTCATGAGTTTTATCCTTTCCTATAGAGGTGACACGTGTGCAGTGGATATGTTCAAAAACCGAGCACGAGGTGTCGAGGATAGGTATTAAGGGTATAAGGGTCATTTCGGACCTGAAGGGCATTTTGGTAATTTCACACCATATATTTTCAATATTTCTTTTTGGTCCCTAAAAATATTTTATTTACGAAAAGGCCCCTTTTTATTTTTCATTTTGGTCCCTGAAACTTTCTTTATTAAAACCAAGTCCCTAAAGTTTCATAAAATTGTATTTTCTACCCCAAAACTTATCACTTAGCTTAGGATGTGCCATAAAATCTCAATCTGACCCATTTTATCGTTGATTCTTCAAATTGAAAAACGGGATTTGTCAAATTAAGAACTCGAAATATGATATATGTAATAATATATCATTATTAGATAGTAAGTATGACGAAATTGAAAGAAGACAATTATATATTGGCATAAGAAAATAGGGTTATTACAACATTGTTGGCAACAACACGATCGAGCAAACACTTTAAGTATTGATAAGCTTCAACTGCTCGTTCAGAAGCATCTGAACCAAGGATATCAATAATTTGAGCCTCATTAAGATCTGCATGACCAACTTTAAAATAGTCATTGCATTTCTTCATCAATTCTGTGTCATGAGCTGATATGAGCTCCATCCTGGCCATAAACTAACGAAGAGTATAAATAAAAAGAATCATTAATGATGCATATAGGACAAGTAGAAGAGAAATTCAAGACGAACAACCAAAGTTCGAATTTTTATTCATCATAAGAAGAGATATATAGTTCAAGGTTACATTCAAGAAAGAAACAAAATAAAAAATCCCAAACAGCTTTACACTTTCTCCTTGTTTCCTATGACTTCCTTAGAAGGTTTAGAGGAAGTGACTGGTTGCTCGAAGGATAAGGGTAGATGTTCGGCAGAAGTGCTGGTTGGTTGGAGTTGCTCGAAGCAAGGTTGAATAACAGGTACCTGATCTCCAATCATCATAGAAGATTCATCTGAGGTAGCTTCATCCTCTTCTTCTTCTCCAGGAGAGGGAAGAGGGCCATGAGTGTGCTGCTGGTATAACTTGAAATTCTCAGCAACTTTGAGCTCCTGCAAGGCTGTAACCCATCCATCCCTAAAATATTTGAGGCTGGCATACTCCATTTGAGAAGACATGGCAGCCAGTCCCTTGTTCCAGCCTTTGTCCTAACCAGCACTGAAAGATTTTTTAATTACTTTTTCCCTTTTGCCTTCTCCGAGGAGGTCCTTTCCCTAAGGATCTCCTTGACAGCCTTCAACTTCTCTTCCACCTCCATTTTCTATCGCTCGACATCTCAAAGTTTAACAACTTCCACTTCAGCATATTTGAGCTTAACTTCAAGCTCTTTGTTGCTCTGTTCAAATTTTTTGTTGCTCTGCTCAAACTCCTTCAACTTCTTCTCCAATTCCTTGGAGGCATTCACTTCTTGATTTATGTCCAGCTCAATGGACTTGAGTTGCTTCTCCCAAGAAACTTTATCTTCCTCGTACTTTTGACGAGAGTCTTTTAAAGATTGGGTTAGCCCAACAAAAGCTTCCTCTACTCCTCCCGAGGAGCTTGAAGCCTTGATAGCTTCATCCTTCTTCAAAATGTTATTGAAACACGTCACCAGCTGGAAAAAAATCACTTAAAGTCAATTCATGAACATAGTATTTAAAAATAAAGGGGTCGAGCTAAAGATACTTACTGAGGTAATGTGTTTAGCAGCCAGGGTAGTGATTCTCTCACGAGAAAGAGTGTCTTCAATGCCTTGGACTTCTGGGATATTCCAGGATTTTACCAAGCCCATAGCAGAGCTCGGGGGAACAAAAGTTGGAACACTACCTTTAACATTTAAAGGTTGAGATATAGGTTCAGCAGGTCTCTCAAAAGAGCTTTTCTTTAACCTCCTCAGGGGAGCAGGAACATTTTCAACTAAAGACGTTGTCTTTATTGGTGATATGACAATAACCTCACTCGGAGGAGAGATAGCGACAGTCTTGCTCGGAGCCACAGGGGGCTTCTCGCCAGCCTTCTTGACAGCAGCAGGAGGGGGTACATCAGTAGTTTTTGTCCCTTCTTCGGGGACATCTTGTTTACTTTTCTTTGCCTCCACAGTGGCAGAGGCATATTTGTCAAAAAAGGAAGGAGCTCTTCTCTTCTTCATCAGATCACTAATAGGAATACTCGACTCAGAGGAAGAACCTTCCACACTAGTCTCGGAACCTGGCACTTGGTCAAGATTAACTATCACTGGAAGAGGACGAGCAGTGAAAGATGAAGCATAACTTTTGTACTACAATAAGTAAGAAGCAGATCTAATATGCTCCTCAGCCCTCAGCAACAGATTGATGCAAATCCCAGATAAGTTTCAAATGCTTTAAATTAACATCAGCCTCTTTTGGAGGTTTTCTTTTACTATCAACTGTAACAAATAAAAACAAATATCAGTGATGCATTTTATCAAACATAAAGAAAATAAGATTTCAAAAAATAAAAACAACCTATCCTATTTCCATAAGGTGGACATCTGGGACCTTGGTATACATCATCTCCATTTAATGGAGGGTGTTGCCAATTTTTCATCACCACTCCATGGTCAGAGTAATCCCTATTGGAATCAGGAAGATTGACAACTAACACTCTATTCAAAAACCTAGTTTTTAAATAGAAAGTACTATCGCTGATAACCCATCTGTAGCAATACATAATCTCTGGAATCCCTAAACGGGTTCCATGAAGTTGATTTAACCTGTGTACGCCATTAACTATCCTCCATGTATTTGGAGCTATTCTTGCAGGTACAATATCAAAATATTGGCAAAACTCCAAACACAGGGGATTTGGCGGGAAATAAAAGTCACATTCGGCTACAAAAAGACTGGAGAACCAATGTCCCTCAGCCAAAGAAAAATAATCAGAAGGTTCAGAAAGTTCTCCAAAATAACCCACGAGGGGATTAAAAATTCAGATCGAAATTTGTCAAACGATTCAACAATGTAAACCATGATGAACAAAGTAAATAAATGAAAGGAAGAAAATCTTACAGAAAAAGAGAGATCAGTTGACAACGAACGATGGAAAGAACGAGGCACAAGATAGAAAGAAAATGAAGAGTTCAAAGATACAGATTTGAAAAATGAAAGACGATAGGAATTCTTCCGTGCTTAAATACTTTACCTCGGTAATAGAGAAAGGCAATGATTACAAGGGAGGACGTTTGCGTCTCCGGTGGCTAAAAGAAGAAAAGGGGCACAAATATCGAAGCGGTCATGAAAATTCAAAATATTTATGAGGCCTGATACTATGCGCTCAAAAAGGAGTTACATACAATGAACATTTTCCTAAAAATCATAAAAACCAATAATCTGAGCAGTTTTCGAGCAGAATATTCCACACTTTTCTTCAACCTCAAAGTGCGAAACATTGGGGGCTTCTTTTGATACCAAATTTAGCCTGCTGACGTGGACCATTCATTTGAAGACACGTGTCAACCTACGTGGAAATTACAAACACTTTCAACGAACAACATACTGTCACCGAGCAACCAAGCGCCCCGAGCAACTCAATCATACTAAGCAGCTTAGGCGCCCCGAGGAGCTTAAGGTTCCGAGCAACTTAAGCATACCGAGTAACTCAGGCGGTCCGAGCAACTCAACGCACAGAGCATCTAAATCAGGAGAATCAAAAAGACGACTACGCATTAAATGCTCATTATTATCGTACAGATGTATATGCCTACTAGATAACAACGCATTGTCTTTTCACATCTACAGCCTCAAGACTATAAATACATTGTAACCTCCTCATTAGAAGGGGACTCTAGATCTCTTGGTAAACCATTTATCGAGATTTCCAGTCAAACAGTCAGCAATACAAAAACAGTGGATGTAGGTCATTCTTATAAGGTTGAACCACTTTAAAAATATTTTGTCTTATTAATTTTATCTGTGATTGATAAATTAGAGATAATCTAATTTTTTACATCAACAGTTATCCTAACTGTCAATTCATATAAGGTGTAAAACAAAATACAAAAATACTTTTGTCTTTTTCAAAAAAATTTAAAATCGAAAATCTTTTTGGTTTTTCAAAAAAATATATAGCAAATGTAGTACAATCAGCAACATGCATAATATCAGCATGAAAGTCATCAAACATAAATCATACAAATGAATCATTAGTCAAAGCATGTGTGATTAAATGAACAATGTAGTATTAGTAATTAAGCATGAAATCTAAGAATAACTGCATATAAATTGTTCCAAAAGAAACCAACAGTACCAATAATATAACCAATGAACTCAGGGTATTGTAAATAGAGAATTTTTTTTCCAGAGATCGCTCGAACGAGACAGCCTGCCATTCTAACGACAAGGCCTCTCGCGAGAAGTTTTTCGCGCGACATAAAATCTCGTTCGAACGAAATATCAATTTTTCACAGCTTGCTTAAAAAGACATGCAGTGTTTCCCATTGAAAAAAAATCCAGAAAAGGATGCCTGAAATAGGCTGACAGATTCAAAATAATAGTTATCTTAAGAAAAAGCAATTTAAACTCCAACAATGTAAGTCATAATACTAGTACAAATATATCATGAGGCACACCTAGTGTATGACAAATATCAGTATAATCAACCAAAAGATCTCATATGGGGCGAATCGCGTGCAAGAAGACGAGAGCCGTGAACAATTACACCATAAGCCTCTAAATCCGACTTTCTCGCCCAAATCGATGTGTAATGAGGTGTGGGGGTTTTAGGAATCGAATTTACTTTTCTATTAAGCTTCCTATGTCCATTCAAAAGTTTGTAATAGAAACGCCTAAGATGACCTTGCCTACCACAATGTGTGCAAGTGTAAATCAAGCGGTGAATGTTACCTGACGGTGGCCCTATTCTCAAATTCCTAGGTTCCTCTCGCACGATCTTCCTAGGTGGTTCTCGGTTGACAAACTTAGGTGCCACTTTTTTCGCAATCCTAGGAGTCTCTCTCACACGCGTGGGAATGGGTGCAACATGTTTTTCAAAACCAATCCCACCCTTATCCTTTTTTATCTCGACAGTGCCTAAAATCTTATCAAGTTTTTCAGACCTAGACTCCAAATCAAATTTCACCTTACTCGAATCTCTCAAAATTTTCTCAAGTTCACTTATTCTAGATTCAAGTAAGCGCTTAGAATCCTCAAACTCAAGAAGCTCCTTTTTCATAGCTTCCATCACACCTCGAAGATCATCTCACTCACCCTCGATATATCCAAGCTTCTCTCTTAAAATTTTCTCTCGTACCCTAAGATCTTCAACCAAAACATCACTGTCATTTTTTAAGGCATGCTCTTGCAATTGATCTTTCAATTTCAAATTTTCTTTCTTTATTTTCAAAGCTTCAGCATAAAGTTCATTGGAAATCGTTTGCAAGCCACGCTTATCCTCACTCATGTCATCCTCACTCACCTCACTTTTATCACTAGTCACACGGGTGCGAAACTTTCGCCTAGAAGCATAAATTTTTTTTCTTTCGAATCACTATCACTAAGCGTGGAACCACGAGATGGCGATTTATTCAATTTCTCCCTAAAATTTATGGGACACTCCTCTATCGTGTGACCTACATCCTCACAACCTGAACACCTCTCAGAATCGTTTTCAATGAAAGATTTAAAACAAGAGTTCGTGTGAATTTTTCAATTAGACTTTTCAAAAAGTTGACATCGAAAATCATCAAAACCTCCAAAAGCCATTTTAGAAAGAAAAAAAAATAGGATCAAACACAATAACTTAGTGAAACAGGCTCTGATACCAATTTGAAGAGTGTGCTACAGCGGAATAAATGCAACTTCTCAAATAAACCAATTTTAATCAAACCCAAATTTTAGTTAAACCCTAACACATGCATCTAGATGATTTGAAAGCGTTAAATCAATAAGGATGTAAAGGAAACCGATTTCAGGAAAAAATCCCCGAAGGGCAAAACCCTTTTTATTTTCACTATAATTTATAATATAATGGTTTACAATTGGATTATAGCAAAAATACAAGTGGTAAACGAATACCCGCATGTGTCGGTCGATGTCGTCAGCAATGGAACAACCACCGAAGCTCCACAAGAACCGTAGTCCTATCTTTAGCCCAGGAATACCACAACACTCCCTAATGACCTCAGTCCGGTGTAGATTTATCCTCTCTACAAAGAGTTGAAGAATATCAAAGATCTATTCTTGGGTTCCAAAACAACTCACACAAAAGTATTTGGGATTTGTGAATTGTAAAACAAGAGATTAAACTCTTAAAATGTTGGAGAATAAACCAAAACACTTAAAATCGTATTCTATTTAAAACTAGTGTTTCTCCACACGAAAATTAGTAGTCTGACGCCCTTTAAATAACAAAATTCAAGGTGGGGAGGTGTCGAGGCAAAACACCTTCTCGTTCGAACGACAAGCAATATCGCTCGAGCGAACTTCCGTCTCGTTCGAACGAGATGTGACATCATTTGAACGACAGTCACTGATCATTTTAAAAAGATTTAAATATTTAAATAACTTGGAATCCTCAAAAACCAAAACTGTTCACAAGATCAGGAGATGTTTATCCAAAACATTTATGATAAAAATGTTTTTGGAAAATTAAAAACATTTAAAATTATTTCAAAAATCCTTTTTGATAAATAGAAAATATTTTATCTTTTGCAAAAATATCCCAACACTTTTTAATGTAAAATGTAAATGGAACTTAAACACATTTTACCAAATTCATCCTAGTTATGATTGAATGTTGAAGAAGCTTGATATTTGGATCCGGCTCGATGCTTGTATGATCTTGAACGTTCATCGACGGTGTATCGGTATACGAGATACTAAATTGATAATGGACATTTATAAAATCATGTCCTTCCAAATACTTATGCCTGAATCTTTTAAATCCTCTAAGGTTTTCCCTAGTTCCAGTATCTGTGCAAAGGCATCCCTTTACATAATTTTCTCCCTCCATTTTCATAGAGGGGGTTCACTATGATGAAACTCAAGATTTCTAACACCCCTGGCGAAATTAAAGTGGTCGTATATCCACGCCTGCAATTAAATTGACATATTAATGAGGAAATTCATATAGTAAAAAATAAAATTATTAGCGCGTGTTAAATTTAAAATATGTACCACGAGAAGGGGAAGATATTCGACCACCTACCGAACGTCTACTCGCGACGCAATCCCCAACTGATAATATATATGCGCCAATATACCCATCCCCCAAGCATGTTCTTTGCATTTCCTAACCTTTCGCAAAAACTGTATGTAGTACACCGAGACTTGGTCCCCTGATTTGTTCGGGAACAACACGCAACCGACCATGAAAAACATGTACCCCCTGGCAACCTTCCCAATCCGTTTCTTTGTGACATCCTCCCCCAGCTTCTTAACCCTTCCCTTGCGCAAATTCATTATCCAGTCAAAATGTACGACATAGATAGACTTGCACTCATCAAAAGCCTCCTCCTCGGTACAATCCAAATATTTCGTAAGCCATTGCATTTGGGTCTCCTTAGCCTCACATTTCCTAAAGACAGTACCGTACACCGGTTTGCCAACTGTCGGGATTTGGAGGAGATGGTACACATCGTTAAGGGTGATTGTCATCTCACCGAACGATATATAAAATGAATTCACCTCCGATTGCCACCGTTCGATGATTGTCAACAGCGATATGTAGTTTATGTACCGATAGAAGTGTTTAACGTACTACGAGGACCCGAGTTCTCCACCAACTCGATAACCCGCTCATCTTCCTTCTACATGCCCCACTCAGCAAATTTTTTATAGTGGTACATGCACTTCATTATGCCCCCTCCTCATCTTAATTCCATATAGAATAACCTTATGAAAATTTTGAGCAATTTGGGGTTATTTGGCCTGTACCCCTCAAGTGGTTGTGAATCTGAGTGACTTATTATTTTATGTGCTTTGTTCTCAGTCGCTTTAGATGTGGACTGCTAGATTTCATCTTCTGATGAAGGAGACTCGTTCGTATTATTTTGGGGGTCCTCTACTTCTTTCTCTCCTTCTACCTCTTCTTCCTCTTCCTCTCCCTCTTTCTCTCATTCTCCTTGTCCTTCTTCATATCTTTCCTCCTCTCCTTATTCATATCTTTCTTTCTCTCTTTCCTCATCTCGTTCTTTCTCTCTTTCCTCCTCTCGTGATTTTTCTCCTTCCTTCTCTTCTTCTTTATCTCCCGCTTTTACCTCACCCCCTTCACCAAACCCTAGTAAATCACCCATAACTTGCTCAGTTGAGTACGACAAACCACCCTCGCTAATCGTTAGTAAACCACCTTCAACTTGATCAACTACTTTATCCAACGATCGCGTATGAGAATATCCTTTGCTCGAACTACTAGTACTACTAGCACTATTACTAGACGAGGATGGTATGGGTGGTCGAACTTCCTTCGCCGCCTCCAACCTCCTCTTTCGTTTAGATGCGGTAGGTGAATTTCAACTTCTTCTCATTTATATGACCTACATAAGAAATTAACCAAATTATATTAGCAAATGAACATCAAACTAATAAGTTCATACCAATAAATAATCAATAAACATATAGCCACATTGCTATAATAAAATCATATATACGTAAATACATAAATACGTTCATAATGTTAAAACTTGCAAAATCATATGTATATATATATATATATATATATATATATATATATATATGTATATATATATATATATGTATATATATATATATATGTATATATATGTATGTATGTATGTATGTATCAAAATCGTACATACATATATAAAACATGAAATATGTTACTAACTGTTCATTTACATATATATGAAATATAAAATATGTTATCAATTGTTCAATTATATATTAGAGAACATATATACATATATAACTAAATATATATACATGTATATATAATTTTGTTATGAATTTTTCATTTATATATGAAATATGAAACATGTTGCTACATACGGTGAGTATTGACGGTGAAACAATGCACCATAGTTAGAAGAGAACGTGAAGAGCAACTCACGGTGGGTAATGGCCATGAAAAGCAACTCTTGGTGGTTTATGTCAGTTAAAAGCCAATGACGGTGGTATATGACCGTAAATAGCTATTCACAGTGGGATATGACCGTAAATAGTTGCTCCCTTCAATGACGAGTTGCCGTAGGTGCAGAGATCAGGTATTTTTTTTCGATTAGTGAACCCTAGCTCGTTAAATGGGTTAAACCCTAGCTTATTTTTTCTAATTATGTAATATATTACCAGTTATAGTTATTAGGGTTATATTTTATATGGTTTAATGAGTTTATAATGGGATTTTTATATGTAGTTTGCATGATACGGTTTAATACACAAAATGATAGTATATATCTAATAAAATGACATTAATGGGAGTAAATTTTAATGGTGTAACATATCAGAATTGAAGCGTAAGGGTAAGTTGTAGGGTTTGTATGAAAATTGAAGTAAGTTGAAAAGTTGAAAGTTAAAATTATTTGGATTTTTATATGGGAAATTATTAATGTGGTGTTGTGTGTGTTTGGTGTTTTCTACAAATATTATGTACTTATGTGGTGTTTTGTAGAAAAAATATATTGAAGTAATATTTTTGATAAAAATATCACGACCTTTTTTCTTTAGATACAACAAATATTTAACAACATAGGACGTACACACATTGTAAAAATGCATAGTACAAAGAAAATACAACTTCAGTTATATTTTATCATGGTTGTTCCATCTGTACCGTTAATATAGATCGTAATTCCGCATTTCGTGAGAAAAGTTCACTTCTATCTTGAAAAGTATATACCACCAAATTGAGTGAAAGAAAGATTGTATTTCCACCTCTACCCACGTGGGTTGATACCTTGTGGATTAGACAACCACCTATAGAAGATATACAAAGACCCACCTAACTCAACAAATGAATAAGAAAAAAAAAGACTAAACCCTAAATCACAAGTAAACAAGTGACGACAAAATTGTGAAAATTTCTTAATGTGACATATATTCCATTCAAAATCTGTTGCTACGGGCTGTTTAGCAATCAAAAATACCATTCAAACTGACAACCTGTAAACAGCTATAACTAGTAATGGAAAATTATTCTGTTTTCCCTTCTTTTGGAAAACTAGGGGAATTTCGCTAAAACCTAAACAAACCCCAAAAAGAAAAAAATGAGAACAATATAGGATATATATATATATATATATATATATATATATATATATATATATATATATATATATATATATATATGAAGTCCATTATAACAAAGTGTTGCAGTTACGATGAACATTTAAGAAAACAAATATTAGAAGTGATCAAATTTTCCCATATTTATTCAAACCAATAAAATTGGTATCCTTCCCACACCCGCTATGAAAATAAAGCTTTGCATATGTATGTGTTGAAATGTTATTGATGTTTAGTATAGACACCTGATTTCATTAAAAAAAATAATAATAACACTATTTCTTCTCCATTTGACTTGAGCACAAAATATGATTATATGAGTCTATCAAAATGATAAAATAGATTATGTAATTTTAGGACTTAAAATAATATTAATTATGGATATAGGACAACAAATATTTCGCTTTCATTTTTAGTCCCTATTTTTAAATTAAAGAGACACGTAGCATTTTGTGATTGGTTGACATTTTATGAATATAAGTCCGCGCCAACGACTTTATTAAAAAATAGGGACTAAAATCATAAATAAAATGTTTGTTGTCCTATTTCCAAAATACATATTACAATAAGTCCTAAATTTACAAAGTCCCATGATAAAAATGCTTTGACTTATATATATAGCTTGTAAATATTTCCATATATTTTCTACAAACTAGTTTTCAAGGAATATAATGTTTTCAAACATCCTCTACTATTTCAAATAAGATCTCACTGTCTCTCGTGCAAGTACCTTTCCAAATTATCTGTCAAAATGGCTGTAACCAATTTTATCCAAATTCAAAAAACGACAATCGAAAAAATGAGTTTTAGTTAAGAGCAGTGCTGGACTTAAGGACGGATCCCTCCCCGATTCCAAACCGAATGCTAAAGCCTCCTTTTTTATTTGTTTTTTTTAGTTAAAAAACTGTTTTATTTTATAAAAAATTGTATTTTCTTTATATAAAAACAGTGTTTTGTGTATATAAAAAAAAGGAACACGAACATGACTAAATAAAAACAACTCGAATCCGACCCAATTAAATGCAACAATTTTTTTTACCAAATACGAACATGATCAAATTAAAACACGACATGACATGATGACACGATATAAATATTTTTGGTAATAATTTTTTTTAGGTAATAATTTTTTGTTAAAATCAGTTTTAACATTTTATGGTTTTTTTTTTGATAAAATTAGTTTTATTTCCTATCTATTGTCGTTGTCAATTAAATTGTGTCAGGTAAGACACGATACGAGTCTTTTTTTGTGATAAAATCAATTTTAATAAAAAAAAAGATTGTTTAATTTGATATCTTAGATTCGCGATTATTTAGTATCGCCAGCGCGGACCCACATTCAACAAATGATGGTTGTCCGGGAATGTAGGTCCGCGTCAGCGGATCATTTTTTTAAAATAGGAAAAAAATAGTAATTTTTTAACTATTTAAAAAAATGATCCCTGTCAGCATTATGTATAAATTATCAGATCACTTATACGTAACGTTGAGGCCAACCATTTTTTCAAGTAGTAAAAAAATATTTTTGAATTGAGTTTTTTTGTGTGGTGTTTAAGTATTTCAGGCGACCCATAAAAAATCAGTTTTATTATGTTGGTCTGGGAATGTAGGTCCGCGCCAGCGGCACTAAACAATAGTGTCGTTGACGCGAACCCACATTCAACAAATGATGTTGGTACGGGAATGTAGGTCCGCGCCAGTTGTATTAAACAATCGTGAATCTAAGACATTAAATTAAACAAATTTTTATTATTAAAATTAAATCAAATATTTTTTTTTCATAAATAAAAAAACTATGTTTACTATTAAAAGGTCCCTCACCACATAAATAAAAAAACTATGTTCTAAAAAATTTCTCTCCACATAAAAACACTCAAAGTGTGTCACTGGCGCGAACCTTTAAAAATAAGAGAATATTGGTTAAATTAGTGTTTGATGAGTTTTTTTAACAAAATAAAAAGGGTTGGACTAAATGTATATTAAAAAATATTTGAGAGACTTTTTAGTAATTGATCCATTAAATATTAGTTTAATGTAAAGTTAATTGACTTTAAAATAAATCTTAACTCTAGTTATTTATTAATCTTTTGTTTAATTTAAAAAAATCAAAAGAATATCTTTTAATTTTAATTTAAAATAAATCACAAGTGTAGAGATATAGATTTAGGGTGATGATTGTTTTGGCATTTTATGAAATCAAGGGTGAGGATGATTGGGTATTGGGTCGGTAAACTCCCTTTCGGGAAGTCTAACATTATTATTTAGTTAATTTACAACTTAAATTTTTGGGCAAATTCACCACTCACTAATAATGCACAAATATTCTTTATATATAATTTTTCAGTTGGAAGTAATACATGCGTCGGACAACCACCAAGAAGCAAATATAGTGCTACCCGACTATGAAGAATGCGAACAAAGCTTGAAGTTAAAATCTTGAAAAATATTAACATATTTTTTTTAGCAGTTCCAGCTCGAATGCTTGAAGATAACTCTTACAATGGTTATAATTTGACTACTAAACAAATAAAATGACCCAACTGTTCGATTTAAGTTAACGTCAAATTCATAATTTTTTTACAAAACCAATTGAAATAGACAATACAACAACTGAAAAAGGCCTACAAAAGTACAAAAACATGCCTATCTTTTTTATGCCTTTTTTTGCATTCCCCAAATAAATTAATTGATGGCTTATATAAACTGTCCTAGTCTCCTAGACAGCCACAAGGATCAAAACCCATATAAAAAATATTAATTTTTTCTATAGCATAATATAAAATGTTCGATTCAATTTATACTATTGAACCAAAAAGCTTGAATCCTAAAAGATATCAAATAAACTACAAAAGTTTCCCACGTCCAAAATAACCAACCGACCATGCGGTTGGCCCATCAATCAAGCAAGGCGTGTTTAAATTTATCATCTATCAAATTCCCTTCCCATGTGCCTTAGCCCCCATAAAATCAACACAAGCAACTCAATAATTATTGCACCCCAAATGTCACAATCCCATACCCTCTTCACGAAATCTCCAACAATTTAGATTACTATATAGTTTTTAGGATAAATAATTAGCTTCAATATAAATTACAATTCAATTTTGCACTAAATTTCCAGAAAAGTTACGGCGTATTGGCTTTTGGAAGTATCAACTTCAGTTACGTAATAAATACATAACATAATAAGTTTAAGCATTTGAATTTTGAAAGCACCAACTACTTTTATATTATATTAGTTCAATTTTTTGTCTTCTTATACATGCACCAAACTATTATATAAGTACCGAACTCAAATACATCTCCTCCCTCCAACTTAATTTGTTTTGAGAGATATAGAGAGAAAAAAAAATAGAAAAGAGTGCTAAAATGTTTATGTTGAGATCAAAGAGGTTCTTTAGAAGCAATTCTAAGTTGCGTGGTGGTGAAGGTGGTGGATGCAATAGTGAGGGAGGAGCTGAAAAAGTATCCGTAGGCAGCGGTGAAATTAAATGGGAGCTACGCCCCGGTGGCATGCTTGTTCAAAAGAGAGAAAATGGGGAGAGTGATGGAGAAGACATAATTATAGTTAGAGTTTCAACTGTTTCACAGTGGCATGATATATCCATCCAAGCAACTTCAACATTTGGTAAGCCATCATACTTGTTTACATCTATCTACACACATTTACATAGGCCTCTTATGTACTTTGGGAAATTACAGTAATTTACGCTCACAAATAAATTTAGAAAACACTGATTTTAAGACATTATTTATTATTTATTTTACTTTGGTACAATTTTTATTCTTTGTAGCAAGATTTTTGCCAACAAAGATAATATTCTACGATGAAAACTTACAAAAGTCTGAAAAATTAAACAACGATGCATATAAATTGGGAAAATGAAAATTAATAAGGTAACGAAGTAAAGAGATAGAAGTAAAAAACTCAGGATTCCAAATCTGGAAGATCTCACAACAATTTCTCACAATACAATGAGTTTTATGTGACATGTGGGAAAATTATTGGTGCAATTCACAAATAATTGATTATAAGAGTATTTGTTGATTTATTTTGTGACATTCTCAGGTGAATTAAAGATGGTGTTGTCAAAGGTAACTAGTTTGGAACCGAAAGAGCAGAGGCTTTTGTTCAAAGGGAAAGAGAGGGAAGATAATGAATATTTGCACATAGTTGGGGTTAAAGACAAGGAGAAGGTTCTTTTGTTAGAAGACCCGGCCCTGAAAGCAAGCAAACTCATGCACAATTTGTCTGGAAGCCAAACCATTGGAACTACTTACCGTAGCATTAAAGTGTAATTGTAATTATATATGTAATATTTTTTCACTTACTAACGACTCGCTAGATGAAAAAAAAGTTAAAACTGTTGTTTGATGGATCTCTTTCATCAACATGGCTAGCAGATTAGGGGTTTAGTGTATTATCATCTTGTCTGTTCATAGCATATTAAATGTGTAAACTGAAACAAATCCTAGTCATGCATGTTGACTGTTTAATTTATGTTTAAAATTTGTTGAATATTCCATTAATTAAGAACATTGATTGTTGTATTACTTGTTTTATATACTTATCTGATGAAGTTAAAATAAAGTTTGATATGTGTAATATTAAAAGATGGACCTATGCATACTTTACATATAGATTAATACGAGGCTAATAGGTTGTCAGCAGTGGCGGAGCCAGGATTTGGAATTAGTGGGTGCGAAACTGTCTGACGTACCCCGGGGGTTCGGGGGCGGGAGCGCCCGAGGCGATTTTTTTTGGGTTATTTGTACTATTTTGGGCATAAATCTAGTACTAAAGAATATTTCAACAAAAAAAAAACATGCATTAATATTCAATTTCAACACTTAAAACCATTATCAAAATGAAATAGGATAGTTATTACAATGCAATTTTTCTAGACTTCATTTTCTGAAAAAATTGAATGATATGTTCAGTGTTAATATCATTCAACACGTCTCTTTCGATATATTAATCAAACATAATTAATCTAACTTAAATAAGTTATTTAAAATTAATAGAATTAACGAAAAATGATTAATCTAACATAAAAATCAGAATTAATCTAACATAAAATTTGTTGGAAAAAGATTAATCCATTGATGTTGAAATTTATTATTGAATTTATTTAATAAATTTATTCAGTAAAATTTTAATCACTTTGTATGATTAATCACATTGTAAATTTCAGTAATAATTTCAGTAATAAAATCAATGTAATGGAGGAGAAAATTTTTAATAATAATTTTTATCTTGAACTAGGGTCCGTAATAATTTTCAGAAATAATTTCAGTAAACTAGGGCTGTTCACATTCGGAAATTTTTTATCTTGAACCCGTTAATGTGCTGTAGACTAACAAATATGTAAATGGAGGAGGGAAAGGGGACTTACTTTTTGTTTTGTTCTTGAATGTAGAGAGAAGACAACTTTGGTTAGGTTGAAAAACTAGGGTCGGCTACTGTTGTATATATATTGACTTAAGTTTCAAAAATTATCAATTTTAACCTTAACATTTAAGTTATTACACACATGTATATATATATATATATATATATATATATATATATATATATATATATATATATATATATATATAGAGAGAGAGAGAGAGGCAGGCTCCTGTGCACACTAAGTTTGCACACTAAGTTTGCACATTACCTTTTAAAAGTAGTAAAAAAAATATTTTTGAGTTGATTTTTTTTTTGTGTGATATTTAAACATTTCAAGGAACCCATATAAAAAAAATCAGCTCAAAAAAACTTTTTTTGCTATTTTTAAAAAATCGGTCAAACTTTCGCAGTTTTTAAGCCCTTTAAAAACTGCGAAAGTTTGACCAATTTTTTTAAAAATAGTAAAAAAAGTTTTTTTAAGCTGATTTTTTTTATATGGGTTCCTTGAAATATTTAAATATCACATAAAAAAATTGGTGTGCGCCAGCACTAAGTTTGCCTACTTTTAAAAGGTAACGTGCAAACTTAGTGTGCAAACTTAGTGTGCACAGAAGCCTGCCTCTATATATATATATATAAAATCCAAAAAATCCAGTGCATGCGCCCGCACCCACTCGGTATCATATAGCTCCGCCCATGGTTGTCAGGGTCAACAAACTGTATCACAAAAAAAGTGTCAACAAACTGTAACAAGAAAGAAATTTATAAAAAACTTGTGTTGCTGTAATATTTAATGTATCAAGAAAGAAGGTGCTCTCTTTCTTATTCACTGTCTCCATGCCTAACCCAAATATTCGAAAAGATTTCTCAAAGTGAGGACATCTAAAGCCATTTAGGTTCCAAGTTAGGTCAAAAGTAGTTTCTATTAAAGAGATTCCTCTTATCCTCAGTCATAAAACAGTTTAAAATTCGAAACATATTTTATCTTCTGGGTTGTCATCTTCTACTTAATTGTATGTAGCTTGTACCTTAACACTTTTATCGGACACACACATCAAATCCACTTTTATGTATGAGTCATTATTGCTCTTTTAGAATTCTACGAGTTCTACTGCATTAAAGTTCCTTATTTTCTGTATCCATGGTTTATTGAATTGTTTAGACAATTTTCATGATTTTATGCTTCTGTGGTGTCTTTGGGTCAATAAAATAGTGAAAGTCAGTGCGATTCCGAGACGGCCTGAGCTTAGGAGTCCCAGCCAGTGGGCTAGGGCCCCTAATTTTTTGAGGCCTCATATACAACTATATAGGCCGAATGTTGTATTTGAACAGGTCAATTGTTGCAATTACTTAAAGAGAGAGAGGAGGTTGGGTGATATGAAGTAATTAGGGGCCTCTCTTGTTGGAAATTAATGTTAAGTGACGAAATTGATTGTTTAATTTCAATTGTATTAAATTCTGAATTTTCTATTTATGTGGTCTTGATAAATGTTAGATAATTAATTAGGAATGTGATAAATAAAGATATTAAAAGATTGGATAAATCTTATCCATCAGTCACATGATGGTTAGTGACATTAGTGGGACGCTTGAAAAGAGTCCCACGTTCACTAGGATTCCATCCCTCTTCCCCTTATAAATAGAGACCTCTACACCATCTAGAGTCATCTCAATACACACTGTTTCTAAGGAGGGAGAGAAAATTCGAAATTCTCATTATTCCTATTTTCTCACAAATATTCTGAGCACATAAGAGATTAATTATGGGCTATTCAAGAAGGGATTCAAAGGAAGCTTTGACAGGAGCATTTAAGTCATCTTATTCCAATCAATTGCAATGAAGAAAGGTTAGTTTTGATCATAGTTATAAAGAACTTACGGTTTTGTGATTGCATGAAGATTAAACATCCTGGATTCATGACAAAACTGTTTTCTTTACACGATGTAACATTATGGTTTATATTCGGTATTATGATTGTCAAAACAGTATTGATTAACATGTGGTATCAGAGCTTTCAGTTTATAATCTCATGTTTTTCGTTAATGAAAATTTCTTTATAACAATTCTGATTTATGATCTTTTAAATCTGAAAATTTGGAATTTTTTTTGAGGAATCTGGAAATCTAGAATTTTTTATTTGATGAATCTGGAAATCTGGAATCTTTATTTGATGAATCTGGAAATTTGGATTTTTTTATTTTTTTATGAATCTGGAAATCTGACATTTTTTATTTGATGACTCTGGAAATCTGGAAAAAAAAATTTATTTGAAAAATCTGAAAATTTTAAGCAATCTGATAATCATACATATGGTAATTCGAATTTGTGTTGTGTATGATATTAAAAACGAAATTACTGCATACGGTCTTTATCTTATGATAACTGTCTCATTATTGTTCAACCCATTTTCGTGTTATTGGAACCCTAATATGCGGTTAGCATTATTTTATTGTTTCAAGTTGTGTAAGCAATCTGGAAAACACTTTTATTAATCATGATAAGAAAACGAATATGTTTTTAAGATTAATTAAATGAAAACTGTGATTTGGCGCAAAACAGATTCCGGGAGAATTTGTTTTTTGCGTAATTAATAGTATTTTTCAAAATTTTCGGTGTCCGATTGACTTGAAACTTGATATGTTAACTGAAAACGGACCAACGATCGAATTTCAAGACCTTTGGCCGTGATGTAATGTGTTTTTCGACAATCAGAGTCCGTTAAGGCCCTCAAAATCCTGTTTTTGCCATTTTAGGAAATAATCTCAGGGCTTATAAATCTTTACAGAAAATTGATATTAATGTTCCGCAAAAAGTTTTGATTTTCTGGCATGTTTTACTTCAATTCTATGGTGAAAACTCATTTTTTGCCATTTTTGACCAAATTCATGAATTATGTGTTTTTTACTATACTTGGGCAATTCTGTTTTGAGGCATTTAAGCTACTATTGGTATCTTTGTAATTACTAATAGATTACGTATTATAGTTAATATGTAATGCATGATTAACTATATTTAAATTAAGACATGTAAGCAATTATTCATTTGAGTTAAGTCAAATGCCAAACACAGGCTGAGACTGCATGTACGAATAATACACTTACATTCATTAAAGGTTTATTCTAATGTTAGTTATAAAATTAGATTGAGGCGCAACACATGCTAATTTCTGAATTGAACAACATTAGAACTGGTTTTGTGAAAACAAAATAGTTGACATTAAGTCCATTAATCATGGTATTAAATGTTTAGGCAACAAACACAGATGCCAAAATTATGGGACCATGATAAATGAATTATAGGGTAATATATCTTTACAATCTAAACATTATGTGATGATTAACTCCGATTCCGTGATATTCATATGGTAAATGAAATATGCAAAAAAATTTAGTCAACAATTCAATATTCGACCCTTGCAATTTTTGTTTTGTGTGAAAATTTAATTTGTGAACATTGTTATTAATTGCAGTTCCCCTTAACCTGTATTCGCAAGATCAGTCCTATTCCAAATTTGATGGAACTAATTTTTCTTAATGGAATGAGCAAATTAAGTTCAGCCTATGGGTTCTCGACCTAGACATAGCAATTATGTGTGATGAACCCGTTACTATTACTGATGCCAGTAGCGAGGATGAAATTGATGTCCATGAAGCATGGTTTCGGTCCAATAGACTGGCCCTTATATTTATGCGAATGTGCGTTGCTGCTAACATTAAGACCTCTCTACTTGAAACTACGAAAGTGAAAGAGTATTTGAACAAAATTAAGGAATGCTTTCGCACTGCTGATAAATCCCTTGCTGGGAAACTGATGGCTGACCTGACCACTATGAGGTTCGATGGTACTCGAACCATGAATGAGCACATTATAGAGATGACCAATCTGGCTGCTAGACTTAGAGTTTTGGGCATAACAGTGGATGAGTCTTTTCTCATCCAATTCGTCCTAAATTCCCTACCTCCTGAGTATGGGCCTTTCCAAATCAATTACAACACTATAAAAGATAAGTGGAATGTAAATTATTTGCAAAGCATATTGGTATAGGAGGAAGGAAGGCGTAAGCAACAGAATGGCCATGTGACTAAGGGACAGGTGGCAAATCTGACAGTCAAAGGAGCTAGTTTTAAGAAGAAGTTCGGCAAGGGCATTAAGAAAGGTCCTGGGCCGTCTCATCAAGCTGAACCATCAACTGTTGCTGTGAAGAAGGAAAAGAACGACAAGTGTCACTTCTGTAAAAAGAAGGGTCATTTCTAGAGGGATTGTCATACACGAAAGGCCTGGTTCGAGAAAAAGGGTAAGCCCTTTATTTATGTTTGTTTCGAATCAAACCTTATTAATGCTCCTTCTAACACTTGGTGGATTGATTCTGGTTCTACGTGTCTGTAATATCCCGTAATTTTTAATGACTTTTAAAATGAGTTATATTTTAAATTAATGGATTAATTGGATTTTCTATTAATTAATTCATTGGGGTTTTATCCGAATTGAGGATATTAAAATTGTATAATTCTGAATATTACTTAAAGATATTTAGGTAATATATGAATGTGATTCTATTGATATGGCGGTGTGTTCTTAATTCAGTAGTTTGTATTTTTAGTCGGACGCGGTATGGGACGTGTCGGTACTAAATTGTGAGATTAAAAAGGAAATTTATTTTCTATTGACCTTATAGTCATTTCGACTGCGTCGTTGCATACAGAAGGTTTGAAATAGTCAGAAAAGTCTATTTGGATGTTGGATTTGGGTCTCGGGTCATTTGGAAATGAATAGATAACCCAAAAGGGCATTTTGGTCATTTTTCTAAGGGGGATGAATAGTGATTTCGGATTTTATCCTATTGTAAGTATTTGGAGATTAAGTGTACGTGGTTTATTCATCTCCTCTACACAAAATAGAGAAGTCATCTTCCTAGAGAGAGTGAAAGGTTGCTTTGGAAGGGAAAAGCTTACTTGGGAAGGAGAAGAACAAAGACCAAAGGTCACCACCACCAATCACCACCGGAGGTTGACCTGAGAAGGGAGAACCACCTGAGATATACTACACCAAAGGATCATACCTTCATTAGAGGCAAGTGTTTGATAATGGCAATCTAAGTTTGTATATTGTCCATGTTAGAATAGTTATGAAAAGAGATGGTTTTTCATGTTGAGAAGAAATAATGGAGTTATTAAATAGATTTCTGGAAACTGAAAAGATATAGGAATCAAACTCATGTTGTAGGTTGATAATAATCCACGAAATAACCATATATCTATTGAAGAAATTCTGAAAACCATTGATGTGTTCTTGAAGGTATTATGTTGATAATTTTCTGGAAAAACTGGATATAAACATGCTTTTAATTCGATCTCTTGATGATTCTAGGATGTTTAGATGATTGGAAATCATTTATATATGTTGGTATATCATGTAGTAAGGATCATAAGTCATTTGGGATGTTAATATGAAGGTTTGAATGATCTAAAATGGTTAAACCCATAGTTGCAGAAATGCAGAAAAACTGGGTTGTTACCTGAGTGATCGATCAATCGACCCCCTGCCTTCGATCGATCGACCTCCCCAGGACTTTTAAAGTTGTTTCTTTTTAATGTTGATTATTATACCAAATCTTTGGTAGATCTTTGGCGATTATTAATTGGATATTATGGGACTTATATAAGATCAGTAAGCCCTAGATAAGATTTGAATTAATTTGATTGGGTCTTAATTGATTAGAATAATGATAATTAAATTGGAAGGAATTTCAGTTACTAGATCCATTTGTTGGATTCTAATTGGTATGAATGAGGCTTTCAGATAGGACCATTAGAGGTGATTGAACATAACACCTGGGTATCCTTAAGTTTAGAAGAGGGTTTAATCCTAAGTGAAAGAAGATGTGTTTATAAGGGATTTGAAGCTATCGGTTTTTAACCCTAATTAAAGGGAGAGTTTAATTCGTAGCACTTCGGGAGAGATGATGATATGGACCAGTAGGGTATTAGTGACTTCTTATTGAATATATGTTGAGGAAAAACCTATTTGAACCTTGAGTAATGAATGAGGCTCGGGGATAATTAAATTAAGAAGTAAAGTTATGATTTTTTAATACGTGGGATTTAAAGAGATATAATGCTACTTATGGGAATAATCTAAGTGTAATATGAGTACCTTGTTGGTAGTATAATATAGGTATGATAATGCCTATTTGATTGATTGATGATTATGTGTATGACATACCTATCTTTGTCGCTATCGACGGGAGGTTTGCGCGTGAGGGCTGTCATATCCTGATGAATCCAAGTGATCTTTGATTTGTCGCTCAAGAACATAGGTCTATGAAAGTCTTATCGGGGAGTTGATAAGTTCGCTGACTGTGGGAACGTTGGTATGTGCGTGTCCCTTGGGTATGAGAACTATGTTCACCTCCAATGATTGTGTTGTTGTATGTGGTTCGAGGAATCCTTACAAAACCTTTAGTCCCCTATTCGGCGACCAACGATGATGGGATATGATAGCAGAGTAATGCATTGCACCGCAGCTGTGACTCGGGGTGCCGTATTATATATGAATATATATATATATATATATATATATATATATATAAAAAATAAATTAAATGAATGAATGGTTATATGGAGGTTAAATCATCTACTGTGTGATAATTGTAGATAACGGTGAATTGAGAAAAGAATTGAAGTAAGTAAATGAATATTTATTGAAGAGCTTAAATTCATGTTAATGACAAACGATTCATATAAATGTGAAATATATAAGAATGATTATATAACGTATGGTATAGGACATACGGGTTATAATCTGGGATGAAATCATATTATGGAAATTAGTAATGAGGAGCCATTAACTAGGAGGTTAATAGGAAACGTTAAGTGTGCACTCTAGTTGAGAGGTAAGAATAGAAAGTGAGAGTTGGATACTAATATGTACATAATAAATTCTTTATTGCACTTGTTAAATACTTGATGTTTTAAAAATCATTTTCACAATCGGGCTCTAACCAGTTTCCTTGCATATTCTCTTTTATATTGTATCTTCTATATCAAGTGTCCAGCAACAGGGATGCCAACTTTAGCGGATTACGACGAGCTATGGAGCTATGGAGTTTTACGTAGACGCCTATTTTCATTTGATTCACAGTATTCTTATAGTTAGGGCATGTCGCCTAAAGGATTTCAGTTATCACTTTCTATCGGTGTCATATACTATTGTGTTCGTGTCATTTTAATACATTTTTTATTGTTGGGATTACTGTAATGGATTAATATTATTTGGGAATGTTTGTTCCATTTGAATTTAAATTCTTTTGTGTTATCTGTTTGGTTATTAGTGTTGTAGAATAATATGTGTAGTGTTATTCTTAAACTAAAAATGGTTTTGTTGAAATTAAAATTTGGAAAGTTTTTAACACCAGCTTAATTGGGTATTGGGTGAGTTGTAAATGTTTTCGGCAGTGATGCTAAGAATGAGCCAACTGTATATTCTGTTTTAATTTGGTATGGGACTGGCCACCCGGTATTTAATTAGACGGGGTGTTACAGGTGGTATCAGAGCATCAGGTTCTAGTGTCCTTTAGGATCTGTACGGCTTATTGTGTTTTCAGCTTAGCGTTATTTGATGTAGAGCCCTATGAGTAGGATTATTGCTTTTCTATTTACGCCTACGTTCTTCAGCTGTTTTGATATATCAAATACTGATAGTATTATCTCGTTTTAGATGCCTCCTCGACGTGCACCTCAGCTCGCCCTAGCTCAGGGTACGATGACTGCTGTCGAAGTTGCTGCAATTGTCGCTCAGGCAGTCAATGAAGCTCTAGCTGCTGTTCAGCAGGCTCCAACACCGGCACCAGTTGTGCCATCCGTGTAAGGGCAAGTGTTTCATACTGCATGGGAACGAGCGAGGGATGCCTTTCAGAAGGCGCACCCACCTGAGTTTCAGGGAGGATCAGATGTTGTGACTGCTACCCAATGGAAGAAAGATATCCAACGGCACTTGAGAATGCTCAAATGCACTGAGGTTCAACGTCAAATACTAGCCACATTCAAGCTAGTAGGGGAAGCTTTGTAATGGTGTAAGCTACGACCACTATGGAGGAGAGAGACACAATTACTATCCAAGACTTTTGGATACGATTTGATGGGAAGTACTTTCCTTCCACCATCCAGACAGAGATGAGGAAGAAATGACTTGATCTGAAGCAGGGAGAGAAGACGGTAGCGGAATACGAGGAAGAATTCACGCGACTAACTAATTTGGTACCAGCAGAGGTACCCACTGAGGAGAGGAGGATTCTAATGTTTACTGATGGGTTGAACTATAAGATTCGCCAGCATTTATTGGGGAATCTTTCACTACGTACGTATGCAGATGTACTTAATGCTGCAATGCTTCACTGCCAGGATAACCGCTTTCATGTTCAGGGTGTTAAGCGGGGGTTTGGATCAAACCAGCAAGGCAAGACTACTGGGGGCAGTTCTAGTGGGACTCAGCCAGGGCAGAGTCATCAGCGTTAGGGTGAGCATGGTTCCCAAATGGGGGATTATGCTAACCATTTACGATCTGGAGATTCTCGATTTGAGGATAGAGGTATCGGGCAAGGACAGCAGGGCCATCAGGGCCAAAGACATGCTCATCAGGGCCAAGGTAAAGGAGGTAATGGCCAGCAGGGTCGGGGTTAACAGGGAAAAAGTGGTGGAAAGTTTGTGGGAAAATATTTCGTGTGCAGAAAGTATGGCCATAAACGACAAGATTGTCCTGAGAAAGACAAATTCCCTCAGCAATAAAGTGCTTGACAGGAGCCACAGGTACTAGTGTTTCCACCAGCTGCTCTTCCAGCTCCAGCTCTGGTGCTAGCTCTACCTCCCATTCCAGCAGCACCCGCGCAACAGGGTCAGTACGAACGTGTATATAACGTCCATCAGGTAGCGAATCAACAACCACCACCCGCGAATGAGGGTATATTTTCTATCTAAGGAATTATGAGGCGTATTTTGATTTTGTGGCGATTAATATTGTGTGGGCAAAAGGGTTGCTAAACTTAGCCGAGGGGTTGGGGACACCTATAGTTTTCATGTCATCATATGGGTCTGATTTTTTATCATGGGATTACTTACTTTGGGGATGTCCGAGCATGATGTGACTATCGGCGTGCATTGACTTGTGGTATATGAGAGCGTATATACTACTACTATCTAGCATCTTGTCTTCTGTAAGAAAGTAGATGAGTAGACTCTATTTGAAATCGATAAAACCAAAAAAAAATTCGATAAACCTGATTTCTTTTTCAAATCGATAAACCTAATTTTTATATACTATTGACTAAGGACCTGAGGAGTTTCGATAACCGACTACTTTAGGTAGTAGTGTATCGGGGGGGTTCCTTGTTTGGATTTCGCTTGCGAGACACCCCACGCATGAAACTAATAACCGTTGGGAGTCGAAATAAGTTAGGTCTTTAGAATATGAGTTTATAACCTTTGCGAATTGTTTTATAATGAAAGTGGTATGATAGGGTGTATGGCCCCCCTGGATGGTTGAATGGTAGTAGTTTTCATAATTGTGAAAGTATAAGGATCATTTTTTTTCGAACTTGGTTACGTCGATTGTATAGGGAAGATTAGATAAAGACTAATTCGATTAACTTGAAACAATATGGTGAGGTTGGGCGTATAACATCAATAGGAATTTTGATAATGTACTGTATGGGCGGTACGTCATAGATTTCTTACGATGTGAGATTTATACTCGGAGTTGACCTTACCGGTATAATTTATATTCCTGAATATCGGGACGAAATTCTGTTATAAGGGAGGGAGTATGTAATACCCTGTAATTTTTAATGACTTTTAAAATGAGTTATATTTTAAATTAATGGATTAATTGGATTTTATTATTAATTAATTCATTGGGGTTTTATCTGAATTGAGGATATTAAAATTGTATAATTCTGAATATTACTTAAAGATATTTAGGTAATATATGAATGTGATGCTATTGATATGGCGGTGTGTTATTAATTCAGTAGTTTGTATTTTTAGTCGGACGCGGTATGGGACGTGTCGGGACTGAATTGTGAGATTAAAAAGGAAATTTATTTTCTATCGACCTTATAGTCATTTTGACTGGGTCGTTGCATCCAGAAGGTTTGAAATAGTCAGAAAAGTCTATTTGGATGTTGGATTTGGGTCTCGTGTCATTTGGAAATGAATAGACAACCCAAAAGGGCATTTTGATCATTTTTCTAAGGGGGACAAATAGTGATTTCGGATTTTTTCCTATTATAAGTATTTGGAGATTAAGTGTACGTGGGTTATTCATCTCCTCTATAAAAAATAGAGAAGTCATCTTCCTAGAGAGAGTGAAAGGTTGCTTGGGAAGGGAAAAGCTTACTTGGGAAGGAGAAGAACAAAGACCAAAGGTCACCACCACCAACCAGCACCGGAGGTTGACCGGAGAAGGGATAACCACCTGAGATATACTACACCAAAGGATAAAACCTTCATTAGAGGCAAGTGTTTGATAATGGCAATCTAAGTTTGTATATTGTCCATGTTAGAATAGTTATGAAAAGAGATGATTTTTCATGTTTGGAAGAAATAATGGAGTTATTAAATGGACTTCTGAAAACTGAAAATATATAGGAATCAAACTCATTTGTAGGTTGATAATAATCCACGAAATAATCATATATCTGTTGAAGAAATTCTGAAAACCATTGATGTCTTCTTGAAGGTATTATGTTGATAATTTTCTGGAAAAAGTGGATATAAACATGCTTTTAATTCGATCTCTTGATGATTCTAGGATGTTTAGATGATTAGAAATCATTTATATATGTTGGTATGTCATGTAGTAAGGATCATAAGTCATTTGGGATGTTAATATGCAGGTTTGAATGATCCAAAATGGCTAAACCCGTAGTTGCAGAAATGTAGAAAAACTGGGTTGTTACCTGAGTGATCGATCGATCGACCCCCTGCCTTCGATCGATCGACCTCCCTAGGATTTTTAAAGTTTTTTTTTTTTAATGTTGATTGTTATACCAAACCTTTGGTAGATCTTTAGTGATTATTAATTGGATATTATGGGACTTATATAAGATCAGTAAGCCCTAGATAAGATTTGAATTAATTTGATTGGGTTTTAATTGATTAGAATAATGATATTTTAATTGGAAGGACTTTCGGTTACTAGATTCATTTATTGGATTCTGATTGGTATGAATGAGGATTTAAGATAGGACCAGTAGGGGTGATTGTACATAACACCTGGGTATCCTTAAGTTTAGAAGAGGTTTTAATCCTAAGTGAAAGAAGATGTGTTTATAAGGGATTTGAAACTATTGGTTTTTAACCCTAATTAAAGGGAGAGTTTAATTCGTAGCACTTCGGGAGAGATGACGATATGGACCAGTAGGGTATTAGTGACTTCTTATTGAATATATGTTGAGGAAAAACCTATTTTAACCTTGAGTAATGAATGAGGCTCGGGGATAATTAAATTAAGAAGTAAAGTTATGATATTTTAATACGTGGGATTTAAAGAGATATAATGCTACTTATGGGAATAATCTAAGGGTAATGTGAGTACCTTGTTAGTAGTATAATTTAGGTATGATAATGCCTATTTGATTGATTGATGATTATGTGTATGACATACCTAGCTTTGTTGCTATCGACGGGAGGTTTGCGCGTGAGGGCTGTCATATCCTGATGAATCCATGGGATCTTTGATTTGTCGCTCAAGAACATAGGTCTATGAAAGTCTTATCGGGGAGTTGATAAGTTCGCTGACTGTGGGAACGTAGGTATGTGCATGTCTCGTGGGTATGAGAACTATGTTCGCCTCCAATGATTGTGTTATTGTATGTGGTTCGAGGAATCCTTACCAAACCTTTAGTCCCATATTCGGCGACCAGCGATGATGGGATATGATAGCAGAGTAATGCATTGCACCGCAGCTGTGACTCGGGGTGAAGTGTTATATATGAATATATATATATATATATATATATATATATATAGTGAATTAAATGAATGAATGGTTATATGGAGGTTAAATCATCTACTGTGTGATAATTTTAGATAACGGTGAATTGAGAAAAGAATTGAAGTAAGTAAATGAATATTTATTGAAGAGATTAAATTCATGTTAATGACAAACGATTCATATAAATGTGAAATGGATAAGAATGATTATATAACGTATGGTATGGTACATACGGGGTTATAATCTGGGATGAAATCATATTATGAAAATTAGTAATGAGGAGCCATTAACTAGGAGGTTAATAGGAAACGTTAAGTGTGCACTCTAGTTGAGAGGTGAGAATAGAAAGTTAGAGTTGGATACTAACATGTACATAATAAATGCTTTATTGCACTTGTTAAATACTTACTGTTTTAAAAATCATTTTCACAATCGGGCTCTGACCCGTTTCCTTGCATATTCTCTTTTCTATTGTATCTTCTATATCAGGTGTCCAGCAACAGGGACGCCAACCTTAGCGGATTATGACGAGCTATGGAGCTATGGAGTTTTTCTTAGACGCCTATTTTCATTTTATTCACAGTATTCTTATAGTTAGGGCATGTCGCCCAAAGGATTTCAGTTATCACTTTCTATCGGTGTGATATACTATTGTGTTCGTTTTATTTTAATAAATTTTTTATTGTTGGGATTACTGTAATGGATTAATATTATTTGGGAATGTTTGTTCCATTTGCATTTAAATTCTTTTGTGTTATCTGTTTGGTTATTATTGTTGTAGAATAATATGTGTAGTGTTATTCTTAAACTAAAAATGGTTTTGTTGAAATGAAAATTTGGAAGCTTAATTGGGTATTGGGCGAGTTGTAAATGTTTTCGACAGTGATGGTAAGAATGGGCCAACTGTATATTCTATTTTAATTTGGTATGGGACTGGCCACCCGGTATTTAATTAGGCGGGGTGTTACAGTGTCATGTTTCTAATTCGATGCAGGGCTTCACTTCGATCCGCAAAATAAATCCAAATGAGCATTTTGTCTACATGGGCAATAAAGCGAAGGCGAAAATAGAAGCTATTGGAGTCTTTCGCCTGATTTTTAAGCACTGAATATATTTTAGATTTGCAAGAAACTTTTTATGTTCCCACAGTTTCTAAGAATTTAATTTATATTTCCAAACTTTCTTTAGACAGTTTTGCGATTGAATTTAAGTACAATGGTTTTGGTTTGATTAAAAATTCTAATAATGTTGGTTCTGGATTTTTATTAGATGGTTTATATCAATTGAATCTTGAAAATAATTTTTCTGAAACCCTTGTGACCCTGCATCCTAATGTTGGTACGAAACGTACACTTAATGATGAAAAATTTGCTTATTTGTGGCATTAAAGATTAGGGCACATATCCAGGCCGAGAATTGAAAGGCTCATTAAAGATGGAATGCTCCATAACCTGGATTTGGCCAATTATGATGTATGTGTGGACTGTATTAAAGGAAAACAGACTAAACATACAATGAAAGGAGCCACAAGAATCATCCAGCTACTTGAAATAATACATACAGACATATGTGGACCTTTTGATATTCCATCCATTAGTGGAGAAAAATACTTCATCACCTTTATAGATGATTTTTCACGTTATTGCATTTTGTACATTCTGCATGATAAATCTCAGTCTGTGAATGTCGTTGAAATATATATTAATGAGGTTGAGAGGCAACTAGGCAAAAAGGTGAAAATTATTAGGTCTGATAGAGGTGGTGAATATTATGGTAGATATGATGAGTCAGGGCAACGCCCTGGACCATTAGCTAAACTCCTTGAAAAATTAGGTATTTGTGCCCAGTACACAATGCCAGGATCACCTTGGCAGAATGGTGTAGCTGAAAGGCATAATCGTACCCTTATAGAAATGGTTAGAAGTATGATAAGTAGGACCCAATTGCCTACATTTTTGTGGACACGTTCATTAAAGACCGTTGTACACATCTTAAATAGGGTTCCTAGTATGTCAGTTTTAAAAACCCCTTTTGAACTTTGTAAAAGATGAAAACCCGATTTAAGGTATTTATGTGTGTGGGGCTACCTAACGGAAGCTAGAATCTATAACCCTCATGAAAAGAAATTGGATCCTAGGACATTATCTTGTCATTTTATCGGGTATCCAGAAAAGTCGAAGGGATATAAATTCTATTGTCCAAATTATAGAACTAGAATCATAGAAACTGAAAATGCTAAATTCATTGAAGAAGGTGAAGTAAATGGGAGTATAAAAGAAAGGGAGGTAATCATTCGAGAAGTCAGCGTACAAATTCCTATATCCAGAGTTCATAACATACATGTTGTTCCTAATATAGTTATTGAACCGGTCATTGACCCCATCAATAACAATGAACAAAAAGTGAATGATCAACCAACTCAACAACCGCATAATGAGACTATAACTGATGAAACTTTTGAAGGACCATAGGAAGTGACATTAAGAAGATCTCAAAGAGAAAGGAGATCGACAATTCCGAATGATTATGTGGTATACCTTCAAGAGATCAAATTTAACATAGGTAATATTAATGATCCAGCTTCTTATGAAAAAGATGTAAATAGTGATGATTCAGATAAATGAGTTAATGCCATTAATGAAGAAATAAAATCTATTAATGATAACAAAGTTTGGGAGTTGGTCGAATTACCAGAAGGATAAAAATGAGTTGGGTGCAAATGGATCTTAAAGACCAAACTTGACTCAAAAGGCAATATCGAATGACATAAAGCTAGACTTGTTGCCAAAGGCATTGATTATAATGAGACCTTATCTCCAGTTTCAAAGAATGACTCGTTAAGAATCATATTAGCATTGGTGGCTCATTATGATTTGGAGTTGCACCAAATGGACGTAAAAATAACTTTTATAAATGGGAGTTTAGAAGAAGAAGTCTATATGGCACAGCCACAAGGATTCGTAAAGGAAGGAAAGGAAAACATGGTCTGTATATTAAAGAAGTCAATCTATGGTCTAAAGCAAGCTTCTCGTCAATGATATATTAAGTTCCACGATACCATTACATCCTTTGGGTTTAAGAAAAATACTGTTGATCGGTGTATATACCTGAAGATCAGTGGGAGTAAGTTTGTATTTTTAGTACTATATATTGATGACTTACTTATCGCCAGCAGTGATCTTGATTTATTAAGTGAAACTAAGAAGTACCTTTCTAAAAACTTTGAAATGAAAGATTTAGGTGAGGCATCCTTCGTGATCGGGATAGAAATATTTCGGGATAAATCATGAGGAATGTTGGGATTGTCTCAGAAAGCTTACATTAACAAAGTTTTAGAAAGATTTAGCATGAAAAGTTGCAATCCTATTAATGTTCCACTTCATAAAGGGGAAAAGTTCAGCTTAAGTCAATGCCCTAGAAGTGATTTAGAAAGGGAGCACATGAAAGGCATGCCTTATGCTTCGCTCATAGGGAGCTTGTTGTATGCACAAGTCTGTAATAGACTGGATATCAGTTTTGCCATTGGGATGCTAGGCAGATATCAAAGAAATCCGGGGATTTACCATTAGAAAGCTACAAATAAAATGCTGAGGTACCTGGAAGGGACCAAGGATTACATGTTCATATATTGGAAGACTGATCACCTTGAGGTGATTGGTTATTCAGACTCAGATTTTGGGGGATGCTTTGACAGTAGCAAGAGCACATCAGGTTATGTCTTCCTTATGGCTGGAGGAGCCATTTCAAGGAAAAGTGCTAAGCAAAGTGTCATTGAATCATCTACTATGAAAGATGAATACGTAGCATTCTTCGAAGCTACAAGTCATGGATTATGGCTGCGAAACTTTATTTTAGGACTTAGAATTATGGGGTAAATATCTAAGACGTTGAAAATTTGTTATGATAATGTCGCAGCAGTCTTCTTCTCGAAGAACGATAGGTATACTAAGGCTTCTAAGCATATTGAGATGAAATACCTATCAATTAAAGAAGTTCAGAAACAAAGGGTGTCAATTGATCACATTAGTACGCGTGACAACATAGCAGATCCTCTTACGAAAGGACTCACTCCGAAGACCTTTATGGAACATGTCAAAGAGATGGGTCTCAATTAGTTAGATTATGATTGCTATTTTGTCTTAGTTGTTTGACACTATTACTTGAATTCAATAAAAGTGTTTCTGATTTCTATTATTTCTATATTTTATGAATGCATGCATATAATTCTGAATTATTGTTGACATAAATAGTCCTTATTCAAAAGGACATTATGAGACCATTATGATACCCAAGATTAAAGGCTCAGTTGAATGAAACATTGGTGATATGGTACATGGAAGGAACCATGCTCTTGAATAGCATAGAACCGCCATGACTCGCATCTGTGAATCATTTTATTTAGTAAACTAAATTTATCAATGATTGTGCACCTTATGATACCTAATCTAATTATATGAATTATGAAGACCAAGTGGGAGACTGTTGAAAATTAATGTTAAGTGACGAAATTAATTATTTAATTTCAATTGTATTAAATTCTGAATTTCCTATTTATGTGGTCTTGATAAATGTTAGATAATTAATTAGGAATGTGATAAATAAAGATATTAAAAGATTGGGTAAATCTTATCTGTTAGTCACATGATGGTTAGTGGCATTAGTGGGAGACTTGAAAAGAGTCCCACCTACACTAGGATTCCATCCCTCTTCCCCTTATAAATAGAGACCTCTACACCATCTAGAGTCATCTCAATACACACTGTTTCTAAGGAAGGAGAGAAAATCCAAAATTCTCATTATTCCTATTTTCTCTCAAATATTCTGGGCACATAAGAGAGTAATTTTGGGCTATTCAAGAAGGGATTCAAAGGAAGCTTTGACGGGAGCATTTAAGTCATCTTATTCCAATCTATTGCAATGGACAAAGGTTAGTTTTGATCATAGTTATAAAGAACTTACGATTTAGTGATTGCATGAAGATTAAACATCCTGGATTCATGACAAAACTATTTTTTGACACGATGTAACATTATGGTTTATATTCTGTATTATGATTGTCAAAATTGTATTGATTAACATCTCTCTCCTTATTTATTTATTTATTTATTTATTTATTTTAAATCTATTTTTTTAAATCAATGTATATATTAAAATATTCATATATATTTCATAATTGTTTCAAGATTGAATATTTACTTTAGATATATTTTTTTTTAATTTTGTAATTTTTAGTTAAAGATATATATATATATATATATATATATATATATATATATATATATATATATATATTCTTTTCCTACATATGGCTAGGTGGAAAAATATTCGGTATTGTATTCCTAGCCTTGAATAAAATTATAGATCCACCACTACTTATATTTTATTTTATTGATTTAATTACATGAATACTAATAATTATTATCATTATTATATTTGTTGTAGTTATCTTTTTAATTGAACTTAACATAGTTGATCGACATTATAGATTAATTGACGAAAAAAATTAACAGATTTATGCAAAATGATGTCATTAAAAGTTAGAAAAAATATCGTATTACCACATACTGTCATTACAATTACTTTTAAGAAAGTGTTGGTATCTACAATCATTTTCGATGATTCCCTCAACAGCTATCACCATAAATATGCAGACCCATAAAAAGTAAGAAAAGAATACACAATTGTTAATAGCTGATAACTTTCACATCAAAACAACACACCGGACTAATTGTTTTTAGTTCTAAACAACAAAAGAAGAGAAAAAACTGATAATGGTTCATGACAATATTTTATTTGCATCTCTTGCAATTCTATGATTCAGACAAAACATTTCGATTCCAGATACCTGTGCCAATAACTTGTGATTCCATGCCAAGTAGTCTTTGGAAGAATCACTATTGTTACATTGCCCTATGTTCCAGCATGCTTATTAGGAGATTAGCATCTTCACCTGTTTTCCCTCTTCCCATAAGAATATCACCTGTTTTTTATCAGATTCAAATTTCTATATGTATCTTCTAAAGCGTACTTTCACAGTGTTAAAAGCTAAATGACATACTTTATTGATACATGTAGAATTGTACATTTACAGTACAAGAGAAACTTATATAGTATAAATAGAGGATACAAGATGGAGTAATATGAGTAGTGGGGTGAGGTGCTGAGCTATAATGAAGGTGGTGGAGGTAGTGGTAGGGTGAGAGTGAGGGTAAGGTATAATCGAGGTTTTTGATACGAAAATTGGTCAGTTGACGTGGACCAATTATATAAAGACACTTGTCATCCTACGTGGAAAATATATATATGCTCACCGAGCTACACAGCGTACCGAGCTACACAGCGTACTGACCTACTCAGCGTGTAGAGCATCTGGCTGGGAAGGTCAAGCGACAGTTGCACGATTCAATGGACATTATTATTGTACAGATGTATATGTCTATTAAAACAATGGCATATCGCCTATTCATACTGATAGCCACAAGGCTATAAATACATTGTAACACCCCCCTCATAACGGGGTAATTGATCTCTTGTAATCATCATCGAGATTAAGGCAAACATCGACAATATAAGAATAGTAGACGTAGACCATTTTCGTTGGGCTGAACCACTTTAAAAATCTATTGTCTTATTTTCCTTATTCCTTTTTATATGTGATTAATTAATTAGATCGAATCTAGTTTTTTACATCAATAGAGGTAATGTATGTACTTAACATTTCTTTTCAAATTCAAGATGGTAAAGTATTGACCACTTTAAATTCTGTAACTAATTATTTAAAGGGGTGGGAAGATAAATTTTGGTGACGACATCGACTTTCTCATATGAGCAATAGTATAGATAACAGAGAGAAGAAGTCTTGTAGAATCTTCTTTATAGAGGATGACTATGGATTGAGCAACTACAGAGATGATCCATAGTAATCTAAGAACATTTTGGAGCACAACAATGTGCTAAATTATCCATAAGTATGGTTTAATCGATATGAGTACATGAGACACTAATAAGAGAGTGCATGAGACGCTAATATAGAGTGAAATAAACACCGATAACAAAGTGCACAAGGCACTGATGAAAGTTTGATGGTGTCTTGATTGGATATATGTGCTATCTCCCCCTTCAAACTGAAGTTGGGTGTCAACCAGCTTGAGTTTGAAACCCGGTTTTGAAAAGATCCTAGTTAATGAACTTTGGTGATGGTATCAACAGTCTGATCAACAATAGACATGCATGTGATGATGTGATAATAAGAAGTTGGAGCACGATAGTGTGCTGGGATCCGTAGTGTATGGATGGATCCTTTGAGAGTATATGTAACACTAATGAGAGAGTGCACAAGGCATTATGAGAGTGATTTAAGCAATAATGAGAGAGAACGTGGGGGTACTACTAAGAGTGCACGAATCACTAATAAATATTAGACTAAAACATTGTGAGAGTGATTGAAGGACTAGTGTAAGAGTGCATGGAGCAGTAATAAGAGGACCAAGAACGATTGAAATTAGCACTATGAGACTGCATTGCCGAAGCACACTATGATTTAGATGGGGGAGATTTAATGGTGATCGTTCTGATTTTTGTGATGATGTGTTTGTTCAAGAGTGGTCCTACGGGTGACAAAAAGTCACCCACTAGCAGTAGGACTAGGCTATGGGCTCGGATACCATGTTAACTACAGAGAGAAAGAGAGAAATGATATATTGTATTGATATGTAGAAATGTATGTTTACATCACATGATAAACCTATATATAATGTAAGTAGTGGAAACAATGTGGAGTAATATGAGTAGTAGAGGTAGTGGTGGGGTGAGGTGTTGAGGTATAATGGAGGTGATGGATGTAGTAGTGGGGTGAGGGGGAAGTATAATGGAGGTAGTATATATATACTTTAACATATAGGATAAAAATAAGGGTAATATCAAGGGATAGGCATACCGACTAACTATAACTATGCACAAGTTCTGACAAAAACTAGTACATTGCTATTTGTACACTATAAATGGGCATTTACAATTTAAGAGAAGTAAAAAGATGAACCATAATGTATAATTTACACTGATTCATAATAAGTAATTTAATTATCCTTATTCTTATAAGATTTTCAAAAAAACAGTATCACTTGTCCATATAAATGAATATACACACTTACACTAGAAGTTACCCCGGTGGAAAGTATATATATAATTTTATATGTTAGTATCCGCAACACGCTCACGTGTCTAACCCACGAGATTATCAAAGTTCCTTTTTCATTTAAAAAAAATAAGGGAATAATAGTAATCTATTACATTTTTATAAGGATTTACATTCACTTTATGTAGCCCCAAAACAATTATTATGAGTTGGATGGTCCAACATCGCATATGATGGTCCAACGACTTTAAATTTCCCATTTGTGATTATACATGTTATTAAAAAGTTCAATCGCATGATACTTGAATTTTCATTAGTTGTTTATAGAAAAGTTTAACAAGAATGCATTGACCCTAAAATATAAGGTATAATATTTCATAATAATAACTTGAAGCTAGGTTTTTTCATGAAATAATGGGATAAAATACAAGAATGCATTGACTCAAATAATGGGATAAAATATATCGTGCAAAGTAAAAACATTTTATATAAAATAATTTATACTTAAAAACAAGGTTAAATAATAATAATTTGAAGCTAGGGTTTTTCATGAAATGCGAGTTGTGGGAGTAATGTTCTCAAATTTGGTTTTAGTTCCCTTAGTGATCAAAATGTTAAGAAATATCCAAAACGTTTCAGCTTGGACTTTCTGATACGTGCACGCATGCATGCGTGCTCGCGCGCGTGTGTGAGAGAGGGTGAGAGAGAGAGAGAGAGAGAGAGATCTTAACTTGAGTTGTTTTAAGGGCTAGCTATTCTCACACCCTTTAGTACTCCCCCACTACCTGTAAATGTATAAACATGTTACTATCCTTTAAATCCTTTTAACTTTCCTTTCCTAAACTAACTTTGAAAATTGCATCACAAATTAATCTTGAAAATGGAAAAAAAAAACATAACTAACTTTAATAAAAAAAAATGTATAATCAACTAATTAAAGCCAACTTTGATTGAAAATAAAAACAACTTACAACTAACTTTGATAAAATGAAAAAAACTACATCTAAGTTTGATTTAAAAAAAAGGCATAACCATCTTTCATTAAAAAAAATTACAACCAACTAGTTACAGCTAATACTGATAAAATTAAAAAAAAAAAAAAGAAAAAGTTGCAACTAACTTTGGTAAAAGCAAAACTACATCTACATTTAATAAAAAAAAGGTACAATCAACTAATTACGACATGCTTTGATAAATAAAAAAAATAACTACATCTAACTTTGATAAAATAAAAAGAAACTACAACTAATTTTGATAAGAAAATTACAACTTACTAAAATAGAACTAACTAAAAAGAAACTACAGCTAACATTGAAAATAATTACAACTAACTAAAATAGAAAAAAATTATCACGTGTTTGAAAAACGACAACTAAAAGATAAATAAAATGATAAACCTAAGGAATGAAATTCATACCAAAATATTACTATATGTATTTAATTTGTTTAATGGAATTCATACTCAAATGTTAGGTAGCTATAATTTTTTTTTAAACACGCAATAAATTTTTCTATACTAGTTAGCTGTAATTTTTTTTTCCAAAGTTAGTTGAATTTTTTTTAATCAAAGTTAGTTGTGATTTTTTTAAAATCAAAGTCAGCTATAGCTTCTTCTTTTTAATTTTATCAAAGTTAGTTATATTATTTTTTTTGTTCAAAGTTAGATGTCATGTTTTTACTAAAAGTTAATTGTAATTAGTTGGTTATATATTTTTTTTAATCTAAGATGGTTGTAGATTTTTTTTGTATTTTTTATCAATGTTGGTTTTAGGTTCTTCTTCTTTTTTTTTTTCTTTTTTTTTATCAAATTTAGCTGTAATTTTTTATATACCAAAGTTAATTGCAATTAGTTGGTTGTAATTTTTTTAATCAAAGTTGGTTGTAGTTTTTTTTTTAATCAACATTAGTTGTAGTTTTTTAATATATATATATATATATATATATATATATATATATATATATATATATATATATATATATATATATATATATATATATATATATAGTAATGCTCTTGTGCATATCAATCCGCATTTTAAGATTGCGGACCGAACATGTGTCACCTGGCGGTGAACCTACAAATTATAGGTTAAATTATAGGCATTCTCTCTCTCTTTTCTGAGCTCACCGTCAGGTGACATATGTTCGCCCCGCACTCTTAAAATGCGAACTGGTATGCACAAGAGCAGTACTATATATATAGGGAAATGATCAAGTGAGCTCCCAGTTTGAGGACCTTGGATGAGGTCCATTTTTTTAAAATAGTAAAAAAAATATTTTCGATCTGATTTTTTTTTATGATTTTTAAATATTTGACTAGGACCATAAAAAAATAATCAACTCAAAATGAATTCTTTTGCTATTTTAAAAAATCGTTGAAATTATGTCAGTTTTTAAGCTCTTAAAAACACAGGCTCCTGTGCACACTAAGTTTGCACTTGCGCACACCAATTTTTTTAAAGCAATAAAAAATATATTTTTGAGTTTATTTTTTTTATGACATTTAAACATTTCAACGAAAAGCAGCGAAAGTTTGATCGATTTTTTAAAATAGTAAAAAAAGTTTTTTTAGCTGATTTTTTTTACATAGGTCCGTTGAAATGTTTAAATAGCACACAAAAAAAATCAACTCAAAAATATTTTTTTTACTATTTTAAAAAAATGATGTGCAAACTTAATGTGCACATGAGCCTGACTATATATATAGAGAGGCAGGGTCCTGTGCACACTAAGTTTGCACATTAGCTTTTTAAAGTAGAAAAAAAAGTTTTTTTGAGTGCTGGCGCACACCAATTTTTTTATGTGATATTTTAACATCTCAACGGACTCACATAAAAAAAATTAGCTCAAAAAAACTTTTTTTGCTATTTTTAAAAATCGGTCAAACTTTTGCAGTTTTTAAAGGGCTTAAAAGCATAGAAAGTTTGACCGATTTTTTAAAACTAGCAAAAAAAGTTTTTTTGAGTTGATTTTTTTTATATGGGTTCATTGAAATGTTTAAATATCACACAAAAAAAATCAACTAAAAAATATTTTTTTTACTACTTTAAAAAGCTAATGTGCAAACTTAGTGTGCACAGGAGCCTGTCTCTCTCTCTCTCTCTCTCTCTCTCTCTCTCTCTCTCTCTCTCTATATATATATATATATATATATATATATATATATATATATATATATATATATACAGAAAGGATCTCATGCATACCCAGTTTGCATACCCTCCGTGCGGACCATTTTTTTAAAATAGTAAAAAAAATAATTTCGGGCTGATTTCTTTTTTATGATTTTTAAACATTTCAGTAGGACTATAAAAAAAAATTCAGCTCAAAATGAATTTTTTTGCTATTTTAAAAAAATCGGTCAAACTTTGTCAGTTTTTAAGTTGTTTTTAAGTTGTTAAAAACTAACAAAGTTTGACCGATTTTTTTAAAATAGCAAAAAAATTCATTTTGAGTTGAATTTTTTTTTATGGTCCTATTGAAATGTTTAGAAACTATAAAAAAAAAATTACATCAAAAATATTTTTTTTACTATTTTATCAAAATTGGTCCGCGCCAGCGGTATGCAAACAGGGGTATGCATGAGAACCGCTCTCTATATATATATATCAAAGTTGGATGTAGTTTCGTTTTTATTTTATCAAATTCAGCTATAAGTTTTTAGTCAAAGTTACTTATAATTAGTCTGTTGTATTTTTTACAAAGTTTGTTATAGTTTTTTTTTTTAAAGTTAATTAGTGACCTGATCTTCAAAGTTAGCTAAGGAAAATACAGTTAAAATGATTTGAAGGGTACTAATATTTTTACACATGTAAAGGATGTGGGCGAGTTTTAAAGGGTGTGAGCTAGTCTCTTATTTTATTCTAATTTTTTTACTTATATTTTTTCACAAAATATTTTGAGTTTCCATCGTATATTATATTATATTTTTTGCAACCTATATTTTAAAAGTAAGAGGATCATATTAAAAACTTTTAATTACAACTAACGAAGGTTGCTAAAATAAAAAATATAAACAAAAAGAAAATAAAATGTGGGGAGAAAACTCAAATGATGGAATTAAATATAGGGTGCAAACTCAACAAATCTCCTTATTTTAATCTCCTACATATTCTTTAAACAAGTTGCAACAACATTCATACATGGTAGCCTATGCTTAAATAACATGATCACATTATGAGAAGCATTATTATCCAACATGCCTTTTTTTATTTTTATTTTTCTATTGTGAACCATTTTGGGCTATAGCCCGACACAGGTCCCCTTCCCAAAACCTCTGATGTGTGTGTATCTTCAGGTGAGTTTTTTCAAAAGACGGTGAGTTTATTTTATGCCACTTTCTAAAATCAATCCATGTGCAACCATATGGGGTAATCAAATATATCCTTTAAAATCTTCTTTTTCTATTTTCTGTTAAACATCTTATCAAAATTTGCAACAAACAGTACCCGTTCCTTGATATTGTTAAAAAAGGGATAATTATATTTAGGTCCCATTTATCGGGTTAATATGCTAATAAGTCCTATTGACTTTTCAATAATTCCATAGGTCCTATTCCAACTTTTTAGGGAATTTTTTTCATAATTTTACCCTTTTATAACTAATCATCCGTAGCTTCCTTTAGGAAGTTACATAAGTGGTTGGACTTTTTTTTAATCTTTAAATGATCATAACTTTTGATTCACAAATCCGTTTTTCGCAAAATTACTATTTTTGAAATCTGCTCGACGATATCTATCAAACAAGATCCATGAAGGGCATAAAATTCCAAAGAAAAAAATTTACACAAACAGTAAACTTTACTGTATGCACTAGAATATGAAATAGTTTTATATATGCGACATTTTCACAAACAGACAGGTTCATTTACTGTGGTAATACTACACAATATATATATATATATATATACAGTCCTGCTCTTGTGCGGACTAGTCCGCAATTTAAGAATGCGGACCGGACATGTGTCACCTGGCGGTGAGCCCAGAAAAGAGAGAGAGTGTGCCTATAATTTAGGCGATAATTTCTCGGCTCACCGTTAGGTGACACATGTCCGGTCCGCATTCTTAAAATGCAGACTAGTCCGCACAGGAGCATTATTATATATATATATATATATATATATATATATATATATATATATATATATATATATATATATATATACGGTGGATCCAAACCCTCTTTTTTCAAAAATACCTTATATTTAAAGGTTCGCGCTAACGACATCCAATCCTTACCACCATTGTTGGAGTTTCAACGACCTTCGTTAGAGCTCCGATTTGGGTGGGTAAGGGTGGCATTTGGTGCCGCTGGCGCGAACCTTTGAAAATAAGAGACTTTTGAATAAATGGGTTTTGGATCCACCGAAGTATCATGGGGTGCCGCTGGCGCGGACATTTGAAAAGAAGATTGGATAAATGGGATCGGGATCATCTGGAGTGCCAATTTGGGGTGAATAGGAGTGGCACAGAACATTAAAAATAGGAGCATATTGGATATATATATATATAGTTTGTAAAAATATCATAGATATTAAACTTTATTGTATATACCAGAAAATGAAATAGTTTTATATTTGTGACATTTTCACAAATAATAACATTTACTGTGATAATATTTTTCTGAAAGAGTTAATATATATATATATACATACATACACACGGTAGATCCAAACCGCTATTTTTTTTTAAAATTACTATATTTTTAAATGTTTACGCTAGCGACATTCAATCCCCACCACTACCCACACCCATTGTCGGAGCTTCAACGACTTTCATCAGAGTTATGATTTGGGTTGGTAGTAGTGGCATAGGGTGCCGCTGGCGCGAACCTCTAAAATTAAGAGAATATTAGATAAATGGGGTTTGGATCCACCGGAGCTCTGATTTGGGGTGAGTAGGGGTGGCATTTAGTTAGGTTTATATCTATAACATTTTCACAAGCATTAACATTTACTGTGTTCATATAACACAGTATATATATATATATATATATATATATATATATATATATATATATCCAAACCTCTTTTTATGATATTATCTTATTTTTAACGGTCCGCGCCACCCACCCCCTTTATCGGAGCTCCAACAACCTTCATCAGAGCTCTGATTTGAGGTGGCATGGGATGCCGATGTAACATTTTTACAAATAGTAACATTTATTATTTGTGAAAATATTACAGAAATAAACCTAATCCAATGCTACCCCTACTCACCTCAAACTGGAGCGTCGGTGCATTCAAACCCCATTTATCCAATATTATCTTATTTCCTAAGGTCCCCGTCAGCGGCACTCCATGTTACCCCAAATCAGAACTCTGATGAAGGTTCTTGGAGCACCGACATTTGGGGTTGGTGGTGGTCGGGATTAGATACCACTAGCGCGGGCCGTTAAAATAAGACAATATCAGAAAAAAGAGATTTGGATCCACCGTATATATATATATATATATATATATATATATATATATATACAGAGAGAGAGAGAGAGAGGAAGGCTCACCTACATCATGCACTATACATCACACCGTACATCACACCTAATTCTAGGCCCTAGAAAACTTTTTTTTCAAATTTTATATTTTTCCCTTGAAATTAACCTTCCAATCAACCCATATGCAAAAAACTAGGTCAAAATACATTTTGTAGCTATTTTTAAAAAATCCATAAAAAAATGCTGGCGCAGACCCTTATAAATAAGTTAATTTTAGAAGTTTTTTGTGGATTTTTTAAAAATAGTTAAAAAATGTATTTTGACCTAATTTTTTGCATATGGGTTGATTAGAAGATTAATTTCAAGGAAAAAATATAAAATTTTTAAAAAAAAAAATTTTAGGGCCCATAATTAAGTGTGATGCATGGATGATGTATAGAGCATGATGTAGGTGAGCCTTCTCCTATATATATATATATATATATACATATATATACTGTGTTATAACACAGTAAATGTTAACGTTTGTAAAAATGTTATAGATATAAACCTAACCCAATGTCACCCCTACTCACCCCAAATCGGAGCGCCAGTGGATCCAAACTCCATTTATCTAATATTCTCTTAATTTCAGAGGTCCGCGCCAGCGGCACCCTATGCCACTACTACCTACCCAAATCATAGCTCTGATGAAAGTCGTTGAAACTTCGACAATGGGGGTGGGTAGTGGTGAGGATTGAATGTCGCAAGCGTAAACCTTTAAAAATATGGTAATTTAAAAAAAAAAGAGGTTTGGATTTACCGTGTATATATATATATATATATATATATATATATATATATATATATATATATATATATATATATATATATATATATATATATATATATTGTGTAATATTAACTTAGTAAATGTTACTGTTTGTGAAAATGTTATATATATAAAACTATTTCATAAATATATTATCACAGTAAATATTATTGTTTGTGAAAATGTCACAAATATAAAAACTATTTCATTTTCTGGTGAATATAATAAAGTTTAATATCTATGCCATTTTTACAAACTATATATATATATATATATATATATCCATATAATAAGATGGCATGATTTTTGAATTGTCTAACCCCAATAACGATCCAGATTTTGCCACATCCTCCACCAAAAATGAAGGGCTTAGATTAAGTCTTGAACTTTTGTTTAAATTTTAAAAGTTGAAAATTTCCCCCCATTGCATAGCCCGCCTAATACATTTCACCAATTCACCTACTTTCATTTTAATTCAAATGCCTTTACACTATTTCTCTAAGACTTCATTTCACAAAGTCTCTTTATCACTAATTTCAAAACTCACTCTCGAGGTGCGTGAGATCCCTCTCTTAACCCTCCTCATTACATCTCTCTTCCTAAAATTATTTTCTCCCTAAAACATAACCCTCATCTCCCAACTTCGTTCCACTTCTAAAATTTCCAGCACCATTGTTCGACCAAGGATTGTGTCTCACACGATTTGGTTAGGATTCTTTTAGGGTTTGATATCAGGGTTCCATATCTGCGCCCTTCGACCAAGGTTTTTTGCTCCGTTCTGCTCCCACGATTTCTGGAAGCACGACGTTGGGACCACATCTGCTCCCTTGATGTCTCCGTTCTGAATCATGCTCCATTTTTCTCCAAATATCATTGGGTTCCAAATCTGCTTCGACCAAATCGTGGGAGTACACTAAAATTCCATATCACACGACCGAAATTCCATATCTGCTTCGTTCCAACTTCGTTATTTGTCGATCTATTTTCTTTTATCACTAGAAATTTGTTAAGGTTTTTTGTTGATCTATTTTTGGAATATTTTCTTTTATCAAACATAAAACTTAATCTTGGTGATGTATATTTTTTGTGCTTTTTCTATTTGGATGGGTTTATATTTAGAATTTTGGTTTGATTTCACTTCTCTATTGGATTTGTTTTGCAGATTTCAACATATTAAACCCCCACCAACGATGATGACCTTATCAGCACAAAAGATTGGGTCGTTCACAAATTTGATGGCCATAGTACAGTTGAAACCCCCATTGTTGAAGGGAAAATTAACACATTATATCATCTCGGCTCAGATTTTGACACCAAGGACTGGGAGGGTTTTGTCCAACCACCTCACTGTGGTGTTACTCAACTGTGTGTCCCTATCCTGTACCAAATTGATGATGCTAGCCAACGTATGAACATAATGGGGGAAGGGAATCCCAACTCTACAACTTCTCACAATAATAGAACGCCTCTACATAAAATTGAAACTTTGGAAGCAGCCATAAAAGTAGAAAATGCCGTGCTTAACCATACGGATATAATTGCTGCAAAACAGGACAACCAAATCTCAGTTAGTTCAGAGGGAAACTAATTTTTTATTGTTTCCACAACATTGATTTGAAGTATATAATTTTTTTTGTCTCCCTGGGCTGTTCATTTATTAATTATTAGGGTTCTTTTTGGTTTCTCTATTTTGAATGTTATTAAACTTCAACATAAATTACAGTTGGTAATTAGTTTTGAGTCTATATTTAGGTAAATATAGTATTTTGGTCGAATTGTATAACCTTTTAGTTATGGCTCTGTCTTCTTTTTCCTTAAATCAAGGATTATGTTCCTAAAATCAAGCATGGTCTTCTTTGCTTTTATTGAGATTCATATGATCCTGGTATAATTATGTGTAGGTGTTTTCATATAGTTTGAAAACAGAAGCAAAAATTTTACTCTCGAGTCTCCACCCTTAAAGAAAATATAATCTGAATAAGCAATATATTGTTTGTTTTGGAATAGGATTCATATGCTTATATAATTTTCTGATATATGGGTGCTTCAGTGTCATCATTGGCATCAAATATGAAGGATTTCTGATATGCCTATGTAATAACAGTTTTTGTGAAGAAGAAATAGGGGCTTTGACTAATGTTGAAAACTCTTCCTCTAATAAGAACGTCTCAGATGGATTTGTCACTGAACCATGTCTGGAAATTGAGGTTATGTTTTCCCAAAATTGAAGTATGTAGGTATTGAACTATGGCAGGTAAAATCTGGAACTCTGTTTGACAATGTCTTGGTTTTCGATGATCCAGGGTACGCCAAGAAGATGGATGAGGACATGGGGCAAGCACAAAGAAGATGAGAATGAACATTTGATGAGGCTAAAGTGTATATAAAAAAGTAAAACTTGAGCTATGCAATTTCTGTAAGAAGCTACCCTGAACTAATTATTGTTGTGTCTAAACTCAACTTTCTAATGATTTTTAAAAAAAAATGTTCTTTTTTAGATCACGAATTTTGAGAATTTTTAGTTCATTTTCATCTCTCGAGGGAATTTTGCACATTAAGCTTACTTCTATTTAAATCCCTTCGTATATATGTTTGTAGGATGGGGACATCTCCTTTCCCTTATGTATAAAACCTGAGTTATGCAATTTCTGTAAGAAGCTATCCTGAACTAATTGTTGTTGTGTCTAAACTCAACTTTCTAATGATTTTTAAACAAAAATTGTTCTTTTTTAGATCACGAATTTTGAGAATTTTTAGTTCATTTTCATCTCTCGAGTGAATTTTGAAAATCTCTCTTCCTTATTTATTTATTTTTTCAAAATTACTCCGATTGTTTCAAATTCAAATATGTACATGAACATGAGTTTTTATGTGTGTATTGGACGGCTGAAGTTTTGATATTAATCTGAACAGGCATCATTGGAAAGTCAGTCAACTTCTTTGAAGAATCAGATTGACAATCTCACTTCAGAAGTGGATGCACATAAGGCCAAGGTTGCTTCCACAAGAAATGATCATAATCAGGCGGAATCTAAGCTCAACACAATCCTCTCAAAGTTGAAAGATTGTGACACGCAAATAAGTTGCATTCTGAAGGAGCAGCATAAACATCAATATAAAATCAGTGAGAAAAATCTTGAGAGGAAAAAAATGGTAAATAAGGTGAAGAGGATTGAGATGGAGAAGAAAGATTGTTCTTCGAGGGTTGAAAGCTTAGTTGAGAAGAATGCATGGATCACATCTGAGAAATAACTTTTTGAAAAAAGTGGCTATGATTATGATTTTGAATCACGTGATCCCCGCAAGTCAAGGGACGAATTTGAAAAGCTTCAGGCTGAGCAATTAGGCCTTAAGAAAAGGGTGAACAAAAAATTCGTGTCTATGAAAAACATTATTGAGAATGACAAGTCAAAAATCAAGATGATTATTGAAGTTCATGTAAGTGGTAATTAAATCACCGATGGATACATGATGTCAATGTCAATGGCTGGTACAACAAAATTGGGAAATAAGATTATTAGTTTGTTTTCTATATAACTTTTGTTGGGAAACAATATTTTTTCCGTTTTGCGATTCCGTACTTTCAAAATTTTTGATGTTTAGCGATTACTGACTTGGAAAATTTTCGCCGTGCCTTCAGGCACGGGTATCCGCTAGTATAAATATATTATGTAATATTAACTCAGTAAATGTTACTGTTTTTGAAAATGTTATATATATATTGTGTAATATTAACTCAGTAAATGTTACTATTTGTGAAAATGTTACTATTTGTGAAAATGTTATATATATAAAACTATTTCATACATATATTATCACGGTAAATGTTATTGTTTGTGAAAATGTCACAAATATAAAACTATTTCATTTTCTGGTGTATACAATAAAGTTTAATATCTATGCCATTTTTGCAAACTATATATATATATATATATATATATATATATATATATATATATATATATATATATATATATATATATATATATATATATATATATATGCATGCTCCTATTTTTAAAGTTCTGTGCCACCCCTATTCACCTCAAATTGGCGCTCTAGATGATCCCGATCCCATTTATCCAATTTTATTTTCAAAGGTCTGCGCCAGCGGCACCCCATGATACTCCGGTGGATCCAAAGCCCATTCATTCAAAAGTCTCTTATTTTCAAAGCTCCGCGCCAGCGGCACCACATGCCACCCTTACCCACCCCAAATCGGAGCTCTGACGAAGGTCGTTGAAGCTCCAATAATGGTGGTAAGGATTGGATACCGCTAGCGCGAACCTTCAAATATAAGGTAATTTTGAAACAAAAAAGGTTTGGATCCACCGGATATATATATATATATATATATATATATATATATATATATATATATATATATATATATATATACTGTGTATTATTACCACAGTAAATGTTACCGTCTGTTTGTGAAAATGTCACATACATAAAACTATTTCATATTCTAGTGCATACAGAAAAGTTTACTGTTCGTGTAAATTTTTTTCTTTGGAATTTTATAGCCTTCATGGATCTTGTTTGATAGATCTCGTCGAGCAGATTTCAAAAATAGTAATTTTGCGAAAAACGGATTTGTGAATAAAAAGTTATGATCATTTAATGATTAAAAAAAAGTCCAACCACTTATGTAACTTCCTAAAGGAAGCTACGGATGATTAGTTATAAAAGGGTAAAATTATGAAAAAAATTCCCTAAAAAGTTGGAATAGGACCTATGGGATTATTGAAAAGTCAATAGGACTTATTAGCATATTAACCCGATAAATGGGACATAAATATAATTATCCCTTTTTTTAACAATATCAAGGAACGGGTACTGTTTGTTGCAAATTTTGATAAGATGTTTAACAGAAAATAGAAAAAGAAGATTTTAAAGGATATATTTGATTACCCCATATGGTTGCACATGGATTGATTTTAGAAAGTGGCATAAAATAAACTCACCGTCTTTTGAAAAAACTCACCTGAAGATACACACACATCAGAGGTTTTGGGAAGGGGACCTGTGTCGGGCTATAGCCCAAAATGGTTCACAATAGAAAAATAAAAATAAAAAAAGGCATGTTGGATAATAATGCTTCTCATAATGTGATCATGTTATTTAAGCATAGGCTACCATGTATGAATGTTGTTGCAACTTGTTTAAAGAATATGTAGGAGATTAAAATAAGGAGATTTGTTGAGTTTGCACCCTATATTTAATTCCATCATTTGAGTTTTCTCCCCACATTTTATTTTCTTTTTGTTTATATTTTTTATTTTAGCAACCTTCGTTAGTTGTAATTAAAAGTTTTTAATATGATCCTCTTACTTTTAAAATATAGGTTGCAAAAAATATAATATAATATAGGATGGAAACTCAAAATATTTTGTGAAAAAATATAAGTAAAAAAATTAGAATAAAATAAGAGACTAGCTCACACCCTTTAAAACTCGCCCACATCCTTTACATGTGTAAAAATATTAGTACCCTTCAAATCATTTTAACTGTATTTTCCTTAGCTAACTTTGAAGATCAGGTCACTAATTAACTTTAAAAAAAAAAACTATAACAAACTTTGTAAAAAATACAACAGACTAATTATAAGTAACTTTGACTAAAAACTTATAGCTGAATTTGATAAAATAAAAACGAAACTACATCCAACTTTGATATATATATATATATATATATATATATATATATATATATAGAGAGAGAGAGAGAGAGAGAGAGAGAGAGAGAGGCAGACTCCTGTGCACACTAAGTTTGCACATTAGCTTTTTAAAGTAGTAAAAAAAATATTTTTTAGTTGATTTTTTTTGTGTGATATTTAAACATTTCAATGAACCCATATAAAAAAAATCAGCTCAAAAAAACTTTTTTTGCTAGTTTTAAAAAATCGGTCAAACTTTCTATGCTTTTAAGCCCTTTAAAAACTGCAAAAGTTTGACCGATTTTTAAAAATAGCAAAAAAAGTTTTTTTGAGCTAATTTTTTTTATGTGAGTCCGTTGAGATGTTAAAATATCACATAAAAAAATTGGTGTGCGCCAGCACTCAAAAAAACTTTTTTTTCTACTTTAAAAAGCTAATGTGCAAACTTAGTGTGCACAGGACCCTGCCTCTATATATATATATATATATATAGTCACGCTCATGTGCACATTAAGTTTGCACATCATTTTTTTAAAATAGTAAAAAAAATATTTTTGAGTTGATTTTTTTTGTGTGCTATTTAAACATTTCAACGGACCTATGTAAAAAAAATCAGCTAAAAAAACTTTTTTTGCTATTTTAAAAAATCGATCAAACTTTCGCTGCTTTTCGTTGAAATGTTTAAATGTCATAAAAAAAATAAACTCAAAAATATATTTTTTATTGCTTTAAAAAAATTGGTGTGCGCAAGTGCAAACTTAGTGTGCACAGGAGCCTGTGTTTTTAAGAGCTTAAAAACTGACATAATTTCAACGATTTTTTAAAATAGCAAAAGAATTCATTTTGAGTTGATTATTTTTTTATGGTCCTAGTCAAATATTTAAAAATCATAAAAAAAAATCAGATCGAAAATATTTTTTTTACTATTTTAAAAAAATGGACCTCATCCAAGGTCCTCAAACTGGGAGCTCACTTGATCATTTCCCTATATATATAGTACTGCTCTTGTGCATACCAGTTCGCATTTTAAGAGTGCGGGGCGAACATATGTCACCTGACGGTGAGCTCAGAAAAGAGAGAGAGAATGCCTATAATTTAACCTATAATTTGTAGGTTCACCGCCAGGTGACACATGTTCGGTCCGCAATCTTAAAATGCGGATTGATATGCACAAGAGCATTACTATATATATATATATATATATATATATATATATATATATATATATATATATATATATATTAAAAAACTACAACTAATGTTGATTAAAAAAAAAACTACAACCAACTTTGATTAAAAAAATTACAACCAACTAATTGCAATTAACTTTGGTATATGAAAAATTACAGCTAAATTTGATAAAAAAAAAAAAAGAAAAAAAAAAGAAGAAGAACCTAAAACCAACATTGATAAAAAATACAAAAAAAATCTACAACCATCTTAGATTAAAAAAAATATATAACCAACTAATTACAATTAACTTTTAGTAAAAACATGACATCTAACTTTGAACAAAAAAAATAATATAACTAACTTTGATAAAATTAAAAAGAAGAAGCTATAGCTGACTTTGATTTTAAAAAAATCACAACTAACTTTGATTAAAAAAAATTCAACTAACTTTGGAAAAAAAAATTACAGCTAACTAGTATAGAAAAATTTATTGCGTGTTTAAAAAAAAATTGTAGCTACCTAACATTTGAGTATGAATTCCATTAAACAAATTAAATACATATAGTAATATTTTGGTATGAATTTCATTCCTTAGGTTTATCATTTTATTTATCTTTTAGTTGTCGTTTTTCAAACACGTGATAATTTTTTTCTATTTTAGTTAGTTGTAATTATTTTCAATGTTAGCTGTAGTTTCTTTTTAGTTAGTTCTATTTTAGTTAGTTGTAATTTTCTTATCAAAATTAGTTGTAGTTTCTTTTTATTTTATCAAAGTTAGATGTAGTTATTTTTTTTATTTATCAAAGCATGTCGTAATTAGTTGATTGTACTTTTTTTTTATTAAATGTAGATGTAGTTTTGCTTTTACCAAAGTTAGTTGCAACTTTTTCTTCTTTTTTTTTTAATTTTATCAGTATTAGCTGTAACTAGTTGGTTGTAATTTTTTTTAATGAAAGATGGTTATGCCTTTTTTTTAAATCAAACTTAGATGTAGTTTTTTTCATTTTATCAAAGTTAGTTGTAAGTTGTTTTTATTTTCAATCAAAGTTGGCTTTAATTAGTTGATTATACATTTTTTTTTATTAAAGTTAGTTATGTTTTTTTTTTCCATTTTCAAGATTAATTTGTGATGCAATTTTCAAAGTTAGTTTAGGAAAGGAAAGTTAAAAGGATTTAAAGGATAGTAACATGTTTATACATTTACAGGTAGTGGGGGAGTACTAAAGGGTGTGAGAATAGCTAGCCCTTAAAACAACTCAAGTTAAGATCTCTTTCTCTCTCTCTCTCTCACCCTCTCTCACACACGCGCGCGAGCACGCATGCATGCGTGCATGTATCAGAAAGTCCAAGCTGAAACGTTTTGGATATTTCTTAACATTTTGATCACTAAGGGAACTAAAACCAAATTTGAGAACATTACTCCCACAACTCGCATTTCATGAAAAACCCTAGCTTCAAATTATTATTATTTAACCTTGTTTTTAAGTATAAATTATTTTATATAAAATGTTTTTACTTTGCACGATATATTTTATCCCATTATTTGAGTCAATGCATTCTTGTATTTTATCCCATTATTTCATGAAAAAACCTAGCTTCAAGTTATTATTATGAAATATTATACCTTATATTTTAGGGTCAATGCATTCTTGTTAAACTTTTCTATAAACAACTAATGAAAATTCAAGTATCATGCGATTGAACTTTTTAATAACATGTATAATCACAAATGGGAAATTTAAAGTCGTTGGACCATCATATGCGATGTTGGACCATCCAACTCATAATAATTGTTTTGGGGCTACATAAAGTGAATGTAAATCCTTATAAAAATGTAATAGATTACTATTATTCCCTTATTTTTTTTAAATGAAAAAGGAACTTTGATAATCTCGTGGGTTAGACACGTGAGCGTGTTGCGGATACTAACATATAAAATTATATATATACTTTCCACCGGGGTAACTTCTAGTGTAAGTGTGTATATTCATTTATATGGACAAGTGATACTGTTTTTTTGAAAATCTTATAAGAATAAGGATAATTAAATTACTTATTATGAATCAGTGTAAATTATACATTATGGTTCATCTTTTTACTTCTCTTAAATTGTAAATGCCCATTTATAGTGTACAAATAGCAATGTACTAGTTTTTGTCAGAACTTGTGCATAGTTATAGTTAGTCGGTATGCCTCAAGGAAGTTACGGATGGTTGATTTTAAAAGGGTAAAATTGGGAAAAAATTCCCTATAAAGTTGGAATAGGATCTATGGGATTATTGAAAAGTCAATAGGACTTATAAGCTTGTTGACCCGACAAATAGGACCTATGTGTAAAGACCCCTTAAAAAAACTTATGTTATACGCCGCCAAATTTTAATTTGTAATAAATAAACCTAGGAGAGAAAGAGAGACCTCTCTTTGTCAACTTGCTAACCACCGTTAGAAAGTATGAATAAAAAAAGTAAATTTTTAGACCCACCTAACTCGACTAATAACAAAAAACAAAATCAAATCATAAGTAAATTAGTGAAGATAAAATTATCACAATTATATAATTGAGTTTGTTTCCAAAGTCAGTGCGCAATCAAAAGTGTTTGTAGCTGAACTAGAATAAGTAGAGGTCATTTCACTTGAGATCAATGCATCGATAATTTGAAATGATTTAACTTTTTAATACCAATGTCTTATTTGTTGGAAAATAATGGAAATTTTATATTTACTCCATTGTAGACATTTAATGGAGGGTTTACTACACGATTTAAAATAAAGCCCAACGATATTCAAAGTCTTTTTAATACGATTTCCATGTTATATTGTAAGTGATTTTTTTTTTTAAGTACACTTGGTTACAAACGTTAGTGCCAATAAATAAGTAATAGACTAGAGCCAAAAAAATATAACTATGAGAGATTGAATTGTGAATGTCCCTTAATTTTAAGTAAAATGATTTGTGCAGTAACAAAATTAACTCAAAAGTTATACTAAGTTATGTGTCATTGCAACAAACTGTGGTAAAGTCATTTATTGTGCAATATGCATTACCCCATCATTTGTTGTACCCTTGATTAAAACTTTTGTTGGTCGTAACATTGACCTAATTTGTAGAATTCGTGATCACTTAAATAAGCTCTGATACCAATTTGAGAGTGCGCGTTTATTCCAACAAAGAAATTATTTAATTAAAGTCGGTTTTTCAATTAAATCCTAAAACATGCATCTAGGTGCGATTGAAGACAATATGATCATGCAAGAACATTCAATCACAAACAAAACACACAAGTGAGGAAAAATCCCCCAAAGGGGCAGCAAAACCTTTTATTTTCACTATAATTTGTAAAGAACGGTTTACACGGATTACAATGAAAACAAGAGTGACATACGAAATACCCTCAGGTGTCGGTTCTGATGTTGTCCGCTATAATCTCCCGCAAGAACTCCGAATGGGTAGCAATGAAAAAGAGACGGCTTCTCCACAAGTTAATCCAGATGAGTAAAAACAATCCTCTGAAGGTTTAAAGATTCACACAAATATATGGGAATGGATTTGTGAATAAAAAAGGCATGAAACCTTTAAAAACTTGAAGTCTATTTTCTGGCCTGTAAAACGCAGAAATCGTGTACGAAAAAGACTTGAAAAACGTGTAGAATGTACCCAGATATTTATATAAAAATCGAGACGGCGGCGGCGTTCGAACGAGTTCGCGCGACATCCTCATGTCGCTTGAATGGCAAAGAGATGTCGTTTGAACGAGTTCGCGCGATATGCTCATGTCGCTCGAACGACAGAGAGTTGTCGTTTGAACGAGTTCGCGCGACATGCTCATGTCGCTCGAACGATAGAGCGATGCCGTTTGAACGAGCTCGTCGATCGAGGCAAGTCCGCTTCTACACTTAGAAATTTTTTTGCTTTTTGATAAAAACGAATCAGACTTCGAAAAAATATTTTCTGAAAAATTCCCAAATATTTATGCAAATATATACAACTCCAATAAATCATTTTACTAATAACGCGAAGTGGAGTAATGGGAACGGTTGAGCAGCACGTCGCATGAAGCATGATGCATGTGTGAAGATAGTGGATGCATGGATTCGGATCAAGGCCGTCCTGGATGATCGTGTTGACGTGTCGAATGTAGCGGTATCAAACCTACATACTGTGATCTAGGACAAATAGAAAATTTCTAGATTCTACCCCGGACATTTATAAAATTATGTCCTTACAAATTTCCCCCTATGTCTATGCCGGTACATACATAAAAATCCGAATTATGATATCTCCTAAACCAAATGACATATAAGATAATATCCCCATTAAACCCTCAAATTGAGAATATCAACTGGCATGTTGATAATCAAACTTCAACATCTTCAGCATCAACTTTTCAGAAACTCTCAAAGCTTTTCTTATCAGGGTAATCCAATAAATATCAATTTTGTACCTACACACCTGAGATAAAGCCGGTACCTTCGTGACGCATCGAGTTTGAAATGATATAAGAATAAATCAATCAATCTAATCAAATCTCCCCCATAATGCAAACTCCCCCATAAAATCATAATTCGTTCTCCCTCTTTTTATTATGTCCCCAAATAGACAGATAAGAAGAAACAAACTAAACATGGAGTGTCATGATAAAAGTGCATAGCAAATATGAATCAAACTACGCGTATGCAACGGTGTAACTCAAAAGATTTCCACAAACTATTTTTGACTTTTCAATTTTTTTCAAAGCAAAAATAATGATACAAAAATCACACCATGGATTTATACTAAAACAACCAAGTCATGGAAATGGAATGTATGGGTGTTAAACACATTCGATAGGTAAATCAACCCAATCAATCATATGTGCACGATGAATACGTGTACCCCTAACGAATGAACATAAAAAATATCCTTAGGTGTAAAATTGTTGAATTTAGATGACATCATCTTAATCAAATCAACAAATCAAAGTTTAAATGATTTCCACACCAATAACGTCCAAAACTATTTAGTGACGTTTCGAGAACTTTTCAAAGGACGTGCAAACCATTGATATATCCATCCAAAACTCTCTCATATATAATAATTCAATTTTATTTTTCTAATGAGGTTCTAAATTCTCAGCTTGGAGAAAACCTATTGGCCTAAAATTTTGGCATATTTCATTTTTTATTGCCTTCATTTTTTTTGTGCGGGCTCTTCTCAAACGGTGGCTTTCACGATGTGATTATTATTCACTCGTAGCCCTTTCCTGTGTCACTCATCATTTTTTTAAATTTAAACAAATTCCTCACGGGAAATGGTTTTTACATGCACTACTTTTATTACTATCGTATTATTGCACTTGGTTCATTTTAAGGACATGATTGAGATGAAAACACCCAAACAACATGTGATACAACAAACACAATAATCAAACAAATTCGTGCGTGTGTGCAATGAAGGAAATCATGAGTCAAACATGTAGAAAGTATCACTTAATTACATCTTAATGACTCCAAACATTATAAAGCACAAAGATGACATGATGTATTGTCTCAAAACACTATAAAATAGTCACATGGATAAATGGAATGAAATTACGACTCAATCATCCTAAGTGTTTATCCATAAATGGTGTAAACAAAATACAAAACTCTTTTTGGATTTTTTAAAAATTTTATCAAAATAAAATCTTTTTGTATTTTTCAAAAAAATAAATACAAAATGATACAACCAACAATAGGCAAATGATATCGATATGAGAATCATCCTATGCTAGAAATAGTAATCACACAAAAGAATCCATCACTCAAAGCATGTGTGATCAAACGAACAATGAAGTGTTAGCAATTAAGCATGAAAACCATGAATGACTGCATATAGACTGATCAGAGACAACCCACCAATACCAAATAAATATACCAAGATGACCCAGAGTACTGCAAACAGAAGAAAAAAGTTTCGTCAGGGGTCGTTCGAACGAAATTACCCTGTTGTTTGAACGACACGGGCATGTCGCGAGAAGCGAGTTCGCGCGAGATAAGATGTTGCTCGAACGACATTAAGGTCTCGCTCGAACGAGAAAACCAAAGTTTCACAGTTTGTCCAGAATGTCATACAGTTTTTCCCAGTGCAAAAATTTCGTGAAAACAATACCTGTAAGGGGCAAACAAATCCAAAACAGTGCTAAAATAGTAGCGAAACACACACATGAAACAAATAAACCAATATGCGCTACGTCAAAGTGATTCATAACACTAGAAAGAATATAACATGATGCATAGCTAGTGTATGACATACATCCAACTCAATCAACCAAGAGATCTCACATGGGGTGAATCACGTACAAGTAAATGAGAACCATGAACAAATAGACCGTAAGCCTATAAATATGATTTTCTAACCCAAATAGATTTGTAATGACATGTGGGGGTATGGGGAGTCGAATTTATTCTTCTATTAACCTGCCTAGGTCCTTTTAAAAGCTTGTAACGAAAGTGCCTAAGATGACCTTGCCCACCGCAATGTGTGCAATTTTAAATCGGGTGGTGAGTGTTACCTAAAGGTGGCCCTCACCTCAAATTTCTCGGTTGCTCTCTCCGAATTTGCCTAGGTTGCTCTCTCCTAATGATACTAGGTGGATCTCTCTTAACAACCCTAGGTTGTTCTCTCACACGTGTGGGGTTGGCTTTGTGAATTTGTTCAACCCTCTCATCGAAGCCTATACCACCCCTATCCTCCTTAATTTGAACAGTGCCTAAAATCTTATCTAGCTTTTCGAACCTAGACTCCAAATCAATTATTACTTTACTCGATTTTCTCAAACTCTTCTCAAGCTCACCTATCCTAGACTCGAGTAAACGTCTAAAACCTTCAAATTCTAAAAGCTCCTTTTTCATAGCCTCCATCACACCTCGAAGACTATCTCTCTCACCCTCAACATATCTTAATTTCTCTTTAACTATCTCCTCACGTTCCCTAAGATCCTTAATCAACGCATCAATATTATCGTTATCTAAAGCACGTTTCTTCAATTCAAATTCAAGTTTCAAGTTTGCCTTTTTTGTCTTTAAAGATTCAAAATACAAATTATTGTAGGCAACTTGCAACTCACTCAACTCTTCTTCTTCTTCCTCCTCACTCTTTTCACCCTCACTCTCATCACTAATCACACGGATGGAAATCTCTCGCCTAGAAGCATAAAAGACTTCCTCTTCAGAATCACTATCACTAAGGGTAGAAATATGAGAAATCGGTTTATTCAATTTCTTCTTTAAATTTGTGGTACACTCATCTAACGTGTGACCAACACCCTCACAAGAAGGACACCTCTTAGAGTCGTTTTCAACAGAAGATTTAAAACAATAGTTCGTGTGAATTTTCTAATTAATCTTTTCAAAAAGTTGACATAAAAAATCATCAAAACCACCAAAAGTCATTTTTGTGCAAAATCAGGATCAAAACACAATAGCTTAGTGCAACAGGCTCTGATACCAATTTGTAGAAGTGGTGATCGCTTAAATAAGCTCTGATACCAATTTGAGTGTGCGTGTTTGTTCAAACAAAGAAATTATTTAATTAAACTCGGTTTTTAAATTAAATCCTAAAGCATGCATCTAGGTGTGATTGAAGACACTATGATCATGCACGAACATTCAATCACAAATAAAACACACAAGTGAGGAAAAATCCCCCAAAGGGGCAAAACCTTTTATTTTCACTATAATTTGTAAAGAACGGTTTACACGGATTACAATAAAAATAAGAGTGACATACGAAATACCCTCAGGTGTCGGTTTCGATGTCGTCGGCTAGAATCTCTCGCAAGAACTCCGAATGGGCAGCAATGGAAAAGAGACGGCTTCTCTACAAGTTACTCCAGATGAGTAAAAATAATCCTCTGAAGGTTTAAAGATTCACACAAATATATGGGAATGAATTTGTGAATAAAAAAGGCATAAACCTTAAAAAAACATGAAGTCTGTTTTATGGGTGGTAAAGCACATAAATCGTGTACGAAAAGACTTGGAAAATGTATAAAATGTGACCAGATATTTGTACGAAAATTAAGACGGAGACGTCATTCGAACGAGTTCGCGTGACATCCTCATGTCGCTTGAACGACAGAGAGATGTCGTTCGAACGAGTTCGCACGACATGCTCATGTCTCTCGAATGATAGAGCGATGTCGTTTGAACGATCTCGTCGACCGAGAAAAGTCTGCTTCTACACTTGGAATTTTTTTTTCTTTTTGATAAAAACGAATCAGACTTCGAAAAAATATTTTTTGAAAATTTCCCAAATATTTATGCAAATATAAAAAACTCCAATAAATTATTTTACCAATAATGCGAAGTGGAGTAGTGTGAACGGTTGAGCAGCACATCGGATGAAGCATAATGCACGTGTGAAGATGGTGGATGCATGGATTTGGATCAAGGCCGTCGTGGATGATAGTGTTGACATACTGAATGTAGTTGTATCAGACATACATATTGTGATCTAGGACAAATTGAAAATTCCTAGATTCTACCCCGGACATTTATAAAATTATGTCATTACAACCTAATTTTAATTACAACATACTAATGACATATAACTTTTGTGACACGCTTATCAAACAACAATGGCTATTCGACCTGTGACACCCTGCTTATTAAAATAAGAGATGGCCATCTCGCTACTCTAATAAAAATAGGAATATTAAATGGTCAATTCTTAGCATCACCGTCGCATAATAATAATACGAGACAACCACCAAATATTTTTGAAAACGTAGGTCATATATAATTTTGCAAATTTGGTAAAAGAAATTTCCATCAATCAATTTTTAACAAATGGTTGATATATAAATGTATAACAATTCGATAACAATTCTACAAAACATAACTGAATAAGTTGTCGGTTAACACACTAATACAAAAGATTACACCAAGCATAGCAGCATGTACGAAGTCTAAACTTGGGTAATATGCCCGAATATACAGATGGATCATAACTAGAATATCAAGAGAAGCTGATGTGTCTACTATAAAAATCTTACAACATCTGCAAAATACCGTAGATCCTTAACATTGGGAAGAAAAGTTAGAGCGGGCGCCCATGCGGCGGAGCACCTGAACATATATAAGAATCATACAAGAGGAAGAAATATAAACGGGTCAGGTCCTGGTTTGATATGATATACATGTGAATAAAATGCATGATAGTTATAAATACTAACTTTCATAAACAAGTTAAATTCGCTCTTCATTCAAGGAATCATCCCCACCTCTCTTCTAAGTGCACATCCTAACGTGTATAATTCATGTTAAGTAAAACTACGCATTTACTTAATAGGAGTAACGTAACTCTATTCAACATGATAAGTTTACCAATTTAATATATACTCATAAGTCAATTAATCAATGAGGAATGTAAGTAGTTAAAGTTGGTTCACAGTTTCATTTAATCATTTATGTGAAACATCATTTCTGTGGGAACAGTTACATTCATATAATAACAGTTCTAAGACCATCCTTCCGGGAGTCACCCCACTGGATGCGACCCTAAATGCTATCATCTTTCAGGTCCTATAACCAAGATCACCTGGGTATCCTAAATCGCAACGCATGGGGAGCGGCCATATACCTTCGATAGTGAGTCATATCCATACCCTAAATTACCTCACTTTGAACGAAACAATCATAAAATGCAACAACCGGTACGATGGCCTGATGACTATACTCTCCCTACATGATTAGCCAGGGGATTACCCTCTTTCATGTAACTTCCCCCAATGATAGCATTTAAAGAGGTATGTAGAAATGTGCCATAGTCACAAACTATATTAATTTAAACATATGATTTTTATTTTCGAAGCCATATGTGCATACAAAGTTGGCTATAAGAGATAATTACTCTCATAGTAGCCCCCGAAGGTCCAACACAACGGTACCCGACTCTATACTAGTCCTACTCTCGTATACTAGGAGAAATGAGACATTAAACCGTTATAAATAATCCCCGAAATAAGCCCGGACACTCCCTTACTATCCTAGCGTACCACTCTCCTTATGCGAGGTCGTAATACTCCTTAATGCCTTCTAAGATAAGGTTCATAATCCTTAAACCCAAAAGAAAAGGAGTAAAAAACAATTTTGAAAAATTCCATACAACAGAAGGATTTTCGAATCGATTCGCCTGGGGCCGAATAGATTTGCTCCTGAAAGCGAATCGATTCGCCCACAAAGCGAATCGGTTTGGATGAGAAAACCAACCTTCTGTCTACCCTCGAATCAATTCGTCCTTAACCCGAATCGATTCGGCTCTCAGACCTATAGCCACCATATTAGTGAATCGATTCGCTAAGGAGGGCGAATCGATTCGCTCAGGTCAAGATGCCCAGTTGTGGCGACGGGTTGATGTTTAACCCTAAATTCCCAAAACCTATTTTCTTCCATTTAAACCCAACATCATCTATATACCCTTCCACAAGAAATTTAACTACTACAATCCATTCAATCAAGTCTAGATCCTAAACCTTTAGATTTAAACAATTAAATCATTAAAATCCATAAATTGTTTAATCTCAAGAACACTATCAATATATACAAATTATTCACACCCAATCATATATTTATGCAAGTTAAAAACTTGCCTCAAGATCGTAGTCTCGAATTCTCCTTCGTTGAAATGATTTCGGGCTCGAAATAGCAAAATCTCTTCTTTTCTCTTCTTTCTCTCAAGCTCTCACTTCTCTCTAACTTTCTAGGTTTAAAACACAAAATGAGTAATGAATGCACTTGCAAGAATAAATGCCCAAATACATTAAGTCCAACATTACATGCTACTACAAACTTAAAATGACTCGTAACATCATATTTAAGTTATAATTAGCCAAAATTACCACCGGAACCCAAAATCACACTTGACACTTATTTTGACTACACTACACCAAAAATAGGAATCTGGCACAGTTTAAAACTGTGCCAGATCAAATCTTAGTGGGAGTCATTCAATTATTTTCTTTATGTATTTAGGATCAGTGTGTTTGTTGTTTGGAATCTCGTTTTCTTCTAAAACTAATAAAAAAATTTAGACAATTTAAGTGTGTGTGCTGCTATATATATATAACAGATACACACACACACACACACATATATATAGCAACACACACACGCACAGTGTATGTGTTATATAACAACATATATATACAACGCTGTTATATCGACGAAGGATCCAACCAAGTGTATCTATTCTAGGGGAAATAAAGGAATGATACTATTAATTCCATTTTTAGAAGCCAATATAGCGACATGTGCACTAAACAAATTAACCCCTGAATGCCTATTGTGTATAACACCTGTTGTATCGCCTATATATGGAGATGGAAGCACCCATGTTCAAACATGCATAAATAAAAAAAACATTAAAAAATACCTCAATGTAATAGGCCTTGAATTCCATTAACACCAATCTTCCTGAAAACAAAACACAAAAGATGAATTAGAAACTCGATTCGAAGTTTGCCCAATTTCCAATGTATGACCAAAGAAAGAAAGAAAAAGTGAGGTATATTGGGAACTTTTAGAGACGTTAATAGGGACACAAATAATTAGAATATTTGGTTGCGTGTTTTAGTAAATATGATAGATCCTTGGCTGCATGTTTTATTTAAATATAAGACCCCAAGTCAGAAAAAATTGTACTTCTCCATCACACGCAACTAAGAATTCGTTTGTTTTAATTAATGAGCTTCCATTTGAACAGTAATGACCTGTGACAAATGTGATTGTCTACGTCGAAAAGAAGTTGTCATTATGTTTTATTGTTACAAAAATAAAACTGGCCTCTAAGTATGTATGTATGTGTGATCATTAAATCTTTAAGGGAACCTAAATAAAGAGTATGGTTAGTTCTATGCAGAAATTACTTCACATTTGATCTGTAATTTTTTTATAATAAAATTGAAAATAATCTATCTCAAATGAGTCATTCCCCTGAACATGGAGTTATTTCTAGTGGCTTAGGTCACGAGCCTTTCTTTTAGGTAAAGGGTGCCTCTCTAAATTTGGTTTAATCACCAGATCGACTATTGAAAATGATAGATTAAAACAAAACTTTACTTCAAAATTCAAATTAATAAAATTAGCAGTCGACTTTGTAGTGTTAATTTCTTGTAAGACATACATAACCTCTTTGATGGAAGGAAAAGCGAAAATAAAAAAGAAACTCACAATAGCAAGCATGTCCCATCTATAGTGAATGAGCTCGGGCTCCTTGTATCTGTCAAGGTTCTCTTGGACTTCACCAAGACCTAGTGTGCCAAGTCCAAAGTCTCTGAAAATACACAAAACCATCATATATAAATGTATTATATATTTGATTACTATTAAACATGCAATACTATAGGAACAAAAAAAAAGTAAATTACAATAAACGTATCAGAATTGTATTACTACATCTACCACCCATACCCTGAAGGCATAGTCATGACTTTTGTAAAAACACAAAATTTGTATCGTATGCATATATAACTTGTTATTATTATCCAGGTGCTGAGCCATCAAGGTAGGGTGGGTGGGGTTCACTGGCATCCAGTCATCAGTCATGGTGAAGCGGGATGTGGTGATGTCACCAAAGCTAGAAGCTGGCATTGCAGCTGCAAATTTGGACTTTGAAGAAGACAAAACTGATGGAATAAGAACAATGTTCGATTGAGCTTTTTGTTAAACACTTGGCCTGCAATTTAAATCCATCATTTGATAGAATTGCAAAAAGAATTAGATCAACCTAAAGTACCAAATAATATATGAAATGAATAATTTTCACTGCACTTTAAACTCAAACCAAGTAAACCAAAGTTCATATGAAAGTAGTATATATATATTTTGAATTCAGATTTCAGAATCTGCATTTATAAAACCCAAATCTAATTCTATATCTATTCATCAGAACACCAAATGAGTATCCGACAAAAAAATGACCTGCTTCGTGCTGCACAATATTACCTTCATTAGTAATCATGATGAAAAAAATTCAAGTTTCAAAGAATGCTGAACTGAATACCAGTAAAACTACTATAAGAAATTATAACTATGAAATGTTCATCAATCGACAATTATTCCAATAAACTCTACCTTTAAACTATAAATATTACATATGGATGTTGACTTCTATGAATGAAAGCATTTTTAAACAAATACAACTCTAAGCTTGTGCCATTTTCAACAGTTCGATGTTGTTTCTTGTTTGCAAAGTTCACTAAAATTGCTTATTTTTATTAAACTTTCGACACTTCAAACCCGCACCTCGGTAAACACGCACATGTACCTACCACCCGTATGTGTTCTCCAATGTATGGAAAACAAGTTGCTTATCTCGGATATTATTTTTGACTAACCGAGGTGTTCCGAAAATTAGTCGAAAGATAGCTCGACAAAGTTGTCATTTCGTTACGACTAGCATCGACAAAACTTCGGATGTCCCGAAACCCATTCCGATAATCCCGAAATTACACCCGTACCACCCTTATGTGTTATTTGATATATGAATATTATTTTCAAGTACCCGGACCACGTATCGGACCACTTGTTTAGTTGCGTTAACACGCTGAAGATACCACGTCGTAAATGATACTTACTATTTTTTTTCAACTTCATCTTCTTCCATGTCAATACCCATTTTGTATATATATGTATAACACCTCTTGTTATATACACAAACATATAAAACCTTATATATATATATATATATATATATATAACCATCACACACACATGGTTTAACCCATACTCACACACATGTTTTCACCCATACACACACACACACATGTTTTCACCCATACTCACACACAGATGTTTTCACCCATACTCACACACACCTGTTTCACACGCACGCACCTGTAATACGATAGAGATAAGATTATAAGTTTTTTATTTCAGATTTCTTGGGAAAAATAATGAGATTAGATTTTAAATATTTGAAAATTCTAAGTTGTCTACATTTGAATAAAGATTCAGAAACTCTTATATGAAATCCAAGAGAAATATCATAATCGAAGTTGTTAAAGAAAACACTTTTTTTCTAGATAGAATCAAATGTCCCTAGAAAATATGGTAAAATGCAGGACTCGATGACACCATCGGCACAAATTCTTGTAGGCAACATCACTAAGTCTCAACTAACAAAGCCCCTTTGTTGAGGATGAAAATACACAAATAAGGAAAAAAAATTAGGTTTAAAAAACAAAAAATTATACTAGATGAGAGCAGATCAGTGGAGGTCGAGAGCGGTGGACATCAGTTGAGAGGGGTGACTTGGACGGCGGTGGAAAATTAGTTTTTTTTTTCTCCAGGCTAGACGAGAGAGGGAGAGAGTCCACGACTCTTTTTTTTCTTGTGTGAAAATGAGAGTGCGAGAGATGAAAATATTGGAGGGAGATGATTTTTTAGGTTATTTATATTTTAATTAGGTGTACTTAATTTTGGCACACTTTTAAACGGTGCCAAAATTTGGCACGGTTTTAAACGGTGCCAGATTGTCATTAAACTGTGCCAGAATTTAGCACTGTTTTAAAGTGTGCCAGATTTTTAATATTAGGGTGTGCCAAAATGTTGTTTTTGGTGTAGTTCTATATCATCCATTTCCGGACTAACCTTGCCCTTTAAACTGACATCCAGAATATCGTTCATTATTTTCTATTCCAACGTCAAATTAACATTCTAATAATAACCCGAATGGAATACAAATCATAACCGTCGCTTTAAAGATCAGCGACTCAACATAACATAATATTACACTATTTACATTTGCGTAATGGTAAATATGAAATACTCATAAATATTAACTCTTAAATTACTTAAATTAATATTTACTTCAATTTCCTTTATTTTATATAACTAACACTACACCAAAATGGGCAAATTGTCACCTTTCAGCCGGCCAGCCTTGTCAAGGTCATTGACCGTGACAAAAAAACACGCGTTTTATGTCACGGTCATTGACCTTGACACGACCGTGACAACTAATTGTCACGGTCAATGACCGTGACAAGCCCGTGACAAATGTAATTGTCACGGTCTTGTCACAGTCATTGACCGTGACAATTAGTGTCACGGTCAATGACCTTGACACGACCGTGACAACTTTTCCAGCAAAATCACTTTCCCCCTTCTTTTTTCCCTCCCACCGTTCCCTCCCTCTCTCTCTCTCTCTCTCGACTCGACGCTGCTCTCTCTCTCTCTCTCTCAGGTCCAATTTCTCTCTCTCTCTCTCTTCCATTTATATATATATATTTGTTTGTATATTTATGTGTGTATGTGTATATATATGTGTGTGTGTATGTGTGTGCGTGTGTGGGGGGTGGGACGGGATGGGGCAGGGTGGGGGAGGGGGTGGTGGAGGGGGGCAGGGGGTGGGGCGGGGTGGGGCGGGGTGGGGGAGGGGGCGGTGGAGGGGGCAGGGGGTGGGATGGGGTGCAGTGTGTGTGTGTGTGTGGTGGTGTGTTTTGGGGGAGGGGGGGAGGGGGTGGTGGAGGGGGGCAGGGGGAGGGGGTGGGGTGGGGTGGGTGTGTGTGTGTGTGTGGTGGTGTGTGGTGGGGGTGGGGCGGGATGGGGCAGGGTGGGGGAGGGGGTAGTGGAGGGGGGGAGGGGGTGGGGTGGGGTGGGCACACCTACGCACACACGCACACCTACGCCACACACACACGCACACCTACGCACCTACGGACACACACACACCCCACCCCACCCCACCCCCTGCCCCCCTCCACCACCCCCTCCCCCATCATTGTGTGAATAGGTATGAGATCATAATTTGGAGGAATTCACGTCCAAGAAATAATTTGGATTCCCTTTAGGGTCTTATGTCTTGAATTAATCTGAGGGGGTGGGGGTGGGGGCGGGGGTGGGTGGGGTTTTGAATATTATTTACATTCAAAATAAATAATTGATAATAGTTGGATAATAATTGGATAATAATTGTTTTTATACCTATAGAACAGCTTAGATAGTTTGTGTGTGTGTGTGTATGTGGTCAATACATGAATTTATTTGTGTATTTGAATTAACCCATTATATGAAACATACTTGAAATTAAATATAGTGCGCATAGATACTAGCATTCTAGTTCTTATGCGTACGCATTCAATAACCCTTAGACCCGTTCGAGAGTCATTACCCCTGTAATGAGATCTCTCGAATTGTCCCGTTTGGACAGTTTGAGACTGTATAATTTTTGTATAATATTCTTATTGGCTTAAAGTTGTTACTTTTGGAGGAAGTTCTGCAGTCGTATCTTAATGTTCTCTGGGTACATACTAGATTGACAAGTGTGACTGTTATTTTAATTGACCAATTGAAATAACACTCACACCTGCCAATCTACGTCGTGTACTTGGAGAACTAAGGGGATATGCTGTCGAATTTTTTTCAAATCGTAACAATGTGCATGAGCTGTTAAGTATATTACAGAAAAATGCATTCTTGAATGGGATAGGACCACATACCCTTTAATAGGATAATTAAATGATGGGATAATTAAAAAAACATACTATAAATCTAAGTTTTGTTTACCTTTAATAGGTGTTTAGTTGTGGTAGCTGTGATGGGATATCCGAAATACAAAGAGTGGATGGGTGAGACTAATAGAATGGGGGATGTATTTCGCAGAGGTGCTAACGAATTTGTGAAATATGCAAAGAGATGTCGTAATGATGAAGAGTTTCCGTGTCCGTGTGCTAGGTGTAAGAATGGTAAGGTGTTTGAGTGGAAAACAGTTGAACTACATTTGTTAAGATCGGGTATGCAAGATAGTTATCGATTTTGGAGTTTTCACGGTGAATTGAAAGTTCCTTTTGTCCCTGACCAACCTTCACAACATCCTTCAACAAGTAGAATAGATGAAGAAGGGGACGACGTAGATCATAATATGTTAGAGGATTTAGTTGATGATGCGTACGGAGTTTATGAAGCTGAGGAGAATGAGGTTACTGATGATGTAGAAGATTCAAGTGCTCGTGAAGATAACACGATAAAACTTGACGATGACTACCAAAGTTTAAAATTTAAGGCGACCCAACCGTTATACTCTGGCTGTGAGAAAGATCAAACAACTTTACATGCCATGGTTGGTTTGCACAGTTTGAAGACGCAGTACGGTTTGTCTGGCAATAGCGTGACGGGAATTCTGAAATGGGTGAAGGGCTTATTACCCAAGGTGAATACACTTCCAAATAGCTATCCTGTTATGAAGAACAGTTTGAAAGGTTTGGGAATGAAGTATAAATCGATTCATGCTTGTGTGTATGACTGCATACTATACCGAAAGGAGTATGAAAATCTCGATCGTTGTCCGGTATGCGATGAACCTAGATATGTCCAATCTACTAGTAAGGAAGGCACAAGCTCAAAAGTGCCTCAAAAAGTATTGAAATATTTTCCCGTTGGGCCTAGATTAAAGCGATTTTTCACAGTACCATGGATTGCAGAGGCAATGACTTGGCATGCTAGGGCAGAAGTAGGGGGTAATATCATGCGTCATCCTATTGATTCTACTGCCTGGCGGAGGATGAATTATAAGTATCCCGATTTTGCTCGAGAACAACGCAACATTCGTTTGGCTATATCAACAGATGGTTTCAATCCATTTGGAAATCTAAGCACCAATCAGAGTGTATGGCCAGTGATCCTAGCCCCACTCAACCTCCCTCCTTCACAGTGTATGAGACCTGAATTTTCGATGATGGCTTTATTGATACCTGGGCCAAAGGCACCAAGTGAAGACATTGATATCTACCTGGCTCCTTTGGTAGAAGAATTAAATGAGTTGTGGGAAGATGGTGTACAATCATTTGACTCTTTTAGAAAAGAAGAGTTTACGCTGAAAGCTATGTTGATGTGGGCAATTCATGATTTTCCAGCTTATGGGACATTATCCGGATGTGTAGTACATGGTTATTTGGGGTGTCCTATTTGTGGAGAGGAGACTGAATCTCTTCGTCTATCCTCCAGCTTAAAAAATGTATACCATTGCCACAGGAGGTTTTTACCCCCAGCTCATAGTTTCAGATTTGAGAAAGCTTCCAATTTTTTATTGGGCGGAGTTGAACATAGGCTACCGCCGAGACAACTTTCGGGTTCAGAAATTGAAAGTAAATCTTCTAAATGTGGCCCAAATATGCCAGGTAAGAATCCCAAATTTAAGAATGTCAAGCATTAACGAGTTTGCAACATGAACAAGTAGCTCGTTATCTATTTAACACACATGAAGATGTCGAAGAATGGAAAAAGTAAGTTTCGAATATTATAATGTTTAACATTATTTTAGATTATTTTATACATGATTAATTTTGTAATATGCAGTAAATATGAAGCCTGTGAGAACAATAAAAGACGAAAAACAGTGGTACAATCAGACAGCGAATTTAGGCTATGGTTGACACAAGAGGTAATTACAATGAAAACAGTCGTTATATAACGTTACATTACACTCATATTTTACCACTAATATAATTAATTTATCTATATTCTCAGCTCCTAAAGATGGGTGATGCGACATCAATGCTTGCTCGTCTAGCCACTGGACCCTTGTTCGTGGCACAAGAGTACAAAAAATATCGATTGAACGGTTACATTTTCGGCGCTAAAGTGTACGAGGAAAGTACAAATGTACAGAACTCGGGTATTTCATACAAGGCTCTTACTTTCTTTCGAGCAAGCGCAAAAGATAAAAACCTCGTTGAAGCTGAAATGACTTACTATGGTGTAATTCAAAATATATTTGAATTGGATTATATAAGCTTCAAAGAGGTTGTATTTTACTGTGAATGGGTAAGAGTTGAGGATAAAAATGCTTCTAAAGTTGATCCTGTCACCAATTTGATCATGGTTGACTTGTCCAAGTTGAAGAGCAACGACCACGTGAGCGATGAGCCGTTTGTTTGTGCATTTCAAAAGGTTAAGCAAGTGTTTTACTAGGAGTATATCAACAACGAGCCGTGGTCAATTGTCCAACACGCGCCAAGGCGTCTAAATAGTAGTGTGGATGACTTGGCTGCTCCTACCGAATATCAATCCATTTTTTATGATAACCCGAATTTGAAACAATTTTTCAATTTGTAATAATTATTTCAATTTGTACCGAAACATCCATTTTTAATGCTTTTACTTGATCTGCACTTTATCATTTTCACTCTTGTGTAGTGTGCGTGTGTGGAGAGGAGATTAATACATAAATATTGCAACTACATCTAAGTTTTGTTTATACTAATCCATGAATATACGCTTCTTACCTTTAATAGGTGATTAGTACATAGTTATTTGGGGTGTCCTATTTGTGGAGAGGAGACTGAATCTCTTCGTCTATCCGAACACTAAGAAATGCCATAATCCTATGGAGCGATGCTCTGCAAATTCCTCCCAACCGTTATGTAGCCAAACATCACCGGTTGAAGTTGTCAATTCCACTTTCCATACCCCACCAATTTCCATACCCCATTCAAACGTGGAGTTGACAACTTCAACTGCTGATTTTTGGCTACACAACGGTTGGAAGGAATTTGCAACGCATACCTCCATAGGATTATGGTATTTCTTAGTGTTTAGATATGAAGAGAATTATAATTGACACGATTGCCCGGGGTACATTAGTTGGAAGGAGGTGCCATATGAGCTCAAGTTAGCTGTTTGAGTGACACTGCAGGTAATGTATTTATATTTATATGTCAATTTCGATTTCGATTTCAATTACAATGTATATTTATCTATATTTGAGGGGCGGATACTAATTTTACTTTATTTCAATTCAGGGGACAGGGAGTGGCCCTAAGGGTAGGCCACATATGCTCTATACTTATGTCGCTATTCGGACGAGAAGGGAAGGATAAGGAGGTGTTCCCGAGCGTCGCGGTACAAAATCTCTTTTCCATGCAGATAGTTTGTAGATTTGAGATAAAATGATGGTGATGTTGTTTCTTTTTAAATCGTTTCTTATTTGAATATATATTTGCATTATCTTTAGTTTGTTCGGATATATGATGTGTGGAACAGGTACATCGTTGCTATAACAGGTACAAATATATTGCTGGGCAGTGGCAGTGGCCATACTGCCCAGCAGTTTTTTTTTAATTCTGCCCAGAATTGTCACGGTCATTGACCGTGACAAGTACGTGACAATTTTGTCACGGCCTTGTCACGGTCAATGACCGTGACAATTTTTTTACTAAGGGTCACGGCTTTGTCACGGTCAATGACCGTGACAAACGTGTCATGGTCATTGACCTTGACACGACCGTGACACAAAACACGAGTTTTGTGTCAAGGTCAATGACCGTGACACGACCGTGACAAAAAAAGTTGTCTCGCCTCGAAATGTCACGGTCATTGACCTTGACAAGGTGAATTTGTCAAGGTCAATGACCTTGACAAATGGGCAGATTTGGTGTAGTGTAACCCACATGGCAATTTAATATAAAAATAATTACTCAAAAGTAAGGGTATTACATACTCCCCCCTTACAAGGGAATTTTGCCCTCAAAATTTAGGCGTACGTAGTAAAAAGAGGTGTGGGTACTTTTCTCAAATATCCTCCTCTCGTTCCCAAGTTGATTCCTAGGCATTGTAGTGCCCCCATTGGACTAGAACCAAGGGCACTACTTTCGACCTCAGTCTATGCTCACCGTGGTCTAAAATGGCAATCGATTGTTCCTCATATGAAATATCGGATTGCAACTCAATATCGTCTAACGGAACATGTCAATGGGATCCTTCACGTCTTTTATACTTCTTTAAAGATGAGACATGGAATACATCATGAATTTGCTGTAGGTGTTCCGACAATGCAAGTTGATAAGCTACGAAGCCTACCTTTGCAATAATGGGAAAAGGACCTATATAGAGTGGCGCAAGTTTTCTCTTCTTCTCGAATTGCATTACACCTTTCATTGGGGATACCCGAACGAAAACTTGATCCCCCACTTCCAATTCCACATGCCTCCGATTTGCATCGATATAGCTCTTCTGGCGATCTTGTGCAATTCGTATGTGATTTCGAACGAGCTCAATCTTTGAAGAGGTGTTTTGGATCATTTCAGGTCCAAGGAGCTTATTGTCTCCTATTTCCAACCAACAAGTAGGTGATCGACACGGTCGGCCATACAATGACTCATAGGGTGCCATACCTATCATAAACCGGTATGAATTATTGTATGCAAATTCGACCAACGATTTATGGATGGTATGACGTACTCAATTGCAATTCAGTCCCCATTGCCTCTTGGAAACTTCGCCAAAAATGTGATACAAAAATTTTGTCTCCGTTCGAGACTATATTGATAGGCACCCCATGGAGTTTCACAATTTTCGCAATGTGCCAATTTGGTCAAACGATCGACAATTACCCAAATAGAATCATGACCGATTTGCAATGTTGGAAACCCAGTGATAAAATCCATTGAGATACTCTCCCATTTCCACACAGGTATTTCCAACGGTTGTAACAATCCGATCGGTCGCCGGTGGTCCACCTTCACCAATTGACAAGTGGCGCATTGAGAGACAAATTCAGAAATGTCCCTTTTCATTCCCAACCACCATTATTGACAGCGCATATCTTGGTACATTTTGTCCCCACTAAGGTGTACTGCAAATCTTAAACCATGGGATTATGTCATGACTGCATGTCTCAAGTCTCTTTCGTCCGGGACTATAAGTCTTTCGTGGAAACATAACCCACCCTCTGAACTAATGGAGTAGGACTCCGCTCCCTCGGTCAACAATTGACGTACACGGTCTTGACAGTCTTTATTCCATCCTTGCACTTTTACTACTCGCATCACAATGGCAGGCGTTACAGTCAACACCGATATGTATGCTCTTGCTACAGCATCATCGTGGACATGTTCTTTCCACTTCACTTTGCATATTTTCGTTAGTTGCCCCACGGGTCTTCGACTCAACACGTCAGCTACCATATTTGCCTAGCCTGGGTGATAGTGAATATCGAATTGATAGTCCTTTACAAACTCTAACCACCGTCGTTGCCATGTATTTAGATCTTTTTGCGAGAACAAATATTATAACGACTTGTAGTCCGTGAAAAGACTAAATTTCTCACTCAAGAGGTAATGCCTCCATATCTTTAAGGCAAACACTACCGCAACAAGCTCTAAATCATGTACGGGATAATTCTTCTCATGGGGTTTAAGCTTGAGAGACGCATATGCAATAGCCTTATGCTCCTATTGTAACACACCCGCCAATCCTTATAGAGAGGCATATGTGAAGACCAAATAGTATACTCCCGATCTTGGTAACGCGAGTAGAGGAGCAGAAGTTAATTTATCCTTCATCTCGTCAAAAGCTAGCTGACAGGAATCATCCCAAACAAATCGTACTCCATTCCGGGCCAAGTTCGTTAAAGGGCCAATAATTTTGGAAAAGCCTTTAATGAAACGACGATAATACCCCGCCAATCCCAGAAATCTACGGATCTCAGTTGGCGTCGTGGGATGATCCCATTTCCTCACCACTACAACCTTATTTAGGTCCATGGAAATACCTTCAGCCGTTATAATATGCCCCCAAAATTGCACTTCCTACAACCAAAAGCCATATTGCTCGAACTTGGCATAAAGCTGATGATCCCATAGTGGCTGCAGGACCAATCGCAAGTGTTCGACATAATCAACTTAAGTCCGATAATAGACTAGAATGTCGTTAATAAACACAATCACAAATTAGTCTAGAAAGCCCTGAAATACTCGATTCATAAGGTTCATAAATACCGTAGGAGCATTTATTAGCCCAAAGGGAAGAATGTGATTTTTGACACGTCTTGCTCTCGGATTCGCAACTGGTGGTATCCTGGACTCAAATCTATTTTAGAGAACTACGACGCTCCTCTTGATTGATCAAACAAATCTCCGATTCGAGGTAATGGGTATTTATTTCTAATGGTTACCTTATTCAATTCACACTAGTCAATACATAATCGGAGGGAACCATCTCTCTTCCTTAGGAATAATACTGAGGCACCCCATGGCGACGTGCTACGCGGAATGAACCCCTGCCCCAATAATTGCTGAATTTGATCCCTTAACTCACTCATTTCTAAAAGAAACATATGGTATGGAGTTCGCACAATCGGTATGGTTCCCGACGCTAAGTCAATTACAGACTCAATCTCACGGCTAGGAGGTAAGCCAGGGATCTCCTGAAAGACGCCTTCAAATTCCCTGACAACAGGAATATTGTCTAAGGAAATAACTATTTCTTGTAAAGTCTCCTCCTCAATACAATAAAAGTGAGTGCTCGAACCTCCCTCTAGAAGAGGCATAGCCACCAAAAACATTTCTTGCCCCGATATGGCGAAGACTATACTCCTCCCATAAAAATTTTCCATGGCTCGGTATTTTACTAACCAATCCATGCCCCGAATAACATCATACCCTACCATGTCTAGGATGAGTAAATTGGTCTCAAAGCGCAATCTACCAAGGTCTATTCCCACCCTTTTACAAATAAAGAATATAAGTGAGGCATCATTGTAGACACCCCATTCTAACACCCCCTAACCTCTCTATAGGTCCTTAGCACCTCACCTCATCGCTACAAACCTAAGTCATACCCCGGGTACTGACCTAGAGGCCATCGGGCAATCCCAAGCTCTGTTTGACCAAAATTCAAACTCTTCAGCTCGACTGAGACGGAATGAATTTCCAAAACGGTCGTCCCGTACGCGATTCTGACTTACGGTGCGGACGAACGACCTATTTTCCCCTAAAAACATGATCAGGAGGCCACCGGACGCTCCCAAGCTCTGTTTGACCGAAGTCAGCTCTTCAGCTCGACCGAGACTGAATGAATCTTCAAAGGGCGCTGAAACCCCTTTCCAATGGTCCATCCCGTTTGCAATTCTGACTTATGGTACGGACGAATGATCCATTTTACTCTGAAAGGTCACCAAATGCTTCCAGGCCTCGGTTGACCAAAGTCAACTTCCCAAACTGAGTCAAGCTCTTTGGTCTTGACAATGATTCACTGGATAAGTTATCAGGTTTTTAAAGATAAGGGCGTTTTCCATTTTAATCCTTGAAGAATATTTTTTTTTTGCTATAATCCACTTACATATTTTTTTGCCACTAAGGTCTCTCACACCTTAATGTATATCTTATAAATTAGGGTATATACAAATTTAACACTTAATATTACAAAAAAATGTGTATACATTATTAAATTTCACATACAAATTACAAATATTTTAAAAAAATCATGTATACTTTGCAAAATTTATCATTTACATTAATAAAAATCAAGTATATATTAAAAGAGGGGGATTTTAGTGCCAAAAAAGATATGTTAGTATACTAGAGCTACAAAAATCACAAACCAAGGTGTTTATCCAAAAAGACCTTAAAGATAATGATGGTGAGTTATTTTCCTAATTAAAGTCTAGGATGATGGATGGTATAATTAAAGTAAATCTAGGAAATTCGTTTGCTCTATATAGTTATATATAGTGCGTTATATTTCACCAAGAACAATCTGCATAAAAATAAGACAAAAAGTATAGGGGTAGAGAGAGATGTAAAGAAATTTCAATTATTGTTATATGTTGTCCAAGAGTCAACGAGAACAATCAAAAGAACAAATTAAAAAAATGAAATTAATCTTTAAATTAACTTTTAGGAATTCAAAACGCTATGTTTGCTTGTTCCATCAAATTACGTCTAATATGTGAATACATGAAGATCAAAGATCATTTATTATGAACAAATTACATGTCTAAGTTTAATCATATTAATTAATGTATGATTAATTTATATTGTTCGTAAGAATTGCCTTTCAAGTGGAATGACATTTGGTGACAATTTTTTATTGCGGTGTTGTGTCTTATTAAAATATTGTGACCACAATAAGGGTATAAGAATTTAATAAACTTTAAATAGAATTCTGGATAACAAGTTAGAACATACAAAACTTTGTATGATAAATGGTGCCTTTGCAAAAAGTGTTTGCAACTCAATAAATCTTCTTAAAATTGATTATGTGTGTTTGTAACCTTTTAAGGACGTTTAAAGCAATGATATTTTTTTGTTGTCGACTTTGCACAATAGTACGAATCAAGCTCAACTTTCTTGAAATTTCACAAACTTGCTGGTTGATCAGAAACATCCCAATGACGAGTACACACCAACTTTGGTTGCGACTTAAGGTGTTTTTCGACCATCCGAGCTATTTAGATCCTCAATACTCCAACTTCATCAATTTTGATAATAATGTTGGAGGACATATCTCACTACAACAAATTGTTTTCAAATATTGCCAATTTTTTGGAGGTCTTGGCGTAATTCTGAAGAACCATGTATTGCTGACTCAAACTTTTCTTTTTTGGCAAAAATTACTATTTTTTAAAATAATTTTTTTACCACAGGTGTTGTTTTGTACATTCCTACTGACTCTAATATACATATTTAGTTTTGTTTAGATATAAAGTATAAGCTATAGTTATATGTGTGTGAATCAAACACAGAAGCCCTAATTTTGGGATTAATTAACATCCCACAAAATTATGATTTATGATAAACAAATTTTTTTAATAACCATTGCCTTTGAAATTATTGTGTTTCATGTTAATTAATAATTGTGAACATATATGTTGCTATTTCCTTTAACCTGTATTCATAAGCCTCATCCATTCCAAAATTTGACGGAAGTAAATTTTCAAAATGGGGTGAGCAGATCGAGTTCAGCTTAGGCATTCCTGATCTAGACATGACCCTCCTCATGGAAGAATTATTGATCTTACTGGCCAAACTAGTGAAGATGAAGAAGCCATTCATGAGGCATGGACTGAACCTAGCTAATTCTGCCTTATGTCCATGTCAATGTTAACATTATTAAAATATAAACAACATAAAAGAATGTTTGCACTACCGATAAGTTCCTACTTGGGAAACTTATGGTTAACCTCAATTATACCAATATCATGAATAACCATATAATGGAGATGACTAACTATGACACCCCGCCTAATTAAATACCGGGTGATCAGTCCTTTATTAAATTAAAAGGGTTTCTCATTTGGTTCATTCTCAGCATCAGTGTTGAAAACCATATTAATTACTAACCACCTATTAGTTAATTATGTCGATGCCAAAATTTTGTTTTTCATTAAACAATTACTAATAAAAGTCAGAAAGCTAAATTGAAATATTCACAGAATTAATATATTCTAAGCCATCACAAAAAAAATGAATAAATGTCTTGCCGAATAAACCATCGGCTACAAAATCCAAATCAAACTAATAAGTCTAATAGATAGTTAATAAATCCCAATATAAGTCTGAACTGAATAACTTAATACATAAAGTCTAAATGGGGCAACATTCCCAACTGAGATACTGAAATGACATCCTGCACTAGGAATGAAAGATGGAAGCGTCTAATTAAGCCCCGCAAGCCTCCACACTGCTGCAGCTAATCATCCCTAGAATAGATCGTCAAGTATGGCATCCATGTGGTTGGATACCTAAAAGGTTTTGGTAAAATATTTATAGCAAGGGTCAGAACCCAAAACATTTTGAAAACATTTAGTTAGTATTTATCACAATTTAAAAATCAGTTATTGATTACACATGTTAGGTTCACGTACACTCTCTTGAGTTTTCTCACCTCTCAACTATTGTGCACGCCTAACGTTTTCTACTTAGCACACCTAGACCTACTACCCAAACTAACAAGACATAAGTATCTATCTAGACTATCGACACCTATAAGTCCTTGTATCGCCCATGTAATACGCTATCCGAATTAACATCTCTCGTATGTTATTGATATCATAAGTAACATTCTCCATCTCTTATCATTTCATGATTTAATTAAGTTTCACTACTTAATTCATTATTTGTATACACACTATCAATTTGTCTACAATGACACATAAGTAAAATTATTCAAATGGTTATATATATTTATCTCACTAATATATATAATTACAGTGTCTCTCAAAAGGATCCCCGTGAAAGTAGGCATACTCTTCTATCGGTCCATATACCTCTCGTACTAAAATAAGGACTATTGGTTCGGTATGTCTTTTCGAACCCAAAAATCAAATAACATGCAATTGAGGCGAACATAGTTCTAAGCCTTTGGGATATGCACATACCTAACATACCCAAATGACATGACAGTCTCACTAATACACATCACATAGTGAGCCGCCCTAAGTTTTATGTCCTAGGGAACAAATACAAACCTCCCTAGAATCAGCAAGATGGGATCGCCCACTGCGCGGGAACCTCCGAAAGCAGGCAGTGTAGGTATGTTAATATTTAACACCTATCATATAATAAGTATACACACAACATATAGATACATTAAATCAGTAGATATTCACACAACCTAATCATTATACTTCGTACATAGTATTTTTATTTCGAATACGCACCATACCATAAAACTATGATTATTCTCATTATCGTGTTAGTCCGAGTATTACTCTCTACTCTAAAGGTCCTAGTACCCCTAAAATAAAATTCAGTAGCTAGCCCTATCATACACTACTGCCTGTCATATAAATTCACTTAAATTCCCCACAACTCATTCTCCTTCTCTCAAATTGATTATGCCTCAATTTAAGTATATTAAATCTCCCATCAATCCTATCATTAAGACTAAGTCATAATATTATCAAAAACCTACTATAATATAACAAATCTGTCATTATATTTTAATAAAGTCCCAAAATTTTCCCCAAGAAAATTTTAGGAGTTCTAGGCTTAAAAAGATAAATTTCACATTTCTTGGGAATCCGAATCGATTCGTCAGGAGGCTGAATCGATTCGATTTCCAAATCGATTCACCTCTTAATCGAATCGATTCGAAATTACGCAAATCACCTTCTTCCTCTACGCGAGTTCATTTTTTTTACCCTTTTTCTCATTCAATTCTCCATGATTCTTTAGAAAACCTCAAACCAATTGTCCTAAACATTAGCTACATGTATTAGGATGGTTTTCAATATAACACAATCCTCAAATAATTATGATTTCTAATCAAACATGGATCATAACATCTATTACCCCAAATTTTCATGCTCTTCATTCATACACAACATAAAGCACAAATTTTTCTCATATAAATTATCACTCGTGATATGAATTCATAACCTATACATGAATATAATCAGTATACATGAAATCATACCCATAACATGGATTTAAATTCACTTAAATTCCAATTTCATCATTTATATCAAGATGTATAAACCCTACTATTACATGGGTATTATAACTTTAAAGAAAATTGTAAATAAACACTTGCTTTGGCTTGTGTGATCTGATTTCAAGGTTTTGATGGTGGATGGTGTGCCTTGTCTTCCAATCCCCACTCCAAGATTGATAATGGTGCACGATCACACTCCAATTTTTCAAGAACTCTCTCTTAGGCTTCATAAATGCTTCCTCTTCTTCTCTAATGGATTCTCTGAGTTATCTAACCTTTAAACCTTAGCCTCTCCCATCTGTATGCTGATAAAGATGTTGGAAATTTGTAGATATTTTAACACTTGGTTAAAACGCCCCATATGGTGTTGGTTTAGTCTAAAATTGCCCCGGGACCCAATCAACACCCTCGGGTATACTATTTTAATGATTTAGACCCTTTGGACTCATCTGTGTCCTCGAAATCATCATCCGAATCACTATAAAAAATTATTCTATCTCGACCTCAATTTAGTCTACACAAGACTCACGGTTGAGATAAATCCAATTATGCCAATTTCACTCGATAGGACGTGAAATAATCATTTAATATTTATATAGTAATTATATTGCATAAATATTAATCATTATCTTTCCCGATTAATATTTTAAATAATCACATTATAATTTATTCACACATAATAGTTACTACAATTAAATTACGATACACGTGTAATTTAAAAATATCTGAATTAATTAAATTAGAAATACTAAAAAATACCGGGTGTCACATATTTCCCCCTCACAATAGAATTTCGTCCTCAAAATATTCCATATATTACCACCTCGGACTCTTACACACAACTGCATCCGAACGTATCCCAAAATTTACTCGCAATAATCTTTTGGTATTTCCACTACATATATACCAAAGGTATCGTTTTGACCGAAGGTCTACTCACTACAACCCACGATTAGCGACAAGTCCATTCAAATCCTTATATATCGATATATTTTCTTATATTTAAGGTCTCACTTATATATTGACACGCAAAACTATCGTGAATACAATAATAATGTCTCAAAAGAAGAGCCTATACTCCACTCTCTCTATTATCTTTATGTTAGAAAAGACCCCACTTATATAGGTGCCAATTTCCCTTATTGCCATACCCCGTCATCTCTCTTCATGGGAGACACCCTTAGCAACCCCTGACCACTCATGTCAGGTCTCAAAACTTTGTTTCATGTCAACGTACTCTCACTACGTTCTGAAACTATACGAAAATGATGTTAATTAACTGAATCCTTGCTAACGAACCCTGAATCACTCTGGGTCCGAGAACCTTGTTATTCCCCATTCTCCACTATCCAAAGGGTGGGCGAAAAAAATTCTTCCTATTAAGCCTCAGAAATGACTTCGCAATTAATATCCTTCTATGAGTCATCACATGCAACTCTACCAGTTATAGTTAATAGTCACAATTACTCTAGAATTCCAAAACATATGTTATCGCACTCTACCACATTCTATGTTACCCTTCCCGACTATCCATCGGCCTATGGTTGACATCTCTACCTCACGACGCAACTCCGTCCCCATCGCCTCTTGACATTCCCTATCTAAGGTGGGACTCGGGTGGGTCTTGTCCTGATTTACAACAATATTAGGCGACACCTTGTTCCAGTTCATTTCTTCTCTTTAATAGCATGTTGGGCATACTTCTCGGTAGCATAACACACCCTAAAATAATAAAGATTATTCCGTTCCTGGTTAAATTACCACATAAACCAAAGAAAATCCTAACTCCTCCACGATTTTGATAATCCAATAATGAACTTTATCAGTCTGCGTATCCATTCCATCATTAGAATCATTACTCTATTACAACATTCGAGTTGGTAATATCGGACCAACCTTTTCCATTTAAGAGTGGCACACTTGGAGAAAACTTCACTATGTGTCACTCAACTCGAAATTCACATACTTAACATCTCGCGCTATGTGGAACATCTTACTCCCCTTTCCTCGAGCAAAGTTAAGTCCTTCATAATTTTTCCACATGTGTTTTTTATTGTCCCACAACCATATTCTCAACATCTTTATAACCATGACTCCTTATCACTGATGATACTAGAAGTTAGATTAATCGGGGTGCCTATACAGCCTATATCCCGTGCACATCTGCACAATTCTCTAACTTCCCACATATAACATACTTATCTCAAGCCCGGTCCCGCATTCTCAGTGTGGTTATACCATATGTCTAACCTCAGTTACCCTACTAAAATGATTTCATTCTCCTCAAGACTGCCGTGCCCATCAACCAGTGGTGCAAAAAAAAAAATCCCTAGTGCTCCCGACACAACACTACTCGACTCTACAGGTTTTATATCTTAGAATACCTCTTAGCACAAGCTTTTATCCACATACTTGCATAATTACTAAAGTTCTAAACCCATGCCCTAGTGACCAACATAATTATCAACTCACGACATTCACTGGGATTCATGTGTGGGATGTCTCGTAAAAGAAATCCAAATAAGGAATCCCCCCTGATACACTACTACCTACCATTGTCGGTCATCGAGATCCGTAGTCCCTACGTACCAATCCAGAATATCCAAAATCCTATCCCCAGACGTACAAGTCTAACCGTCCACTCCCACATGACTGAAGGAGTTATATGAAATGACACTCTCACTATCATTAGTTTTCCCACGCTAAATCGATAACGAGATAAATTTCTTTTGCTCGACAGTAAACATAATGTACCCTGAATCACATCAGTACAATCCCTATACATTGGGATCAATTATAAAAGACAACTATAACCTCTTATATCTTCTCCACGATATAATATAAACGCAATCTCAACCCTCTTCCAGGTGACACATCGCTCTACAACACATCCTTCCTTAGAACAATGAACACAATAACCTTGTTGTAACATCCCACCATCAATTAACTCGTCGCTAACCAACCCATACTCAGGATAACATCATACTCAAATATCCTCTCTCGAAACAAGTTAACCCACTAAAATATATCCTCTCGCTTTCCCCAACCACTCCCCTACAGATGGAACCAAAAGATCCCCGCCACTCAATGGTAAATATATAAACACAATAGTAACACTAACAATATACACACTAAACAAGTCTCATGCATGAATGTAGTGCTAACAAAATACTGTGACTTACTCGTGTCACACAAAATAGACCCCATTCACCCTGGGACAAAACTCGTACTTTCAATTGCCAATAGCACTGGCGATTCAAATGGTCCCTTGACATAACACTATCGTCCCAACCGAACCAAAAAACTTTTTATAACTGTTGCCCCTACTGGGCATCCCATTCCTATTCCCTAACTCATTGCAGATAAGATCCACACCCGTGGTCCTACTCTTCACACATAAGACAACTCTTTGTGTTATTCCCCGATCTTTATCCCCACTGGATATATCAGGATTATCCTTCTCTCGGACCTAGTAGTCTTAAACCCGATTGTTACCCTCATTGTTCCTTTAGTTTTGCTAGCCTTGTGGAACACAATGATGGTCCTAACGGCCTTGACTGAATCCACCGTCACTTGGTAGGAATTTCATTAATCTAAATCATTTAAATGGGTCCTCTGCTGGTACCCCCTTGTGGGTCCTCACTATCACCATTTACATCCAATATTGCCCTTTTGTCTCGGCTCTCCAACTCTCTTGGCTCCCTTCTCATGGAAGCATTGATATAAACGTTGTAAAAGTACATCATTGACGCAATGTGCATAACTCATCAAAGGTTGATTTCCCATAAGTACTGGAGACTCCTACTCGTGAGTCCATCATCACACTTAAGAACCTTTTCCTCCTCCCTACCTACCTCCTCGGGTATGAAGTTCACTTAAACAAATAAATTCATCATCACAATCGGTCGTTGTTCGCCCCTCCTTTGTTAAGTCCTATAACTTCCTTCGCATCCTTTTCTAAACAGCAGATGTAACAACTTGGCATTTAACTGCGCCCAAGATTCCTCGAATAATTCCTTATTTATTCCCTTATATGCGGTGATTGTATCCCACCACGACAACACTGCTCCTACGAGAAAAAAAATTAAATGAAAATTTAAATTATGGGTGCCACTGTACTCCTACATACGCGATTGCCATTGAATTATCTCCTTCGATTGGCCCATCACACTTCCTCTCTTCCCTGAACCCTTATATATGGCTCTTTGAAAGGGTCCCTCCGACTTCCCCCTTTACTAACTAAGCTGGGTGAGTCTGAGTTTGCACAACCATTCTCTACAAAAGTTCTTGGTGGAAACTACTACTCCTAAGTCATCATCCTATCGCCATCTGCCTGAATAATAATTATGGTGGCTTCTATTTCCGTCACCATTCCCAGAATACTCTATGGCTTTTGTTGAGCCTCTCTTTTCGCAGGCCTTCTAATGACCCTCGTTGATCGTCCTATATTGTTCGACATATGAAACCCAAGAAAATTCATATGTGATTCGCATTAAATATACATAATAGTGGGAGAACATAAACTTGTGTACGAAGAGGAATACAATTATCCTATAACAGGGATCTATAACAAATAATGCTATGCTGAAATGATAGTAAGCCGCACAGATCCTATAGACACTAGAACCTCATGCTCTAATACTATATGTGACACCACGTTTAATTAAATACCGGGTGTTCAGTCCTTTATTAAATTAAAAGAGGTTTCTCATTTGGTTCATTCTTAGCATCACTGTCGAAAACCATATTAATTACTAGCCACCTATTAGTTATTTAAGATGATACCAAATTTTTTTTTTTCATTAAATAATTACTAGTAAAAGTCAGAAAGATAAATGGAAACATTCACGCAGTTAATATATTCAAATCCATCACAAGAAATAAACAAATGATTAAATATCTTGCCGAATAAACCATCGGCTACAAAATCCAAATCCAACTAATAAGTCCAACAGATGGTAAATAAATTCCAATATAATTCTAAATTGAATAACTGAATAAATAAAGTCTAAATGGGGCAACATGCCCAACTGAGATACTGAAATGAAATTTTACACTAGGAATCAAAGATGGAAGCGTGTAATCAAGCCCTGTAAGCCTCTATAGTGTTGCAGTAATCGTCCCTAGAATGGATCGTCAAGTGTGACATCCCTGTGGCTTGAAATCTAAAAGGTTTTTGAAAATATTTACATCAAGGGTTAGAACCCAAAATATTTTGAAAATATTTAGCTAGTATTTATCACAATTTAAAAATCAGTTATTGATTACACATGTTATTAAGTTCATGTACACTCTTGAGTTTCCTCACCTCTCAACTATTGTGCACGCCTAACGCTTTCTACTTAGCACACCTAGACATACTACTCAAACAAACTAGACATAAGTATCTATCTGGACTATCGACACCTATGAGTCCCCGTACTTCCCATAAAGTACGTTATCCTAATTAACATATCTCGTATGTCATTGATATCATAGGTAACATTATCCATCTCTTATCATTTTATGATTTAATTAAGTTTCACTACTTAATTCATTATTTGTATACACACTATCAATCTGTCTACAATCACACGTTAGTATAATGATTCAAATGGTTATATATATTTATCTCACTAATATATATAATTACGGTGTCTCTCAAAAGGACCACTGTGAAAGTAGGCATGCTCTACTATCACTCCATGTACCTCTCATACTAAAATAATGACTATAGGTTCGTTATGTCTCCTCGAACCCAAAAATTAAATAACAAGCAATGGAGGCGAACATAGTTCTTAGCCATTGGGCTATGCACATACCTAACGTACCCAAATGACCTATCAGTCTCACAAATACACAACACCTAGTGAGACCACCTAAGTTCTATGTCATGGCGAATAAATCTAGACCTCCCTAGAATAGGTAAGGTGGGATCGCCCACTGCGCAGGAACCTCCGTGATAGCAAGAAATGTATGCAAGTTCACATTTAACACCAATAATATAATGGGTATACACATAACCTATATGTACATTACATCAGTAGGTATTCACACAACCTAATCATTACACTTCGTACGTAGTATTTTAATTTCGAATACGCATCGTACGATAAAATTACGATTATTATTACTATCGTGTTAGTCCGAGTATTACTTTCTACTCTAAGGGTCCTAGTAACCCTAAAATAAAATTCAGTATCTAGGTCTATCATACACTACCGTCTTTCACATAAATTCACTTAAATTCCCTGTAACTCATTCTCCTTCTCTCGAATTGATTACGCCTCAATTTAAGTATATTAAATCTAGCCTCAATCCTCTCATTTTAACTAAGTCATAATCCCATCACAAGCCCACTGTAATATAACAAATCACTCATTATATTTAAATAAAGTCCTAAAATTTTCCCAACAAATATATAGGAGTTCTAGGCTTAAAAAGAGAAATTTCACATTTTGCTAGGAATCCGAATCGATTCACCAGGAGGCCGAATCAATTAGATTTTTGAATCGATTTGAAATTACGTAGATCATGTTCTTCATCTACGAAAGTGCGTTTTTCACTATTTTTCTTATGGGTACCCCTTTTGTCGAACAAGCCCATAAAAGTAGCAGGCCAAGCCCATATAGAAAATAAAAAAAACCCGACACAACTTATGTGTCTTGAATGAGGATTAGGATAAAAATAAATGACGATTACGATGAAAAGATATGACTAAGTCCATCCCCAAAAATCTCGAATGAGATATTCAAGGGATACTGGATTAATGCATTGGTTATCAATACACTCTCTCTCTCTCTCTTAACTGAGTATATATTGTACCCCTAGCCCGAGACATAGGGGCATATGAAAAGATATTCTCAAGAGTTACTTAAATACAACAGTAGACCTCTCCGTGGACATAGGAAATTTGCCGAACCACGTATATTTTGTTATTGTGTGATTGTGATTGTGTTGTTCTTATTATCTTGATGTATGTTTTCCTTCATTAGTTATTTATGTTGAGATTTTTGTCACCACAATTAGATCCATCCGTGGTAAATGTTTGTTTTTCCTGCAAAAACCTTCACTAACAAGAACCAATGATGTCCCATTACAGTAGTAATGTTTCTTAAGCAGGAGACATTTAGCAGTAGTTGAACCCTCTAAGGATAAGGTCTGAAATGCGCCATTCAAACCCAAGACTTCGCCAAGATAGGTAGGTCTCCAAAGAATGCCAAGGGCCACCCGGGTCTGCATAGATCACTAGGCTGATGGATGCCTATGAGGCCAGACTCTATGAGAAGGAGGAGGATACTCGCCAATAGTAAGATAAAAATTCTCGCCTTAAGAGGCACTTGGAAAGGATGGAGAGAGAACTCCATCGAAGCACGAGGCGACGCCACAATTGGACTTCTAAAACTCAATAGAGCAAGAAAAAGCTCGAGACGTGGGTTAGAAAGAACATAAAGGCACTGCTCAGACGATGACCATTTTGAACGAGTGCAACCAGCTCACTGTTATAGGAGTCCTGGTCGGAATAAAGATGACATACGAAGTTTGGTCCGGAGGCAGATGGACCAGCACCCAGCTCATCGCGGTTCCATATCGACGAGAGAGGTAGCCAGGCAAGATCTCAATACCCAGATGAAGTCCCCTTTTTAAGGGAAATAGAAGAAGAAGAGTCTCTAAAGAAGTTCTCAGTTCCCAAGTTCAAGATTTACGATGGGATGACTGATCCAATGGACCATGTCAGGCAATACTGGCAAGCAATGACTCTGTGGAGCCATAATAATGCGCTAATGTTTTGAATCTTCCCGTCTAGCTTGCACGATGTGGCCCAAAAATGGTTTGAGAAGCTACCTCATAGGTCCATCAGAACTTTTAAATCCTTGCCTGAGAAATTTACAGCTCGCTTCATAACAAGTAACTTTCACCCGAAGAGGATGGACGCACTCCTTACTCTGAAGAAGAAGCCACATGAGAACCTCAGAGAGTATGTGAAGATATATTGGGAAGTATTTAACAAAATTATGGATTGCTCAGAGCAGTTCGCTGTAGCGTCCTTTAAAATTGGTTTACTGAGCTCCTGCCTCCTACACCAGTCCCTAACTAAGAAGGAGGCTGCATCCATTAATGACTTTATGGCCTGTATTGAAAAAATATGCCGAATTCGAGGATGTGACCCATCTTAATTCAGGGGAGAATGGTCGCGCGAAGGCTGGAAAAGGAACCGAGAAAAATAAACTACATAAGAAAGGGAACAAGAATGAGAGGAAAAATGGCTCCAAGAATGGGAACAAAAATACGGCCTCGAAAGCATTTCAGGCTATAAACACGGTCGTCAAGGAGCCGATATACAAGATCCTTTCAAAGATCAAAGAGGAGACACTTATTAAATGGACGAAGAAGATGGTAGGAGACACTTATAAATGGAGTAATGCACTAAGGTGCACGTTCCACAAGGAAGGCGGTCATTAGATGGAGCATTGTAAAGCCCTTAAGTCTCACCTTGAGGAATTGAACCAAGATGGGCACCTTAATGAATTTGTGGAGAAGAGGATGGATAAGGTAGTAGCGAACGATGAGCAGAGGCCTGATAATGTCCTCGAAGAGGATTTCAGCTACGAATTTACAGTGATAAATGGGGCGTCATACCTCAAACAAATTCAAGGAAATGCAGCCCGAATGGAAGTTAAGAAGATTGGGGTAATCATGCAGGCCTTTCAGATTGACCCACCCAAAACTCAGGCAGGGAAGCATCGACGACCGGAGAACATCGATTATTATAATCATATCGTGTTCACGGATGAAGATTTGGTGGGGGTGAGAACCCCTCATCATGACGCACTAGTCATTACACTTAGGATTGCCAACTGGGACATTGATAGTTTACTTGTCGTCCAAGGCAGTTCGTCCGAGGTAATGTACCTGGAAATATTCATAAAGTTGAAGTTAAGCGTAGCCGACCTCAAGGAGGCCACTATTCCATTGGTTGACTTCGCAAGAAAGATCACGGTACCCTTGGGAAAGATCATACTACCAGTCAGGGAAGGAGGCATCTCTAAAATGATTAAGTTTCTTATTATTGATATCGAATCACAGTACCAATTCATCCTCGACAGAGGATGGTTCCATGCAATGAACTTCGTTCCATTGACCTATTATTAGAAGTTGAAGTATGTAATTGATCAAGGAGTGGTTGATATCCATGAGGATCAGGCTGCAGTGAGGAAGTGTTTTATCATGACCATACGCCCCAAAAAAGGAGAAAAAATGGACACAAAAAATAAGGAGGAAGCCCAGGAGGGGCTGGTGCCCTCCAAATAACAGCTAAGGTATGATCAATCGAGAGTAGAGGAGACCAGGATCCTTCCCTATGAGAAGGTAGTTGAAGACCTGGAAGAAGTCTTAGCTGGGAGTAGCTCAACTAAAAAGAAGTTTTTGATAGGTACCTCCTTTAACGATCGCGAGAAGAAATAACAAGTCACCCTTCTCCGGGATAACTTGGATGTTTTGACATGGGATCCCTACGAGTTGTCTAGGATTGATCCCAGCATTTATTGTCATCAATTTCACATGGACCCATAGTTAAAGCCAGTCACATAGAAGGCTCGCCGAACTGTTCTAGAGAAAACTAAAGCAGTAGAGCAAGAGGTCGAGAAGATACTAGATTAAGGTTCCATACGGGAGGTTCAATTACCTAAATGGTTATCCAACCTAGTAGTAGTTTCAAAGTGTATTAGAAAGTGGATAGTTTTTATCGGCTTCACTAACCTTAACAGGGCCTGCCCTAAAGACAGTTTTCCCCTTTCGAAAGTTGATCAACTGGTCGATGCTACAGCAGCGCATGAGAGGATGAGCTTTTCAGATGCGTACTCTGGATACCACGAAATTCCCCTTCACATTCCAGACCAAGATAAGACCTCCTTCATAACTATTGTTAGCTTGTATTGCTATAAAGTTATTCCTTTTGTCCTTATGAATGCAAAAGAGACCTATCAACGGCTAGTTACAAAGATATTTAAAGATCAAATGGGGGATACTATGGAAGTTTACATCGATGACATGATCGTCAAAGGAAAGCTCAAGGATGATCACCTCTCTAACCTGACAAGGACTTTCAAAATCCTTAGGAAATACCGAATGAAACTCAACGTTAGTAAGTGTTCTTTTGGTGTCCAGCCAGGAAAATTCCTTGGATACTTTGTCAGAAATAGAGGAAAAGAGGCAAATCCCGACCAGATTGATGCCTTCAACAAAGTTCAGCCCCCCCAAATAGTAAGAGAAGTTAAGATGCTCACGGGAATGCTCATCGCGCTTAATCGGTTCATTTATAAGTCTTTAAAGTGGTGTCATTTGTTCTTTCAGTTGTTAAAAAGAAACAAGGGCGTAACATGGAATGAGGATTGCTCGAGGTCCTTAGAAGAACTCAAGGCCTACCTCAGCAGGCCCCCTTTGCTCATGACTCTTAGAGAAAAAAATCCTTTAGCAGTGAGTTTCGCCTTGGTATGTGACAGAGAGGGGAGCCAACATCCAGTTTACCATGCAAGAAAGACCCTTTTGGAAGCTGAGCAGCAGTACCTGCCATTGGAAAAGCTCGCTTACGCACTGATGATAGCTTTAAGGAAGCTGAAGCATTATTTTGAGGACCACTCCATCTTCGTGGTTACTTCGCACACCCTTAAGTATGTTCTAAGAAAAATAGACCTCTCCGACCGACTGTCGAAGTGGTCGATCGACCTGGGAAGGTTTGATATTTACTTTCAACCAAGAACAACCGTCAAGGGGTAAATTCTATCCGATTTTATCGTCGAGTTCACAAGAGAACATGCGTATGATCATCCAGAAATAAGTCGATAAAGGGAAATCTTGCAGGGACCAAGTACGTTGATGGAGCCTCCAATTCAAAGGGGGCAGGAGCAGGCATCGTACTAGTGACTCTTAAAAATACGATACTCGAGTAGGGAATCATAGTTAGATTTGAATCCACCAATAATGAGGAACTACGCAAAGAACAATTACTGGGGGAAGGCACCTTCAAGTCTTCGGCGACTCATAGCTGGTATTCAACCAGATAAATGGCGATTTTAATTCAAAGTATAAGAGGATGGAAACTTATCTCGTCGTTGTAAAGGGACTAATTCCCAACTTCGATCAAGTTGATGTTTAACAGTTCCCCAGAGGACAGAACGCCTATACAGAGACTCTGACTTAAGAAGAACAATCCAAATAGATTTCCCCGTGCAACCCAGCATTGATCAGAATACTGAGACGCTGAATCCCGAGTAGGTTCTCTCCATTAAAAAGGCTCCGAGCTCGATGGGACCCATTGCAAATTAGTTATGAAGTGATATACTTCCAAGCAACAAGAGGTCGACTCACCAGGTAAGAGTCAAAGCTGTTCGCTTTCAATTATCTCCTGATGGGATGTTATATAAGATATCCTTCACTGGGCTCTACCTCCTATGTGTTCATCCATAACATGTTGAGCAAATTTTACACGAACTTTATGAGGGAATTTATGAAAGTTATGCAGGAGGGAGGCCACTGGCCTTTTGAGCAATAAAGGAAGGGTATTAGTGGCCATATATGCAAAAGGACGTTGGGGTCTATGTTTAAAAGTGCAAAACATGCCAAAAACACTCATCTATGGTCCATCAGCCCGCAACAGACCTAAAGTCACTAACCATCCCGTGGCCCTTCGAACAATGGGGTTTGGACATAATAGGTCCTCTGCTTATGATGGCAGGCAACCAAAAATATCTATTGGTTACCACAGACTACTTCATTAGGTGGATAGAGGCATAACCACTGGCAAACATTAGGGACACATACATGACGAGGTTTATATGTAAGAACATCATTACCCTCTTCGATATACCAAGAACGATATTTTTTTATAATGGGACCCAGTTCGAAAGTGGCCCCTTCCAAAGCTTTTGCAATCATGGAATCAGGATCTATTTCAGCTCTGTAACATATCCCCAAAGGAATGGTCAAGCTGAGGGTTCTAAAAATATAGTGATCGATAGACTAAAGAAGCGACTCAAACGGGATAAAGGAGCTTGGGCGAACGAATTGCCCCATATCCTCTGGGTCTATCGCACCACCCCAATACATGCAACTGGGGGAATACCCTTTGCACTCACATATGGAATGGAAGTAGTTATTCCAATAAAAGCTGGCTTCCCTACCCTGAAGTCTACGTTGGTCGACCAAGGCCACAATGATGACGTATTGCTCACTGAATTTGACTTAGACGATGAATGACGAGAATTGTCTCTAGTTAAACTGGCATCCTACCAGCAACAACTAACCAAGAAGTAAAACCAGAAATTCAACCCAATGAAATTTTAAGTTGGGGACTACGTCCTAAGAAAGGTCCTTGGCAGTGCAGTGAAACCATCAGATGGAAAGATGGGACCAAACTAGGATGGACCATTGAAGGTGGTAAGGGACGACCAGCAAGGAGCCTATAACATAGAAATACTAGAGGGTAGGGAGATACCAAGAGCTTGGAATGCGGCCAACCTGAAGAAATTATACTTCTAGATTTCTCTATCAATGCACCATTAGTTTAGGCAAATTTTTATTTACAAATTAATGTTGCCCTCTATTCCTGACTTTCATAAAAAAAACTCGATTGTCTTTAGCATTCTATATGTATTGGTTGTCTAAAATATTTCTTATTATATGAACCCTTTCCAAGTTACATGATTCACTCTTATAACATGTATAATAAAGATTATGGATTACAGTAAGTTGGTTAACTTGAGCTCTAATAAAAAAATATCTTGAGTTAGTCTCTTATGATTGCATTGTAGTGGTTGGATTTATACTAGCTCAACTTCCCCAAAGCATAATTAGCAGGGTTGACATATAATAACCCTCCTCAGGCCATTGTTTATAACACAATTGGCCTCCTAGGTTTCTCTGGCAATAAATAAAGACCTACAGGGGATCCTTATGCAGCACGACCAACCAGGTTTGTCGCCAACAAAGTTTAGCTATAAAATTCTACTCGGGAGAATTTCCCATTAACCAGGTGTATCCTTGCCATTTCCTTACTTAGGCTTAAGGCAGCGTGACGACACGACCTAAAGAATTAAGTAAGGAGGAAAGGTATGATTAAGGAATATTGGACTGGGAGAATACTCATTCGAAAATAAACTCTAAGTTACATTTAGTCAGCCGAAATGCCAAAGATAACTAGAGGTTGCTAATAAATCAGAAAACAGACAACATGTGTTTAGTCAATCTTGGCCCAAAACATAAATATTTTATTGTTAAAAGTTACACAGTTACATGTATAAGAGTGATAAAATAAATCTAATCCTAAGGAGGTTCACGTCTCTAAAAAAGGTAGTCAGCTACTCGCGCTCTTCGGCCATCATCAGGATGGGGGGCAAAATCCTCCTCAAACTCCCCCAAGCTTGGCTGTAGCAGTTACCTTAGAATAACATCTATTGGGATCCAACGACCATCCCTTCTAAATGGATTTCGTTCTAAGATGAGGGAGTGATTTTATGCTTGTACCAGAGGGCAAAATTCTTGGGCACCTTAACTCTCTTAGGGCACTTAACCACCCTCTAATAAAGGCCAGTTCCTCGACCTCCTTTAGCTTTGTAGGAGAGTCTGTCCAGCCTTGGTTATACCCATTTTCCCACACCTCCCAAGGGCCTTTTGTGAATAAGTGCCTCAATAAGGTGATGTACCTCTGAAGGCCAACAACTATCACGTACGCTCAGCAAACATCCCCTTTCATCTCAGAAATATCCCTTTGGGAACCAACATCGCCAGTCCTAGCTCGCCGCTGGGATGACGATGAAGAATCTTGTATAACCGCTGGAGCAATGCTCGACGCGTTCTCCCTAAGGCGTGCAACTTTCCTCCTTAAAGCATCATTATCTTTCCATAGCACCTTCCCAACTTAGTTAATATCAGTTGCATCCAAGAGCCTAGCCTTCAAAGCATTCACCTCTTCTTGAACAGAGGTACCAATCTCTTCCATCTCTACAAGTCGATCCTTAAGATTGGCAACCTGTTCGAACAGATCTTTGTAGTCCCGATTCCTTGGTCTAAGAGATATGTAGATTTGGATAAAAGGTCGGTGAACTTGGTCACTCACATTAGAATCAAGAATTTGACATAGGCGAGAGGTAGCAGGGATATAATCATCAAGATCGACAAACTATAAAGCATAAGAGCACACATAATACATATATCAGCACATGTCAGAAAAAGAATTTCTTCATTCCATTAAAATTTGCACTGGCCATATACAAGTACATTAAGTGGAAAGAAGAAAAAGCAAAAAATGCAAACTGATCCCTAAGAGCCTATTTGGTGACATCAACTTACTTAGAAGTGGCTAACTCTTTCCCTTTATCAGCAACTTCCTCATCTATCTCATCACCAACCAGACCTCCCTCAATCGGGGAAAGGTTTATTCCCTGGTCATTGACAGGAGCAGCAGGAACATTAGTAGCCGTCGAGTCCTCACCAGTCCGAGCAAATGGGACATCATCTTCAATAATGGGCTTAGGTCCAGGATTGTGCTCACTGAATATAGGAAAATCAGTGGCAGCTCCAACATCAACCAAGTAATGATCCTAACCTTTCTTGAAGTTTTCTCGAGTGATGTATACTTCTCGACATCTTCATAGGCCGCTTCCTTGCCCTCATTGCAGACACTCTCTCTAACAGTGGCCACTTCTGCCTACTTCTCAGCGAGCCCTTTATTTTCATCTGTGATGGCTAGTTTTCTCTCCACTACTAGATCTTAAGATTCACTAAGTTCTTTCAGCTCCTTTACCGCCCCAACCCTCTATTTAGCAAAAGAGGCCTCAGCCTCTCTAAGAGCTTTCTCAAAGGACTTTTGGGCATACTGTGTAGTATTTAAGCTCCCCTTGAGCTTAGATTTCTTCTTCATCGGCCCATCTCGACTACGGTGAAGGATGATGTACTCAGATAAAAACTGTTGGTAGAAACAAATGTGAGTCAAAGAATACGAAGAAATTAAAAAAGATAAAGAATAAGAGGAAATTGCCTTAACAATGCAGGGCCCTGATCTGCCTTCAGGGTTAACTGGTCTGTCCCCAGCTTTGAAGCCACTCGCGGTTCGCTGTCAGCACTTCTCGCTCAAGCATCATAGGAGCAAGCTGAGGTACAAGAGCCACAGAATCCCCCTCAGTTGGGGTAGCCATAGGCACAAGAGAAGCCTAGGCTTTTTTCGTCCTTTATTATCCTCTCCTCCTCTACTATTCCTTCTTCTTTTTCTTCTTCTTCTCCTCTTCTCTCTCTCTCTCTCTCTCTCTCTCTCTCTCTCTCTCTCTCTCTCTCTCTCTCTCTCTTCTCTTCTTCTTTCTTCTTCCTTTTCAGCTCTTTCTTATGAGTTGTTGTTTAGGAACCACTAGAAGTGTCCCTAAACCTTATCTTGTGGATCTATAACTTATTGGACAATATGACATCATCATTATCATTATTATGTATCAGGTTTTTTCTTCTGGGGGGGAGCCATGTCTTCCTCAATAGAGTTCCCTGACCTGGAACCTCCTGAGCTAGATCCCTCCTCCCTGAACCTCTCTCCACCAGACTCGTCTTCGCTGGATCCCTCCTCATTTGATCCTAACTCACCACTACCACCTCTATCACCTACAACAGCATGAGACTCTGAGTTACTCTCCTTTTCGTCATATATCTCGATGGGTTGAAGAGCACCTTCTTCCTCTTCTTCTTCCTTTAGGATATCAAGATGAGGGATGGAGTCAACTGGATGGGCGATCAAGTTGGAGGTAGTGTTCTTGTATTCTAACAAGAAGGCAACTGATCTGGGTTATTCACGTTCTACAATTGAGTCCCTAATCTTCCAGGCTTTGATTAACTCGACAGTACGCATCTCGTAGAAAGCGGGCTCTTAATTTTTGGATTTTGCTAAAAAAAAGAAAATATTAGAGGAAGAACCCATTAGATCAACAATCAAAAAGCAGTAAGATTGGACAACAACCTATGTATTCCTCCCCATAAGTAGGTATTTGAGGTCCCCCGTACCTTGCTCCCCCTACTTGGGGAGGGAATTTCAAGTTCCTAGCAATAAATTCCTCAAACCAGTAGTCTTTATGGCATTCAGGTATGTTCACTACCAACACCCTGTCCGAACTCCTCTCTTTCAAATAGATAAGACCAGAGCTGGTACGAGAAAAAGTATAACAGAAGCACATTTTGACTAAATCTAAACTAGTTCCACAGATTTAGTTTATTCTATCGACGCCATTTATAATTTGCCAAATGTTTGGAGAACACTGGATTGGGACTATATCGAAGTACTGAAAGAAATGTAAGAACATGCGATTTGGGGAAAAAGTTAAACCCCCTTAAGACAACAAAAGAACATGAATCCAATGGACATCCTCTATGTCGCGGACATTGTGAGGGACAGGGGCGCACTCAATATCCACCCAGTCAGGAATATTATAACATTTCCTAAATTCTATCCTTGCCATGAAGCAAACCCTAGCTACAGTGGAAAGAAAAATGACGAAAGGAAATGCAAAAAAGAAGGAACTGAAAACTTACAAGGAAAAGAATGAAGCTATGAAAAACCACAGGTGGATGAGGAAGAGAAGTAGAAATAGCTTTCAAACGACGAAGAACAAGATTGAAATCAAGAGAGAGCTTGAGAGAAAATGAAGGTTTTAAAGTGAGAGAAAGTAAGAAGTTGAAGTGACGACGTGAATCATCCACCACCCCGGTTTAAACCCCTCAATGATAGTGCACAACAATCGAAGAAGATCTACCTCCTATGCCCTGGGCATGGGTACAATATATACTCAGCAATGAGAGAGAAAGAGTGTTGATAACCAATACATTATATTTTGGACGTCCATCAAGATATTCTCGAGAGTTACTTAAATATAACAGTAGACCTCTCCATGGACATAGGCAATTTGTCGAAGCACTTATATTTTGGTGTTGTGTGATTGTGATTGTGTTGTTCTTATTATCTTAGTGGGTGTTCCTTCATTGGTTATTTGTGTTGAGATTTTTTTCACCACATTACTCATTCAATTCTCCATGATTCTTTACCAAACTTCAAACCAATTGTCCTAAACATTATCTACATGTATTAGGATGGTTTTCAACGTAACACAATCCTCAAATCATTATGATTTCTAATCAAACATGGATCATAACATCTATTACCCCAAATTTTCATGTTCTTCATTCATACACAACATAAAGCACAAATGTTTCTCATCTGGATTATCTCTCATGATATGAATTCATAACCTATATATGAATATAATCAGTCTACACGAAATTCAACCCATAACATGGATTTAAATTCACTTAAATTCCAATTTCATCATTTATATCAAGATGTATAAACCCTACTCTTACATGGGTATTATAAATTCAAGGGAAATTTTAAATAAACACTTTCCTTGGCTTGTGTGATTTGGTTTCATGGTTTTGATGTTGGATGGTGTGCCTTGTTTTCCCATCCCCACTCTAAGATTGATAATGGTGCAAGATCACACTCCATTTTTTCATGAACTCTCTCTTATGCTTCACGAATGCTTCCTCTTCTTCTCTAATGGATTCTCTGAGTTTTCTAACCTTTAAACATCATCCTCTCCTATCAATACGGTGATAAAGATGTTGGAAATTCGTAGGTTTCTTAACCCTTGGTTAAAATGCCTCTATACGGTGTCCGCTTAGTCTAAAATTATCCCGGGACCCAATCAACACCCCCGGGCATACTATTTTAACTATTTTAACCCTTTTGGAGTCATCCGTAATCTTGAAAATGTCATCCGATCCACTATAATATAATTATCCTATCTCGACCTCAATGTAGTCTACACGCGACTCCCCAGTTGAGATAAATCTAATTACACCAATTCCACTCGCTATGGTGTGAAATAACCATTACTATTCACTTATTGATTATAATGCATAAATATTAATCATTATCTCTCATGATTAATATTTTAAATAATTACATAATAATTTGTCCACACATAATAATTAATTCAATTAAATTTTGGTACACGTGTAATTTAAAAATACTCGAATTAATTAAATTATAAATACTCAAAAATACTAGGTGTTACACTAACCTGGATGCTAAGTTAAATATTATAGTCATGATAGTGGATCGGTCAGTTCTGGTTCATATTTTCTATTATTCTCTATCTCCAAAATATTTCAGTATCATTAAAATACAATAAAAGTAAAGTGGAATGTTAATGAGCGACAAGGAATGTTGTCCGAATAGGAGCAATGACTAAGGTAGCAAAATTGTCGTGTGTCTAAAGGGAAATTTTTTAATTCCGTGGTAAAATGAATTGGAAAGAATAAAAATAGAAATGTCACTAAGAGTGACCGTTCAAACCAAGATAAACCTTACTAATCTTCCATAAAGAGGGAAATGAATGACAAGCTTTACTTCTGCAAAACTAATGGATACCTTTAGAAAGATTTCCTGAAACGTATAGATTGTTTGGAAATAAAAGGCAAGCCTTTGACTTTTGTATGTTTTGAATTAAATTTTATTGACTATAATTCTAATACTTGTTGGATTCACTCAATGTCTACTTATGATGTTTCAAACTCGATGTTGGGATTCATTTCAACTTTACGTGGATAATTAGTCTAAAGCTAAAGTTGAATCCATTGGAACATTTAGATTAATGTTTGATTTTGGCTTTAGTTTAGATGTCGAAGACAATCCTTATGTTCCTACGTTTCTTAGAAATTTTATTTCTTTATAAAAAAATTCTCTCAATGGATTCATTGTTAGATTCATAATAATGGTAACATTGCGGATGACGGTGGGATTGGGTAATCAAATTTGTGCAGTTTGGGTGTTTGATTCTTTCTCTTGAGTGATTATTTGAAGGGATAAGGTGGTTGATAGAGGCCTTATTCAAACACTGAAATAAGAGTCAAATACATGTCACTCCAACAATGCTTGTCGGCGCCTAAAGCGCACTATGCTCCGCTTCAACAAATGTGAGATTTTGGTGGAACTGGTGAACCACGCGAGTTGGTTAGATGCATGGTACAGAGGGCTCGTAGTACCTACTGGCGCAGCTATGCAGTGGAAGGGAAGGAGCTTATAACGATTTTATTGATGGAACGTAGATCAACAAGATTTTTTTTGTGTGTGTGTATGTGCATGTGTGTGTGAGGGGGAGAGATAAATGTTTCCTACTCATTAAATTTTTAATTTTTTGTTCTTTTCAATTAATTTGTCACTAGATTTTTTAAACTTTGCACCCTATATTTTAGGCTAAGATTTTCCTACTAAAATATTTTAAAAGCAACTAACAAAAATTACTAATAGCAATGTGCAGACACGTAGAAAATGGGTGCGAACTCAAATAATGGGATTAATTATAGGGCGCAATCTCAAAAAAATTTAAATATTAATCTTCTTACAAATTATTAAACACATTGCCCAAAGATTCCTACATGGTAGCCCATGCTTGAATGGTTAATTCATGCATTATGAGAAGATTCAGAAGCATAATTGTCCAACATGCTTTTTTAATATTTCGAACCAGTTTAGGGGTATAGCTCGAGACAGGGTCCCTGACCAAAAGCTTCAATGTAAATATTTCAAGCGTGTTTCTGCAAAAGATGGTGAGCGTATTTTATACAACTTCCTAAAAACAACCAAATGCAACCATATGGGCTTGTTAAATATGTCCTCTAGATTCTTTTCAATTTTTTTTTTATTTTCTGTTCAGCATCTTATATAAGTTTGCAACAATCGATATCTATTTATTGATATTGTAAAAAAACTACAAAACACATATGTAACGGGACATATATGCCACCAAACTTTTAGTATGTAATAATTAAACGTAGGAGATAAAATGATAGCTCAGCCACATGGGTTTAATACCTTATCAATTAACTAACCACCGTTAGAAAATATGAGCCCAAAAAAGAAAATTAAACCTACCTAATTCGACTAAAAATAAAACGCAAACCACAAGTAAACTATGAAGACAAAATTATGGCAACAATATTATTTAGTTTGTTATATTTACCAAACATAGATAAGAACCAAGTCATTATGCGATGAAAAGTGCATGTAGTTCAACTAAAATAAGTAGTTATCATTTCACTTGAAATTAATGCGTCAATAATTTCCAATAGCCGAGATGTTGCAAACTTATAATGGGTTGAGTTTGGGTTCGATTTGGTAATGGGTCGTGTATGGGTTGAAGTGGTTTTGACACGAACTCGTTATCATACGACACGAAGATGACCCAACAAGACCACCACTCGACACGTCTAGTTATTTGTTGGAGAAAATAAAATGATGAAAAATTTAGACTTGCTCCATTTTAAATATTTCTTGGAGGGTTTAAGACACGATGGAAATATATTAAAATAAGGTTACTTGATACTCAACATCTTTTTAATACGGTTCCTGTGTCATATTATATACATTTTTTTAATAAGTACTTAATTTTTCTAACATATATGAAATTTTTGCAATGTATACATGCCATGTTCGTTTATACACTAACATTGAATGTATATGACAATGGTGAGAAACTTTAGTGTTTATAAACAAAACGCGAGCCTTGAGGGAAGGCCAGAGAGGCGGCTCAGTCCCTCTATTTTCGACAAATTTTATAGGCCCCAAATTACTTCTTTTATATATATTGAAAAAAGAACTGAAGAAAATACCATCAGGAAAAATGGACATAAATAAATATAAATAAAGACATAGAAACACACAACAGTTGGAAAAACTGAGTACTCAAAAAAGTCTTCAGTTTCAGATGCAATAAATAAGTATAAAATTCAAAGTCCTATGAGGCTTCCATTATCACCCACTCATCGCAACCGCAACACTATCGTCAACCTTCCCTGCTGTGTCATCTCAATTCACGACAACTACCCTTCCCCCATCATCAACAAACCATTGTTTACCTCTCAACTGTAGTTCAATAAAATTGGAGATTTGATTTGATTTATGAATGTAGAGAATTTTGAGTTTTAAATATAAGATTGTTTTTTTTGCCTCTTTATTCAATTCATTTTTCTATAGAGATATCTAATAAGTTTCCTTGGTTTGTTTGACTTACTCTTTAATTTCTTTGGTTATCTTAGACCACTGGTGATATTTCCTTTAACATATTTCCTTGGATTGTTTACCCCTCGTTGGAGGCGTGTGCTCTCTCGGAGGCAGTGACACTCTCGTGCGCGCGGTGTAGTGTCGGTAAAAAGATGTAAATGGTAGTTGTCAGTGATGTGAGGTATGAGAATATGTAAAGATCAGGGTCGCCAAACTATTTAAATTAAAACATACAAAAGAAAGAGACACATTCAAAAAATACCTAAAAGACAACAAGTGCATGCGAAACCAAATGAGATACGTGTTGGTTTTGGCTCTCCTATTTTTTTAGTTTTGTTTTATTTACAAATTTGCCATTTTGGCTCAAATCTATAAATAGAAGTGTCATTTGTAGGTTTTGGGAGAGGACAAGTGAGAGGGAATATTTGAGAGCTAATCAAAGGCAAAGAGAGGTAGAGCTCCATTTGAGAGGTGAGTTCTTGTGAGGTTGTGAGTGACTTTCTAAGAGAGATAAATTGTGTGTGTGTGTATAACCTTTGGGTTCCTCCATTTATTTCTGGACAGAATAAATTCTCCTTGGTGGATGTAGCCCAAATTTGGGTGAACTACGGTATATCGTTGTTGTTTTGATTTCATGATTGCTTGTATGTTCTTATTGTCTCTTTATTTATGCGTGGTCGAATTGATTGGGAGTTTGCACACTAGTTCATTTTCGGAACAAGGTCTTGGGTGTTTTTCGCACACCAAGCGTTTGATAAAATTCCCAAGTGAGTTTTATCATCTTGGTCGCTAGAGATAGTCTTGCTTTAGTTCAACAAGTGGTATCAGAGCTTAGGTTGCATTGTTTACCCGGTATTTTTGGTTCGAGGTTGAATCAATTTTGGCAATTTTGGCATAGCTTTTATTTTTGTTCCAAATGACGAAAAATGTGGAGAGAACTCGAGAATCAACCTCTACGAGCAGAGGCTCTAAGAGATGGGATCTGAGTTATGGATTGAGTGGCTCAATGAAGACGGACATGAAGGATTTTGATGAGAAGATCAATTTCGAGTTATGGCAAAGATGAATGCGAGGCATTCTTGTCCAACAGAGGTTGCAATTAGCATTATTGGGGTAGAGGGACGACCGGTAGGTATGACTGATGCCAAGTGGATTGACATTGATCAAAGAGAGTCTTCGTGTATTGAGATGCTTATCACGGATGATGTGTTGAAGCGGAGACCATGGCTAAAGGCATGTGGGATAAGATAGAAGAGATTTATTTGGGAAAGTCGTTGTCAAATAAATTGTTCCTCAAGAAGAAACTCTTCAAGCTTGAGATGAAGGAGGGTGAGGATATGATGAAGCATATCAACGTTTTTAGTGCCTTGATAAATGACTTGAACCGGATAGACGTTCAATTCATTGATGAGGATCGAGCATTGTTGTTGCTTGCATCATTACCCAATTCATACGAGCATTTTGTGACCAGTCTCGTGTTTGGGAAGTCTATGCTCCACTGTAACGAGGTTGTACAAGATATTCAATCTCATGTCACGATGAGAAAGAATGAAGGTGGCGGTGACGGGTATTCCCATAATAATGGCCTTACGGCGAGAGACGGAGATGGGCAAAATGGCGGGAGGAACTCCAATTGGGGATTTAATGACGGTAGTAGGTCTAGATCGAGGGGTGTTGGTGGTAAAGGGACGAAATGCTACAAGTGCCGGGAATGGGGTGATATGATCCGAGAATGTCCTTCATGGAATGATAAGGTTAAGGGAAAGATTGATTTCGAGAGGACAACGGTAACGAGTGCGAATTATGAAGATGAACTTGGAGAACTTCTCACAATCCCAAATGTTTACTCTCTTTCCCAAGATGATTCGATATTAGATTTGGGATCGTCGGATCCCGTTTTCTCCAAGAGGGAATATTTTGTGACTTTCACAGAAAATGGAAAAGGTTCCGCGTCTTTGGCTAAAGGAGAGAAGGTTGTCATTGAGGGTGTCGGGATGGTGAAACTCATGATGTTCGATGGGGTGGAGCGCACTTTGGGTGGTGTGGCCTATGTCATAAAGTTACGAAAGAATTTTATATCCATTAGATGTTTAGATTCCAAGGGTTGTCAGGTGTCAATAGCGGGTGGAGTCTTGAAAATCACACGCGGTTGTATGGTCCTAGAGAGGGGAGAGGAGAGATAGGGGTTGTATCGTCTAAATCAGACTTCTAGAAAGATGGGAAAGCGGTGTGCATAAGTGATCGAATGTTCGAGGCATGTCTCCTTTGTGAAAAAGCGGAGACATTGGGTGCTAGATTTCCGAGAGTAGACGGTAGTGATGGGATAATACCTACTAGTGGAAGGGATGGATCGAAGTTCCCCTCCAGGGCCAATGGGTGATGTTGACTCAGTTTAGTTGCACACATGCATTGGCCGATTGGAATCGAGGAGGTGTAGGACTATGATGGATTTGAGGTGTGTGTATCTAGTTCAAGGAAGGCCGATGAGTTATTATTTGCGAGCATTGACAAACGTGATTTTTTCGGGATAAAGACTTAGTACATCTTTCGAGCATGAGATTTGGAGGGTGTGGGAGGTGAGGAATTTTCCCTCTCATCCGTGGTTATTTCTCAAGGTGGAAGATGGTGTTGATGTGTTTGAATGTTTCCTGTAAAGAGGGTGTATGCTATATGTGTTGTGTGGGGGTGCACTCACCGAGTTACATGAGGAGCGAGATTCATCGTATGGTTACATGGGAAGCATTCAGATGCATGAGATGGAGAGTTATTAGTTTATAACATGGTTGCTCGATGGGTGGAGTCGTTTGGAGTCTTGGATTGGAGACTTGAGGTATCTCACTTCATGGATGAAGTTTGGGGTGGCTTAGCATCGGGTGGAGCGTATTGGCTCGTTAGATGTCAGGATGATCTTCGAGCGGATTCGATGTTTGTATTTAGAGTTTGGTTGGATCGTGAGGATCTCCTGGGGGAATCTCATTAGCTTGGTAGATGGTGGGACGGACTTAAAGAGGGTTCAATTTTAGCATTCTAGAGATTGGTTGGATCGTCAGGATCACCAATGTGGAGTTTGTTGGTTTTGGCTCTCCTATTTTTTCACTTTTGTTTTATTTACAAATTTTCCATTTTGGCTCAAATCTATAAATACAAGTGTTAGTTATAGGTTTTGGGAGAGGACAACTGAGAGGGCATATTTGAGAGCTAATCAAAGACAAAGAGAGGTAGATCTCCATTTGAGAGGTGAGTTCTTGAGAGGTTGTGAGTGACTTTCTAAGAGAGATAAATTGTGTGTGTGTATAACCTTTGGGTTCCTCCATTTATCTAGAGAAAGAAGAAATCCTCCTTGGTGGATGTAGCCCAAATTTGAGTGAACCACGGTATATCGTTGTTGTTTTTCTTTCATGATTTCTTGTATGTTCTTATTGTCTCTTTATTGATGCGTGGTTGAATTGATTGGGAGTTTGCACACTAGTTCATTTTCGGAACAAGGTCTTGGGTGTTTTTCGCACACCAAGTGTTTGATTAAATTCTCGAGTGAGTTTTATCGTCCTAGTCGCTAGAGATAGTCTTGCTTTAGCGCAATAATACGGGCCCGTAGACTACGCTAGAGAGTGGACAGGTGTTAGGCACGCACTCCTCTCTTTTAGTCACTCATGGGATATACAAAATTTTCTCCTTCTCCTAAATACATGAATATGTGTATATATGAAAAATGTCAGTGTGTGCAAAGTAAATATATACATAAATGTACAAGTGCGTCCGTCTGTGTGAGGAGTGGAGTCATCATATTCACAGCATGGGAAAGAAGGGAACACATCTTCCTAAGGATACGTAACTAAACATGAGTAAAATGAAAATCGAAATGTATAAAAATGGCTCAAATATGAGCAACGCCTTGAAATCATAATTTCACTATGGAAAAGTGAATACGCATATATGAGACTTCCAAAAAGATAATAAATGCAAGATAACTAACTACATGATTAAAACATAGTAGCTAAACGAGTGAGATAATAATAAATTGATATTATTTACGTGAAATAAGTAAAGACGGTCTTGAAAGCCAAAATAGCTTTAGGATGCTCTCGTAGCCAAAATGGTATCAAATTCCACACTATTCGCAATATGAAGAAGGGTGGGATCTAACCCATAATCGGAATCTAGGGTGTCTATTGTGATTTGTGAAATGTGGTGAAAGTGTACAAAATGTGAGAACACTATAAATTGTAAATTATGATTAACCCCCCCCCCCCCTTTTGGGTTTGGTTTATGTAAATTGACTTAGAGATATAAATGAAATAATACAAAAAGGTAGGATTAGTGACGGAAATAGAATGTATCAATTATAAATGAACCAAAATAAGCAAAATATCATTTAGGGAACTAGTAAAGCATATAGAGTTTTGGTCCTTCAAAACTTTCGAATTCTGTTGTGAGCCCTTTGTTGGTTGAATTTCTGTGTATGAATGATGGTGGTGGAGTGGTGGTTGAAGGTGGAGCAAGGTGATGTAAGAGAATGTATGAGATAATGTGTTAAAAAATATGCATGCTTAATTTGGAATGACTATCACACTAAAATTGAGGTCTGGTGCAAATGGGGTATGTGTTTCTTTATATAAGAAAACCCTAAATGAGAAAAGGACAATTATGCCCCCACGCACCTATCAGCCAACAAGGTCCCAAACATTTTTGTCGGAATGTTGGCCTAACTTACTGATGATGTAAGCCTAGTTTTTCTATAGTCAGGTGAGGTGTCCTGCCTATAGGTAGGCATAAATATTTTTTTGGCCATAACTTGTAAGTCGCAAGTCCGATTCATACATGGATGAGACCATTAGAAAGAATATTCAGGAATTTACAAGGGTTGACCAAAGTAAAAATAGCTCATGGAAATCATTGTTGATCTCTGGTTAGGGTTTGGATGAGGACTTGTGGTCCAAGATTGAAGGGACATTGTTTTAACTCTATGGAAGAATGTAGGGGTACTAGAATAGGGTGTTAATAGATGCCCTCGATGGGCAAGATTAGGATACATAAAATTTTATCAAAAGATATACACCTAATAGAAGTAGTGGATGTTGAGTTACCTTGTGTTAAAACTCTGGTAGGGGTTGGTTGTTATAGAGAGTAGTGGGACTTTATTGAGAGCCTAATGTGAGTTATGGGAATTTTGAGGGTAGAGGCTTGATTGTGAGGGTCGATGTCTTATTCTAAGAACTTAGGTATCATGTGTGAGGGTAATTGTATGATTCTGAGGGCCTAGCGAGTGTGAAATAATGATTTAGGATTTTTTTAGAGATAAAGGTGAGTTATGACCATATTGAGGGTAGATGCTTAACTTTGAGGGCCTAGGTTTGATTATGTGTACCCAGATAGTATATGCGGGGTAGTGGCATGATTTTAAGGGTAAGAGAGTGCACGATGAGGATTGGGGATTTATTGAGAGCCCAATGTGACTTATCAGGGCCGAGTTTTGATTATGAGGACCTAGGTAGTATAAGCAAGGGTAGTGGCCTAATTCAGATGGACTCGAAATTGTTCGATGGGGAATATGGATTGATTTTGAGGTCTTAAAGAGTCTTTAGTTGGGCTTGTGGCCTAATTTAGAGGGTCTATAAAGTACGTAAATGAATGTTGCATGATACTAAGGGCCTGTAGTATGTTTTATGGGAATTGTACCTTGATTTTGAGGTCTTAGAGATTATGTCGATGTAGAACACTACATGATTATGAAGGCCAAGGTCTATTCTGATAACCTAAGTGTATGCGACCAATACGGACATCAAGGCCTATTTTCGCGGGATAAGTTCTAATTCTAGGAACCTAAGTTTATGCGATCAATATGAGGATCGCAATTCTGAGGACCTAAAGAGTTTATGTGACCGATATCGAGATTATGGTCTCATTTTGAGGGCCAAGTCTATTATAAGGAGCTAAAGAGTGTGTGTAACTAATATATGAATCACAACCTAATTATGAGGAACACGGTTTGTTTTGAGGACCTAAATAGGGGCCAAGGTCTATTATGAGGACCTAAAGATTGTATGTGATCGATAGAGTGGACGCGAACTAATTCTGAGGGCAAAGGTATATTCTGAGAACCTACATATATGGAACGAATTACAACAATCATAGTCTAATTATGAGGGCCAAGGTCTATTATGAGGACCTAAATATATTTGACCAGTACGGGTATCACGACCTAATTCTAGGGACCAAGGTCGTATTATGACGATCTAAAGAGTGTGAAAGGGAATCATGGTGATATAAGAATGTTTTTTTAAAGATTTTGTATTTTTTCGCGAGTTTTAGATATTTTGACGATCTTTGAATGCTTGTGTAGTCTTGAATTTTGAATATTTTTATAACTTGTACAATGATTTTTTGGAGAATTATTTAGACTTAGTTACGGTGTGCTTTATAGGTGGGGACATTTTCGTTGGCCATCCGTGCTCAGAGTCGACTGGAGTGAAGAGCGTATGGGAATTCTCAGGAATCTTAGTGCGAGGAGAATGTTTAGGTGATTTGGTGCGTGCTTCTAATTATACATCGAAATCTCCGACAATCTTATTTTCTTTGGGAGAGAAGTGGTGGGATACCACCCATACCTTTCACTTTGGAGTGGGGGAGATGACGGTGATTCCGGAGGATGTCTAATAGATTATGGGCTTGAAATATGGGGGTACATATTTAACGGTGGATCATTTTCCCCATTTTTTGAGTGTGGAGATCGAGGCGACATTGGGGCCGGTGGATCGAGTCGTCACGGGTAAGTGTGTAAGCGTTTCAAATTTGATGGATTCCTTAATGGGTCGTTTGGTGGATGTGATGCACATGTAGTAGGTGCAAAATATGGAGGGTTTATTCATGTTATTCCTTTTAGGACTATATTTATGGCGATAGTGGTGATGACATCCGATCGTGGTTTATTCCTTTTAAGCGGAGATTCATGTTTAGGATTGGGGGAGTTTGGCAATGGCGTCGTTGTATTCTTATCTAGATGTCTTGGTGTTGACCTACTTTCACTGGAGCAACATATCTCTTAGAAGTAACTTTATTTTTTTACCTTTTTATTTTATTTATTTATTTTTGTAGTCTTGTATCTTTGTTATTTTTTAGTGTTTTTCTATTTTTCTTGTTTTTTAAGTATGGTTCCATGGGGTGATCGCGTAAAATATCCTATTGACGTGTTATAAGGACTTGGAGGTTTCTATGTGGTCTATGATGATCAGGGGAGGGGGAATGAGGTTTCCAAAACCCTTCACACCCTCAAGGATGTGAGTAGGGTCCTAAACACCCTTAGGAGCACCCGGGTTGATTATTATTATTATTTTTCTATTTTATTGATTGTTATTTTTGTTTTCTACATTTTGATGGCTGATATTCTTTGGAAAGGTGATGTTCTTCCCTTGGCGTCAAGTGATAGAGGACATGTATATTAATGGAATGCATACACAGATGTGCCAATTGCAGTCGCACGAGTTCGGGTACAACTCGTACTCAGGGGAGAGGTTGATCAAGCTGGTGATGGTAGGTGAGATGGTGGTTTTGGCAACGAGTCTTTCATTCCACACGCGAGACCAGAAGATGATGCCTGATGAGGAGAGGGTCGTGGCTATGGTAGGGGAGGACTACTCGGCCTATACACACACGATAGCGGTGCATGTCTATGTAACAACCCACATATTTTTCCCTTAAGGGTGCTCAAGCCACAATACCAAGATATACTAATAATTAAAATTAAAATATCATTGTTAGCATGAGACAGAAATACAAGACATTTAAAAAAAATTCATAGGATAAAATTTGAAAGAATTAAACAATCGATAAACCATCCACCACAATAAGATCCTTCACGATGCTAAAACTCCAATAATATAAAACTCAATTGAAGTAAATCTCATCAACATAATTTCTCCAACTAAAAACTATATAATTTACTTCTCTTGTTGTCTCATAATCTACTAAAACAAAGTACACATTAATCATTTTCAGTTGACAGTAAAACAAATTAACATAATTTGATATTAATTAATTGTATACCTTAACAATAAACCTAATTAAATATCAAAACAGAACATGTAAATATGAAACCATGCATATGTAGTAGATTAAAGAACAAACCTTACATAATTCCTTTTATTTTATTATGTTTTCCTATCACGTATATAAAGAACAAAGTCTAAGAAATGTTGTAAAGTAATATTTTGACCTTATTTACTAGCTCTCATAAATGTGCATGAATTTGCAAGAATTGGAGTACATGAAAAATATTGGTAAGCCATTTGGATGTTGGCAACCATTATTCTTAGGCATATAATTATCTATTTTCTCTACAAAGTAAATTTTACCTTTTACTGATTAAAATTCCATTGCTTTAAATTACAGATAAAATGTGATTGAAAGCTTTTTTTTTTATAATGAAATTTTTATTTATAAACAATTATGAGAAAAAAGCCTTTCCTAGGGGACTCTTACAAGAGCTAAAGAAAATTTAGACTAAAAATGAGAGAAAACTACCAGAAACTAAAAGGTCAATTTTAAAGCTAACTTGGCACTACGAAATTTATCTTGTCTACTAGAAACAAAAAAGTCAATTTTAAAGCTAACTTGGTACTACAAAATTTATCTTGTCTATATTTAAGGGTCGATTTGTCTACAACACTTGAAGTCGAAAAGGAGTCCACACACATGTGAGATGTTGATTCATTAGCATTATTGGTTACACCTTTAGAATTTCGAGCTTTGTCAATCACCAAATCTTGACTAACATTTGTTGCATCTTTTATGTTTCCTAAAAGTTCAAAGGAATTAGTGACATGTGTATTGAATTTTTGAAATTGATTTTTACCACTTTTGTTATTGAATTCCACAAACCGGGTGATTTTATTAATTGGAGGACTAATGTCACAAACCATAATATTATCACTTTTTTATTAGTGATTTTTTCTGAGTCGAGCTGAAGTTCCACATCAAAATTACTCAAAAATCCAAGGGAAATAATATCATTTTCTTCCTCAAGAGTGATATTTGTTTGGTACTTTTTTTCCTCACCCGTAATCAACTCTACAACATGATTCTCTTGAAATGGTTCCTTCATTTCAATCAACTCACATGAAACTTACTTGTTATTATATGTAGGGTCATCATTCATTTGATCGAACGTCCCAGAATTATGCACCCTATGCTTATCTTTCTGACTTTCTGGCTATGGAGAAATAGTATGAGTATTAGGCTCTTCTTGCACTACGTTTTCCTCTAAAACTATTGTAGTCACATTGTTTTCTTCTACCTTTAAACCAACCTTATTCATTAGGATCAGGATCTTGACAACCTGACCTGGTTGAATGTGAACCCCACTTTTTGCCAAAAAACAGATCCTTCCTAAAGATTGGAACTGATCAATTTCCTCTTCTACTAAAGCCCAATTAATATTGTTAACATCCAAATTAGAAATAGGGCGAGAAACAACATATGGACTTTTTTGGTTTAGAACTTTTGAACAATTTTTAAACTTACTACTTATAATTTTTAAACACTTTGAACCTCCTTTTCACCTTTAGTTACTCTTTTCCCCAACTTTTATTTAAGTTCTAGTTTAGTTAGTTTATAAACTTGTTTGACACTCACTAGAAAGTCTATTTAATTAAACCATCGAACGATATGTAATCTCATGATTATCATAAGTTAAGATAATCATCTTGTTTACAAAAGCATAACTTTGTCTAGCACGCTCACACATATTAAAGAACACACATACACTCCAACTAAGCCAACAAAACATGGATAATAAAATATTTTTCTGCATGTGGTAATGTATTTGGATGTAAGACATAAGTGAATTTTCATGTATCATTTTTGGTCCTAACACATGCTCACATTGGTTGCCAAAAACTAACAAATGGTGTGCATATGCCATTTACGATTTCCACTAATGAACTATTCATAGAGGGATAAGAAAAATAGTCAGTTTGATGAATTTGAAGAATTGAGGCAACCAAAAACTTTTAATTTTGGGAAAATTATGTATATTTTAAAGGGTTTTGAAAATGACTTTGGTAAATGGAAGAGACCGTGGAGGAATAAATGGTTTCGGAAGAAGAAATTATTATTTTTTTCAATTTACCGTACTAGCATGTAAGTATATCTTAACTCATAATAATATAATTCATGAACTTCATGGTATTTTTTAAAGAGTTTGTATGGAACATTGGATTTGTATTAACCCCCTCACTTTTTACGCATTTGATTTGCATCACAATATAATTATGATGTGCATTGAGAATAATATAAGAAAGATACTTGTTTACACGCTATTAGAGGTTAAGGCAACATTAAAATATGTCCTTGAGTCTCGTGAAGATTTGCAAGAATTGGGCATTAGAAAGGAGTTTTATCCTTAGCTAAAAGGGAATAAATTTTACTTTCGTGCCGCACCTTACACACTCTCAAAGAAAGAGAAGATGGTTTTTGGCAAATAATAATTGATTTTAAATTACAGGATGGTTACAACTCCAATATTAGTAATTTTGTTTCAGTGGAAGATTGAAAGTTAGAAGGCTTGAAGTCTCATGATTATACTATTTTAATGCAATAGTTATTGTTAGTTGCTTTATGAGGACTATCATGAAATGGGTAATACACGTAAATTTTCTCTTATATTCTCTTTTGAATGAATTATATGAAAGAGTGATTGGAAAATGTCTAATGAGAAATTGGAGGATTACAACTTGTAGATAATATGCATGTTGTGAAGGTATTTACCTCTTTTTTTACATATGGTTCACTTTCCAATTCACCTAGATATAGAAGCTCAAATATGTGGGCCCGTATAATTCCAATTGAGAGGTAATCAAAAATTTATATAACTTTCTATTGTTAATAATTAAATCCTTGGTAAGTAAAATTATAATCATATTTTTTATATGTTTTGTTATTAGGTTTATGAATGTACTCAAAGGTTGTGTTAGGAATCGTGCATGACTGGAAGGATACATAACATAATGTATTTAGCTGATGAGTGTGTAAGGCTTTATAGAATGTACCTAAAGAACAGTAGGCATAGGTGTTACAAAATCCCTAAATGAGGTGTACGACGATGTGCAAATACAAGAAGGTCCTTTGATTTCTAAGGGAAAGTCCATAACATTGTCTGATGACATGTTAAAACTTTCCCATTGCTATGTGCAATTTAATCGTACAGAAGTTGAACAATATATATAACGAGCTAAAATATCCTTCCTATATATATCAGTCCTGCTCTTGTGCGGACTAGTCCGCATTTTAAGAATGCGGACCGAACATGTGTCACCTGGCGGTGAGCCCAGAAAAGAGAGAGAGTGCGCCTATAATTTAAGCAATAATTTCTAGGAGCACCATTAGGTGACACATGTCCGGTCCGCATTCTTAAAATGCGGACTAGTCCGCACAAAAACATATATATATATATATATATATGTATGTATGTATATATAAGATTGCATTATAAAAATACTTTAATTGAAATGCCTTTACATTTATATTAGAATGAATTTGAAAGAGTTAAAGAATTCTAATAGAACTTTATCCCAAGACGCATCCATATTAGAAAAGAGACATATTGAGATATTCCTTTCATTGTTTATAAAAGAGGTGAAATTTTTTCTGCATATTGTATTTTAATATATTAATATTGTTAATGATTTAAATATTCTTATTGTTTCATTTTTCATTTTTTGAACGAATTAAAGTCTAATCATGTACAATCGAAGTATCCACAACCCGATAGTGGCTAGCATTTGAGCCACTTCATTCTGCAATGTTATTATTTGGCTACATGGTAACTAGAAAATGATTTCACGCATCAGAAATAAAAAATTATATGTGTTTTTCTTGAGGCAAAAACTCTATCTAGATAAAGTGCTAGGGATACCATGTATATTGTTGCTAATTTCTCATATTATGGGATCATATGAGATATAATCTTGCTCGCCTTTCATACATTTATACTTCCCATCTTTTAGTGTAATTGGGCCAATAATGCCAATGATCTTAAGGTTACAGTCGGAATCATTGTGGTCAACCTCAACGAGGGACAAAACAAATTAAATAAGGATCCTTTTATTCTAGCATGACACGCAAAACATGTATTTTATTGTAGAGATAGTAGAACATTAAATTGGTATGTCATTTTGAAGGTAACACCGTGTGGTTTTCACAAGTAGGAGAGATACGATGAGAGTTCTTGTACATCATATTCTCCGATTGATGTATCAAAAGATGAAAAAATGATAGGAACAAATAAGAGCCTTATGTGAGGATAGATTGTAAGGGCATTATTGTGTGGCATATTATCTTTTCCCTTAATCTTACAAATGAAATTACCATAAAAAATGAAGTATTAAAACTTGTTTTGTAATTATTTTGTTCATTTGGTTTTTTTTGGTATGCATGTTCTCTTTCCATCTTTTTGTGTTGTGCATTTTAATCTTGCATCCGTCTTGCAATTCAGAATTGTTTCTATATGTATGTTTTCCACGATATGCATTATAAACTATATATATGTTTATATAACAATGTTGACACAATTTTTCTCTGCCCGTTTTTGAATCTCTGGTTGGGTTCTAATTGATGCAATAAATGTACTGGCTTTGCTAAGAAGCACAATACATTTTCCAGGCTTTTGGTGGATTAAAGAGTTATAGCATTGAAGTGCCGATATATATTGTTTTTCACAGTGACCCTCAGACTATGAACAAAGCTATTACCCTCTAATTTAATATAATCATATTGACCAAATTAAATCATGTAGACTATAATTACCATTAACCTCACTATTTTTGCAAAACATTTCCAAAATCAAGCACTATATGACTAGAATATACATTTAACTCATCACCTACATCATATCAGGAAAAATATTTAATTATATATATATCCATCTTAATATGATAGTTTTAAATAAAAAAGTGAATAAAATGCTTAATGTATAAACAAAATAGTCACTAAATGGATTGAGGAAGAGCCTTCGGCAAACATAATAGATGATCATATGATAAGGTTTGTTTGGAGGAATGTCATAACCTGTTTTGTTGTACCATGAACACGCATTAGTGATAACAAAATGCAATTTGATAGCAAGCCCTTCCCAGTCTCTGCATTAACCATTCTATTAAGCACTACTACAACTCAGTGACTTACCCCTCAGAAAAATGAAGTGGTGGTTTCTAATAAAGGCATATGGGTGGGCAATATCACCCACATCCTATGGGCATATAGAACACCTCCAAAGAGATTGATCGGAGAAAAGCCATTCACCTTAGTCCATGGGGTGAAAGTCATAATCCCACTGGACATAAGGTTACCAACTATAAGAACGACCATAGCCGATAAAGGACTGAAAAATGAGATAATCAACGCAAAGCTTTATTTGGAAGATTAAAGAAAGGATAAAGACGTGATCAAATTAGTGGCCTACAAGAAGCAGTTGAAAAGGAAATATAGAAAGGCGTGCATCCAAGAAAGTTCGAGGTTAGAGGATACGTCCTGAGTAAATTCATCGGTAGAACGAGAAAACCAACAAATAAAAAATTAGTACCTAACGAACATTAAGAGTCACCAAACTTATTACCAAGAGGCTTATCATTTGGTAATAATGGAGGGCAGAGATATATCTCGATTTTAGAATGCAAGCAACCTTAAAAGATATTATTTTTATGATAAATTTTAGTTTTAAGTCAAATGGTAGTTTTTATTAATTCTTTTCATTTTGTGTTTACATTTTCTCAAGTTTATTTATTTTAATTATCATTGACTTTGTCAAATGACACACCGATAATAAAACAAGTTATCTTATTATGTGAATTCGACTAGACCATTGCTTTGCTGAATTGGTTTGATTACAATTAGTAGTCATTGTCTTGAGGTTACATGTTTTGTCAGTATACCAAGAAAGCTTAATGTATTGTCCATATCAAGCAAATGACCTAAATGGGAATCCTAAGGAACTAAGCAATATGACCATATTGGTCGGAAAAAATCCTAAATGGGTGGGTACCCTAGCGATCAGGTTCATTATTGCCAAAGATCAGTTTTGGTACAAAGGTAAAGTGTGACGACACATCCTAAAAGGTAAGACCAATAGAGACATTATAGATAAAAATAAAGGGAAATGCCAATATAAATTGAAAATAAAAAAAAATAATTAATTTCATTCCAACATCCATTTATTATAAAGTTACTTAAAAACGGATATTTACAAAATAACTACATCATCTCTGAGGATCGCTAGAAGGCCTAACTCTACACGTCAGGTAAGCAGTCTTTCAGATATGATAATGAATATTATCGCCATTAATGTGGTTGGAAATACACTCCTCGATCAGGAGAAGAGAAACTGCGTTGACCAACACACAATAATCATCATTCCATTCGAGAGGAAACTTGTAGTAAGGCTAATCAATAGCATACAAGTACCTTAACTCATATTCTTGAGGAACTTGGATGACTACCAGGACATTCAACTAACCATGTTTGTAGTGTTGGAAATTAATGTTAGTGATGAAATTAATTATTTAATTTCAATTGTATTTATTTCTGAATTTTCCATTTATGTGGTTTTAATAAATGTCAGATAATTAATTAGGAATGTGATAAATAAAGATATTAAAATATTTGGTTAAACCTTATCCGTTAGTCACATGATGGTTAGTGGCATTATTGGGAGACTTGGAAAGAGTCCCACCACCACTAGGATTCCGACCCTCTTCCTCTTATAAATAGAGACCTCTACACCGTCTAGAGTCATCTCAATATTCATACTATTTCTAAGGAGGGAGAGAAAATCCGAAATTCATTTTTCTCATATTCCGGGTTATTCAAGAAAGGAGCATTCAAGTCATTTTAATCTGTTCAACAACGATGGACAAAGGTCAGTATTTAAATCGTAGTTATAAGGAATTTTTGGTTCTGTGATTGCATGAAGATAAACATCTTGAATTCATGTCAAAACTGTTTTATTCATGATACAACCTTATGATTCTTATTCGAATTTATGATTAACAAAACAGTATTAGTTAATATGTGGTATCAGAGCTTGCGGTTTATAATCTCATGTTTTCCGTTAATAAAAACTCCTTTATAACATCCTGATTTATGATCTTTTAAAAATATGGAAATCTTGAATTTTGGTAAATCTGGAAATCTGGAATTTTTGTTAAATTTGGAAATGTGGAAATTTTTTTCTTTTTGAAAATTTGAAAATTTTGTTTTTCTGGAAATCTAGAAATTTTTAAGCAATATGATAATCGTACATATGGTAATTCGAATTTGTGTTATGATATTAAGAACGAAATTGCTTTTGTTCCTGATACCTTCTACGACGTCTTATTTTTGTCATTAAATCTGTTCTTAAAGTGTGTTTGAGATTTTCTGTGACGTTTTTTCTTCTGTCGCCAATACTCACTGATGAGAATGAAGGGTCAAAACTTGCTCGGAATTTTAGGAAACTGACATGGTCGACTGGAAACGTCAAAATAAACAAAACCCATTGTAAACAATGGGCACCACCTTACTTTTGCGTTTTGACGTCGTTAACGGAGTCAAAACCCCATTTTTGCCATTTTAGGAAATAATCTCGGGGCTTATAAATCTTTGCAGAAAATTGATATTAACGTTCCGCAAAAAGTTTTGGTTTTATGGCATGTGTAACTTTGATTCTATGGTGAAAACTCATTTTTGGCAAAATTAATGTATTTTGTGTTTTCACTATACCTGTGCAATTCTGTTTTTGAGGCATTTAAGCTACTAATGGTTTCTTTATAATTATTGATAAATTACGTATTATAGTTAATATTAAGGCATGATTAACTATATTTAAGTTGAGATATGTAAACAATTATTCATTTGAGTTAAGTCCAAGGCCAAACACAGGCTGAGACTGCATGTACGAATAATATACTTACATTCATTAAAGACTTATTCTAATGTCAGTTATAAAATTGGATTGAAGCACAACACATGTTGATATCTGAATTGAACAACATTAGAACTAGTTTTTGTAAAAACGGAATAGTTGACATTAAGTCCATTAATCATGATATTAAATGTTTAGGCAACAAACACAGATGCCAAAATTATGGGACCATGATAAATGAATTATAGGGTAATATATCTTTACAAATCTGAACATTATGTGATGATTAACACAGATTTCGTGATATTCAGATTGTAAATGAAATATGCCAAAATCTTTAGTCAACAATTTAATATTCGACCCTTGTAATTTTTGTAGTGTGTGAAAATTTAATTTGTGAACATTGTTATTAATTGCAGTTCCCCTTAACCTGTATTTGCAAGCTCAGTCCTATTCCAAATTTGATGGCACTAATTTTTCTGAATGGAATGAGCAAATTGAGTTCAGCGTAGGGGTTCTAGACCTGGACATGGAAATTATGTGTGATGAACCCCCTGCTATTACTGATACCAGTAGCGAGGATGAAATTGTTGTCCATGAAGCATGGTCTCGATCCAATAGGTTGGCCCTAATGTTTATGCGAATGTGTGTTGCTGCTAACATTAAGACCTCCCTACCTAAAACTACGAAAGCGAAAGAGTATTTGAACAACATTAAGGAACGCTTTCGCACTGCTGATAAATCCCTTGCTGGGAAACTGATGGCCGACCTGACCACCATAAGGTTCGATGGTACTTGAACCATGAATGAGCACTTTATAGAAATTACCAATCTGGCTGCTAGACTTAGAGTTTTGGGCATGACAATGGATTAGTCTTTTCTCGTCCAATTCGTCCTAAACTCCCTACCTCCTGAGTATGGACCTTTCCAAATCAATTACAACACTATAAAAGACAAGTGGAATGTAAATGATTTGCAAAGCATGTTGGTACAGGAGGAAGGAAGGCTCAAGCAACAGAATGGCCATGTGACTAAGGGACAGGTGGCAAACCTTACAGTCAAAGGAGCTGGTTTTAAGAAAACGTTCGGCAAGGGCATTAAGAAAGGTCCTGGGCCGTCTCATCAAGCTGAACCATCAACTGCTACTGTGAAGAAGGAATAGAACGACACTACACCAAAATGACAAAATTGTCACCTTTCAGCCGGCCACCCTTGTCAAGGTCATTGACCGTGACAAAAAATACGCGTTTTATGTCACGGTCATTGACCTTGACACGACCGTGATAAAGAATTGTCACGGTCAATGACCGTGACAAGGCTGTGACAAATTTACTTGTCACGGACTTGTCACGTTCATTGATTGTGACAATTCTTTAAATAATTGTCACGGTCAATGACCTTGACACGACCGTGACAATGGTTCCAGCAAAAACCCTTTCCCCCTTCTTTTTTCCCTCCCGTCGTTCCCTCCCTCCTCTCTCTCTCTCTCTCTCTCTCTCTCTCTCTCTCTCTCTTCCATTTATATATATGTTTGTGTGTATATATATGTGTGTATGTGTGTATATATGTGCGTGTGTGTGTGCGTGTGTGGGGGTGGGGCAGGGTGGGGGTAGGGTGGGGGCAGGGTGGGGGGTAGGGGGTGGGGCAGGGTGGGAGTAGGGGGTTAAAAATATAAATAAATAAGTAATTTTCTATAAATTTCCAAAAATAATATCCAAAAATGTAAATGTAAATAATATCCAAAAATATTGGATAACAATTTATTTTCATTCAAAGTAAATAAGTAATTTTCTACAAACTTCATAAAAAAAATGAAGGCCGGCTTAATATGTGATTTAAGTGTGAAATAATCGCTATATACTTATACTAGTGGAGAAAAAAACCATATATGGCGTTTTTTGTTGACTTTATATGGTGAAATAATCACATGACTTTATATCCATCAAATAAAAGCATGAAAACTAAAAAACTACAATAAGGGTTAAAATGGCATCCGAAGTTGCTAAAAGCATGAAAAATAAAATATATTTAAGATTTGTGGTGAATAACGAAAGTTAAAAAAATTATTACTTTAGTCATTAAATTACTTTTTGAATTCGGGCGATGCGCATAAATTTGTAGTAATTGTCTTATAATAAAGATCAATTAGTCTATGTTGTTGAAAAATTTGATCAAATTGGTGAGCCCTTCATATTTTAAAAATGTTGTTTTTATTCCTATTTAACTTTTCTTTCTATACACCCCTAATTATATTTAAAGTTTAATAAAATAGGAGTTATAGAAAGAAAAGTGGGGTTTCCATAATCTTACTTTGTCACAAATAATTTATATGCCTCAAAGTTATTTTATCACTCTTAGTTTATATTTGTGATAATACTTTATTAAAGATTTTTATGGGAACTTGTTATACTAGAACTTAGATGAACACTAAGTGATGAAAATAGTCCTTAAAATTGAAAATTAAATAAAGTTTATAAAAGTAAAGATGCTGGTAATACATCAAAGATAAATTAATAAGGACTAAATAACAAAACGTGTTCAAGTGTATAACAAGAAAGAAAATGTGGTATTTAGATTGGATAAAATTCTTAAAGTAATGTTAAGGGACTAAAAGACCCAAGACAATTGACCAGTAAGTCATGGACCGAAAAATTTATGACGGGTGATGAAAGCCCGTAAACATGTTGGGGTGGGGGTGGGGGTGGGGGTATGATTTATAAAAAGCACAAAACAATAGTAGAAATTCAATACCTGAAATTAACATTGAGATTATTTTAAATAGACAGTCACTACTGTGTGTGTGTTTAAATTGAAAGAAGATATGAGAATTTTATTAAAGATTTTTATGGTAACTTGTTATACTAGAACTTAGATGAACACTAAGTGATGAAAATAGTCCTTAAAATTGAAAATATTATATCTGTACTAATAACATTTTTTTACAGCAAATGTCTCCTTAAGATATTAAGGCGAAGATGATGATGCTGTTTATGATGATGTCGTCTGGGGTCGGTGGTAGTGGAGGCGACGAGGGCTCTTCCGCCCCTAGGCTCCCCAAATATGGGAAATATGGGATTACCGTCGAGAACAAATCGGAGATATTAGCGAGATCCCTCGTTCTGCTAAAGACGGTCATCGGCCCGGGGTTTATGAGTTGGAAGGAGGTGCCATATGAGCTCAAGTTAGTTGTTTGGGCGGCACTACAGGTAATATATTTATATTTATATGAATATTTATATGAATATTTCAATTTCAATTTCAATTTCAATTTCAATTTCAATTTCAATTTCAATTTCAATTTCAATTTCAATTTCAATTTCAATTTCAATTTCAATTTCAATTTCAATTTCGATTTCATATTTATATTTACATTTATATTTATATTTGTATTTATATTTATTCGCAACTAACATTGTATTTGTTGGACAGGAACAATTCAACTTGGATCCAAAGCTACGCGATCCCGTGTTGGAGCAGATTAGGGAGCAACTCAAGTCGTGGAAAAAAAATATGCGGGCACGGTACTTTGGGAAAACACGAGAGTCGATTATCCAATGGCGTGAATCTGTCCCCCCCAAGGAGCCGATCTCATTGGCACAATGGCAGAAGTTCATTGACAATGAGATCGAGGATCGACAATTGGCATCTCGCCAATCGGGGAGGGAAAATTGGGCAAAAAAGACGGACGTGCACTACTCCGGCCGGACCTCTTACGCCGAGGTGGAGCATAGGATGCAGGTAAGATTTAATTTTTCTATAACTGCAGAAATATATTATTCTTCATTATTTTACTTTGCGGGGCCGATACTAATTTTACTTTACTTTATTTTATTTCAGGGGGTGGGGAGTGGGCCAGGGGGTAAGCCACATAGGCTCGATACCTATGTGGCTCTTCAGACGAAGAAGGGGAAGGACAAGGAGGTGTCCCCGAGCGTCGCGGCCACGATTGTAAGTAATCCGACAGTTTAATTTTTGTTAATTATGTTATAATTTTTTAGTTTGCTTATTTTACTAATCATGTGCTTTTTGTCGTTTCAGGCAAAGCTTAAGGAAGTTCATGAGTCGCAGTCTGATGCCGACAAGGCATCTTTGTCCACAGATGCACTCAGCCAAGTGCTTGGCTCTGATCGCAAGGGTAGGATAAGGGGGTGAGCTCGCGGGTGGCCAAATCTAGGATCATCGGATTGGAGACGAGCGACACCGGGTTGGCTCGAACGGTGGATTCACACGACGCGAAGCTGTCCCGTTTGGAGGCGAAGGTCCAAGATATGTACGCATTCATGAAGCGTATGTTGGGTGGAGACCGTAAAGGGAAAGGGAAAGGGAAGGAGAAGGCGGTGGAGGAGGAGGTGCGGGAGGACGAGGCGCAGGATGACGAGGATGTGGACCTCGCTGCTTCATCACTGACACGTTCGTACTTCGATGATCCACTTCCCTATTTGGCTCCCTTCAACAGAACAATGTCGACACTTGGTTGGCCGAGCGTGTTCATATTGGACGTATTTGATGGCCAGCGGATAGGGCGGGGGTTGAGGGACCCGAATATCGTCCAGGGTGGAATAGTTCATGGACGTGCGCTTCAAGAGATGGAGTCGAGGGTGCTCGTCACGCATGTCATACCCGGGAAGGAGAACTCCCTATAGTGGTTGCGCGAACAATGCGGCACGACGTATATTAGTGGGTGCGTCAATTCGTATGTCGTGTGGCCTACTCACCTCCTCAGTTTTAAAAGTACACCAGACATGTAATAACATTGTTTTAAGTTTGAATTGAATTGTTTTAAGTTTGAATTGAATTGTTTTAAGTTGTTACATTTGAATTATATCGTGATGCATATTGTCTCTATTTGAATATATATTTGCATTATCTTTAGTTTGTTTGGATATATGATGTTTGGATATTGCTGGGCAGTGGCAGTGGCCATACTGCCCACCAGATTTTTTTAAATTCTCACCAGAATTGTCACGGTTATTGACCGTGACAATTTTTTTAAAAAGGGTCACGACTTTGTCACGGTTATAAACCGTGACAAACGTGTCACGGTCATTGACCGCGGCACGACCGTGACACAAAACGCGAGTTTTGTGTCAAGGTCAATGACCGTGACACGATCGTGACAAAAAAAGTTGTCTCGCCTCGAAATGTCACGGTCATTGACCTTGACAAGTTGGATTTGTCAAGGTCAATGACCTTGACAATTCGGCAGATTTGGTGTAGTGTGACAAGTGTCACTTCTGTAAAAAGAAGGGCCATTTCCAGAGGGATTGTCATAAACAAGAGGCCTGGTTCGAGAAAAAGGGTAAGCCCTTTATTTATGTTTGTTTCGAATCAAACTTTATTAACGCTCCTTCTAACACTTGGTGGATTGATTCTGGTTCTATGTGTCATGTTTCTAATTCGATGCAGGGCTTCATTTCGATCCACAAAACAAATCCAAATGAGCATTTTCTCTACATGGGCAATAAGGCAAAGGCTAAAATAGAAGTTGTTGGAGTCTTTCGCCTGATTTTAAGCACTGGATTTATTTTAGATTTGCAATAAAAATTTTATGTCCCCATAGTTTCTAGGAATTTAATTTATGTTTCGAAACTCGCTTTAGATGGTTTTGCAATTGAATTTAAGAACAATGGTTTTGGTTTGATTAAAAATTCTAATAATGTTGGTTCTGGTTTTTTATTAGATAGTTTATATCGATTGAATCTTGAAAAGAATTTTTCTGAAACCCTTGTGACCCTGCATCCTAATGTTGGTACGAAACGTACACTTAATGATGAAAAATCTTTTATTTGTGGCATAAAAGATTAGGGCACATATCCAGGCCGAGAATTGAAAGGCTCATTAAAGATGGAATACTCCATAACCTGGATTGGGCCAATTATGATGTATGTGTGGACTGTATTAAAGGAAAATAGAGCAAACATACAAAGAAAGGAGCCACAAGAAGCACCCAACTACTTGAAATAATACATACAGACATATGTGGATCTTTTGATATTCCATCGATTGGTGGAGAAAAATACTTCATCACCTTTATATAAGATTTTTCACGTTATTTCATTTTGTACATGTTGCATGATAAATCTCAATCTGTGAACGTCGTTGAAATATACATTAATGAGGTTGAGAGGCAACTAGGCAAAAAGGTGAAAATTATTAGGTCTGATAGAGGTGGCGAATATTATGGTAGATATGACGAGCCAGGGCAACGCCCTGGCTCATTTGCTAAACTCCTTGAAAAATTAGGTATTTGCGCCCAATACACAATGCCATGATCACCTTGGTAGAATGGTGTAGCTGAAAGACGTAATCGTATCCTTATAGAAATGGTAAGAAGTATGATAAGTAGGACCCAATTGCCTACATTTTTGTGGACACATGAATTAAAAACCGCTGTACACATCTTAAATAGGGTTCCTACTAAGTCAGTTTCAAAAATCCCTTTTGAACTTTGGAAAGGATGGAAACCCGATTTAAGGTATTTACGTGTGTGGGGTTGCCCAACGGAAGCGAGAATCTATAACCCTCATGAAAAGAAATTGGATCCTAGGGCATTATCTTGTCATTTCATAGGGTATCCAGAAAAGTCGGAGGGATATAGATTCTACTATCCAAATCATACAACTAGAATCATAGAAACTGAAAATGCTAAATTCATTGAAGAAGGTGAAGTAAGTGGGAGTATAAAAGAAAGGGAGGTAATCATTCAAGAAGTCAGGGTACAAATTCCTATACCCAGAGTTCATAACATACCTATTGATCCTAATGTAGTAGTTGAATCGGTCATTGACCCAATCAATAACAATGAACAACAAGTGAATGATCAACCAACTGAAGAACTACATAATGAGACTATAACCGATGAAACTTTTGAAGCACCAATGGAAGTTACATTAAGAAGATCTCAAAGAGAAAGGAGATCTGCAATTCCGGATGATTATGTGGTATACCTTCAAGAGACCGAATTTAACATAGGGAATATTAATGATCCAGTTTCTTATGAAAAAGCTATAAATAGTGATGATTCTGATAAATGGATTGATGCCGTGAATGAGGAAATAAAATCTATGAATGACAATAAAGTTTGGGAGTTGTTCGAATTGCCATAAGGACAAAAACGAGTTGGGTGCAAGTGGATCTTTAAGACCAAACTTAACTCAAAAGGCAATATCGAACGACATAAAGCTAGAGTTATTGCCAAAGGTTTTAATTAACGAGAAGGCATTGATTATAATGATATCTTCTCTCCAGTTTCAAAGAAGGACTCATTGATAATCATATTAGCGTTGGTGGCTCATTATGATTTGGAGTTGCACCAAATGGACGTAAAAATAGATTTTCTAAATTGGAGTTTAGAAGAAGAAGTCTACATGGCACAACCACAAGGCTTCATAAAGGAAGGAAAGGAAAACATGGTCTGTATGTTGAAGAAGTCAATATATGGTCTAAAATAAGCTTCTCGTCAATGGTACATTAAGTTTCATGATACCATTACATTCTTTGGGTTTAAGGAAAACACTGTTGATCGGTGCATATACCTGAAGATCAGTGGTAGTAAGTTTGTGTTTTTAGTACTATATGTTGATGACTTACTCATCGCTAGCAGTGATCTTGGTTTATTAAATGAAACCAAGAAGTACCTTTCTAAAAACTTTGAAATGAAAGATTTAGGTGAGGCATCCTTCGTGATCGGGATCGAAATATCTCCGGATAGATCACGACGAATGTTAGGATTGTCTCAGAAAGCTTACATTAACAAAGTTTTAGAAAGATTTAGCATGCAAAGTTGCAATACCATTAATGTTCCTCTTCGGACAGGGGATAAGTTCAGCTTAAGTCAATGCCACATAAGTGATTTAGAAAGGGAGCACATGAAAGGCATGCCTTATGCATCGCTCGTAGGGAGCTTGTTGTATGCACAAGTCTGCACTAGACCGGATATCAGTTTTTCCATTAGGATGCTAGGCAGATATCAAAGCAATCCGGGGATTCACCATTGGAAAGCTCCAAATAAAGTTCTGAGGTACCTGCAAGGGACTAAGGATTACATGCTCACATATCGAAAGTCTGATCACCTTGAGGTGATTGGTTATTCAGACTCAGATTTTGGGGGATGCCTTGACAGTAGGAAGAGCACTTCGGGTTATGTCTTCCTTATGGCTAGAGGAGCCGTTTCATGGAAAAGTGCTAAGCAAAGAGTCATTGCATCATCTACTATGGAGGCTGAGTATGTAGATTTCTTCGAAGCTACAAATCATGGATTATGGCTGCGAAACTTTATTTCAGGACTTAGAATTATGGGGTCAATATCTAAGCCGCTGAAAATTTATTGTGATAATGTTGCAGCAGTCTTCTTCTCGAAGAATGATAGGTATACGAAGGCTGCTAAGCATATTGAGATGAAATACCTATCAGTTAAAGAAGAATTTCAGAAACAAATAGTGTCAATTGATCACATTAGTACGCGTGATAACATAGCAGATCCTCTTACGAAAGGACTATCTTCGAAGACCTTTATGGAACATGTCAAAGAGATGGGTCTCGATTAGTTGGATTATAATTGCTGTTTTGGCTTAGTTGTTTGACACTATTACTTGAATTCAATAAAAGTGTTTCAGATTTCTATTATTTATGTCTTTGTGAATGCATGCTTATAATTATGAATTATTGTTGACAGAAATAGTTCTTATTTAAAAGAACATTATGAGGCCATTATGATACCCAATATTAAAGGCTAGTTGAATGAAACATTGGTGTTGTGGTACAGGGAAGGAACCATGCTCTTGAATAGCATGGAACCGCCATGACTCGCATCTGTGAATCATTTGATTTAGCAAAATTTATCAATGATTATGCACCTTATGATACCTATTGGAAATTAATGTTAGTGACAAAATTAATTATTTAATTTCAATTGTATTAAATTCCGAATTTCCCATTTATGTGGTTTTAATAAATATCAGATAATTAATTAGGAATGTGATAAATAAAGATATTAAAATATTTGGGTAAACCTTATCCGTTAGTCACATGATGGTTAGTTGCATTAATGGGAGACTTGGAAAGAGTCCCACCACCACTAGGATTCCGGCCATCTTCCCCTTATAAATAGAGATCTCTACACCATCTAGAGTCATCTCAATATACACACTGTTTCTAAGGAGGGAGAGAAAATCCGAAATTCGTTTTTCTCATATTCCGGGCTATTCAAGAAAGGAGCATTCAAATCATTTTAATCCGTTCAATAACGATGGACAAATGTCAGTTTTTAAATCCTTGTTATAAGGAATTTTCGGTTCTATGATTGCATAATGATAAACATCCTGGATTCATGTCAAAACTGTTTTATTCATGATACAACCTTATGATTCATATTCGAATTTATGATTAACAAAACAGTATTAGTTAACATGTAGGCCAGGTTTTTGGATTCATTCAGGTGGATGGGGGCATTCAATAGGCCATCATCATATCCATCAATCGAAATTGCTCAAGGTTGGTTTCAAAATTAGTTTTTCAGCCTCATAATCCTCTTATTTAGCCCTCTTTCCATTGCCTAATTTTGTTGGAATGTTTGATTGGCCTTACCAAGATCCATCCTTAGGCGACCATTATCATTTTTTAGGAGACTTACAATATTCTTTATCTCATACAACCTAGAGACTCGTGACCTTCCATGATCACCACAAAGTTCCAATATCATATGAACTGCATGGAGAATATCTAAAAATGAAATCATACATCGACCGAAAGCCTTATCCCCAATAACAAAGTCTGAGTCACCATTATCTCAGACCAATGGCACAAGGTTCAGATGATCATTAGACTATAGGAACAAATGAAGCCAGTTTATTGTGTGAAAAAGAACAACAACCCTAGATATTAACAAATAAAGTGTAAAATGAATGGCCGAGAAAAACAAGTGATGTGTAAGTTCCATTTCATTCAAAATTATTGTCGGGACATGCCCTTACATAAATTATAAAAGAGATGGAGAAAGAAAGTAAAAAATTACAGAAATCCCTAGGAAGTACTAAAACGTAATGACTCCATGCTTGCTCTTCTTAGAATCTTATACTACCTTTGTTTGCTCGGCCAATTCTTCTCTATCCTCCAAGTTAAGAGGGTATCAAGTTCTATGCTCAACAAAAGCTCAGAGTTCATAATGACTCCATGCTTCACCAATGACTTATCCCAACCTTTTTTGAAAAATCTTTCTATACAGAGACAAATATTTTTTTAATATTATTAAAGGCTTTTTTATCACGGCCTTTATAAAAAGTGACGTTATTTTCCTCCAACCCTTCTGCAAGATTTTGGGCTGACTCTTGGTTTGCCTTCTCTAAAGTCTTTACATTGGCCTTCAACTGGAGAATCTCCTCGTCTATAAAGTTCAGTAGGACCTCTCTCTTAGTCACTTTGACTTTGGTACTATCAAAGGCCTTTTGGGCCTCTGTCAAAAAAACTCCTTTTTTGGTTGACACTTCTTTCGACCAGGTTGATGAAATCCACAATGAACTGCCAGGTAAAGATAGATGATAAGAAAAATCCATATAAGTTATTAAGATCAAGTTCATTATGAATCAAACAAAGAGAATTTAACACTTACACTGGATAGAGCTTGAGAGACATGCATGACTAACCTCTCAAAGGTTAGGCAGCAACCAAAACTGGTCAGTGGGGAGATACGCCCCCCTTAAAAGCCTAAGATCACTCTTGGTGGTTGGAAACTAAATTCTTGATAGTTGGTCTTCCCCATTCAGAGGACATCAACTAACTTATAGGTCCATAGGTGGATGACAACATCGTTGGTTGACTTGTTCTTCTTTGAATGGTTGGCCCACATCTTCTCTCGGGATTCCCCCATAATAACAAACTTAGAAGTCCCCCAAACTCCTTATTCTAAGCTAGATAGGATATGGGAGATGTTAAAACACCCTAAGCAGTTGACTTACTAGGATTCTATACTACATAGGTCTTTCATATAGTTTGGATATTAAAATAAAATATATTTTTTTAGAATTGAGCTCCTCTACGGGTAATTGGCAAATTCAAGATGGTATTCTACTTCAAAGAAGGAATCCTCTTCAATTCAACCCTATACAAGTATGGAAAGAAGTTATAAAATCCACAAAAATATGACACTAATTGCACATAATGCGTATTAGGGGTTAATTTAATTTTTCAGGATTTTATAAAAAAATTAAATAATTTTTTTGAAATTATTTTGGATTTCAAATAAATAAAAAATCATTCCTTGAAACAATTTTTAATTTAGTTTGAAAAGTTTTGGGGTATCTTCATTAATTTAGCAAAGTATTTTAATCAGTGTTTACTATAAATATTAGTGGGTTACACATGTGTTACACCTGTTTGTTTCTGAATGACCAGAGTTATGTTCATTTCATCTCACATATTTTGAACAAATTATACACTTTTGAATCTATTCTATCTATAGCTCTGAGAGTTTTGTGAGACGATCCATGTGATTAATTTTTCAACTAATCATAATGCATGAGCTATTAAGCGACTATTACCATTAAGCTTACCTTGTATGTGTGACAACCTGCCCAATTAAATATCAAGTGATTAGTCCTTTATAAAATTTTAAAACAGAATATCCGGTTGTTTCATTCTTAGCATCACTGTAAAAAATATTAACTTTAACAATCACCTAATATAAATCAAGCTGCTGCCATAATACTTTTTCCTTTTAAATTGTAAATAAAAATCTTTTATTTAATAAGTCCAAGAATTTAAATATAAACCATTCACCATTCAACAAAGATAAATAATAAGTCTTAATCACGTACTGAAATAAATACGACTGGATTTAAACATTCCAGTTCAAAACCTTAGGCCAAAGAACCACAATAACTAAATCCAACTAGACTGAATAGAATGTAAACTAAATAAAATCTCTGATAAAATATCTAAGGAATGGGCGACGCATGCCCTAAATAAAAAGTCTAGATAAACTGAAAGGAAAGATAGGAGCGTCTAATGCAAAGACCTAACCTTCCACAACAGCTACAGCACGCCAAACGACCCAAGTCTCTAAATCTGGTGACCCTGTGGCTGAGCACCTAATATAATACATATATATATAGAGAGAGAGAGAGCAAGAGAGAAAAGAGATGCAAGAGACGGGTCAGAGCCCGATGTGTAAAAATAGATTTTGCAAGTATTTTAAACCGCTTTAAAGCGGGTATTATGTGCATGTTAGATTCGTGCTCTCACATGAAGATCTCACCTCTCTTCTATTGTGCACTCCTAGCGCATCTTTTATTTAGTACTAGTAACTCTACCCAAGCTATCTAGTTCAAGACACTGAACACTCTCTACATCTAACAATAGTATTCCCATATCGCCCATACAATGCTCCATAAGTAGTCTATCACATATTACTACCTATCATGTTTATTATATGACTATTTAAGTCTTTATATCTTTAAGATTAAATTCATTTATCTTCATTTCCATAACTACTAGTTTCTCTTAGTAGAATATCTCATATATATATATATATATATATATATATATATATATATATATATATATATCGGTCCTGCACCCCTGATTTAAATTCCATTAGTGATATTAATAAAATAATCATGTACCCTCGAGTTATCACCCATTAGTACACTTACTACAATATCCTTGCACCCCCGAATTATCACCCATTAGTGCATTAACCAACATAACCTTGCACCCCCAGGTTATCACCCATTAGTGCACTTAACAAAAATATTAAATAATAGGCATAAACACATCCTATTAAAGTTTATAGGTACTCCCCCAACCTAGTTGCATACTTACAATACGTATCTTATTCTCATTGTTACGTATTGTATAAAATTATTAGATTACCATAACCCTCTTGTAATCTTTAAAGTGAGTCTTCAGACCGAAATATTTAAAGTATAAATCTCTCATACTTATTCGAATACCTGCCTCGTTTTAAATTGTTAACTTGCAGTTTCTCTCACTCCAAAAATGAAAGTTCCAAAACTGGACCCTGAGAAAAATTCCAGAAATTTACTTTGTCACTCGAACCAGATGGAAACGTCATTTGAACGACTGCCATGTGTCGCTTGAGCGACTTCACGCGAGATGCTTATCTCGCTTGAACGACCTTCACGCGAGACCTACTGTTTTGTCTTCTTTCCCAGAATTTCAGCATTTTCCCACCATTTTTAACCCTAAAACCTCTACTGCTCATTCCCAAACACTCAAACAGCAAACCCAATTGATACTCTAACATATTCAGATGATTTCTAACAACCTAGAATCATTAAATCTTCATAATACATCAATTAAATACTAAATTCCCAAATTATTTAACAAGAACCCTAGTTCTTAAATTAAGAGCATAACTCCAAATTAAACCCAGATTTGTTCATGGAAAATTATCACCAATTCGTGAATGTAATCCTATCTACATGAAGGGATTTCACCTCTTGAAATCTCAGTCCCAATATACGAATCCTAACATCAATTTTCATCAAAATTAACTTTCATAATTACTGGATTATCACCTACTCTAACATGAACACAATTATTACTAAAGTACGCAAGTAATAAATACTTGCCTCGAATTAATCGTCTGATTTATTGATGTTGTTGGTATGGATGTGTTCCTCTTGTTCCGATCTACACGTTGGTGGTGATGGTTGTGCAAGATGGTGCTAATTAGGCTTTCCCTCTTGGAATTTGTTTTTCCCTTACACCCTTTGTGGTCATTCCTTACTTTTGTATCTCTCAACCCTAATGGACCTCTCGTGACTGAATAATAAACTCCCAATTTTCGTCCATTTAATTCCTCCAAAATTCAAAATTACAAAATTACCTCTACGGGTGCTGGTTTGGCCTAAAAATCTCCTAGAGTCTAAATAAAATACCCGGATAGTGTTTTCTAACTATTTCGACCCTCCCGGACTCAATGGTGCACTCGAATTTTTTTTTATGAATAAAGATTATTTATAAATAGGGGTGAGAAGATCCCTCACCATGGCTTACAAACTAAAACCAATTTAAGAAACATATCTAATGTAAGGAATTAACATCTTATCTAATCTTAAGATACCTTTGAAATACTTAGGAAGGGGATCTACACTATAATACATAAAAGACTTTTTTTGAGAACTTTCCAGCTTGGATAAGAAATCTGCTACAAAATTTTCCTCTTTGTGAATATGAAAGAATTTGCACTGGATATTAGAGGCTAGATATAAAACTTGCATCACTTGGCTTTTTATTTTCCATGGACATGAGGACTTGTTGTGAAGATCTTCTATTAAAACCTTTGAATCAGATTCAATAATAATCTCATAGTCTTTAAGATCTTGATAGTGGGTAAGGCCTTGGACTAGGGCAGCAGCCTCAGCTTCTAAACTTGAAGAGACACCTAAATATTTGTAGAAAATCCATAAAACTTCACCTCTGTGATTCCTAAGAATACCACCCACACCACTTTTGCCAGGATTGCCCAGAGAACTACCCTCAACATTAAACTTCAAAACTCCTTTAGGAGGAAGATTCCAGTTCACCAATATGAATTTGTTTTTAGGAATTTTTGGACCTTTAAAACAAATTTCAGAAGTAACCTGAATATTGTGAATGATAGTACTGATGAACATAGAAGAACTATCAAATATGGATCTATTTCTTTGAATCCATATAAACTAGAAAATTAAAACTGGAATTAATTTTAAAAATTAACTTTGAAGAAGAATTTGAAGACAATCACCAAGCCATCAATCTCTGTCTTATAGAACCCTGCTGACCAATTATCCCATACTTAGAGTTTAAGAAATTCCACACCTTAATAGCTGTTTGACTTGAAGAAAAAAGGTGTTCAGTTGATTCTTCATGATGAACTTTGCAATAAGAGCATTTAGATGGGCCTCTAATTCCAACCATTTTAATATTTTCATCTGTAGGCAAAATACCTTTGAGAATTTTCCATACTAGAACCGACATCTTTGGGGGGATACAAGGATCCCAAATGAATTTGGAAGACAACATTTGACAACTAGGCATTCTAACAGATTCCCAAGCCGAAGAAAAGGAGAAAGCACCTGAATGAGATGCAGTCCACACCAACTCATCTTTGTCTTCATTCCAAATTAGAGTTTGCTTAATTTGGTTAACTAATTGAAGAGGCAGAAACTGATGTAAATTTTCACAATCCCAAGATCTATCTTCTTTCCAAAACTCATTTACTTTAGTATTCCTGGGAATGTTAAAGAAGTCACCAATCGGCCCAGAGTCTAGCCAAGTGTCCCAAGAAAAATCAATGTCTCCCAAACTTAAATTCCATTTCATTTGAGCTTCAGCAGTGTCTCTAATGCAACTCATCCTTCCCCAGGTGTTTGCGAATGATTTTGGCGTCACTGGCAAAGGATGGTTTATTCGACAATACTTTGCCTTAATGAAATTTGACCACAAAGATTTAGTGGACCTGAGTTTCCACCAAAGCTTCATTGCCATAGCATTGCTGATGTCACTCAAACTCCTGATTCCGAGACCACCTTCTTTGATAGGCTTAGCTATATCCTTCAATTTACACCAATGATGTTTTACTTTATCTTTTGAAGAACCCCAAAAAAATCTAGCAAAAATTGCTTCTATGATTTGAAACACTTTTTTGGGAGGGTTGAAAGCTGCAATAGTATGAATAGGAATGGCAGATAGAACACTTTTAAGTAGGACCAACTTTCCTCCCATTATTAGCATCCTTGATTTCCATCCAGTGAGAGTATATCTGATTTTCTGAATGAGATGGTCAAAATGGGAAATATTCTTTCTACCTGCAAACAAAGGACAATCAAGGTATAAAATAGGAAATTTTTGTTAGAAAAACCAGTTGTTGTAATGATTTTCTTAGCCCTAGCTGGAGTTATCTTTTTAGATAAAAATATTTGAGATTTGGAAAAATTGTTTTTTCGACCAGCAGCCCTTTTAAAATTTTTTATAACCTCCAAGATCTTCTTTAAATCTGAGGTTGCACCAGATGAGAAAATGATAACATCATCAGTATAAGCAAGATGATTAAATTTGGGGCGTCCAATTGGCATTTTGAAGCCATGTAATTGAGAAATTAACTTATTGAGGTTTCTCGAAAGATCTTCTGCCATAATGATGAACAAACATGGAGATAGAGGGTCTCCTTGTCTCAGGCCTCTTAAAGACTTGAAATAACCATAATAATTTCCATTAATCAGCACTGAAAACCAGCAATTAGACAATAATCTCCATATCATATTAATCCAATGCTCAGAGAATCCAAATTTCCTTAGGATAAGGATGAGAAACAACCAATAGACTCTGTCATATGTTTTAGCTAGATCCAATTTCATAACCACATTCCCACCATAGTTTTTAGAAATAATCATTGACACCAATTCTTGAGTCAACATAGCATTCTCAATCATATCTCTTCCCCTCAAGAAGCCACTTTGGTTGTGAGAGATGATCAGAGCCAATACCACACTTAATCTGTTAGAGAGAATCTTGGATATAACTTTACTGATGAAGTTTACAAGACTTACAGGTCTGAAGTCTGAAATTTTTTTTGGAGAATGGCATTTTGGATTCAAAGCAAGCAGAGTTGAAGTAATATTTCTAGGCATAGACATACCTAAAAAGAAACTTTGGAATGAAGCAACCACTTGTTTTTCAATTATTTCCCAAAATCATCCAAAAAAGAAACCATTAAAGCCATCCGGACATGGACAGCTATTGGTGGGGCTGTGTTTTTTTTCCGAACTTTCCGATTTTTCCGATTTCCGATCCGATTTTTTCCGAATTTGGAATGAAATTTTAGTTTGCCGATTTCCGATTTTCCGATTTCCGATTTTTCCGAAAAAAATCGGATCGGAAATCGAAAATAATTCTGAATTTCTGATTTTTCGATTTTTCCGATCCGATTTTTCCGATTTTTTCCCGAATTATTTTCGATTTTTTCGGAATTATTTTCCGATTTCCGATTTTTCCGATTTCTTTTCTGATTTTTTAAAAGTTTCCCATATCCCACATCGGTTGGGAGAGGGAGAGGGCTCCAAAATATGCTCTATAAAAGGAGAGTATCAACCTAACTTCTACACAAATGAAAAATGAGCCAAATCCTCATGTGTTTACATGTTGGGTTAAGCTATTTTCATTGTTTCTTTAAAATGAGAATTTCGAGTAATCGAAAATCCATAATTTATTTTTTTGAAATTTTGGAATTTCCGAAATTTCTGGATTTTTAATTTATTTTTTGAATTTCCGATTTTTTCCGATTTTTTCCGATTTTCCGAATTCGGAATTTTTTTTAATTTTCTGAAAAAATCGGATCGGAATAGTTATTTTATTTCCGAAAAAATCAGAATTTTTTCCGAATAGGCATTTTCCGATCCGATCCGGCCGAAACACAGCCCTAGCTATTGGGATTTAACGATTTTACGACCTCTAAAATTTCAGTGCTATCAGGTACGAAAGATAAGGAATTGTTTATCTCTGGAGTTATTAAAGAGGGGATACCTCCAAAAAAGGATCTTGCAAAGCGATGGAAGGCATATCTTCTTGTCTAAATTGAAGATCAAAAAATTTTATACCAGCCCTTTGAATTTCTGTCTCATTTGTCTGCTGCACCCTATTCAGATCTTTCATATCTGAAATCACCAAGTGTCTTCTAGATATTTTCACTGAGCTATGAAAATAGGCAGTTTTCTTGTCCCCTTCTTTCAAACTCTTCTCCCTTGCCTTTTGACTCTAGAAAATATTTTTAATTTCCAGTTTCTTAGTGCTATTAGCCTGAGCTAGAGAAAGATTTTCTCTATTTAATTCAGAGGGATCTCTATCAAAAGAAATTTTTATAGCTAGCAAATGATCTTCGGCATTCCTAGCTTCTTTGAAGACATCTCCAAAAAAATTTCTACTCCATCTAGATAAAGCAGACCGAAGAGCTTTAAATCTGTTACATATAGAAATAAACGGATTAGTATGATCAGTTGAATTTCAGGCCTGCTCCACTACCTCATATATCTCTGGTTTTTCCATCCAGAATTTTTGGAACTTAAAAGCTTTACTGCTAGTATTAACAGGGTTACTAAATGTAAGAATCAAAGGACAGTGATTTGACATATGCCTATTGAGATGTTGAACTTCCCAAACCCCTAAGTTTTGAGCTGCAAGATTACAAAACATCTTATCGAGTCAAAACTAAACTCTATCCATACCTTCTCTTTTGTTAAACCAGGTATAATTAGAGCCCCTGAAACCCAAATCAATCATTTCATTTACCTTCATAGCTTCCAAAAACTCCATGGCAGCACTACCATAAACATCATTTTCTCCAGCCTTTTCCCAACTTTTGGAAACCACATTGAAATCTCCACCAATGAGCCAAGGATTTGAAATAAAATTTTAACCAAGAAAGTCCCATAACTCACGACTTTCAATCTTAGTATTCTTAGCATAGACGAAACTAACAAAAAAATTAGTCTCATCTATAACAAAGGACAGATTAAGGCACTACTCCATATCTGAAATTTACCGTACTAGCATGTAAGTATATCTTAACTCATAATAATATAATTCATGGTATTTTTTAAAGAGTTTGTATGGAACATTGGTTTTGTATTAACCCCCTCACTTTTTACGCATTTGATTTGCATCACAATATAATTATGATGCGCATTGAGAATAATATAAGAAAGATACTTGTTTACACGCTATTAAATGTTAAGGCAACATTAAAATATGTCCTTGAGTCTCGTGAAGATTTGCAAGAATTGGGCATTAGAAAGGAGTTTTATCCTTAGCCAAAAGGGAATAAATTTTACTTTCGTGCCGCACCTTACACAGTCTCAAAGAAAGAGAAGATGGTTTTTGGCAAATAATAATTGATTTTAAATTACAGGATGGTTACAACTCCAATATTAGTAATTTTGTTTCAGTGGAAGATTGAAAGTTAGAAGGCTTGAAGTTTCATGATTATACTATTTTAATGCAATAGTTATTGTTAGTTGCTTTATGAGGACTATCATGAAATGGGCAATACAAGTAATTTTTCTCTTATATTCGTTTTTGAATGAATTATATGAAAGAGTGATTGGAAAATGTCTAATGGGAAATTGGAGGATTACAACTTGTAGATAATATGCATGTTGTGAAGGTATTTACCTCTTTTTTTTCATATGGTTCACTTTCCAATTCACCTAGCTATAGAAGCTCAAATATGTGGGCCCGTATAATTCCAATTGAGAGGTAATCAAAAAATTATATAACTTTCTATTGTTAATAATTAAATCCTTGGTAAGTAAAATTATAATCATATTTTTTATATGTTTTGTTATTAGGTTTATGAATGTACTCAAAGGTTGTGTTAGGAATCATGCATGACTGGAAGGATACATAACATAATGTATTTAGCTGATGAGTGTGTAAGGTTTTATAGAATGTACCTAAAGAACAGTAGGCATAGGTGTTACAAAATCCCTAAATGAGGTGTACGACGATGTGCAAATACAAGAAGGTCCTTTGATTTCTAAGGGAAAGTCCATAACATTGTCTGATGACATGTTAAAACTTTCCCATTGCTATGTGCAATTTAATCGTACAGAAGTTGAACAATATATATAACGAGCTAAAATATCCTTCCTATATATATCAGTCCTGCTCTTGTGCGGACTAGTCCGCATTTTAAGAATGCGGACCGAACATGTGTCACCTGGCGGTGAGCCCAGAAAAGAGAGAGAGTGCGCCTATAATTTAAGCAATAATTTCTAGGAGCACCATTAGGTGACACATGTCCGGTCCGCACAAGAGCATTATATATATATATATATATATATATATAAGATTGCATTATAAAAATACTTTAATTGAAATGCCTTTACATTTATATTAGAATGAATTTGAAAGAGTTAAAGAATTCTAATAGAACTTTATCCCAAGGCGCATCCATATTAGAAAAGAGACATATTGAGATATTCCTTTCATTGTTTATAAAAGAGGTGAAATTTTTTATGCATATTGTATTTTAATAGATTAATATTGTTAATGATTTAAATATTCTTATAGTTTCATTTTTTATTTTTTGAACGAATTAAAGTCTAATCATGTACAATCGAAGTATCCACAACCCGATAGTGGCTAGCAGTTGAGCCACTTCATTATGCAATGTTATTATTTGGCTACATGGTAACTAGAAAATGATTTCACGCATCAGAAATAAAAAATTATATGTGTTTTTCTTGAGGCAAAAACTCTATCTAGATAAACTGCTAGGGATACCATGTATATTGTTGCTAATTTCTGATATTATGGGATCATATGAGATATAATGTTGCTCGCCTTTCATACATTTATACTTCCCATCTTTTAGTTTAATTGGGCCAATAATGCCAATGATATTAAGGTTATAGTCAGAATCACTGTGGTCAACCTCAACGAGGGACAAAACTAATTAAATAAGGATCCTTTTATTCTAGCATGACACGCAAAACATATATTTTATTGTAGAGATAGTAGAACATTAAATTGGTATGTCATTTTGAAGGCAACACCATGTGGTTTTCACGAGTTGGAGACATACGATGAGAGTTCTTGTACATCATATTCTCCGATTGATGTATCATAAGATGAAAAAATGAGAGGAACAAAGAAGAGCCTTATGCGAGGATAGATTGTAAGGGCATTATTGTGTGGCATATTATCTTTTCCCTTAATCTTACAAATGAAATTACCATAAAAAATGATGTATTAAAACTTGTTTAGTAATTATTTTGCTCATTTGGTTTTTTTATGGGATCCATGTTCTCTTTCCATCTTTTTGTGTTGTGCATTTTAATCTTGCATCCATCTTGCAATTCGGAATTGTTTCTATATGTATGTTTTCCACGATATGCATTATAAACTGTATATATGTTTATATAGCAATGTTGACACAATTTTTCTCTGCCCGTTTTTGAATCTCTGGTTGGGTTCTAATTGATGCAATAAATGTACTTGCTTTGCTAAGAAGCACAATACATTTTCCAGGCTTTTGGTGGATTAAAGAGTTATAGCATTGAAGTGCCGATATATATTGTTTTTCACAGTGACCCTCAGACTATGAACAAAGCTATTACCCTCTAATTTAATATAATCATTGTTGATACCAAAATTAATATGCTGAGGTGGACGAATAATACGAAGACACGTGTCAATCTATGTGGCACAATAACAACGAGGAAGTTCATTTCCCCGACCAATTCATATTTTCTCCGAGCAACGAGAACACCCCGAGGAACTCTAGCATTCTGAGGTACTCTAGCGCCCCGAGGAACTCTTGACCAATGAGCAACTAAGGCGGTCCGAGCTGCATCTCGACCGTAGCATTAATTACCAGATAATCAACAGTTCAACTATTCATTGAATGTTATAATCTTGACGCACACGCTGCATTAAATGTATTACCCTTTCATATGTATATCATTTGATGTATCGACCCTTTCATGTATAGCCTCAAGGCGATAAATACCTTGTATCACCCTCATTCAAAGGGACCAGAATTTCTTGATAGATCTTGTAATCGAGAATTCCCAAACACTCAGCAATAACATAACAGTGGACGTAGGCCATTCATATAAGGCTGAACCACTTTAAAATTCTTTATCTTATTTATTTATCTGTGATTGAATAATTAGAGTGATCTAGTTTTTTACATCAACAGATTGGCGCCGTCTGTGGGAACGACTATTATTATCGTTTCTCACCAAAAATCATTCATCAACAATGGCGGATAACCCAGAATCTAGCAATCGAAACGCTGGAAATGCTGGAAATTCCCCAAATCCCTCTGCACCTCCAGATCTGGCCGGGATTATGACGAATCTGGCTCAAGGACAAACCGCCATGCAGGAGACAATACGTCAACTCATACAAACCCTTCATGGCGGCGCACCTGCACAGTCAGGACATCGAAGTGGTCAGAGGCAAGCCTATTTACTTTCTTCGCGATCCAAGCGTACTGAGTCATATCGTAATGAGGAATCCGATGATTTCTCTTATCAACCTGGACAAACTTCATCGATACGAGCCACAGATACTGAGCAACGTGTCACTCTTTCTCCGGAGAGAGCCAGCGCTTTGGAAAGATTAAGCAGGGTGTCTCCTTTCAGTCGGTTAGGACCAAGGAGGAATATGAATCCACCTAGAATTCCATCGAGAAGTTTTCGGCCACCATCAGGTTTGAGAGAAGGATCAGCACAATCACGACCAGCTACTCGTCGAGATAAATCTCAGGAAGCTACGTCAGAGCAATCAATTGCTCGGACTAAGCGGCCTGAGGAAGGAAATGAAGCATGGAAAGGTTCCATTTAGCGGTTGGAGGATAGATTGGGAGAAATGGCTAAGGCAAGAAACCCCTTACAGGGAACTTTTGTTCAAGGGACACCTTTTGTGCAAGCCATTGTGGATTTTCCTACACCATCTAAATTCAAAGCACCAATAGTGACCCCCAAGTACGATGGAAAGACAGATCCTGTACTTTATATAGAACAATACCAATCTGCTGCCGACATCTATGCCGTCCCCGACGAGATGAGGTGTTGAGCATTCTCGGGAACTCTTACCGAATCTGCACAGATATGGTACAATAATCTTCCTCGGGGTAAGATTTCGACTTTTATTCAGTTAGCCGAGCTGTTTATTGGTAATTTCTGTTTTGGAGCAAAGCCAGTAAAAAGAGTAGCACACTTGTTAAGTGTTAGAAAAAAAGTCTGGTGAAAGTACTAGATATTACATAACTCGTTTTGATAACGAGAAGCTGGAAGTCATAGATTATGAAGAAAAGACAGCAATCACTGCTTTGATGAGTAGTTTGTTGCCTAACAAGTTGTATTACACTTTGGCCAAAGATCCACCTAAAACTATGTCAGAGTTGATGGCAAAAGCGGCCAAAATCATGAATGCCGAGGAGGCTATGGATGCGAAGAAGAATATGGATAAAGAAACCAAGGTTGAGGTTGACAAATCTAAGAAGAAAGAGCAAAAAGGTAATGGTGGTGACAAGCACTCCAAGAATAATAGGACGCCATGGGAAGTCTTAAAGAAGTACGATAATTATACTCCATTGAAAATGGGTATTAATCATGTTTTGGAAGAAATCAAGAATAGCGAAGAAATCAAGTGGCCAGATAAATTGAGGACAAATCCTGATCTGAGGAATAAGGCCAAATATTGCGAGTTTCATAAGGATCACGGCCATACAACCAAAAATTGCATAGCCCTTCAGAACGAGCTAGAAACACTCATCCGAAGGGGAAAGTTGTCAAAGTATGTAGATCGCAGAAGTGAAAGGAAGAGTGATGATAGAACTAGAGAGAGATCTAAATCTCCTCGTCGTGCAGAGGAGAGAAAGAAGAGGGACCACGAAGATGATCCAGATGATGACCCCGATCTTCCCAAGAAGCCAAGGCAACCTGAACGAGAGGTATTTTCCATACGTTTTGGGTCATTTGATTGTAATGTTATTACAGGAGGAGATGTAGGAGGAGGAGACCTTACTGCAGAAAGAAAAGCTTACCTCGGAGAGGCTCAAGCTTGTTCATATATTCAGCGAATAAATCTGGCCGAGGATGATCGTCCGAGGAAAGTAAACAAAGAGAAGCTAGTTATTGGTTTTTCAAAAAACGACCTGGCAGGTATTCTTTACCCTCATGACGATCCTTTGGTGATCAAAATGAGGATGAAGGATGTGGTCATTTCAAGGATGTTGGTAGACAACGGTAGTTCGGCAGACATCATGTACTATTTGTTCTTTGATAGCTTGAATTTGAAATTATCTCAATTGGAACCCTATCACAGACCCCTTCTGGGTTTTGCTGGCGAGAAAGTTTTTCCACTTGGGACAATCAAGTTGGATATACTCATTGGAACTTGGCCTGCTTGTCGAACGGAAAGAATACGCTTCTTTGTGATGGATAAGAATGTGCAATCAGCCTACAACATCATTATGGGAAGAGTTGGGTTGAAGAAGTTCGAAGCAGTTCCATCTACAGTACATCAGTGTTTGAAATTCCCAACAAATTTTGGAGTCGGAGTTGTGAAGGGTGATCAAAAAGTAGCTCGGGAATGCTATTATTCGTCTGCTGAACAGGAGGAACTTGAAGAGTCAAGAAAAAAGACTACTACTTACCAAGTGGAAGAAGGTACAGAAACTGAAACTCTTGACCCCAGGGATGAATCTCAACTTGTAAAAGGACAGGTTGTGGAATCTACAGAAAATGTTATTCTGGACGACGAGCACCCTGAATGAGTAACCCAGATAGGATCATCGTTGGATGTTTCAATAAAACAGGAGTTGATAACTTTCTTGAGAAACAGAAAAAATACTTTTGCGTGGAGTCATGAAGACATGCCAGGGATAGATCCAAACTTCTTATGTCACGAGCTCAATGTAAATAAGGAGATCAAACCTGTGAAGCAAAGGAGAAGAGTGTTTAGTCCCGAGAAGAATCAGGCCATACAAGAGGAAGTCGAGAAGCTCCAGAAAGCTGAATTCATTGAAGATGTGAAATATCCAGATTGGTTGGCAAATGTGGTGATGGTAAAGAAGAAGAACAACAAATGGAGAATGTGCGTTGACTTCACTGATCTCAACAAAGCATGCCCAAAAGATCATTTTCCATTGTCCAGAATCGACCAGCTAGTGGATGCTACCTCGGGACATGAGCTGCTCAGCTTCATGGATGCATATTCTGGCTACAATCAGATCAAAATGAAACCTGAAGACAGGGAAAGTACTTCTTTTATTACCCCAAGGGGAACTTATTGTTATAATGTTATGCCTTTTGGTTTAAAAAATGCAGGTGCAACATATCAGCGGCTGATGAACAAGGTTTTTGCCGAACAAATCAGTTGCAACATGGAAGTCTATGTCGACGACATGCTCACCAAAAGCAAGAGAGATGCTGATCATCTAATTGACTTAGGCCAGACCTTTGATCAACTGGATAAATACCAAATGAAGCTCAACCCGACGAAGTGTACCTTTGGAGTACGAGAAGGAATGTTCCTCGGATACATTGTCAACCAACGAGGTATTGAGGCGAATCCAGAAAAGATCAAAGCTCTTTTAGGGCTGCGATCACCAACGACGAGGAAAGAAGTACAGAGTCTTACAGGACGAGTTGCAGCACTCAACAGATTTGTATCCCGAGCAACTGATAAATGCCTCCCATTCTTCAAAACACTGCGAAAAAGTTTTGAGTGGACTGATGAATGTGAGAAGTCCTTTCAAGATTTGAAGAAGTATTTGGGAGCCCCACCATTGTTATCTAGGCCAATAACAGGAGAAAAGTTATACTTGTATCTGGCAGTATTAGAGAATGCAGTCAGCTCTGCATTGATCAGGTTGGAGAATGGAGTTCAGAAACCTATCTACTACACAAGTAAAGCTTTCCGAGGTGCAGAAATCAGGTACCCAAAGCTAGAAAAATTGGCACTGGCGCTAATCGAAGCAAGTAGAAGAATGAGGCCATATTTCCAGGCCCATACCATCATCGTGTATACCGACATGCCACTAAGACAAGCCCTCCATAAGCCAGAAAAATCAGGGAGACTGATGTACTGGGCAATAGAACTCGGTGAATATGATATTGTGTATGAACCCAGATCATCATTAAAGGGGCAAGCTGTAGCAGATTTTATAGCAGAGTTCACATACCCTGATACCCCCGAGGAACAAAAGTTGCTTACTGACCAACTTGTGGACGATACAGGATCAACAGACACAGGTCCAGACCAACTAAGGTTGGTAAAAGGACTTGTGGATATAGAAAAATCATCATATTCAAACCCAGACCAACTCCGATTGGTAAAAGGGCGCGAACAGATGATCAACGAGGAGCGAAAGATATCAGGGGATGATGAAAGAAAACAGCAGATATTTTACCGAGGAGCTCTGACAGATAAGAAATTTGAAGACGAGTTACCTACATGGAGGTTATATGTAGATGGATCATCTTGCACAGCTGGTTGTGGAGCAGGGATTGTTTTAAACACCCCAGATGATATTGACATGGAGTATGCCTTGCGACTCCAATTCAAAGCTTCCAATAATGAAGCTGAGTATGAGGCTATGATAGCAGGTTTTAATTTGGCGAAAGTTATGGAAGCACGGCAAGTAATTGTTTTCAGTGATTCTCAATTAATTGTGAATCAGATGATGGGAATATATGCAGTCAAGGGAGAATTAATGGTGAAGTACCATGCAAAGGTGATGGAGTTATTGACAGAATTTGATGCTATTCAATTGGTGAGAATACCGAGGATGGAGAATGCGAGAGCAGACGCATTGGCCCGATTAGCGTCAGCTACTCGTACCGAGCTACGAAGAACAATACCAATTGAAGTATTAGAAAGTCGGAGCATAGAAGAAGACCTGACAGTGAATATTATTACCCTTGATTTAGGACCATCTTGGATGGATCCTATCAGGGCATACATTGAAGAAGGAGAATTACCGGAGGACAAGCTAGCTGCAAAGAAATTGAAGTATAAAGTTGCTCGGTATGTGTTAACTAATGGTGTTTTGTATAGACGAGGAATTATGGCAGGTTTGCAGAGATGTGTACATCCATCAGAAGTCAAGGAATTGGTTGAGGAAATCCATGAAGGATCCTGTGGAGCTCATGTAGCAGGTCGGACACTTTTGCAAAGGGTGATGACACAGGGATATTACTGGATGACGATGAGGGCTGATTGTATAGCTTATACTAAGAAGTGTGACAAGTGCCAACGCTTTTCCTCCATCCGAAGAACTCCACAAGCATTGTTGACACCCATAACTTCACCTTGGCCATTTTCCATGTGGGGGATTGATTTGGTTGGACCATTGCCGACGACCCGAGGAAGGTTCAAGTACCTCGTCGTGGCAGTGGATTATTTTACTAAGTGGGTGGAAGCTGAACCACTAATTGATATGACGTACGAGAAGGTATATCAGTTCATTTGGAAGAACATCATTTGTCGATATGGTCTCCCTCATGCTTTCATCACAGACCATGGAACACAATTCGATAATGAAGAATTTGCTGCTTATTGTCGTCAGTCAAACATTTTGAAGTTTCATTCAGCACCAGGCCATCCCCAAAGCAATGGACAGACTGAAGTGACGAACAAAACATTACTAAATGGTTTGAAGAAAAGGCTAAGTGAGGCCAAAGCGAATTGGATTAATGAGCTACAATCAGTATTGTGGGCTTACCGAACAACTCCCCGAGCAGCTATTGGAGAATCACCATATATGCTGGCATTCGGAAGTGAGGCTGTAATACCTGCTGAATTAGGCCTACCAACACACAGAGTGATGAATTTCCATTCTCCGATCAGTGACTTGATGAGAAGACTGGATTTGGATATGCTCGAAGAAGTCAAAGAGGAGGCAACCATTAGGAATGCTGCTTATCAACAACGAACAGCTTTGTTCTACAACAAAAGGGTGAAGAAATGCGATTTAAAAGAGGGGGATTATGTGCTAAAGAAGGTCATTCAAAAGCATAATAAACTGGAAGCAAACTGGCATGGACCTTACCGGGTTGTGGAAGTTGTTCGACCAGGAACTTACAGAATAGTAACTCTAGAAGGAGAGGAATTTAAGAATGCATGGAATGCTGAACACCTGCGCAAGTATTATCAATAATGTAAAATATAAAGCATTTCCTTCATTATGAATAAAACGAGGATGTTTCACCATTTTCTTTCTGTTGAAAGTTTTTCGGGGAATACTAGTGTAATACACTACGCTTATAGTTCGAAAGAACCAAAAAATACTCCTTTGGTTAGGAGGTGACACTAGCGTGATCAACTACGGTTGGTAAGATAACTAGTGGACAGTTCGAAAGAACCAAAAAATACTCCTTTGGTTAGGAGGTGACACTAGCGTGATCAACTACGGTTGGTAGGATAACTAGTGGACAGTTCGAAAGAACCAAAAAATACTCCTTTGGTTAGGAGGTGACACTAGCGTGATCAACTACGGTTGGTAAGATAACTAGTGGACAGTTCGAAAGAACCAAAAAATACTCCTTTGGTTAGGAGGTGACACTAGCGTGATCAACTACGGTTGGTAAGATAACTAGTGGACAGTTCGAAAGAACCAAAAAATACTCCTTTAAAAAAAAAAAAAAACCAATCTTGGTTGATTGGATTTGAAAATATACTCTCGCATTCCAACTTATGTTGGTCGGGAGGTAAGATTATTACAAAAAGTTCTTTGAAGAGAAAAATATTCCAAAATACACCAAGTATGGTTGGTCGGGAATAAAAACCCACCAACTGTAGTTGGTCGACAAGAAGAATTTATTGACCTCGGTTGGTCGGATACATTGTATAAAGTCAAAAATTTACCAAGTATAGTTGGTCGGGGATAAACTATCACTAATTATACTTGGTCGACAAGCATAATATAACAATCTTGGTTGATTGGTAAATTTTAAACATTTTTATATTCGTTACTTTATTATTTAGTGATTGAACAACCTTGATATTTGCAATTTTTATTACTAAGTTGATCGACGAATCATACAGTATCATTATGCAAACACAAATATAAAATGATTGACAAGCATAAGTCAATAGCAATACTAATTGACATACAGAAAATGAAAATCTTTCATTAAAATTCAAAATAAATTACAGGTTGCATGTATGTGCTAACTATTACATTGAGATTCCTATTCTATTGGTTTCTTGCCCTTTGCTTTTGAGACAGGCTCTTCGCCAGCAGGAGGATCTTCCAAGCAAAGAGGAGAATTAATAAAATTCAAGTCTTTCAGCATTCTGACATTCATTATTGAAGGTGTATCCAAGAGATGCTCTGGACGAGCTACGTCGATTTGGGAATGAAGACTGTAGTCACCAAGGTATTTTGAAATTAAGCTCTGAGGAATGGAACGAGCTGGGATCCATTCCATGTCCAATTTATAAGGTGGCACAGGCAAGTCTAATAACCCAGGAGCATGATAATCCCATAAATAATGCCCTTGCTCCAATTTTAACACACCCAGGGCGTTCAACCACCCCTGCTTGTAACCTTCATTATTGGCGTATTCTATACGAGCATCCAAATGACAAAGGGCCTCATTATAGCCTGCCATCCAAAACTCACGAGGTTGTTTATGGAATTGGAAAATTAATCTATCCAATTTTTCATGAAGGCTTTTAGCAAAAAGATCTTTGGTATGTAAAGCAAACTTCATCTCGGTAAGTTGATCTTCCAAAGATAGGTTTTTCTTGGACAGTTCAGATAGAGAACGATCTTTTGCATTCAATTGGAATGCTTGAGTTTCCAGAGTAGACTGAGTGCGAGCCTCTTCAACATTACGGCTGAGAACTCTTGATCGACTCCGAGCAACAACTGGAGAACTTTGCTCCTCGACAACATTTTGAACAGTTCTTCCTCGTCCCCGAGAACCTCTTCCTCGTCCCCGAGCAGTCACAGGAGTAACAGATCTTCTCAGAACGTCCAAATCTTGCCTTAATTTGGCATTCTCAACTTCTAAGAATGAGAAACCTTCATCGGTAACTTGCACTAAAGCAGTGGAAGATGACGCTGAAGATTCATACTGTGCCAGTTTTTTCTGCAAACTATTATTTTCTTGTTCCAGGATCTCAGCGATCTGCCTGTAGGCCTCAACTTCACCTTTTAGGGTCCTTTCCCTAATATCATATCCAACGATAATCTTTTTATGGCCTGTATCGGAAGACAGCTGTTGATATCTACTTTCATACTCCTTGTGCAACAAAGTAGTTGATTCATTATGTTGATTCTGAAGATCTTCTAAGGAACAATGAAGTTCCTCGATCAATTCGTAGTATGCCACATTGTTGGCCACAGATCGATCAAGCAAATCCTTTAAATATCGGTAAGCTTCGACTGCTTGCTCTGAGGCATCATGGCCAAGGATGTCGGTAATCTCTGATACACTCAGGTCTGTATGACCAGCCTTATAATATCCATTGCATAGTCGCATCAACTTTGTATCAGGAGCAGATATCAGTTCCATTCTGGCCATAAACTAATAAAGAGGAGACAACAGTCAACAAAAACAGATCATCAACACCAAAGAAGAACAAAGATGTATTTTATTAGATCATCAAAAGATTACATTGTTTGATTATAAGTGATAATAAAAGATAGAAAAGATACCGAACAACTTCACACCTTTTCCTTGTCTCCCAAGACTTTCTCGGGAGGCTGGGACGAGGAGCTTGGTTGCTCGGTGGTAACAGTAGCTGGAATAGCAGGAGTTGAACTTCTTTCAGGAGGAGGAGTCATGGAAGAAATGTCCTCGTTGGCAGCAGGTAGAGAGGCAGGGACTTGATCACCTATGACCATGGAAGATTCATCAGAGACAGGCTCATCTTCTTCTTCCTCCACAATTGTTGGGGGAGGACCAGGGAGGTGTAGCTAGAATAGCCCAGAATCTTCTTTGATTTTCAATTCTTGCAGGGCAGCTACCCAGCCATCTCGGAAGTATTTCAACTTCCCATATTGAACTTGGGATGTCATCGCAGCAATCCCCTTGTCCCATCCTTTATCCCAGCCAGCACTGAAGGATTTTTTAACGGCGAGCTTTCTTTTCAGTTTCTCTGAGGAGAGCTTCACATCCAATTCTTCTTTTTGACCCTTGATATTTCGTAGGACGGATAACTCTTCCTCTGCCTTTTTCAGCTTATCGTCATATTCTTGATGCTCGACTTCTAAACTTTTCACTTTATTCTCCAAATTCTTAGAGATTTCAGCCATCTTCACCTTCTCGGCCTCAACTGTTGACAACTTTTTCTCCCAAACAGCTTTTTCCTCAATATAATGTTGATGAGATTCCTTCACAGATTGGGCTAAACCCAGCAGAGCATCATCAACATCTGACGAGGAGCTGGAAGCTTTAATAGCTTCATCTTTTTTCACGATGTTATTGAAACAATTCACCAGCTGAAATATGAGAAAAACAATAAAGTCAATACAAAAATACAAGAATTCAGAGAAAGAAAGAAAACCCAGAGTATGAGAAATTTACTGAAGCAAGATGACGAGCAGCTAGGGATGTCAGCATATCCCTAGGAATTTTTTCATCAATTCCTTGGACCTCAGGTATGATCCAAGGTTTTACCGAGCTCATTGCAGAACTCGGAGGAATGATAGTTGGAACACCTACACCACCAGCTGGTAGAGAGGAGACAGTTTCAACCAAATTGACTGAGGATGATTTCCTCAATCTCTTCAAAGGGACTTCAGCAATTTCAGCCAAGGAAGAGCTCTTGGTTGGAGAGATAGTAACCACCTCCACAGGAGCAACTTTCTTGCTCGGAACCACTGGGGGCTTCTCGGTAGTTTTTGAAGGCGCAACATCGACCTTCTTAGTCCCCTCTGGGACATCAGTTTTGCTTTTCTTGGCCCCAGCAGCAGAAGAAATGTCATCAAATAGAGCAGGAGGAGCTCTTTTCTTGCCCATTCTCTGACTTAAAGGAAGATGAGAATCTGAAGAAGAACCCTCTGGAGTTGAAGCTGGCTCAACAGGGAGAGCGGTATAAGAGGTTGTATAACTCTTATATTGTAGCAGATATGATGCAGACCTGATGTGCTCGTCTGCAACGTTCTTATGCAAACCCCAGATAAGTTTCAGATGCTTAATATTAACCTCTGAATCTTTTGGAATTTTTCTTTTACTGTCAACTGCAAACAAACGCATGATAAAATATCAGTCATACATTTTGTCAAACATAATGAATTCGTAAATTCAGAAAAGAAATAAAATGAAAAATAAACCTATCCCATTGCCATATGGGGGGCATCTGGGACCGTTGTATACTTCATCTCCAACTAAAGGGGCATATTGCCAATTTTTAATAACCACCCCATGTTCAAAATAATCTCTATTTGAATCAGGGAGGTTAACTACAAGAGCCCTATTCAGAAACCTAGTTTTTAAATAATAAATATTATCTAGAGTGGCCCATTTATAGCAATACATAATCTCAGGGATCCCTATACGAGTTCCATGAGTTAGATTTAATTTGTACACCCCATTAATTATTCTCCATGAATTGGGGGCTATTTTTGCAGGGACAAGATCGAAATATTGACAAAACTCGAGACATAATGGGTTTGGTGGAAAGGAGAAACCACATTCAGTAATAAAAAGACTGGGGAACCAATGTCCCTCAGCCAATCGAAAATAATCTAAAGGCTCAGAAAGAACCTCCAGAATTACCCAGGAAGGAATGGAAAAATCGGAACGAAATTTCTCAACAGACTCCACAATATAAACCATACTGAATGAAAGAGATACAAAAGAAAGGAAGAAGATCTTACAGGAAGGAAGGAGAATCTGCTGACAACTAGCGAAGGAAAAGATGAACGCACAAGAGAGAAAGAGAGAATTGAAAGCTTGAATGCAGAAAATTGGAAAAAGAAGAAGACGGTATGGTTACCTAAGAAGTTTAAATACTTTGCCTTGGGAAACGGCGAAGGAAATGATTACACAAAAGAAACTACCGCGCTACCGGCGGCTAAAAGGACAAAAACTGCACGGAGATCGAAGCATTTATGAAAAGGCAAAAAGGCGGACTCCGCGAATTTAGAAGAAAATTCAAATACAAAGAAAATATTCCTAAAACTCAGGAAAGTCATTTAATATTGACATATCCCAAGAAAGAATGCTCCATACTCCTCAAAGTTCGAAATATGAAACATTGGGGGCTTCTGTTGATACCAAAATTAATATGCTGAGTGGACGAATAATAGAAGACACGTGTCAATCTATGTGGCACAATAACAACGAGGAAGTTCATTTCCCCGACCAATTCATGTTTTCTCCGAGCAACGAGAACACCCCGAGGAACTCTAGCATTCCGAGGTACTCTAGCGCCCCGAGGAACTCTTGACCAACGAGCAACTAAGGCGGTTCGAGCTGCATCTCGACCGTAGCATTAATTACCAGATAATCAACAGTTCAACTATTCATTGAATGTTATAATCTTGACGCACACGCTGCATTAAATGTATTACCCTTTCATATGTATATCATTTAATGTATCGACCCTTTCATGTATAGCCTCAAGGCTATAAATACCTTGTATCACCCTCATTCAAAGGGACTAGAATTTCTTGATAGATCTTGTAATCGAGAATTCCCAAACACTCAGCAATAACATAACAGTGGACGTAGGCCATTCATATAAGGCTGAACCACTTTAAAATTCTTTGTCTTATTTATTTATCTGTGATTGAATAATTAGAGTGATCTAGTTTTTTACATCAACAATCATATTGACCAAATTAAATCATGTAGACTATAATTACCATTAAGCTCACTATTTTTGCAAAACATTTCCAAAATCAAGCACTATATGACTAGAATATACATATCAGGAAAAATATTTAATTTATATATATATATCCATCTTACTATGATAGTTTTAAATAAAAAAGTGAATAAAATGCTTAATGTATAAACAAAATAGTCACTAAATGGATTGAGGAAGAGCCTTCGGCAAACATAATAGATGATCATATGATCAGGTTTGTTTGGAGGAATGTCATAACCTGTTTTGTTGTACCATGAACACGCATTAGTGATAACAAAATGCAATTTGATAGCAAGCCCTTCCCAGTCTCTACAGTAACCATTCTATTAAGCACTACTACAACTCAGTGACTTACCCCTCAGAAAAATGAAGTGGTGGTTTCTAATAAAGGCATATGGGTGGGCAATATCACCCACATCCTATGGGCATATAGAACACCTCCAAAGAGATTGATTGGAGAAAAGCCATTCACCTTAGTCCATGGGGTGAAAGTCATAATCCCACTGGACATAAGGTTACCAACTATAAGAACGACCATAGCCGATAAAGGATTGAAAAATGAGATAATCAACGCAAAGCTTTATTTGGAAGATGAAAGAAAGGATAAAGACGTGATCAAATTAGTGGCCTACAAGAAGCAGTTGAAAAGGAAATATAGAAAGGCGTGCATCCAAGAAAGTTCGAGGTTAGAGGATACGTCCTGAGTAAATTCATCGGTAGAACGAGAAAACCATCAAATAAAAAATTAGTACCTAACGAACATTAAGAGTCACCAAACTTATTACCAAGAGGCTTATCATTTGGTAATAATGGAGGGCAAAGATATATCTCGATTTTGGAATGCAAGCAACCTTAAAAGATATTATTTTTATGATAAATTTTAGTTTTAAGTCAAATGGTAGTTTTTATTAATTCTTTTCATTTTGTGTTTACATTTTCTCCAGTTTATTTATTTTAATTATCATTGACTTGGTCAAATGACACACCGATAATAAAACAAGTTATCTTATTATGTGAATTCGACTAGACCATTGCTTTGCTGAATTGGTTTGATTACAATTAGTAGTCATTGTCTTGAGGTTACATGTTTTGTCAGTATACCAAGAAAGCTTAATGTATTGTCCATATCAAGCAAATGACCTAAATGGGAATCCTTAGGAACTAAGCAATATGACCATATTGGTCGGAAAAAATCCTAAATGGGTGGGTACCCTAGCGATCAGGTTCATTATTGCCAAAGATCAGTTTTGGTACAAAGGTAAAGTGTGACGACACATCCTAAAAGGTAAGACCAATAGAGACATTATAGGTAAAAATAAAGGGAAATGCCAATATAAATTGAAAATAAAAAAAAATAATTAATTTCATTCCAACATCCATTTATTATAAAGTTACTTAAAAACGGATATTTACAAAATAACTACATCATCTCTGAAGATCGCTAGAAGGCCCAACTCTACACGTCAAGTAAGGAGTCTTTCAGATATGATAACGCATATTATCGCCATTAATGTGGTTGGAAATACACTCCTCGATCAGGAGAAGAGAAATTGCGTTGACCAACACACAATAATCATCATTCCATTTGAGAGGAAACTTGTAGTAAGGCAAATCGATAGCATACAAGTACCTTAAACTCATATTCTTGAGGAACTTTGAGGACTACCAGGACATTCAACTAACCATGTTTGTAGTGTTAGAAATTAATGTTTGTGATGAAATTAATTATTTAATTTCAATTGTATTAAATTCTGAATTTTCCATTTATTTGGTTTTAATAAATGTCAGATAATTAATTAGGAATATGATAAATAAAGATATTAAAATATTTCGGTAAACCTTATCCGTTAGTCACATGATGGTTAGTGGCATTAGTGGGAGACTTGGAAAGAGTCCCACCGCCACTAGGATTCCGACCCTCTTCCCCTTATAAATAGAGACCTCTACACCATCTAGAGTCATCTCAATATACACACTGTTTCTAAGGAGGGAGAGAAAATCTGAAATTCGTTTTTCTCATATTCTGGGCTATTCAAGAAAGGAGCATTCAAGTAATTTTAATCCGTTCAACAACGATGGACAAAGGTCAGTTTTTAAATCGTAGTTATAAGGATTTTTCGGTTCTGTGATTGCATGAAGATAAACATCCTGAATTCATGTCAAAACTGTTTTATTCATGATACAATCTTATGATTCATATTCGAATTTATGATTAATAAAACAGTATTAGTTAATATGTGGTATCAGAGCTTGCGGTTTATAATCCCATGTTTTCCGTTAATAAAAACTCCTTTTTAACATTCTGATTTATGATCTTTTAAAAATATGGAAATCTGGAATTTTGGTAAATATGGAAATCTGGAATTTTTTGTTAAATCTGGAAATCTGGAAATTTTTTTCTTTCTGAAAATCTGGAAATTTTGTTTTTCTTGAAATCTGAAAAATTTTGTTTTTTTGGAAATCTGGAAATTTTTAAGCAATATGATAATCGTACATATGGTAATTCGAATTTGTGTTATTATATTAAGAACGAAATTGCTTTTGTGCCGGATACCTTCTGCGACGTCTTATTTCTGTCGTTAAATCTGCTCTTAATGTGTGTTTGAGATTTTCTGTGACATTTTTTCTTCTGTCGCCAATACTCACTGATGAGAATGAAGGGTCAAAACTTGCTCGAAATTTTAGGAAACTGACATGGTCGACTGAAAACATCAAAATAAACAAAACCCATTGTAAACAATGGGCACCACCTTACTTTTGCGTTTTGACGTCGTTAACGGAGTCAAAACCCCGTTTTTGCCATTTTAGGAAATAATCTCGGGGCTTATAAATCTTTGCAGAAAATTGATATTAACGTTCCGCAAAAAGTTTTGGTTTTATGGCATGTGTAACTTTGATTCTATGGTGAAAACTCATTTTTGGCAAAATTAATGTATTTTGTGTTTTTAGTATACCTGGGCAATTCTGTTTTTGAGGCATTTATGCTACTATTGGTTTCTTTGTAATTATTGATAGATTACCTATTATAGTTAATATTAAGGCATGATTAACTATATTTAAGTTGAGATATGTAAACAATTATTCATTTGAGTTAAGTCAAAGGCCAAACACAGGCTGAGACTGCATGTACGAATAATATACTTACATTCATTAAAGACTTATTTTAATGTCAGTTATAAAATTGGATCGAAGCGCAACACATGTTGATATCTGAATTGAACAACATTAGAACTAGTTTTTGTAAAAATAGAGTAGTTGACATTAAGTCCATTAATCATGATATTAAATGTTTAGGCAACAAACACAGATGCCAAAATTATGGGACCATGATAAATGAATTATAGGGTAATATATCTTTACGAATCTGAACATTATGTGATGATTAACACAGATTCCGTGATATTCAGATTGTAAATGAAATATGCCAAAATCTTTAGTCAACAATTCAATATTCAACCCTTGCAATTTTTGTTGTGTGTGAAAATTTAATTTGTGAACATTGTTATTAATTGCAGTTCCCCTTAACCTGTATTTGCAAGCTCAGTCCTATTCCAAATTTGATGGAGCTAATTTTTCTGAATGGAATGAGCAAATTGAGTTCAGCGTAGGGGTTCTAGACCTGGACATGGAAATTATGTGTGATGAACCTGCTGCTATTACTGATACCAGTAGTGAGGATGAAATTGTTGTCCATGAAGCATGGTCTCGATCCAATAGGTTGGCCCTAATGGTTATGCGAATGTGTGTTGCTGCTAACATTAAGACCCCCTACCTGAAACTACGAAAGCGACAGAGTATTTGAACAACATTAAGGAACGCTTTCGCACTGCTGATAAATCCCTTGCTGGGAAACTGATGGCTGACCTGACCACTAAAAGGTTCGATGGTACTCGAACCATGAATGAGCACATTATAGAAATTACCAATCTGGCTGCTAGACTTAAAGTTTTGGGCATGACAGTGGATTAGTATTTTCTCGTCCAATTCGTCCTAAACTCCCTACCTCCTGAGTATGGACCTTTCCAAATCAATTACAACACTATAAAAGACAAGTGGAATGTAAATTATTTGCAAAGCATGTTAGTACAGGAGGAAGGAAGGCTCAAGCAACTGAATGGCCATGTGACTAAGGGACAGGTGGCAAACCTTACAGTCAAAGGAGCTGGTTTTAAGAAGAAGTTCGGCAAGGGCATTAAGAAAGGTCATGGGCCGTCTCATCAAGCTGAACCATCAACTGCTACTGTGAAGAAGGAAAGGAACGACAAGTGTAACTTTTGTAAAAAGAAGGGCCATTTCCAGAGGGATTGTCATAAACGAAAGGACTGGTTCGAGAAAAAGGATAAGCCCTTTATTTATGTTTGTTTCGAATCAAACTTTATTAACGCGCCTTCTAACACTTGGTGGATTGATTCTGGTTTTATGTGTCATGTTTCTAATTCGATGCAGGGCTTCATTTCGATCCATAAAACAAATCCAAATGAGCATTTTCTCTACATGGGCAATAAGGCAAAGGCTAAAATATAAGCTGTTGGAGTCTTTCGCCTGATTTTAAGCACTGGATTTATTTTAGATTTTCAATAAAAAATTTATGTCCCCACAGTTTCTAGGAATTTAATTTATGTTTCTAAACTCCCTTTAGATGGTTTTGCAATTGAATTTAAGAACAATGGTTTTGGTTTGATTAAAAATTCTAATAATGTTGGTTCTGGTTTTTTATTAGATGGTTTATATCGATTGAATCTTGAAAATAATTTTTCTGAAACCCTTGTGACCCTGCATCCTAATGTTGGTACGAAACGTACACTTAATGATGAAAAATCTTCTTATTTGTGGCATAAAAGATTAGGGCACATATCCAGGCTGAGAATTGAGAGGCTCATTAAAGATGTAATACTCCATAACCTGGATTCGGCCAATTATGATGTATGTGTGGACTGTATTAAAGGAAAATAGACCAAACATACAAAGAAAGGAGCCACAAGAAGCACCCAGCTAATTGAAATAATACATACAGACATATGTGGACCTTTTGATATTCCATCCATTGGTGGAGAAAAATACTTCATCACCTTTATAGATGATTTTTCATGTTATTGCATTTTGTACATGTTGCATGATAAATCTCAGTCTGTGAACGTCGTTGAAATTTACATTAATGAGGTTGAGAGGCAACTAGGCAAAAAGGTGAAAATTATTAGGTCTGATAGAGGTGGAGAATATTATAGTAGATATGACGAGTCAGGGCAATGCCCTGGCTCATTTGCTAAACTCCTTGAAAAATTAGGTATTTGCGCCCAATACACAATGCCAGGATCACCTTGGTAGAATGGTGTAGCTGAAAGACGTAATCGTATCCTTATAGAAATGGTAAGAAGTATGATAAGTAGGACCCAATTGCCTACATTTTTGTGGACACGTGAATTAAAAACCGCTGTACACATCTTAAATAGGGTTCGTACTAAGTCAGTTTCAAAAACCCCTTTTGAACTTTGGAAAGGATGGAAACCCGATTTAAGGTATTTACGTGTGTGGGGCTGCCCAACGGAAGCGGGAATCTATAACCCTCATGAAAAGAAATTGGATCCTAGGGCATTATCTTGTCATTTCATAGGGTATCCAGAAAAGTCGGAGGGATATAGATTATACTGTCCAAATCATACAACTAGAATCATAGAAACTGAAAATGCTAAATTCATTGAAGAAGGTGAAGTAAGTGGGAGTATAAAAGAAAGGGAGGTAATCATTCAAGAAGTCAGGGTACAAATTCCTATACCCAGAGTTCATAACATACCTATTGATCCTAATGTAGTTGTTGAATCGGCCATTGACCCAATCAATAACAATGAACAACAAGTGAATGATCAACCAACTGAACAACCACATAATGAGACTATAACCGATGAAACTTTTAAAGCACCAATGGAAGTTACATTAAGAAGATCTCAAAGAGAAAGGAGATCTGCAATTCCGGATGATTATGTGGTATACCTTCAAGAGACCGAATTTAACATAGGGAATATTAATGATCCAGTTTCTTATGAAAAAGCTATAAATAGTGATGATTCCGATAAATGGATTGATGCCGTGAATGAAGAAATAAAATCTATAAATGACAATAAAGTTTGGGAGTTGTTCGAATTGCCAGAAGGACAAAAATGAGTTGGGTGCAAGTGGATCTTTAAGACCAAACTTAACTCAAAAGGCAATATCGAATGACATAAAGCTAGACTTGTTGCCAAATGTTTTAATTAACGAGAAGGCATTGATTATAATGATACCTTCTCTCCAGTTTCAAAGAAGGACTCATTGATAATCATATTAGCTTTGGTGGCTCATTATGATTTGGAGTTGCACCAAATGGACGTAAAAATAGCTTTTCTAAATGGGAGTTTAGAAGAAGAAGTCTACATGGCACAGCTACAAGGCTTCATAAAGGAAGGAAAGGAAAACATGGTATGTATGTTGAAGAAGTCAATATATGGTCTAAAAAAAGCTTCTCGTCAATGGTACATTAAGTTTCATGATACCATTACATCCTTTGGGTTTAAGGAAAACACTGTTGATCGGTGCATATACCTGAAGATCAGTGGGAGTATGTTTGTGTTTTTAGTACTATATATTGATGACTTACTTATCGCCAGCAACGATCTTGATTTATTAAGTGAAACCAAGAAGTACCTTTCTAAAAACTTTGAAATGAAAGATTTAGGTGAGGCATCCTTCGTGATCGGGATAGAAATATCTCTGGATAGATCACGAGGAATGTTAGGATTGTCTTAGAAAGCGTACATTAACAAAGTTTTAGAAAGATTTAGCATGCAAAGTTGAAATCCCATTAATGTTCCACTTTAGAAAGGGGATAAGTTCAGCTTAAGTCAATGCCCCATAAGTGATTTAGAAGGGGAGCACATGAAAGGCATGCCTTATGCATCGCTCGTAGGGAGCTTGTTGTTTGCACAAGTCTGCACTAGACCGGGTATCAGTTTTTCCATTGGGATGCTAGGCAGATATCAAAGCAATCCGTGGATTCACCATTGGAAAGCTGCAAAGAAAGTTCTGAGGTACCTGCAAGGGACCAAGGATTACATGCTCACATATCAGAAGACTGATCACCTTGAGGTGATTGGTTATTCAGACTCAGATTTTGGGGTATGCCTTGACAGTAGGAAGAGCACTTCAGGTTATGTCTTTCTTATGGCTGGAGGAGCCGTTTCATGGAAAAGTGCTAAGCAAAGCGTCATTGCATCATCTTTTATGGAGGCTGAGTACGTAGCTTGCTTCGAAGCTACAAATCATAGATTATGGCTGCGAAACTTTATTTCAGGACTTAGAATTATGGGGTCAATATCTAAGCCACTGAAAATTTATTGTGATAATGTCGCAGCAGTCTTCTTCTCGAAGAACGATAGGTATACCAAGGCTTCTAAGCATATTGAGATGAAATACCTATCAGTTAAAGAAGAAGTCGAGAAACAAAGAGTCTCAATTGATCACATTAGTACGCGTGATAACATAGTAGATCCTCTTACGAAAGGACTATCTCCGAAGACCTTTATGGAACATGTCAAAGAGATAGGTCTCGATTAGTTGGATTATGATTGCTATTTTGGCTTAGTTGTTTGACACTATTACTTGAATTCAATAAAAGTGTTTCAGATTTCTATTATTTCTGTCTTTTGTGAATGCATGCATATAATTATGAATTATTATTGACAGAAATAGTTCTTATTCAAAAGAACATTATGAGGCCATTATGATACCCAATATTAAAGGCTAGTTGAATGAAACATTGGTGTTGTGGTACATGGAAGGAACCATGCTCTTGAATAGCATGGAACCGCCATGACTCGCATCTGTGAATCGTTTGATTTACCAAAATTTATCAATGATTGTGCACCTTATGATACCTAATTTAATTATACGAATTATTAAGACCAAGTGGGAGATTGTTCGAAATTAATGTTAGTGACGAAATTAATTATTGAATTTCAATTGTATTAAATTCCGAATTTCCCATTTATGTGGTTTTAATAAATATTAGATAATTAATTAGGAATGTGATAAATAAAGATATTAAAAGAATTGTGTAAACCTTATCCGTTAGTCACATGATGGTTAGTGTCATTAGTGGGAGACTTGGAAAGAGTCCCACCACCATTAGGATTCCGGCCATCTTCCCCTTATAAATAGAGACCTCTACACCATCTAGAGTCATCTCAATATACACACTGTTTCTAAGGAGGGAGAGAAAATCTGAAATTCATTTTTCTCATATTCCGGGCTATTCAAGAAAGGAGCATTCAAGTCATTTTAATCCGTTCAACAATGATGGACAAAGGTCAGTTTTTAAATCGTAGTTATAAGGAATTTTCGGTTCTATGATTGCATGAAGATAAACATCTTGGATTCGTGTCAAAACTGTTTTATTCATGATACAACCTTATGATTCATATTCGAATTTATGATTAACAAAACAGTATTAATTAACATGTAGGCCAGATTTTTGGATTCATTCATGTGGATGGGGGAATTCAATAGGCCATCATCATATCCATCAATCCAAATTGCTCAAGGTTGGTTTCAAAATTAGTTTTTCATCCTCATAATCCTCTTATTCAGCCCTCTTTCCATTGCATAATTTTGTTGGAATGTTTGATTGGCCTTACCAAGATCCATTCGTAGGCGACCATTATCAATTTTTAGGAGACTTACAATATTCTTTATCTCAAACAACCTAGAGACTCGCGAACTTCCTTTTATGATCACCACAAAGTCCCAATATCATATGAACTGCATGGAGAAAATCTAAAAATGAAATCATACATCGGTCGAAAGCCTTATCCCCGATAACAAAGTCTGAGTCGCCATTATCTCAGACCAATGGCACGAGATTCAGATGATCATTAGACTATAGGAACAAATGAAGCCAGTTTATTGTGTGAAAAAGAACAACAACCCTAGATATTAACAAATAAAGTGTAAAATGAATGGCCGAGAAAAAGAAGCGATGTGTATGTTCAAAATTATTGTGGGGACATGCCCTTACAAAAATTATAAAAGAGAAGGAAAAAGAAAGTAAAAAATTACAGAAATCCCTAGTAAGTACTAAAACGTAAGACACTTCTTCTTAGAATCTTCTACTACCTTTGTTTGCTCGGCCAATTCTTCTCTCTCCTCCTCTCTATCCTCCAAGGTAAGAGGGTATCAAGTTATATGCTCAACAAAAGCTCAGAGTTCATAATGACTCCATTCTTCACCAATGACTTATCCCAACCTTTTTTGAAAAATCTTTCTATACAGAGGCCAATATTTTTTTAATATTATTAAAGGCTTTATCACGGCCTTTATAAAAAGTGACGTTATTTTCCTCCAACCCTTCTGCAAGATTTTGGGCTGACTCTTGGTTTGCCTTCTCTAAAGTCTTTACATTGGCCTTCAACTGGAGAATCTCCTCGTCTCTAAAGTTCAGTAGGACCTCTCTCTTAGTCACTTTGACTTTGGTACTATCAAAGGCCTTTTGGGCCTCTGTAAAAAAAACTCCCAGGTTGTATATCTCCTTTTCTGGTTGACACTTCTATCGACCAGGTTGATGAAATCCACAACGAACTGCCAGGCAAAGATAGATGATAAGAAAAATCCATATACGTTATTAAGATCAAGTTCATTATGAATCAAACAAAGATAATTTAACACTTACACTGGATAGAGCTTGAGCGACATGCATGACTAACCTCTCAAAGGTTAGGAAGCAACCAAAACTGGTCAGTGGGGAGATACGCCCCCCTTAAAAGCCTAAGATCAATCTTGGTGGATTGGAAACTAAATTCTTGATAGTTGATCTTCCCCATTCAGAGGACATCAACTAACGTATAGGTCCATAGGTGGATGACAACATCGTTGGTTGACTTGTTCTTCTTTGAATGGTTGGCCCACATCTTCTCTGGGGATTCCCCCATAATAACAAACTTAGAAGTCCCCCAAACTCCTTATTCTAAGCTAGATAGGATAAGGGAGATGTTAAAACAGCCTAAGCAGTTGACTTACTAGGATTCTATACTATATAGGTCTTTCATATAGTTTGGATATTAACAAAAAATATATTTTTTTAGAATTGAGCTCCTCTAAGGGTAATTGGCAAATTCAAGATGATATTCTACTTCAAAAAAGGCATCCTCTTCAATTCAACCCTATACAGGTATGGAAAGAAGTTATAAAATCCACAAAAATATGACACTAATTGCACATAATGCGTATTAGGGGTTAATTTAATTTTTCAAGATTTTATAAAAAAATTAAATAATTTTTTTGAAATTATTTTGGATTTCAAATAAATAAAAAATCATTCCTTGAAACAATTTTTAGTTTAGTTTGAAAAGTTTTGGGGTATCTTCATTAATTTAGCAAAGTATTTTAATCAGTGTTTACTATAAATATTAGTGGTTTACACATGTGTTACACCTGTTTGTTTCTGAATGACCAGAGTTATGTTCATTTCATCTCACATATTTTAAACAAATTATACAATGTTGAATCTATTCTATCTATAGCTCTGAGAGTTTTGTGAGACGATCCATGTGATTAATTTTTCAACTAATCATAATGCATGAGCTGTTAAGCGACTATTACCATTAAGCTTACCTTGTATGTGTGACAACCTGCCCAATTAAATATCAAGTGATTAGTCCTTTATAAAATTTTAAAACAGAATATCCGGTTGTTTCATTCTTAGCATCACTGTCAAAAATATTAACTTTAACAATCACCTAATATAAATCAAGCTCCAGCCATAATACTTTTTTCCTTTTAAATTGTAAACAAAAATCTTTTATTTAATAAGTCCAAGAATTTAAATATAAACCATTCACCATTCAACAAAGATAAATAATAAGTCTTAATCACGTACTGAAATAAATACGACTGGATTTAAACATTCCAGTTCAAAACCTTAGGCCAAAGAACCATAATAACTAAATCCAACTAGACTGAATAGAATGTAAACTAAATAAAATCTCTGATAAAATATCTAAGGAATGGGCGACGCATGCCCTAAATGAAAAGTATAGATAAACTGAAAGGAAAGATAGGAGCGTCTAATGCAAAGACCTACAGCTTCCACATCAACTGCAGCACGCCAAGCGACCCAAGTCTCTAAATCTGGTGACCCTGTGGCTGAGCACCTAATATAATATATATATATATATATAGCAAGAGAGAAAATAGATGCAAGAGACGGGTCAGCGCCCGATGTGTAAAAATAGATTTTGCAAGTATTTAAAACTGCTTTAAAGCAGGTATTATGTGCATGTTATATTCTTGCTCTCACATGAAGATCTCACCTCTCTTCTATTGTGCACTCCTACCGCATCTTTTATTTAGTACTAGTAACTCTACCCAAGCTATCTAGTTCAAGACACTGAACACTCTCTACATCTAACAATAGTATTCCCATATCGCCCATACAATGCTCCATAAGTAGTCTATCACATATTACTACCTATCATGTTTACTATATGACTATTTAAGTCTATATATCTTTAAGATTAAATTCATTTATCTTCATTGCCATAACTACTAGTTTCTCTTAGTAGAATATCTCATATATATATACACCAAAGCGCGCGCGCACACACACACACACACACACACACACACACACACACACACATATATATATATATATATATATATATATATATATATATATATATATATATATATATATATATATATACATATATATATAGATATATCAGTCATGCACCCCCGATTTAAATTCCATTAGTGCTATTAATAAAATAATCATGTACCCTCGGGTTATCACCCATTAGTACACTTAATACAATATCCTTTCACCCCCGGATTGTCACCCATTAGTGCATTAACAAACATTACCTTGCACCCCAGGTTATCACCCATTAGTGCACTTAACAAAAATATTAAATAATAGGCATAAACACATCCTATTAAAGTTTATAGGTATTCCCCAAACCTAGTTGCATACGTACCATACGTATCTTATTCTCATTGTTACGTATTGTATAAAATTATTAGATTACCATAACCCTCTCGTAATCTTTAAAGTGAGTCTTCAGCCCGAAATATTTAAAGTATAAATCTCTCATACTTATTCGAATACCTGTCTCGTTTTAAATTGTTAACTTGCAGTTTCTCTCACTCCAAAAATGAAAGTTCCAAAACTGAACCCTGAGAAAAATTCCAGAAATTTACTTCGTCGCTCGAACCAGATGGCAACGTCGTTTGAACGACTGCCACGTGTCGCTCGAGCGACTTCGCGCGAGATGCTTATCTCGCTTGAATGACCTTCGCGCGAGACCTACTGTTTCGTCTTCTTCCCCAAAATTTCAGCATTTTCCCACCAATTTTAACCCTAAAACCTCTACTGTTCATTCCCAAACACTCAAACAGCAAACTTAATTGATACTCTAACATATTCAGATGATTTCAAACAACCTAGAATCATTAAATCTTCATAATACATCAATTAAATACTAAATTCCCAAATTATTTAACAAGAACCCTAGTTCTTAAATTAAGAGCATAACTCCAAATTAAACCCAGATTTGTTCATGGAAAATTATCACCAATTAGTGAATGTAATCCTATCTACATGAAGGGATTTCACCTCTTGAAATCTCAGTCCCAATATACGAATCCTAACATCAATTTTCATCAAAATTAACTTTCATAATTACTGGATTATCACCTACTCTAACATGAACACAATTATTACTAAAGTACGCAAGTAATAAATACTTGCCTCGAATTAATCGTTTGATTTCTTGATGTTGTTGGTATGGATGTGTTCCTCTTGTTCCGATCTACACGAGGTGGTGATAGTTGTGCAAGATGGTGCTACTTAGGCTTTCTCTCCTGGAATTTGTTTTTCCCTTACACCCTTTGTGGTCGTTCCTTACTTTTGAATCTCTCAACCCTAATGGACCTCTCGTGACTGAATAATAAACTCCCAATTTTTGTCCATTTAATTCCTCTAAAAATCAAAATTACAATATTACCTCTACGGGTGCCGGTTTGACCTAAAAATTTCCCAGAGTCTAAATAAAATACCCGGATAGTGTTTTCTGACTATTTTAACTCTCCCGGACTCAATGGTGCACTCGAATTTTTTTTTTATGCGTAAAGATTATTTATAAATAGGGGTGAGAAGAGCCCTCACCATGGCTTACAAACTAAAACGAATTTAAGAAACATATCTAACGTAAGGAATTAACATCTTATCTGATCTTAAGATACCTTTGAAATACTTAGGAAGGAGATCTATACTATAATACATAAAAGACTTTTTTTGAGAACTTTCCAGCTTGGATAAGAAATCTGCTACAAAATTTGCCTCTTTGTAAATATGAAAGAATTTGCACTGGATATTAGAGGCTAGATATAAAACTTAAATCACTTGGCTTTTTATTTTCCATGGACATGAGGACTTGTTATGAAGATCTTCTATTAAAACCTTTGAATCAGATTCAATAATAATCTCATAGTCTTTAAGATCTTGATAGTGGGTAAGGCCTTGGACTAGGGCAGCAGCCTCAGCTTCTAAACTTGAAGAGACACCTAAATATTTGTAAAAAATCCATAAAACTTCACCTCTGTGATTCCTAAGAATACCAACCACACCACTTTTTCCAGGATTGCCCAGAGAACTACCATCAACATTAAACTTCAAAACTCCTTTAGGAGGAAGATTCCAGTTCACCAATATGAATTTGTTTTTAGGAATTTTTTGACCTTTAAAACAAATTTCAGAAGCAACCTGAATATTATGAATGATAGTACTGATGAACATAGAAGAACTATCAAATCTTGATTTATTTCTTTGAATCCATATAAACTAGCAAATTAAAACTGGAATTAATTTTAAAAATTAACTTTGAAGAAGAATTTGAAGACAACCACCAAGCCATCAATCTCTGTCTTATGGAACCCTGCTGACCAATTATCCCATACTTAGAGTTTAAGAAATTCCACACCTTAATAGTTGTTTGACTTGAAGAAAAAAGGTGTTCAGTTGATTCTTCATGATGAACTTTGCAATAAGAGCATTTAGATGGGCCTCTAATTCCAACCTTTTTAATATTTTCATCTGTAGGCAAAATACCTTTGAGAATTTTCATAGTAGCACCGATATCTTTGGGGGGATACAAGGATCCCAAAAGAATTTGGAAGATAACATTTGAGAACTAGGCATTCTAACAAATTCCCAAGCCGAAGAAAAGGAGAAAGCACCTGAATGAGATGCAGTCCACACCAACTCATATTTGTCTTCATTCCAAATTGGAGCCTTCTTAATTTGGTTAACTAATTGGAGAGGCAGAAACTGATCTAAATTTTCACAATCCCAAGATCTATCTTCTTTTCAAAACTCATTTACTTTAGTATTCCTGGGAATGTTAAAGAAGTCACCAATCGTCCCAGAGTCCAGCCAAGTGTCCCAAGAAAAATCAATGTCTCCCAAGCTTAAATTCCACTTCATCTGAGCTTCAGCAGTGTCTCTAACGCAACTCATCCTTCCCCAGGTGTTTGCGAATGATTTTGCAGTCACTGGCAAAGGATAGTTTTTTCGACAGTACTTTGCCTTAATGAAATTTGACCACAAAGATTTAGTGGACCTGAGTTTCCACCAAAGCTTCATAGCTATAGCATTGCTGATGTCACTCAAACTCCTGATTCCGAGACCACCTTCTTTGATAGGCTTAGCTATATCCTTCAATTTACACCAATGATGTTTTACTTTATCTTTTGAAGAACCCCAAAAAAATCTAGCAAAAATGGCTTCTATGATTTGAAACACTTTTTTGGGAGGGTTGAAAGCTGCAATAATATGAATAGGAATGGCAGATAGAACACTTTTAAGTAGGACCAACTTTCCTCCCATTATTAGCATCCTTGATGTCCATCCAGTGAGAGTATATCTGATTTTCTGAATGAGATGGTCAAAATGGGAAATCTTCTTTCTACCTGCAAACAAAGGACAATCAAGGTATAAAATGGGAAATTTTTGTTAGAAAAACCAGTTGTTGTAATGATTTTCTTAGCCCTAGCTGGAGTTATCTTTTTAGATAAAAATATTTGAGATTTGGAAAAAATGTTTTTTTGACCAGCAGCCCTTTTAAAATTTTTTATAACCTCCAAGATCTTCTTTAAATCTGAGGTTGCACCAGATGAGAAAATGATAACATCATCAGTATAAGCAAGATGATTAAACTTGGTGCGTCCAATTGGCATTTTGAAGCCATGTAATTAAGAAATTAACTTGTTGAGGTTTCTGGAAAGATCTTCTGCCATAATGGTGAACAAACATGGAGATAGAGAGTCTCCTTGTCTCAGGCCTCTTAAAGACTTGAAATAACCATAATAATTTCCATTAATCAGCACTGAAAACCAGCAATTAGACAATAATCTCCATATCATATTAATCCAACGCTCAGAGAATCCAAATTTCCTTAGGATAAGGATGAGAAACAACCAATAGACTCTGTCATATGCTTTAGCTAGATCCAATTTCATAACCACATTCCCACCATAGTTTTTAGAATTAATCATTGACACCAATTCTTGAGTCAACTTAGCATTCTCAATCATATCTCTTCCCCTCAATAAACCACTTTGGTTGTGAGAGATGATTAGAGGCAATACCATACTTAATTTGTTAGAGAGAATCTTGGATATAACTTTACTGATGAAGTTTACAAGACTTATAGGTCTGAAGTCTGAACAACTTTTTGGAGATTGGCATTTTGGATTCAAAGCAAGCAGAGTTGAAGTAATATTTCTAGGCATAGACATACCTAAAAAGAAACTTTGGACTGAAGCAACCACTTCTTTTTTAATTATTTCCCAAAATCTCCTAAAAAAGAAACCATTAAAGCCATCCGGACATGGAAAGCTATTGGGATTTAACTGTTTTACCACCTCTAAAATTTCAGTGCTATCAGGTACAAAGGATAAGGAATTGTTTATCTCTGGAGTTATTAAAGAGGGGATACCTCCAAAAAAGGATCTTGCAAAGCGATGGAAGGCATATCTTCTTGTCTAAATTGAAGATCAAAAAATATTATACCAGCCCTTTGAATTTCTATCTCATTTGTCTGCTGGACCCTATTCAAATCTTTGATATCTGAAATCACCAAGTGTCTTCTAGATACTTTCACTGAGCTATGAAAATAGGCAGTGTTCTTTTCCCCTTCTTTCAAACTCTTCTCCCTTGCCTATTGACTCTAGAAAGTATTTTTAACTTCCAGTTTCTTAGTGCTATTAGCCTGAGCTAGAGCAAGATTTTCTCTATTTAATTCAGAGGGATCTCTATCAAAAGAAATTTTTTAGCTAGCAAATGATCTTCAGCATTACTAGATTCTTTGAAGACATCTCTAAAAATTTTCCTACTCCATCTAGATAAAGCAAACCGAAGATCTTTAAATCTGTTACCTATAGAAATAAACGGATTAGTATGATCAGTTGAATTTCAGGCCTGCTCCATTACCTCATATATCTCTGGTTTTTCCATCTAGAATTTTTGGAACTTAAAAGCTTTACTGCTAGTATTAACAGGGTTACTAAATGTAAGAAGTAAAGGACAGTGATTTGAAAAATGCCTATTGAGATGTTGAACTTCGCAAACCCCTAAGTTTTGAGCAGCAAGATTACAAAAAATCTTATCGAGTCAGCACTAAATTCTATCCAGACCTTCTCTTTTGCTAAACCAGGTATAATTAGAGCCCCTGAAACCCAAATCAATCATTTCATTTACCTTCACAGCTTCTAAAAACTCCACGGCAGCACTACCATAAACATCATTTTCTCCAGCCTTTTCCCAACTTTTGGAAACCACATTGAAATCTCCACCAATGAGCCAAGGATTTGAAGTAAAATTTTGACAAAGAAAGTCCCATAACTCACGCCTTTCAATCTTAGTATTCTTAGCATAGATGAAACTAACAAAAAACTTAGTCTCATCTATAAAAAAGGACAGATTAAGGCACTACTCCATATCTGAAATGAAATTGCTTTCCATACCTTCTCTAATAAAGCACCATATTTTACTATTAGAATTAGAGAAAGCAATGTCAAAGCCAAGTCTTATTCGAAAACTTTCAAGTTTATTCTTCTCCAACTTTGGTTCTAGGACAACAAAAATAGCAACTTTGTGAATCCTTAAGAGTCTCTTCATTCTCTTTAGAACCCCCTTTTTTAAGAGCCCTCTATTGTTCCAAATGAGCGAAGTAATCATTTGGAGGATTTGTGGAGGGAAGTTTTTGCACCAGATCTAAGAATCCTGGTGTTTGGGATGTTCTTATTTGAAAAAAGTCTTCTTTCAACTTTTGATCCTCGATTAAAAATAGAGTAGCTGTTCTTTGTACTTGCTAATTTTGTTTTTTTATTTCCTTCTATCCTTGCCTTAGCACTGAACTTGTCTTGGTCATTTGAAGTTGCCAGATATCGAGAAAAATTGGGGCTTTTCTCAGGAGTATTGAACGTTAATTTTGACAAAAACTTTGCTTGAATTTCACCCTCCTCTTCCACCTCATCATCTGCTACATCTTCTTCTTCTTCATCTTCTTCTACTTCTTCCATTTCTTTATCTGCTTTTTCTTAAATTATATCTTCTTCCCTTGAAACTACTATCTCTTCACTTGTAAGATCCTGATCCCTCCTACCCATTTGAGAGATGTTAGAGACCCTTACAGAGTCAACATTAGTGTGTTGCAGATGGGATTTTTTTTAAAAATAATTTGTGATCTTTTGTTGCACCTGTTTTGACTTTTCAATCTCTTTAGTACATCTGTCTTGATTAGCCATTGGGACTCTTTAGAATTTATCAGTATGGAAAGCTTTGATCACCCATTCTTTAGTACCTTCATTCTTCTTAACATTTTACGAGATCTTACTGTGATCTTTCACCTAATTTTCCTCTTTAAAAAGATAGTCTTCTATCTTGTGACCCCTTTTAGCACAATGAAAATAGTAAGGAGGAATGTCCTCGTATTGAAAATGTTACCAGAATCCCACTTTGGTTTCTTTATTTGCAATCCAAATTCATCTAGGTAGAGGCCTCTTTAAATCAACTTCAATGCAAACCCTAGCTAAACTAGTCTGCCAAGAGATGTTTTAGCACTATCCATCTTCATTGGAATACCAACAACACTACAAATGGAGAAAAGAGTCTCTTTATTATAGAGATGAATCGGCAGTAATGGCAAGTTTACCCAGATAGGAACTATAGTAGTTTCACATTCTGGGTGAAAGTCATTTGTCCATTTAAAGACTCTCATTGGATATCTATGAACATACCATGTGGATCTCATCCATAAATGATGGAAATCTTCTTCATAGAAAAGCCTCATCATAACATGCTTTTGATTAATCAAGCCAACATTGAAACCTTCTTTTAAACTCATAGATGTTAACATCTTCCTTATATCATCCAGGGGGGTTGACCATGGGTAAACTTTCCCACAAAAGAGTGTTTAAAAGGAGCAGAGAGTTTATTTATATAATCATTATCAAGGAAAAGAGTGGGTTCTCCCTTGTAGGATGAAACTTCGTGTAGAGCATGAGATGGTGTTTTTAAGGATCCAACAACTTCAGCGAAAGATTTGAGATTATTACGATTGGAAGAAATATTAGGGAGATAATGATGACTGCTATTGGGAGGACAAGGATCTGGAGGGAGGTCTTCTACCTCCAAGGTGGAGGTAGGTATAATCGTCATGCAACCCTAGGAGGTTACGTGAGAGATAAGGGAGAATCTGCGTGCACTCGAAATTACCATACGAGTTACTTAAAAATCATTTAATTTTATATTTCATTCAATTAGTCCCGACACGACTCACACTCATGTCCCAACTTAATATACCAAACTATCATATATTTCACTGTCGACAATTTATCAGATTCAGTAATTCCATATTACTTATTCACTCAGTAATATTCAATAATTCTCATTAATAACTATTAAACCTTGTCATGCTAGTCAATAATTATTTTAAATCCGAATTAATTACCAATTAATTCTCGCATATTAATTTAATTAATCCCACAATAATAATTAATCACATAATTATTTAGGTTCTCAAAATAGGGGGTGATACAGTATGCTTATATTGTGGATCGTTGGATTAAAACTGAACGGGTTCTTTTAATCACAATCGTTAGTTCTCTTAAGATCTTTGAGATCCTTCCTTAGCCTTTATAAAATCCTCCTTTGTCTTTAGTTATGGTACTTTTGGGTCAGTTTAGAGAAAGAAGAAAAAAGAGAGAAGAGAGGTTAGAGAGAGAAAACCTTAGAGTGAAAATATTTTCCTAAAAACATAGAGAGAAAATCTTTTGAGAGAAAATATTTTTCAGTGAGAAAAACCTTGAGAGAAAAAAATATTTTTGAGCAATACAATTTTTAAGTTTTTCCTCAACATGTCTGAATGTTAAGAGTTGTGAGTTTAGCATTTTGAACTCCCTTAAAGTCTAGCTCTCATTATAACAACCTTCACTCATGTGTAGGTCTTGATGTTTTACATTAAATAAATATTTCAATACCATAATACATTTTTCACACACTAGAGTTGAGTCTTATTAGAAATATAAGTTTCATACCCCGTTTTCTAAACATTTTTATATACTTTGATATTCATTATATATCTTGCTGTGCATGTTATTTATTTCTTTAGATCCGTATTTTTCTATATCATAAATAAAATATATCATTCGATTTTCGATATGGAATTTAAAAAAATATGATTTTATATTATTTGAAATATTTTTTCTTGTATATATCATATTAGATCTATTTTTTAATTAGATCTAAGATACTTTAGGAAGATTTCTTGATACAAGTTGTGTAGATCTGGTCATTTAGACTTCAGTTGTAATTTATTAGGACTGTTTGTAACCTAAGTGTGTGTGAGTAATCTTGCATATTCATTTAGACTAGTTCACATCACACTAACACTGTTTCACACACATTATATAGTTTGTGTGTGGTTATTCTATGGAGTACTTGACTAATAAGTCAACGATGTAAGGATCCTACCATATTGTTGGTTTCAATATGTCTTGCTGCATCAGAAAGATTACCTGAAGGTGGAGGTTAAAGGTTTATGAATATTTATTTCTTGTAATTGGTCCCATTGCATTCATTTAATTTTTATCCATATTCCTATTTTTAGTGGATTTTTCGTTTTCTAGCGTAGAGGTCACCGTGGATGTTGTTAGGGAAATCTAATGAGTGATCTGATACCAATTTCTAAACTCAATAATCCCAGGGTGATTCCACTAAGACAAAAATTCTCTTATTGCAAGTTTTATCAAATTTATTTCCAAGCATACAAAATCCAATTTTAAATAAATTTTATCTTTATCCTAAACATGCATCTATGCGATAAAACAAATAAAATAAACTAATCATTCAATAAAGACAAAGTTTGAGGAAAAACCCCCTTTAGGGTAAAACTTTTTATTCACTTTAAAAATTTATAAGAAAATCGACTTACAGCCTACTTGATAACCGCCACAAGTAAATTGAGCTAATCTCCGCAAATCTCTAGTGAACAACTATGATCCTCTCAAGAATCACAAGACCGCAGTCCTTCGTCAGCCTTAGCCTTCGTCTTCTTCCCTGAATTCCCTCAAGTATCACAATTCATCCATAAAGTACCTCTCCACAAGGTGTATGCAATGATATAAAATTTTCTAGGATTTAAACGAATTCACAAGAACGATTTTCAGGATGTACGTTGTGAATTTAAAAGTGTTTTGGAAAACTAAATAATGAAGAAGTTTTGCAAAAGTTAGACATAAACGGATTTTGCAAAATCTTAATTAATCTAAACAAGAAACATGTATTTACAGGTGGACACAAAAATCAAGGCTACACGGTCGTTTAAATGATTTCACAGTGTCGTTCTAACGAGATATGCATCTCGTATATAACGACGTTAAAAAATCGTAGGGAGTAAGCCCTCGTTTGAACTTCATTTACAGAACACTTAAAATGACCTTCTAGCGACATTCAACTTCATTTGAATGAGAGTTAGAAACAAAAATATGTTTCTTTTTCAAAATAAAAAGTTCTTGTTCATTTTCATTAAAACATAAAACATCCCAAAGACAATTATATAAATTAATTAAAACTCCAAATTGCTTTTTACCTTTATAGGATGTCGGGAAGTCTTCAAACTTGGAGATGCTTGAGTTTGATTCGTCTTGACGGTGCATGGTGATTCGTAACGGGATATGTCAAACTAGCCTAAAACTATGCTATGAACAATTCTAAAAAAATTGTTCTTACAAATCTCTACCTTTGGCTATTCTGGTATGAAATAGATAAATATAATCGAACACCAAATTAAAATAAAAATCTCCTATGACAAAAATCCTAACACCCTTCCTAACCCTAGACTGGAATGGTATAAGTCTCTGTGTCTTCAAAACTCCATCTTCCCTTTCGAAAAACTGTCTTTATTCGCATTTCTTGAATTCCGCTTTATGTACCAACACACGTGAGACAAAAACATATACCTCATGTAGAATCGAGTTTGAAACAAAGTAAAACTCATAAATAAATTCTCCCCTATAAATCAAAATCATTTTCATTTGCTCCCACCCTTTGTTTTAATCCGAAATAGACAAAGAAGTATAAATATAGGCAGGAAATACGATGCATCATATAAAAGATAAGATATAATCACAAAATATATAAATGAAGCACGTGTAAGGATAATCTTAATGGTAAACACAACCAATTGTTTTTGAAATTTTTAATTTTTTTTCAAAAAGGACAAATTTCACAAATACAATAACCAATACCATATATATAATATATGCATGATACACCAAAGCGCGCACACACACACACACACACATACATATATATATATATATATATATATATATATATATATATATATATATATATATATATATATATATATATATATATATATCGATATAAATAACCACAAAACATGACACAAATATAAAACATTTACACCGTAGCATAGTATCGATGTGTCTAAATGTGTGTGATGAAATGAATGGGTGTAAACTAGATACAAATGAATTATAATTCAAATACTCAATTATGTTCAAAAAGTTCTAATTGATTGGAAAGCTTTATCAAACTAAGCTTTAGTCTCATTTGACAAATGAAGATGAACTTAATGAACAAAACAAGCACAATGCACATAAGCCTAGATTATTGAGGATTCTACAAATCAACAACATCCTTAAAACAAGCATATATAGGTATGATTGTGCAACCCCTTGATCTTCAATTAAACTCCCTCAAAAGATAAAGATAATCTTATTTCTATTATTTTTACTGTTTTTCTTTTGAATATATTGCTTTTGAAACATCAAACAAACTAAATTATTTGGCCCCTTTTTGGTAAAATATGCTCTTTTTATTGCCTTAATGTTTTTCTTAGGCTCTTTTCAAATCGGTGGCTTACACGATGAGTCAACCTGTCCCTCGCAATCTTTTTCCGTTTACACATATTTTTTCAATACTAAACTCACGGGCAACAATTCTTATATGCACAAATCCTCCATGCTCACATAAACATGTAGATGACAAAAGCGACGGGAGAACATTTCACTAAGGTCAAAGATACATAATGAAGTAGATGTTCAAAAAGCTTGTCCATATATGTGGGGAGGCATATACAAAGTTGAATCCGTTAAAGCAAATCAAGTTCAAAGGAACTCCATAAATATGGTTAAGAACAATCTAATAATTTAAAGTCATAATCAAATGTACAAACCACATGGAAATTACGTACTAAATTGGATTCAAATAGACCAATATGTGACACCAAATGTGTAAAACTAAAATACACAAAAATCAATAAACTTTTTGTATTTTTCAAAAAAAATTCCAAAATTAAATCTTTTTGTATTTTTCAAATATGAATCAATAAAAGAAAAATATAATAGAAAAAATACACATGTCAAAACATTAACAAACATATATCATGAAGCATAATTAGAGTATGACAAACACGCTAACATAATTATCCATAAGATATATTAGAGAAGAATCATGTGCAAGCAAACGAGAATCAACTAGTCTACGATCTAGCTCCTCTAAAATCGATTTTGGTAACACAAATGGATGGGAAATGATGAATAGGGGTTTTGGTAACCAAAGGAACACTATACTTCAACTTCCTAGGACTTCTTCCAAGATTAAAATAAAACTATCTAAGGTGACCTTTCCTACCACAATGTGAACACATGTAAATGAGAGGAATGTTACCCATGGGTTGACCTTTTCTAATGTCTTTTAATTTGGTTGAACCTCTAAAACAAACAATGGTATTGACTTTTGATGGTCCCTTTTCATTTCTTATGCGAAAAGGGTTTTAAGGATGACAAAACAATTTTCTCTTTTTGTGAAAAAACTTTTTCCATTTTTTTAATTCGCATCAAGATGTGAACAATTTTAACTTAACCAAATTTTATCTTGATCAATCATAAACATCCATCTAGTGATTAAAACATCCATAAAAAGTTCTTGTTTATTTTTGTTGAAAAAATAAAACATCCCAAAGATAATTTTGTAAATTAATTTAAACTCTAAATTACTTTATACCTTTATGTGATGTCGGAAAGTCTTCAAACTTGGAGATGGTTGAGTCCAGTTCGTTTTGATAGTGCATGACGATTTGTAATGGGATGCGCCAAACTAGCCTAAAGTTATGCTATGAACAATACTAGAAAAATTGTTCTTACAAATATTTTTTCCAACTAGGGTTTCATCACTATAAAATCTATGTGTTGAACAACCTACGAATAATCTTAACTCTTAATTTCTTCCTAACTTGAATATGGTTTAATATAATTTATTTTAATAGATTTTGTTATTACCAAGGGTTATATATATATATACAATTCTGTGTTGATTTAACACATCTTGTGTCAAATCCTTGTTTTACAAATAAGATTTTTTATCAAGGTTTATCGAATTCTCAATCTTTCCCTTTAACTTTGTTAAAAATAAGGTTGAGTTATTTCAGAGGTTGGGTAGATTGCATCTCCCATTAGGTTGGGAATCTTCCCTGATGGTTCCATGTCATCTTCGAATTGGGGATGACGAGAGGAATAATAGAGATATCAACTGGCTCAAACGAGCTCAATGTTCTACCACCAGAAGGGTTATGGTCTGCAACTCCTTTGGGATCTCTGGGTCCTTATATATTTGTCGGGAAATAAAGAAGGTGATTGATGAAGTGTAAGAAAGCAATATGGCAACCTACCTGGGATGATCTAGGTATCCTAGTCTTTCTCTGATCACCTAAACCTTTTTCAATGTAGAAAAATTGACGTCTTCTTATTCCAGATCTTTCATCTTTTAAGTAATTGCACAATAAAAGATTAAATGTCACAATAATGCATGAGATATTAGGATTAGAAAACATAACGTAATGGAGTAATTTAAACCGAATAAGTAAACCTACTTCATGCTCTCTACTGGGGCACCTGGGGATATTATAAGTTTACTTCCTTATAATATATGAAAATTCTCCCTTTTATTGACCAATAAGCCTTGTGTAATGGCTCATACTGGAATTTAAGGAGCACACATGGGTTAACCCAGTTAGTTTCAGTTGATTTAAGTTTGGAGTGAAGTGAAATAATGTAGATAATGTTTCTAATCCACATTGACTGATTATATTTATCGAATAAGAATGTGTAAGGAAAACATTTCAAATTTAGTTCATTGTAAGTATTTGACTTATTCCCTAAACAAAACAATACTTTTGAGTCATCGATAATTTTTTATTTTCACGATCCCAAACGGTCTATGACATAAAGTTTATTGAAGACGTAGCGGCCGAGCTTCAAAGAATTATCATGACAAGATTAGTTTGGTGCCTGTCTTATGTCTTCATTGCATTCTAATCTCTCAGGTATAAATGTGTAATGTTTATGTGACTCAAAAAATATTTATAGGGTGTTATTTTTATTAAAAAATGGTTTTAAAATGTTTTAACTTCGTTTATTATGAGATAATGATTGTTGAGAGTCATATGGAACCTTCCATTGTGTTTAGATGGTTAAAATGACATTCATAGTCATTCAAACAACATGTGGAGGTCGTTCAAATTACATAGCTATCTCATTCGAATGACACTCCGACTCAATTCTATTATTTAAGGCAGGTTTCTCTCAGAATTTTAAAAGTTACAGAACTAGAAAAACAATTTACATACAACACATTTTCTGCACAAGTTTTTTAAGGTTTTGAAAGACTAAAAACATCCTTAGAATTTCAAGATCCGAGATTTCATACTCATATGCTATAGAGATCTTGGTTTGCACCATTGGAGTTTGTTCAACACTTTGAACATTCGGTTTTTTAGTGAAGAAGTGAAAGAGTTCGTGTTCAACATCGTAGACGTTGCCAAGCTGTATCAGTGGACACCGAGACATACCTGGATGCGTGTGTTATGGACGAGCATCGTAGAAGGACTTATGTGTGAGAACAGTGGAGGAGTGGTTAAAGGATCATGTGAGTGTAAAGACTTGTGGAATCAAGTTGTTGAGTAATTCTATCGTCTATACTTTGTAATTGTTTATCTTGGGTCATCCGAATTTTTTTCCCTTAGTGGTTTCCTCGTACATCTGTCGTCGCTTTTGTGAACTTATATATTTTACTTGATTCAATCACCTAGTTCATGTTTAGGATTAAAACAAGATAAAATTGGTCTTAGTTAAAATTAGTTCACATACTTGGTGATATTAAAATTTGGAAAAAAGTTTTTCCAAAAAAAAAAAAGAAAGTTGGTTTTGACATCCATAAAACACATTCGAAAGAAAAAAGGGGCCTACAAATTGATATCAGAATAGGTTGCATTAAGTTTTTGTAGATCCTTGTTCTGTTCTTTTTAGTGATGATCTATTTCTCACTTATTGGTTTGTTTATTTTTTCTATCGATGGATTTTCTAAGTTTTAACGAATTACGTATTTTGAATTTGAATTTTGTAAAAAAAAATTAAAATTTTAGAAGAAGAAAATTTGCATTTCAAAAATATGATTGAATATTTGCAAGCATTTCAAACTCAAAGAGATATCATTAATAAGAAATTTGGTGCTTTATTTGATAGCTTTGAATATTTAAAAGTTTTCAAAAAGGAGAGTGATTATAGAGTCCTTGTTTTGGAAAAAGAGTTGGAATAATTGACAAATTTTAGGGTTTGTGCCGTTGAGGAAATTTTTTTATTTAATGATTTTTTGGTATGAGAGAAGACTCTTAGGGATAAGTTTGCTCACATTGAGGGGGTGTGATATAACCTTCAAGGGATAATTGAACATTTAAAGAAGGAGTCTAATTATGTGCTTGAGTCCAAAATTTTGAAGTTGCAAAATAATTTAACCGACTCGAGTAGTCTGAATAGTGATTGTAGCGGCTTATCTTATTCCAGTGGTTCAAATGTCAAAGCCAAAAAAATAGTTTATTTTATAGCATCAACCACATCCGAGGGTGTTAGAAAAGTTCAACCTAAAGGTACCATTCCTCTTCGAGTTTACACATGTTCACATTGTGGTAGGTGAGGACACCTTAGGAGTTTTTTCTATGATCTTAGACAAGACCCTAGGAAGTTTAAATGTAGTGTCTCGTCGATTCCCAAAACTTATTTTGTTACGTATACATCTATTTGGATTAGGAAATCCATTTTAGAGATGCTAAATGCTTTGTTAGTTGATTCTCATATGCTTGCACATGATGCGACACATGTTATTTCTTATGGATAGTTGCTTGCATGATTATGTTTGTCATTCGCTAGCCTTTGCATCATGATTTACATCTTGCTAGTGTTATGACACGTGTATCATTTTGTACTATATTTTTCATTTGTTTGAGTCTTATTGAAAAATACTATAAGATTTTTGGTTTTAAATATTTTTAGAAAAATAAAAAAGAGTTTTTCATGTTTGATATGTCATATTGGTGTGCTTGGACCCCCGTCATTTCATTATCCATGTGGCTAGGACATTTGGTCATAATTGTTGATATGTTGGATGATCTTAACCATTGTTTTAATTGGGTTGTTTATACGTTGATATGCATTTGAATTCAACTTTGTATATATGCCATCTTTACATACATGCACGAGTTTATATGAATGTTTGACATCTCATACATATTTGAGATTGGTGAGACCTTCTTATCTCAATTTTATCCTCAATGTGTAATAAGACATAGGATGAGGTGTGCATGTAAGAACCGTAAACCTTGAGGATTAATATTGCATATAATGAAAAAATGATGAGTGTTCACAGGAAAGGGGTGCGAGAGTACAATTAACTCGTAGTGGAAGCCACCATTTAAAAGAGACGAAAAAATTAAGGTAATAAAAAGAAACATATGCCAAAATGGTCCAATTAGTTTATGTTCATTTCGAAAGAAAATAAATATTTATATGAGGGAGTTTGGATGGATATATAAACGGGTCTGTACCATGAATCCTTACGTTGAAAATCATATCATGATGCTATTGTTTGTAGAATCGCCAATATTTTTTATTTCTGTGCATGTTGATTGTTTAGTTCTTTTAGCTCAATATATTAACTTTCACATATGTCTAAAACTAAGTTTAATGACATTTAGCTATCAATTGGAGCTTCTTGAACGTTTCAATGAGTCAGAGTTGGGATTTATTTGTTATAAGTTCACGCCCATTCACTCCATATCCATTTTTGAGCACATTGATACTATCTTGGCATGAAACTCACATTGTTTTACTTGTTTTATTTTTCTATTTTGAGTTTGTTTTTCTAATGTTTGCTTTTTCCAGTTGACGTTTTCAGGATATTTCTTCGCTGGGCAAAACTTCAATATTTTTGGAACTGGAATTGAGAAATTTTGATGTCGGTTGAACGACATCCGGACCTCGTTCGAGCAATAAGTCCATGTCGCTTGAATTATGGATCTCATGAGGTTTGCACGACATAGTGAAAAGTGTCACGTATGGGTCGCGAGATAGGTCGTACGAAGGTAGTTTCATGAATTTGATCACACGACATGCTACTCTTTTGCACTATCTAAAGTCGCTTGATGCTGCTTCAAACGACATGTAAAGTCATTCGAGCGACCTGAGGATTTTTTTTTTGGATTCTTCTATTTCAGTAGCCACTTCATGTTGATATATTTTTGGTACTGCTGGGTGTGTTTGATCAGTTTATGTACAATTCTCATTGAGTTTTGTTTAGTAACATCTTTACTGATTTTGATGATTTCTTTCATGTGACTACTATTTCCTAGCTACGATTTAGTATCGTTTGATTATTTTTAGCCGGCAGTTTTATGTTTATCTAGATATGCTTCATTGACTATCACACGCTATATATTTTATATTTGTTTATCATTTTCACTTATTGTCTATTCGAGACAAAAAGGGGGAGAGATGTATGTGATGTAGGGGGAGATTGGGCACATAGGTTTTATTGAATTACAAATTGATATCATATGCTTTCGTGCTTATATATTGGTATTAATGAGTTTGCACAATTTGATATCCTGATTTTAATGTTTTTTTTCAAATTGGTATCAAAATAATTTGCTCACATGTTTAACAAATTTTCTGTTTTACATATTGTTATTTTTATATCAGTTTTTCCTCCATACTTGACTCGATATTTATTTATTTCATGTGTGTAGGTATTCTTCAGCGAGTCAAGATTTTAAGACTACATCACATTCAGACAACTCATGCTTGTCGGACCAACATTTACTAGTCTTGTCCTGTAATTTTTATTTTGGGGTTTTATGGGATGGGATTTAGGCATCATACGGCTCGACGACCCGTCTTAGTCATTTCACTGTTTGGGTTTTGTCCTGAAGTGGGAGATTTGTAAGGACAAAATTTCTAATTGAGTCCATTGTAAGTATTTGACTTATTCCAGAAAAAAACATTATTTTTGAGTCATAGATATTTTTTTATTATCACGATCCTACACAGTCTATGACATAATGTTTATTGAAGACGTTGTGGCCGAGCTTCAAAGAATTATCATGCCGAGATGAATTTGCTGCACGTTTCACGTATTTATTGCATTCCGATCTCTCAGGTAAAAATGTGTAATGTTTATGTGGCTCGAAAATAATTTTAGGATGTTATTTTTATTAAAAATGGTTTTAAAAGGTTTTAACTTCGTTTATTGTAAGATAATTATTGTTGAGAGTCGTATAGAACCTTTCCTCATGTTTAGATGGTTCAACATCATTCACAGTTGTTCAAACGACATGTGGAGGTCGTTAAAATAACATAGCTTTGTCGTTAAAATGACATGACTATCTCGTTCGAATGATAGCCTTATCTCGTTCAAAAAGCGCATCGACTCAATTTTATTATTTGAGGTGTGTTTCTCTCAGAATTTCGAAAGTTGCAGAACCAGAAAACAATTTACATGCAATACGTTTTCGGTACAAGTTTTCTAAGATTTTCAAAAAATAAAATCATCCTTAGAGTTTCAAGATCTGAGCTTTCATACTCATATGCTATAAAGATCTTGGTTTGCACCGCTGGAGTTTGTTCAACACTTTGAACGTTGGGTTTTACGCTGAAGAAGCCAAGGAGTTCGTGTTCAACATCGTAGACGTGGCCAAGGTGTATCGGTGGACACCGAGACATACTTGGATGCGTGTTGTGGACGAGCATAGTAGAAGGACCTATGCGTGGGCATTATGTAGAAGTGGTTGAAGGATCAAAGGAGCATCAGGACTTGTGGGGATCAAGTCATTGAGTAAGTCTATCGTCTATACTTTATAATTTCACATCATAGTAATTGTACGGCTTGGGTCGTCCGAGGTTTTTTCCCTTAGTGGTTTCCTCATGCATCCGATGTCTATTTATTTTACTTGCTTTAATCACCTAGATGCACGTTCAACATTAAACAAGATAATATTGGACTTAATTGAAATTGGTTCACATACTTGGTGCGTATTAAAATTTAAAAAAGGGTTTTTCAAAAAAAAAAAAAGTTGGTTTTGAAATCCTTAAAACACATTCGAAAGAAAAAGGGGCCTATAGAATGAATTTCTGTATTCCATGCATATAAGAATAATGATAACAAGTCTGGAACCCATTGGGTAATGCATTAGGGTTTAATTAATAATATCTACTACCATAAATAGTAAGAATAATTTGCGTGTAAAATGCTCTCAAAAGACGAAATTTCACTTAACCTACCATAACAAATGAATAGGGTGAGATAATTCGCAGTGGGGTTCCCAATATTAATGCTTTATGGAAATGAATGGCAGAAAGAACAAACGCACTATATTAACATTAACTTGAGTATATATGTAATAACTAAACAACATATGCATTAACCATGTTTTATGAAAAAACATTAACCTTATCCTAGGTTAAAAGACATTATTAACCTTTATATTCCTTTACTTTACCGTTCCATTATGACAACATTTCTGTACCTGATTAACCACACAAGGTTAGATTAGGAAAAATTATATTCCTTAGCTATATTTTTTGTGTTCATCCAGTTTTCCCCTAAAAATCATCAACTGTATACTAAAAACTACCTGGAATTGTAATCGCTATAGGTAATTCAATTCCCAATTATAATTCTTTAGCTATTTGTTTCCTTTTAGCAAAAATCTTTAGTGCCACAATACTGTGTCGAACCGGCGTTTATACCCTCCATGGGTTACTTAATAACCCAAATATTATCACTTATTTCATTATGCATTTGAAAAATCTGTTACTTAGGCCGTTTAATACAAGATTCAACTATTGAAGTAACTCCGAACTGTTTTTTGAGGAAACTCTTTTCTTGAAAACAAAATAGATTAACAACATGTTTTCTTTAATAAAACATGCACGAGATTTGTTCAAGATTTTATAACAGGTTTGGTAAAATAATTTAAATCAATTAAACTCAGCACAACCATAAGAATTAAATGAGGAGATGTAGAAAGATTAAGGACGAGGCGTTTTTAACGTGGTAAAACCTCACCCAACTGAGGAAACATCAACGGTGACTTCTAAGTCATAAACCAAAAAATCCACAAAAATAAAATATACAAGTTACAAACTCTTTAACATACATGCACACAAATTAGACTAATACAAGCTTAGAAATGTACCCAATGGTTTGATTCTAACTTCTCTACAGTTCTGATGTTGATGTGGCTTTCCCAGTTTACTAACTTCTCCACTTTGTTCCCGTCTTTACGTTGACTCTTGAAGATTCAAGATCTTATAACCAACACTTCTGGGTTGTAATGTGTCAAGTGTTTATGATGGTGCTCTAACACATGCACACACACAGACACACACACACTTATTTTATACTAACAGTCCAGTCAAATTACAGATCAGATCTATATGCTGTGATTTTCAGTTTACCTCTTCTTAGGAAACAAAAGAACTTTGTTTGACCTTTTAATTAATCCCGGAATCCAAGGTTACCTTGTTGGTAAGACTGCCAGGGTCATATCCAATTTCAGAGGGTTTTGAAAATGATTTTGAAATTGAAAACCACTAATTGCGATTCTAACTAGGTCAGAAGTCTTGTTTCAAAAGAACGAGAAACAGAAAGAAATTTTGTTGATTCTAGAGTTGTGAAAAACATTAAAAAAAAATAATCAACAAAGTGATTTCTCAAGATGAGAAACTAAATATGCAGATCTAAGTGTAATATAACATAAAATGACCAGGTCTATAATTTTTATAAAAAATAAATACAGATCTAACCTAGATGCTTAAGTTGGAAACAAGATCTCAAACTCAAGAGGATATAAACCACGAACAGGCTTTCAAACCAACTCAAAAAGAACTCTCAAACACTCAGGTTTGGTTTTGATTTAAACTGACTTTGGAAAAATGAGTTTAGGGTTTGAAACAGGGTTAGGACAATTTAGGGTTTCTTTCTCTCTCTGGTTTCTCTCTTCTCTCTCCTTCTCTCTCTTTCTCTCTTTAGACGAAATGCCAAAAGTCCCCAAATGTTGAGGATAAGCCTCCTTTTATAGGGAGCAAGGAAGGATCGAAAATGTCTGTTCAAAACGAAGGTCTGAGATGAGGTCAAGGGCAAAATACTTTGATCCAATGGTTAAAGAAAAATGGTGGATTTAACATCTTCTGATTAGTCTAGAGAGGTTCACAGAGATTAGGTTCAAACGCATGCAGAGCGTTGATAACAATGATCCAAGGGCTGAGATTAGACAAGGGTTATGTGTCTACAAACAAACACAAATCCGGCCGTTATAAGGATGACATGTGTAGGGTTGAGATTAGCTCTCACGCGCGCGTTTTAAACTTAATTACATAGGCACCCTCAATTCTCAAGCACTTTCGAATCCTACCCAAACCAACTTCCAGGTATGAAAACATAAAACTTGGAATTACAAAAATACCCCAAAAGTTTTCTAAACCAAATTTTAATTTCCAAAAAATCATTTAAAAATTATTAAAAATTCCCAAAAATTATTAAAACCAATTTAAATGGGATTAACCACACACAATAAAATAATACGCAATATGAATAATGTATGCAACCCTAGAGTGTGTGATTGAGCATTATACCTTCAATAGAATCAAGTGTGGATTAAGAAGAAGATTCTGAGGCTCTTTGGTATCTGGGGAATTGAACTCTTATTTTGTCACTATTTTCAAACTAGATGAGCACTTATACAATGTAGACTCAAGTGAGTCAAGAGTATAAGGTGCTTCAATCTCCCCCTTTAGAAATATGAGACAAAATCTCCTTTGAGTCAACTAGGACTCGTAAGGCAATAAAAAATAAGGAAAAACATATTCCCATACAAAAATTCTATCTACTCATTTACTAGAAAAGAAAATTACATAACTCAACTAATTATACATCAATACCCTAATAACATCTGATGAATACAACTGTACAGATTCCTACAAATAATCACTAAGATCAAGCTTATTAAAAATGTGTACAAAAAAAATGAACTCATAAGACTCAAATTTCTCCCCCATTTTGTCTCAAATGGACAAAGGGAATACTACTTAAGTCATAGGAGTTTATTTGGCACACACTATTCCTATCGATTTTCACAAAGCAAGAAATCTATTGTAATCCAAAGTTTTGGTAAATAGATCTGCGATTTTCAAATCAGTAGGAAGATAATTGATTTCTAATTTCTTAGTCTCAACTGATTCGCGTATAAAATAATGTCTAATTATTTTATGTTTAGTTCGCGAGTGTTGAACAGGAGTTTTAGAGATATTGATCACGCTTTGATTATCACAATATAGATGCAATTTTTCTTCTTGAATACCATAATCACTTATCATTTGCTTAAGACAAAGTAATTGGGCACAGTAACTACCAGCGGCTATGTATTCAGATTCAGCTGTTGATAGAGAAGTGCAGTTATTTCTTACTACTCCTTCCTGCAAATTTTTCCCTATATAGTAACATGCTCCTGATGTGCTCTTACTATCATCAATACACCCCACCCAATCAGCATCAGTGTATCCTATTATAGTACTAGGAGTATCATTGGTGTATCGAAGTCCTAAATTTAGAGTGCCTTTTATATATTTAATGATTCTTTTAACAAAAACTAAATGTCTCTCTTTAGGGTTATGTTGATAACGGGCACACACACAAACAGTGTACATAATATCAGGACGCGAGGAAGTAAGGTATAGTAAGGTTCCCATCATACTACGATATAGAGTTGGATCTATGGATTTACCATTCTCATCCTTAGATAATTTTACTGTAGTACTCATGGGAGTTTTAGCATCTTTTGCACTTTCAAGGATGAATTTTTTGACAATCTCTAAAGCATATTTAGATTGCGAAATAAATAAACCATCCGAATTCTGTTTGACTTGAAGACCCAAGAAAAAATGTAACTCCCCCATAAGAGACATTTGAAATTCTTTATGCATAATTTCATAAAAATATTTAACTTCGGAGGGGGATGTTGATCCAAAAAAGATATCGTCAACATAAACTTGAGCTATAATGATATGTTTGTCAAAATGTTTGACAAAAAGGGTTTGATCATCTCCACCTCTCTTAAAATTTTTATCCAAGAGAAAATTGGAAAGGCGCTCATACCAGGCTCTTGGCGCTTATTTTAGGCCATACAAAGCCTTTTTAAGACGATAAACATGGTTAGGAAACTGAGGGTCAATAAACCCTTTGGGTTGTTCAACATAGGTCTCTTCAGTCAATATTCCATTAAGGAAGGAAGATTTGACATGCATTTGGTAAAGCGTAAAATGTAAATGACAATCTATTGCAAAAAGAAGATGAACAGATTCTAAGCGAGTAATAGGGGAAAAAGTCTCATTAAAATCTATTCCTTCAATTTGAGAGTATCCTTGAGCCACTAATCTGGCTTTGTTTCTAATGATTATCTCACTTTCATCAGATTTATTTTTAAATATCCAACGTGTGCCAATAACCTTTTTGTGATCAGGCCTAGGTACAAGATACCAAACTTCATGAATGATAAATTGAAGAAGTTCTTCCTGTATGGAAGAAATCCAATGAGGGTCATCCAATACCTCATTTACATTCTTTGGTTCCACAAGGGAAACAAAACATGCATAACGAGCATAGTTTCTTAATTGAGATCTTGTACGTACAAGCTCACTAGGGTTACCAACAACGTTATCTATGGGATGATCTTTAGAAACCCAGTTAGGAACTTCAGGTGTCTCAATTGGTAAAGAATCATCTATTTCTGGAGAGTCATTTTCTAAAACATTTTCAGACTCTTCCACAATAGTTGGTTCTCTAGTCTTACTTTCAACAGTAGTGTCACTTATAATAACGTTTATGGGTTCAATTAAGGTCTTTGTGCGAAGATTATAGACACGGTATGCCCTACTATCAGGAGAATATCCTATAAAGATAGTTTTATCTCCACGAGTCTCGAATTTGGATACGTGCTCTCTGTCTTTGCAGACACAACACGTACTACCAAAGGTTCTAAGGTATTTAAGATTGGGCTTTTTCCCATATCATAGTTCGTAAGGAGTTTGTTTAGAATTCTTCTTAAGATAGACCCCATTGATAATGTGACAAGCAGTTCGAATAGATTCTACCCAAAAATATTTAGGTAAACACTTGGCATGAATCATAACACGTGCCATCTCTTGAAGAGTATGATTCTTTCTCTCAGTAATTCCATTTTATTGAGGAGTTTTAGGAGCACTAAATTCATGTTTGTAACCATTATAGTCACAATACTCAATAATTCTAGTATCTATTAATTCTCCACCTCTATCACTACGAATTCTATTTACTTGAGTGTCCTTCTCATTTTCAATCCAAAGAAGAATTTTCAAAAAAGTTTGGAAAGTATCAGACTTTTGTTTTAAGAAGGCCACCCAAGTAAATTTGGTGAAGTCATCAACCATAACTAGAATGTAACTATGTCCACAGGGACTAACAGTTCGAGAAGGACCCATTAGGTCCATATGGATGATCTCCTAGGGTTTAAAGGTAAGGATATCTTTAACTTTCTTATAAGGTGTCTTAACAATTTTTCCTTCCTGACATGAACCACAGACAATATTAGAGATAGGTTTGATTTTTGGAATTCCTCTAACTACTTCTTGTGTAGATAATCTACTAAGGTTATCGTAATTTATGTGACACGTTCTATTATGCCATATTTCATTGTCATCCATTATGGCAATGTTACAGACCTCAGTACTAGCCTGGATAGTATAACAATTGTCAGGAGTCCTGAGTCCTGTAACAATGCACTCACCTTTTTCATTTAAAATTTTGCAATTATTCTTTGAAAAGGTGACAGTATGATTTAAGTCACAAAATTGCGAGATACTGAGTAGATTAGCCTTAAGACCTTTTACTAGAAGAACATTTTCAAGCAAAGGCAATCCTTCTTCTTGGAGGGTTCCTTTACCAATGATTTGAGATGATACGCCATCACCAACAATAACTTTTCCTCCAGCAAAGCTAGTTTTGTTCAAAAGTTTTGTATCATCACCAGTCATGTGCTTTGAACACCCATAGTCTAAATACCAATCATAAGGAGTGTGTTCTGCTTTTAAAGCAGTAATCACAAAGTTACACTTCATTTAGGGCAATAGCTCATCTTTTCTAACCCAAACATCTCTTATTTTTATTTTGCGCAAATTTTCTCTTATTTGATAAAATTTTCGAGCATTAGATTTTTGTTGAAAAATGTTTTGCACATGAGTTTGTATTTTACGGAAAATATGAGCATTTGGTTTGGGAAAGTGCCTGGTTATACTTCTTGGAAATGTTATTTTAGGTTTGATCTTTCTCTTTCTATAGTTAGAGTTTTTATCTGGTTGTTTAGGCAGGACATAATTGTTACGGCTTCTCCTAAAGTAGTTAAAGTTCTGGTATAGAGGGGTATTACAGACAAGTTTTACTAAACGTCTAGAGTAGCAACGTTAAAAAGAATGATCGTATATGTCACAGTATGAGCAATATAGATTTCTTGAAGAGGGTATCTCCTTAGGAAAGTCTATAAACATAGGTTTCATGGAATTTTGATGTTGAGCCTTATTCCTAGGGAGTACAGTTTGGAACGAAGAAACACTCTTCCTAATTGGAGGGAAGATGTATTTAGCCTTAGGTTGACTATCAAACTTACAGTAACTTGATTCCCCAATATCAAAGTTTTATTGTTTTTCATCAAACTCATCTTTTAGGGAATGAAAATCTGGACAAGTTTCTATAGTTCTTTTGCCTCCTGACACAAACTTGATTGATTCAAAGTTTTTAGTTTGTGTCTTTAAATTAGGGCAAAACCTTATTCCAGTCCGATCAACAGAATCGGTTTTTGAATCATCAACCAAATCATCAAAACAGTTAGAATTATTTTCAAATTTTGCAATTTTTTTGAAAACAATTGCTATCTTTTCTTTAGATTGTTCAAATTTTAATAATGTCCCTTTATATTTTTTCTCCAGAGTTTCATTTTCTTCAATCAAATCTTTCAATTTTTGATAAAAATTTTTGACTTCATTCTCATGAGTTAGACATTGGGTAGTATACTCTTCAGCATTAAGTTTAACCATTAGACTTAGGTCTTCTAGTTTCTTAGTGAGGTCTTTCATAGTCTTCTCTAGTCTAGAGCTTTTCTTAAGAGTTTTTGCATAAAGTGTGTGAATATCAGGGAGGTCTTGAGTGTCCTAATCAATAAGTGTAGTGTGTGAAGTGACCCCTAAGGATTCATTTCTTGAACTCACACACACATTAACATCGTCATTATCGCTTTCCCTGTAACTCACACACCCCGCTGTAGAACTAGCATTGTTCTCAGAAATTAAAGCATCTAAATCAGTAGCAGCGTGATTCATAATAGCAGAGGTAGAGCTACTAACATCATTATCATACATAGGCACAGGCATGTAATCATTATAGATTATCTTGGCAAAGAAGGACATGCAAGGATAAAAAACATCAGATGATTCAGGTTCCTCATTTTCAGAATCACTTGAATCATTCCACGTCTTGTAAATGTTGGCCCTAGTATGTTTATTGATCATGTTCAGTTTCACTCTACAGTCTTATGCTATATGACCCAATTTTCCACATCTAAAATATTCAACATTCTTAAAGTCTTTGTTAGGTCTCATATGAATGTCCTTATGATGTTTGTCTTGACCTTTCTCATGAGGTTTGTGGTTATACTGAGTTAGATAATTTGGCTTGCCTTGACTGTTTGCCATTTTATTTCTAAATTTATCAATTTTCTTAAACTGCTTTGACATCAAGGAAATTTGATTATCCAAACTATCTATATCACATTCCTCATCATAGTCATTATTGGGAATAGTAAGCTCAGGTTTCATCAGCTTAGAGGAAAAACTCAAATTGAAACTAGTCTGTTTCCTATGGGACTGGGTCAATTATTTCTTAAATTCTAATTCCATTTCCACAGTTCTCAGTTTACTACTGAGTAATTCAGGAGTGATATTTTGGTCACTCATTTCCTCAATAGCATATCTTTTATTATCAAATTTTTGTGGTAATGGTCTTAGAATTTTAGAGACAATTTCATGTCTGTCATAAGTTATCCCATTAGCATGCAATTTGGTCACAGTGTCAGTCAATTTCATGTAAAAGTCATCAAACGATTCAGAGTATGACATAATTACAGAGTTATACTACTGGACAAGCATCTGTGTTTTAGCAGCCTTAACTCTAGTGTCACCTTCATGTGCAGTAATCAGTGTATCCCAAGCTTCCTTAGAAGTGGCATAAGATGAGATCATTTTGAACTCATGTTCATTTCTAGACATAAAAATGGAATGCTTTCCTTTGTTATTGTTTCGAGAAACTTGCTTCTCTTCTTGAGTGAATTCACTTAACACTTTCTTAATCCTCTCATTACTTCCTTCAATGGCTGGCTTAGTAGGATAAGTATATCCATTTTCAACAATATCCCAGACATCATCTCCCAAGGTTCCTTGTATGAAAGCGGCCATCCTTACTTTCTAGTAAGCAAAATTGTTTCCATCAAAGAGAGGAGGTCTGGTCAAGTTACCAAACCTTTCATTTTTCTCGTCTATTGTTTGATTTTAAGAAAACAATTTCAGAAACACAAGATCTTTTAAAAAGAAATTTCCAAAGCTCTGATACCAATTGAAAAATCTATTACTTAGGTCGTTTAATGCAAGATTAAACTATTGAAGTAACTCCGAACTGTTTTTTAAGGAAACTCTTTTCTTGAAAACAAAACAGAATAACACAAGATGTGTTTAATAAAACATGCACGATATTTGTTCAAGATTTTATAACAGGTTTAGTAAAATAGTTTAAATCAATTAAACTCAACATAACCACAAGAATGAGATGAGGAGATGTAGAAAGATTAAGGACAAGGCATTTTTTACGTGGTAAAACCTCACCCAACTGAGGAAACATCCACGGTGACTTCTAAGTCACAAACCAAAAAATCCTCTAAATCAAAATATACAAGTTATAAACTCTTTAACACACATGCACACAAATCAGACGTATACAAGTTTAGAAATATACCCACTGGTTTGATTCTAACTTCTCTGCAGTTTTGATGTTAATGTGGCTTTCCCAGTTTGCTAACTTCTCCACTTTGTTCCAGTCTTTATGTTGACTCTTGAAGATTCAAGATCTTATAACCAACATTTATGTGTTGTAGTGTGTCAAGTGTTTGTGATGGTGCTCTAACACCTGCATGCACACACACACACACACAAACACATACACACACACACTTATTTTATACAAACAGTCCTATCAAATTAAAGATCAGATCTATATGTTGTGATTTTCAGTTTATCTCTTCTTAGGAAACAAAAGAACTTTGTTTGACCTTTTAATTAATTCCGGAATCCAAGGTTACCTTGCTCGTAAGACTCCCAAGGTCATATCTAATTTCAGAGGGTTTTAAAAATGATATTGAAATTGGAAACCACCAATTGCGATTTCAACTAGGTCAGAAGTCTTCTTTCAAAAGAACTAGAAACATAAAGTAATTTTGCTGATTCTAGAGTTATGAAAAACATCTAAAAAAATCAACAAAGTGATTTCTCATGATGAGAAACTAAATAAGCAGATCTAAGTGTAATATAACATAATATGACCAGATCTATAATTTCTATAAAAAAGAAATTCAGATCTAACCCAAATGCTTAAGTTGGACACAAAATCTCAAAGTCAAGAGGATATAAACCACGAACAGACTTTCAAACCAACTCAAAAACAACTCTCAAACACTCAGGTTTGGTTTTGATTTAAACTGACTTTAGAAAAATGAGTTTAGAGTATGAAACATGGTTAGGACAATTTAGGGTTTCTTTCTCTCTCTGGTTTCTCTCTTCCTCTTTTTTTCTCTCTTTAGACGAAATGCCAAAAGTTCGCAAATGCTGAGGATAATCCTCCTTTTATAGGGAGCAAGGAAGGATCGAGAAGGTTTGTTCAAAACCAAGGACTAAGATGAGGTCAAGGGCAAAAGTCTTTGATGCAATGGTTAAAGAACAGCAGTGGATTAAACGTCTTCTGATTGGTCTAGAACGGTTCACAGGGTTTGGGTTCAAATGCATGCACAGCGTTAATAACAATGATCCAAGGGCTGAGATTAGACAAGGGTTATGTGTCTACAAACAAACACAAATCAGGTCATTATAAGGATGACAGGTGTAGGGTTGAGATTAGCTCTCACACGCACATTTTAAACATAATTACACAGGCACCCTCAATTCTAAAGCGCTTTCGGATCCTACCTAAACCAACTTCCATGTATGAAAACATAAAACTTGGAATTACAAAAATACCCCAAAAGTTTTATAAACCAAATTTTAATTTCCAAAAAAAATTATTTAAAAATTATTAAAAATTCCCAAAAATTATTAAAACCAATTTAAATGGGATTAACCACAGACAATTAAATAATACACAATATGAACAATGTATGCAATCCTAGAGTGTGTGATTGAGCATTATACCTTCAATAGAATCAAGTGTGACTTAAGAAGAAGATTCTGAGGCTCTTTGGTATTTAGGGAATGGGACTCTTATTTTGTCACTATTTTCAAACTAGATGAGCACTTATACAATGTGGACTCAAGTGAATCAAGACTATAAGGTGCTTCATGATTCACTTACAAGATTCATTGATTCATGTCATGCCTTATTTTTTAACATTTTCTTTGTTATATGATTACCAAAATGTTGATGTATACCATATTACATGAACAATATCACGTTCATATACAATTACAAACTGTTTATCCTTTATCGAAATTTATTAATTACATGTCTTTCCATTTTTACCTTTTTCCTAATTATTTTTTTAGCACTAATCCCATTAAAAATCATTTCTCATTATTTTAGAGGTCACGATTCCTATTTATGTTTACCGACTTTCATTGCCTATCATTTAACTTACTTTAAATGTCCCATTCTCGCAAAAATTACATACTGTATTTACCCTTTTTAACTTTAGGCCGTTAATTTCCATGTCTTACCGGCTTAGTGCCATTTTAACCATTCAAGAATTTATATTTACCATTATTATGAAAAAACAATAAATTTTCAAGGAGCACAATTCATGCCAAATAAGGTTTTTATCATGTTTAGTGCAATTTTCTAAGCATCATACTTTCATAGGATATAATTTTTATATCTTCAATCTTAGGGGATATGTTGTAAATAATACATCATATATAAAATATGTTTAGTCCAACCCTTTAAACGTACATCATATGCACTTATATACAAATTTATGATACCATAATCCAACCCACACTACTTGTATGACATGCATTAAAATATATTTGTTTTAGGGTTTAAACATAAAAATTGCTTGAAATATTTAACAATACTTTCTGTAAAACTTTGCATTTTCAATAATATAATATTCTGTCCAAAACCACCCAAGCTTGATAATTATTTTGTCACATGATACACCAACCTTCAACACATAAAGAATATGTATAAAAATATATAGGCACATATATAGGTAGCATGTTGAGTAAAAATAAATATGTAATAGATATCTAACCTAACATGCCTCATATTTAATTTATGAAAATATTTAATATGGAAACCCTATCTAAATGAAGAAATACATTACTAAAACATATAAAATATGATCCAAGCATTCTCCAAAAATATACTCCTAGAATGCTCTTAAAAAACCTCACAAATCCTCCAAAAATATACTAACACCCCCAATAGATAAAATACACCACTAATAATATATACTCAAACAATAATGTTTAAAGCTAAAAAAAACTCAAGAAACCAGGTTATTTTTTTTTTTTATAAAAATACACAAACAAGGCATGTTATATACATAAAGGTGTGTGTCTTTATTTTCCCCGGCAAATGGGTTATTTTATAAGGGGTAAGAAAAACTTGAAACTCTAAGATTTTGAGAACACAAACGATCCAACCGTTCAAAGCTTGACAACCGAAAGCAAAGGACGAGAGCTTGAAGCTTGTCATCATGGCTGCGTGGCCACAGGCTATAGCGATGTTGCTCGTAGGTAGGATAGAGGGGTGGTAGTGGGTGGGGTCTGGGGACTTTCTCTTTGATTTTGTCTAATTCTTCCTAGGTTTTTCATCCAAACACCTCTTTAAAAACTTATAATAATTACATAAAACCCTTATTAAATAGACTCTCTCTCTTTCTCTCTCTCTCTCTCTCTCTCTCTCTCTCTCTCTCTCTCTCACACACACACACACACACAGATATATATCTATATAATAAAGGAGGAGGGATTTTTTATCCTCCCCAACTAACGGCTGAGATTGAATCTGATGAATTTGGTGTTTATCAACTGGTGGTTGAGATTTAATCTTGACAAATTGAATCGAAGGGTCCAAAATGATTTGCTTTATAATACCATCACAAGGCTCGAGATACTTAAAATCTGCCATTGTACCTTTATTCTGATCATCACGCCGAAAGTAACATATCAGCTCCAAGAATCCCTTAAAACACTCAACCCTCTTACTCTCTCACCCATCAAATGTTTCACTCAGTCTACTCTCTCTCTCTCTCTCTCTCCGTGTTTAACCACAGTGCATCCATTCAAAACCCAGTTTTCCAAAAACCTCAAAAACAATGACAGTACTCTCTCACCAAAAGGCTCGAAATAAACTTACAGTAACACTACTCTCGCACCATTTCTTGCTTCATATTCACTTTTTTTCTCCTTTTTTTTTACAAACCCATCTTTCTCATTTGTTTCTATTCACCGGAGATGAGCCCATCTTTCTCTCCCTCATTTTTATGTTTGACAACCCCATCTTTTTCTCCCTCATTTTTATGCAGTGGAGATGAGCCCATCTTTCTCTCCCTCATTTTTATGTTGGTTTCATATTTAATTGTGGGATTTCACATTTACTCAGGTATCGTAACAGCGGAGACGAACCCATCTCTGTCTAACAGAGTTTTTTTCCCCAACAGAGTTATTTTTTAGATCTCATCTCCGGGATTTCACATTTGAAACAAAGTTTTATGGATCTTTTTTCTTTTTTCCTTTTCATAACTGTTTGAAGGGTTGGTGAGGAGGACTTAAAATTTCTGGGTTTTCTCACGTGTCTTATCTCCTCTGTTTTCTTATGTTTTACTTTTTGATTCCGGCGAGAACTGTGGTTGTATGTAGGTTCATATATAGTGTTGTTGTTTATGTTTAATGTAGTTTGTTCTCTTATGTTTTAATGAACCTCTTCTACTCTACAGCCGTACTGTACGGACTCTTCTACTCTACAGCAGGTACTCTAATGAACATATTCTACTGTACAAGGCATCATGCAAGTTTAATATTGTACTGAATAAAGAGTTTAATTAATTTTGTGTAGCTAATTTTTTACTCATCGTGGTACTTTGCGGGCGTACGGTGTCATAAAGATACTTTACTCTAGAGCAGACCAATTTTTGAATCCTGAATTACCCATCCCCATCTCTCTGTCATACTACGACAAAGGTAAGTTTGAGTATTTGAGTATTTGGTTTACATGTGTGCTCTTTTTATTTACTGAACCCTGTAAGATGAGGGTTTGATGATAATGAGTGTAGGTAAAAAAATGATGCTACAATGTCTTTTGGTGTTGTTCTGCATTATTGACATTTTGTTGTGCCATTTTTTTTTGTAACATTTCTTAACTATTATTTCATTAATCTTTTTTTATTTAGTATGTAATGGGTACTGTTTTTTTGTAAGTAGTGTTGCTTTTCCACACTTCGCAGTTCTTTCTTAGTTTGGATCACCAATATGTATTGTGCGTGTCTATATGTTTTTCAGAAAAAATAGAAAGATCAATGTAGTTGTTTGAGTGTGCTTGCGGGTTTTGCTCAGTTCTATGTTTGTAAATCATTCCCATGAAAAACTTTGTAAACTAAATCTCAAGGTTATTCCTTCTAGGTTATATGGTGAAAATCACCTAAGTTTTAGTTTCCTGGTGTTGAGTAATATTTTGTATACTTGAGATTTAGTCATTATTTTCATTTGTGGGAAATAATATATGTAAACAGTACATGCAAAATATATGATCGGGTATTGAGACTAAAAGTCAGCGAATTTGATACAGTATGGTTTAAAGTCAGGCACTTTTAAATTTGATTTAAGATACAAAACCCAAATATGTACAAACTTGCATAAGAGTTAAACCTCAAACATTAATGTTTTCATTGTAAACTTAGAATAATAAGTTTTCATTGTAAATCTAACGCTAGACATAATCATACTTTTATGATTTTTTACAGATAGGAGTTGAAGAGGAAGGAAGCAGGATCATATAAAGGCTTTTTGGATAGAGAACTTTTCTCTTTACAATTGGGTTAGTTGAGAGGATGCTAGAATCCTATGTGTTGAATGGATTTCTGTCCTTTTACTTTATATGGATTTATGTAAAATTTTGAAGCTTTTAGTGACAGAATTTGAGATTGAGGGGAACTCTATCTATCTATCTATCTATCTATCTATCTATCTATATATACACACACACACGCATGAATAGAGAAAATATAGAGAGAAATTATAAAGAGAACATACATGGGTGAGTGATCTATGTTTTTTCATAGTTACAGTTTTTTCATTTTCTTTAAAAATTGGCTAACTGGTTTACTTATTTTGGATGGAAATACTAAATAGAAAACTCACAAAAAATGCAATTTGTCTATCATTATCTAACTATACTGTGAAACATGAATTTATCACTCTTGAGTTTTTTTACGATGTCTTCAATGAGTCTTACATGTTTATGAAAAACAAAAGACTTCTCACAACTTTTTGTAGAAAAAAATATAACTGTTATTTTTTTTTACTTTTAAGACAAGTCTTGAAATTTTTATTCTTTTGCTTACCAATTAAATGACCTGTAAGAGGATTTCCATCTAAGAGAAAATTGGATCTACTCCTTATCATTCATTAGGTCAAAATAAAAAAAAAATTATATAAAAAAGAGTTTTAAAAAAAAGACGTTTTTTTAATAACAACTTTTAACAAAATAAAATTAGTTTATGACGACAAAAGATATTTTTCAGTAAAAATAGCTTCTTTTTTTTAAAAAAGAAACCAGTTTTCAAAATAAAAACATGGTTTTAACAAAAAAAAAAGTTTATAACAAAACATACAATATAATAGTTTCTTAAAAAAGAAAAAAAATCATTAATAAGCCTTATCAAACACACCCTTACTAAGCCATATGAAGCCCACCCTTAATAACTTTCAAACATACCCTTAGTGGGGAAATCTTTTATTTGTCACCATTTTCCACATTTATCATGGCAAATGGATGTTACATTTATTTTGATATTTCAAATCATATTTTTATTATTTTCACCGTTCCATTGGCATAAACACATATTTAAATGAATTTTACGAAGATTGTTATTTCACCATGTCATCGACATGGATAGGCATTAAGTTACCCTTTAAAAATAGATATATAAGAAAATAAAAGAAGTAATGTGAACATAAATATAATTTAAAATGAAAAATAGAAATTGGTTGAATAATTTTTTGTCATGTTTAAACCCATTAGTCTAAATGATGTCACATACCTATGATGAGTAACTGTACATGAGATGACCAATAGTATTTATATTTGAACTATTGGCGATACATGTAAAATACAAAATATCACGGGAACAAATTTATCTACGTACCATCGGCACGGGTAAATCCTAGTATATATATATATATATATATATATATATATACACACACACACACACACACACACACACTAGGGTATGCCCGTGCCTGAAGGCACGACGCTAATTTTCAAAAATGTACACCGTTGACAGGACCATACGTCATATTTAGTTCAGAGCAGATAAACAATTTTTGAAATAACATATGGTACGAACCTATTAGTTTGAAAAGGGGAAATTTTTGGAAGCTTTTTTACATACATACATATATCGTGGTGTGAACTTATTAAGTCAAAGCAACAATACTAATAAACCATCATGGGTCTTGAAATAATTCCTAACTATTATATATAATTCAAATTAGTGCAAACTATTTAGAAAAACTGGACAAAACATCTTTGTTTATAGGACTATCAATCCTGTTGAAGAAATAAAAAAACCTTCAACCACAATACCTGTAAGGACATTTTTGTCCATTATCAATGTGTTATGTCGTATGCCGTTACATCGTTGAAGAAATCCAAGATTCATATCGTCATCAACGGATCCAAATATCAGAGAAGAGGAGGAAACAAAATTCTACACAACCGGACTGGTCCGCCCAGAATAAAAGAACCGATTCGACCCCGTACCGGTCCACCCCTCAATCGGACCGATACGCTTGCTGAAGATACAGTAGACCTCGGACCGGTAGTGAACCAATAAAGCCAAAATTAAAAAGAACCGATCTGCCCCCTCGGACCGATCCGCCTCAGACCCGGACCGGTCCGCCTGGGATAAACTCAGCCAGATCGTGCAAAGATTTTTTAGGGCCAGAACTTCTTTTATAAACCCACTACGGGGAGTTGGTTTTACAAGACTTCTTCACACGATTTTCATAGTTCATAAACTCAAAGCCTTCATCTTTGTGAGTTACAAAACTCATGTTTTGATTCACACAAATTTTGAAATCATTTGTGAATCTTTTTGAAACCATAGAACACAAACTCTTTTGCTGTTCATACCATTGTGGAGAAGACCGACCTTCTTCTTCATTGCTACCCTCCTAGAAAGGGAAACTTCTAGCCTCCGACTACAGATCCGACGCCTGAGGGTAATTCTGTGTCACCCTTGTATTTTCATTGTAATCCGAGAAATTGTAAAGTTATAATATTATAGTGAAAATAAATGGTTTTGCCCCTTTGTGGGATTTTTCCTCATTTGTGTGTTTGAATGTACTTGCATGCTTTACATCTTATTCATTCACACCTAGATGAATGTTTAGGATTTATTTTGGTTGAACTGAGTTTAATTATATAATTCCTTATTTTGAACGCAAGCGTACCACTCTTCAAATTGGTATCAGAGGAGGTTATGCTAATCTATCGCGCATTCCTAGTTTCCGCAAAATTTTTCTAAGATATCAATTTTCTGAAAAATTGATTTTTGAAAAAGAGGGTGTTCAATGGAGAAATCATATAATAAAATGCCAGTTTTTGGCGAAACTAACTATGCATATTGGAAAGCCCGCATGAGGTATGCTTTAAAGGCCATAGATGAACGTTTTTGGATTTTAGTTGAAAGAGGGTGGACACCTCCCTCCGTCACTGTTGAAAATGTGACCAGTTTAAAACCTGTCACTTCTTGGACTGAAGAGGAATTTAAATAGTCATCTTTTAACTCTAAGGGTTTAAGTTCTATTTCCGAATTCATCACTCCTGATGAGTTTCGACGTATCATGACGTGCACCACGTCAAAAGAGGCATGGGATGTTTTGCAACTCACCCATGAAGGAACTGATGCTGTGAAAGAATCTAAATTGCAAAATTTGACAACTCAATTTGAAACCATCACCATGCATGAGACTGGATGTTTTGATGATTTTTATGGTAGGCTATCTGATATTGTTAATACTAGCTTTAATCTTGGTGAACATATTCCTAATGCAAGAGTTGTGAAAAAAATTCTTCGATCATTGCCTAAGAGTTTTATCCCTAAAGTCACTTTGCTAAATTCTATGGGTAATTTAAATACCCTAAAATTAGAAGAACTTGTAGGAGACTTGCAAACATATGAAATAGACATGTTTCCTAATTCTGTGAAGCCTAAAGATAAAGGAATTGTACTTAATGCCCAAGAGAGAAAAAGTGAGGGGACGAAAAGAAAGAGAGTAGATTCGTTTAGAAAGACAGATAGTGAAACTTCTGATTCTGAATGTGATTTTGACTTAGATGATCTGTCTCTATTTGCTAAAAACTTTAAGAAAATTCTCAAATTTAAGAAAAGTGGAAATTTTAAAGATAAGAAGAATTTTCAGAAAAATAAGTTTGAAAAGAAAAATGAAAAAGATGTTAAAAACCCTCCTAAGAAAGACAGTGAGAGATGCTATGAGTGCGACGGTAGGGGACATAGAGCTTTTGAGTGTGCTACACGTCTGAATATAGAAAAGGGAAAAGTTGTCCTTAATGCTACCCTTAGTGACGATAGTGAGGTCGAGTCGGTGGACTCAGGAGATGAGTCACCGCATGAGTGTAACTTCACCGCATTCCTGGCTAGTCATGTGAGTACTCCTAGAGAACGCCATGACGATGAGGATGCTACTTCACAGGGACACCTTGACAGTGAGAGCGATGCTAGTGAGGGGGAGGGTGATGCAAGTGAGAGCGAAAGTAATCTTCAACGCGCCTACGCCGAGTTATATAATAAGTCATTTAAAACTAAAAAATGTAATAAAGCGTTAGTTCTAAGAATCACCGCGTTAGAAGAAGAGTTAGAAGAAACGAGAGAGAGAGAGAGTCCTCCACTTGCACCGCCATGAGAGAGAGAGTCTACCTGTTTTGAGAAAGAAAGTTTGTTTAGAGAGAGAGAGAGTTGTTTTGAGAAAGAGAAAGGGGACTTGACTAAACAAGTGGCTAGTCTTTTGAGTGAGCTCCATACCTCCATGGAGACTCGAAAGAAACTTGAAGACCTTGTTGCCCTGCTTACTCATGACCTTGAGAGAGCACGGGAAGTCAAGGTACAAATCGAGGTCAGATTTGGGAAAATGGGAAAGATGCTCCTCGGCCCCGCTTTAGGTTTTGGTGATCGGCGGGGAATTGGTTATGATGATGCCTCCACGTCCCAAATTGCACCTGGACCAGTCCCTGAGTTCACTACTACTCCTTATGGTCATCGCCAAAATCTACGAAGGAGAGTTCGACCAAGAAAAGCAAAACCAAGGTCTGCCTAAGACTGTGTTTTTTTGTACATATTGAAAAATAAAAGGACACCTTAGGGAGTTTTGCTATAGTTTGGGTCGAACACGACGTACTTATGCTCCACCACGTCATACTGATGAATTTTCCAGTCTGAGAGAGCGTGTTGAGTTTTTAGCCGCCACATCACAGAGTTTGATGGAGGAATTTCAACGGATGTCTTTGCCGTCAGTAAATGCTTCTCACATTCCAGCTAAAACCAACAACAACAAAGGCAAACAAAAGGTCACCACTTCTTGGGTACCTAAGAAAGATAAAAAGGCCTTTGTTGTTCATGTTGCTCTCAAAGCACATAATACCTCACATTGGTATTTTGATAGTGGATGCTCCAGACATATGACAGGTGATGCCTTATTTTTTACATCTCTTGAGGATTATCAGGATGGCAGAGTCACCTTTGGAGATGGGAGCAAGTCTAGCATTATAGGACGTGGTACTGTCGAGTTACCTGGATTTCCTACGCTAGAAAATGTTTTTTACGTCAAAGGTTTGAAAGCAAACCTTCTCAGCATTAGCCAGCTGTGCGACGCTGACTTTGCCGTAAAGTTTGACCAAGATGCTTGTAAAGTCTATAATCAAGCCAGTAAACTTTTAGTGCAAGGGGTGAGGACAAAGGATAATTATTATGGGACTGAGCCCACATCCTCACTTGTCTGCAACAGCTCCACGATCTCTCCTATGGATTTGTGGCACCAAAGTCTAGGTCACGTGAATGTTAGAGATTTAACTCGTTTAGCTAAAAAGGACCTAGTACGTGGCTTACCATCTCTTGGAAAGTCAACTTCCACGGTTTGTGGACCCTGTCAGTTGGGAAAAAAAATTCGGAGACCTCATAGGAAGTTGCATTCCATTACCACCTCCCGAGTACTTGAGCTGATTCACATGGATCTTATGGGTCCTACTCGTACTGAGAGTTTGGGTGGTAAGAGGTATATCCTCATGATGGTAGACGATTTCTCCAGATACTCCATTGTAGGTTTTTTGAGAGAGAAGTCCGTTGCTGTAGAGTTTTTAATGACTAAGTGCCGTGTCCTGCAAAATCAACACGGAGTCACTATTAACAGGATACGTAGTGACAACGGCACTGAATTTAAGGAAGCAAAGGTAGATTTTTACTGTGATAGCCTTGGAATCAAACATGAGTTTTCTATTGTGAAGACTCCTCAGCAAAATGGGATTTTTGAGAGAAAGAATGGAACGATCCAAGAGATGGCTAGATCTATGCTTCTAGGTCGCAAAGTTTCTAGGAGATTTTGGGCAGAGGCAGTTTCTACTGCATGCCACACGATGAATAGGGTTTACTTACGTCCACACACACTTAAGACACCCTATGAATTGTGGACTGGCAAGAAACCCAATCTGGCATATTTCCGTGTTTTGGGGAGTAAATGCTACATCCTACGGGATAGAGAGCAATTAGGAAATTTTGACTCCCGGAGTGATGAGAGAATATTTCTAGGATATTCATCGAATAGTAGAACATACCAGGTTTTTAACCTGAAGATCTCTAAGGTTATGGAATCAATAAACGTCATCGTGCAAGATGACGAACCTCCGACGGCTATTGACACTACACCAAATCTGCCCATTTGTCAAGGTCATTGACCTTGACAAATCCAACTTGTCAAGGTCAATGACCGTGACATTTCGAGGCGAGACAACTTTTTTTGTCACGGTCGTGTCACGGTCATTGACCTTGACACAAAACTCGCATTTTGTGTCACGGTCGTGTCAAGGTCAATGACCGTGACACGTTTGTCACGGTTATAAACCGTGACAAAGCCGTGACACCTCTTGCCCAGAATTGTCACGGTCATTGACCGTGACAATTCTGGGCAGAATTTAAAAAAAATCTGCTGGGAAGTATGGCCACCGCCACTGCCCAGCAGTATATTTGTACCTGTTATAGAAACTTTATACCTGTTCCAAACATCATATATCCAACACAAACTAAAGATAATGCAAATATATATTCATGACGATATAATCCAAATATATTCAAAGTAAAAATAATATACATGACGATATAATCCAAATATAATTAAAATGGACAAACTTAAAAATAATGTTACTACATGTCTTGGATAAAACTGAGGAGGTGAGTAGGCCACACGACATACGAATTGACGCACCCACTAATATACGTCGTGCCGCATTGTTCGCGCAACCACAATAGGGAGTTCTCCTTCCCGGGTATGACATGCGTGACGAGCACCCTGGACTCCATCTCATGAAGCACACGTCCATGGACTATTCCACCCTCGACGATATTTGGGTCCCTCAACCCCCGCCCTATCCGCTGGCCATCAAATACGTCCAATATGAACACGCTCGGCCAACCAATTGTCGACAATGGTCTGTTGGAGGGTGTCAAATAGGGAAGTGGATCGTCGAAGTACGGACGTGTCGGTGATGAAGCAGTGAGGTCCACATCCTCGTCATCCTGCGCCTCGTCCTCCCGCACCTCCTCCTCCACCGCCTTCTCCTTCCCTTTCCCTTTCCCTTTACGGTCTCCACCCAACGTACGCTTCATGAATGCGTACATATCTTGGACCGTCGCCTCCAAACGGGACAGCTCCGCGTCGTGTGAATCCACCGTTCGAGCCAAGCCGGTGTCGCTCGTCTCCAATTCGATGATCCTAGATTTGGCCACCCGCGAGCTCACTCCCCTTTTCCTCCCCTTGCGATCAGAGCCAAGCACTTGGCTGAGTGCGTCTGTGGACAAAGATTCCTTGTCGGCATCAGACTGCGACTCATGCACTTCCTTAAGCTTTGCTTGAAACGACAAAAAGCACATGATTAGTAAAATAAGTAAACTAAAAAATTATAACGTAATTAACAATAATTAAACTGTCGGATTACTTAAAATCGTGGCCGCGACGCTCGGGGACACCTCCTTGTCCTTCCCCTTCTTCGTCCGAAGAGCCACATAAGTATCGAGCCTATGTGGCTTACCCCCTGGCCCACTCCCTACCCCCTGAAATAAAATAAAGTAAAGTAAAATTAGTATCGGCCCCGCAAAGTAAAATAATATCCAATAATATATTTCTGTAGTTATAGATAAATTAAATCTTACCTGCATCCTATGCTCCACCTCAGCGTAAGAGGTCCGGCCGGAGTAGTGCACGTCCGTCTTTTTAGCCCGATTTTCCCTCCCCGATTGGCGAGATGCCAATTGTCGATCCTCGATCTCATTGTCAATTAACTTTTGCCATTGTGCCAATGAGATCGGCTCCTTGGGCGGGACGGATCCGCGCCATTGTAAAATGGACTCTCGGGTTTTTCCAAAGTACCGTGTCCGCATATTTTTCTTCCACGTCTTGTGTTGCTCCCTCAACTGCTCCAAGACGGAATCGCGTAGCTTTGGATCCAAGTTGAATTGTTCCTGTCCAACAAATACAATGTTAGTTGCGAATAAATATAAATATAAATATAAATATAAATATAAATATAAATTGAAATTGAAATATTCATATAAATATTACCTGTAGTGCCGCCCAAACAGCTAACTTGAGCTCATACGGCACCTCCTTCCAACTCATAAACCCCGGGCCGATGACCGTCTTTAGCAGCTCGAGGGATCTCGCTAAAAGCTCCGACTTGTTTTCGACGGTAATCCCAAATTTTCCATATTTGGGGAGCCTAGGGGCGGAGGAGCCCTCGTCGCCTCCGCTACCATCGAACCCAGACGACATCATCATAAACAGCATCATCATCTTCGCCTTAACATCTGAAGGAGACATTTTTGCTGTAAAAAAAATGTTATTAGTACAGATAAAAAAAAAATGTTAATAGTACACATTTCGTTTTACCTAATTGAATTAATAGTACAGATAAAAAAATGTTCCGTCTATATTATAACGTATGTGTAAGTTCCGTCAATACCATTTCGTTTCAATTTTGTAATATTATGTTTTTTCTAAATATTTAAAGAGTTCTTAAATGGGTGCCCCACCCCCACCCCCTGCCCCCCTCCCCCCGCCCCCACCCCCACCCCCACCCCCTCCCGATGTTTATTATCCAACTATTATCAATTATTTATTTTGAATGTAAATAATATTCAAAACCCCACCCACCCCCACCCCCTCCCGATGTTTATTATCCAATTATTATCCAACTATTATCAATTATTTATAAAATTGATGTCTACTTTTAGTGTTGTGTATATATGTTAGTTGATGCCATTATATTTTTAGCCTAATTAGATTCTAAGGTTATCTCAATTTATATTTTTCTTTTTCTATCTAATAATTTTCAACGTAAGAGCACAGTACATAACGTATGTGTAAGTTCCGTCAATACCATTTCGTTTCAATTTTTTAATATTATGTTTTTTCCAAATATTTAAAGAGTTATTAAATGGGTGCCCCACCCCCACCCCCTGCCCCCCTCCCCCCGCCACACACACACGCACACCTACGCACCTACGCGCGCGCGCACACACACACACACACACACCACCCCTACCCACCCCACCCCCACCCCCTCCCCCCACCACGGCCGTGACAACTACATATATTGTTTATCAATAAAATTATGACATGGGATAATTATAATTGTAGCATAAATTTCATTATCATGGGTTTTACCTAATTGAATTAATTTCATGAATAAAATTATTATCAATTTAAATGAAAATATCAATTATTATCCAATATTTTTGAATGAAATATTTATTTTGAATGAAAATATCAATTATTATCCAACTATTATCAATTATTTATTTTGAATGTAAATAATATTCAAAACCCCACCCACCCCCACCCCCAACCCACCCCCTGCCCCCCTCCACCACCCCCTTCCACCATCCCCTCCCCAACCACACACCACCACACACACACACACCCCACCCCACCTCACCCCCTGCCCCCCTCCACCACCCCCTCCCCCACCACACACCACCACACACACCCCACCCCACCCCCTGCCCCCCTCCACCACACACCACCACACACACACACACACACACCACACCACCCCACCCCCTGCCCCCCTCCACCACCCCCTCCCCCACCCTGCCCCACCCCTACCCCCACCCTGCCCCACGCCCCACACACGCACACACATACACACATATATATATACACATACACACATAAATATACACACAAATATATATATAAAATGGAAGAGAGAAAGAGAGAGAGAGAAAATGGACCTGAAAGTAGAGAGAGAGAGAGAGAGAGAGAGAGAGAGAGAGAGAGAGAGAGCAACGTCGAGAGAGAGAGAGAGAGATGGAGGGAACGGCGGTAGGGAAAAAAGAAGGGGGTAGGGTTTTAGCTGCAAATATTATCACGGTCGTGTCAAGGTCTTTGACCGTGACAAGTATTTAAATAATTGTCACGGTCAATGACCGTGACAAGTCCGTGACAAGTAAATTTATCACGGGCTTGTCACGGTCAATGCCAGTGATAATTAGTTGTCACGGTCGTGTCAAGGTCAATGACCGTGACATAAAACGCGTGTTTTTTGTCACGGTCAATGACCTTGACAAGGCTGGCCGGCTGAAAGGTGACAATTTGCCCATTTTGGTGTAGTGTGATTCTAACCTTTAGTGTGAGATTGAGGACTCTTCTGACAGTGATCTACTTGTCCCTCACCCACACTCTGTGGGCCCTACTCCTGTGTTAGGGGACACACCTTCTTGGGTTCGCAAGAGTCATGAACCTTCTGCCATTGTTGGCGATCCCACTCTAGGGGTTAAGACTCGTGCTCAGCTAGAAAACGTTGTTAGTCATTTTTTCTACACGTCCAAAGTCGAGTCCAAGAATCATAAAGAAGCACTCAAAGATGAACACTGGATATCTTCTATGCAGGATGAGTTGCTTCAGTTTAGAAAGAAAAATTTCTGGGAACTTTTCCCCCGACCTAGTGAGACTAATGTGATTGGTACCCGGTGGATTTTCAAGAATAAAATGGATGAAAATGGTACCATAATCAGAAACAAGGCTAGGTTGGTCGCTCAAGGCTACACACAGATTGAGGGTGTAGACTTTGGGGAGACATTTACTCCTGTTACGAGGCTCGAGTCCGTCCGCTTACTACTTGCCATCGTATGTCATCTGCGCTTCAAGTTATATCAGATAGATGTCAAGAGTGCCTTTATGAATGGCATTCTACAGGAGGAGGTTTATGTGGAACAACCAAAAGGGTTTGAAGACCCTAAGCACCCTGAGCACGTTTATTATCTGAGGAAAGCCTTGTATGGTTTGAAGCAAGCACCCCCTGCTTGGTACGGGAGGCTTACTTCCTATCTCTTAGCCCATGGTTTCAAGAGAGGGGGAGTTGATAAGACGTTGTTCGTCAGGAGAGATGACGGTGCAATTTTGGTTGCCCAGGTCTATGTGGACGACATAGTCTTTGGGTCCACATGCTCCTAGCATGCTCACCACTTTGAGTAAGAGAGGAAAGTGAGTTTGAGATGAGCATGATAGGTGAGCTTACTTTCTTCCTCGGTCTACAGGTTCGTCAGCTAGAGGATGGGATGTTCATCTCCCAATCCAAGTATGCTAGAGACCTAGTGAAGAAATTTTGTTTAGACTCCGCTAAGAATGCACGTACACCTATGAGTACTTCTATCAAGCTTAGTAAGGACACTTCAGGCAAGGATGTAGAGCAAACCTTATATCGGAGTATGATAGGTAGTCTTCTCTACTTGACTACCAGTCATCCCGACATAGCCTTTAGTGTTGGAGTCTGTGCACGTTATCAGGCATCTCCCGAAAGAGTCACACTTACTCGCTCTAAAACGTATTATCAAATACGTGAGTGGGACTCTCTCATGCGGTATTTGGTATTCCATTGATACCGATGATCGTTTGTCTGCCTATTCGGATGCCAATTGGGCCGGGGATGCAGATGGATGTAGGAGCACTTCTGGTGGGTGTTTCTATTTTAGTTCTGCTCTTGTCTCTTGGTTGAGCAAGAAGCAAAACTCCATCTCTTTATCCACTGCGGAGGCTGAGTACATCGCCGCCGGGAGTTGTTGCACGCAACTCTTGTGGATGAAGGAAATGTTAGAGGATTATGGGATTTCACAGGACACCATGATCATTTCCTGTGATAACACGAGCACGATTCACATATCCCACAATCCCGTCCAATATTCGCGCACAAAGCACAACAGGTTACGCGAGCACTTCCTACGTCAGTTAGTTGAGGAGAAGGTCGTATCCTTGAGTTTCGTTCCTACCGACCGTCAGTTATCCGATATTTTCACGAAACCTTTAGATGGCCTTAGATTTGAGAGTCTTAGGAAGTCTTTGGGGATTTGCACAGTTGACTGAGGGGTTGGTCCGTGTCTAGCATACGATATAGTGTCATATCCTTTGATTCCTATTGCTAGCTTGTATCACTAGTGTATTTATTCTATTTTCTTTTTATATTTCTTTTAAAAAAATTAAAAAGATTTTCTTTTAAGAAAAATTTTGAGAAAAGTACAAAAAGATTTTATTTTAATAAATTTTTTGAAAAATCCAAGAAGATTTCTGTTTTGCACCTTTTATGGATGAGCATTTAAGATAGCCGAGTCACAACTTCACTTCATATATCCATGTGACTATTTGATAGAGATTTGAGACACTACATCATTTCATCCATGTGCTTTACATTGTTTGGAGTCTTTGAGATGTAATTAGTAATATTTTCCTACATGTTTGACTCATATATCCTTTATTGCACACTTGCAAAACTTTCTTTGATTATTGTACTTGTCTATCACATGTTGGCTTGAGTGTTTTCATCTCAATTCTGTCTATACAACTCTCAATATGCGATAAAACTTGACAAGATTGGACTGCATGTAAAAACCGTTTTGGTGAGACTGTGTGTTTAATTGTGAACGGGGAGGGGCTGCGAAAGGTCATTATCTATTCTTTGCGCAAAATCCACCGTTCAAAAGGACCTAAAAATGGAGGAATTTTATTATCCGAGGTCCAAAGAGGTTAAAAGAGCCACGAAAAAATGTAAAGGCAATAAAAGCAATTCATGCCAAATATGGGCCATTAGGTTTCACCATCAATTCTCCAAAGTTTGAGAATTTAGAAAGCCTCTATTCAACATATAAATCTGAGGGAGTTTGGTTGGAAAATGTTTAAACGAGTTTGCACTTCCTTGAAAGTCCTGAAAAGGCATGAAATCGTTTTGGACGTTATTGGTGTGGAAATCACTTTGAGCTTTGATTTGTTGATTTGATTAAGTCAATGTCTCGTTCCATTTTTTTTCTTACACCAAAGGAAGCATTTGAGTTCATTCGTTAGGAGTATCCGATATTCATCGTGCACATCTGTCATGTTTGTATGCATTGATTTTCCTATCGAATTTGATCACACCCATTCATTTACGCTATCATCGACTTGGTTGTTTTTTGTTCATTCATGGTGTTTTCTTACTTGTTTAAAAAAAAATTCAAAAATTATTTGTTTGTTCCTTGTGACACCCCGGCTTTGCTCGCTTAATTTATTCTTCTTTTTGTCTCTTTGGGGACATCATAAAAAAGGGGGAGAAAGAATTATCATATTTTGGGGGAGTTTTGAGTTTTTTGAGATTTGATAAAGTATGCTTTCATCATTTGATATCTATGTTTATCTCATTTCAAACTCGATACGTCACTTGGTATTTTTACTTTTTCTCATGTGTGTAGGTACTTCGTTGATGATCTCTGAATTTTGCACACCCTAATGAGAAAGACGTTGAGATTCCTGAAGATTCGAAGAGCAAATGATGAAGTCTTATTCATTTGTATTGTTCCAGTTTTGGGTTCATGGAAGGGTAGATTTGTATAGGCACTTTGTAATTTGATATTTCGGATGTTGGTTTTTATGTATGTACCGGCATAAACATAGGGGGAGATTTGTAAGGACATTTTTGTCCATTATCAATGTGTTATGTCGTACGCCGTTACATCGTTGAAGAAATCCAAGATTCATATCGTCATCAATGGATCCGATTATCAAAGAAGAGGAGGAATTAGAATTCTACACAGCCGGACCGGTCCGCCCAGAATAAAAGAACCGATCCAACCCCGAACCGGTCCGCCCCTCAACCGGATCGGTCCGCTTGCTGAAGATCCAGTAGACCCCGGACCGGTAGCGAACCGATAAAGCCAAAATTAAAAAGAACCGATCCTCCCTCTCGAACCGATCCGCCTCAGACCCGTACGGGTCCGCCTGGGATAAACTCAGCCAGATCGTGCAGAGATTTTTTAGGGCCATGACTTCTTTTATAAACCCACTACGGGGAGTTGGTTTTACAAGACTTCTTCACACGATTTTCAGAGTTCATAAACTCAAAGTCTTCATCTTTGTGAGTTACAAAACTCATGTTTTGATTCACACAAATTTCTAAATCATTTGTGAATCTTTTTGAAACCATAGAACACAAACTCTTTTGCTGTTCATACCATTGTGGAGAAGACCGACCTTCTTCTTCATTGCTACCCTCCTAGAAAGGGAAACTTCCAGCCGCCTACTACAGATTCGATGCCTGCGGGTAATTCTGTGTCACCCTTGTATTTTCATTGTAATCCGAGAAATTGTAAAGTTACAATATTATAGTGAAAATAAATGGTTTTTTCCCTTTGGGGGATTTTTCCTCATTTGTGTGTTTAAATGTACTTGCATGCTTTACATCTTATTCATTCACACCTAGATGCATGTTTAGGATTTATTTGGGTTGAACTGAGTTTAATTATATAATTCCTTATTTTGAACGCAAGCGCACCATTCTTCAATACCTCATAGCAATTAAGTAGTATAAAAGTATTATCACACGAATACACACATTGTGTAATGGAACGATTACACATTATAATCTCCCATGAATATGTCAATGCTTCCAACTTCACAAATAAATCTTCTTAGTGATTATTTGCATTCACATTCATGTATCTTGAATGCCCAACAATTGTATATCTGTATAAAAGTCAAACAAAAAAATCATTTAGAAATGAAGTTAATCATATATGAAATCATATTAAATGTTAAAAACAATTGATTTATATCATGTTAAAATATAAATGGTTACCTATTGAAGTGCATACGAATACGGGTGATTTGGTTGAATACAGGTCAAGATTATTGGTAACGAGGGCCTCGTTTTCTCTGTTTGTGGGGTTACCCGTTTCTTGGTATGGGTCGATTGGGCTGGAGTGGGCGCCGCTGCGAAGGGTGTTAGCGACAGTGTCTAGTGAGGTGTTTGTGGCCAGGGTGGCTGTTGTGAGGATGTATTTGGGGAGGGCTTAAGTGGGCAACAAATTACTCAGTTCCACTGTATAATATGAAGAATCAAGGTGGTATGATGGTGAGATGTAGGTTACGACGCCTGAGGTTCTAGCACGTGACCGACTTTTAGGTTCATATTCTATTATTTATATGTATCATTCTCCTCCTCAATATCAAGGGCACCCAAAAGATCAGTTACATATCTGAAAAGGTTAGTGACGAATCAGTATCCGGGGTGTAGGCACAACGAAAAAGATATAGGTTTCAAAAAAACAAAAAAAGATTATAAATGTTTACCCCAAACAATGAGAACAAATATGTTTTATTAAATCTATTTTTATTAAATCTGCAATAATATATCAATAGGTACAGCCAAACGATGAGAATCTTTGACAAAACGATTAGAAAAAAAAAAGAGAACAAAACGATGAGAAGACAGGCAACAAAAAAATTCACCTTGTTGTTTATCGTACACCCAAAACGATAACAAGGTTTGAGACGTAGAGCCAAACGATGTGAAACATTTGTACAAACTTCTGAAACAAATCGAATAAATCATTCCTACACAGGTGAATCAATACAACCGTTTGTATAGTAAAAACTTCTGAAACAAATCGTTTGTCTAGTACAAACTTCGGAAACAAATCATCTGAAAACCACTGTTCTAAAAAACCGGCCTAGGCTCCGTCTAGGCACGCCTAGGCTTGAGGCTTGGGAGAAACGCCCCGCCTTAAGATTTTGACGCCTTATGCTTGATAAAACCCTTAAGGTGTACTTTTTCTCTAAAAACAACAATGCTTTAGGGAAACGATATCGCCTTTTAAAGTTTTTTTTACAAACCGGACCATTATCTCATCCAAAATAATCAAATAGTATTTTTATTTACAAATATTCAGACATATTTTTATGATATGTACAATTTTAGTATTTTAATAGCCTTGTTAGGGTTAAAAAATATTAAAATATATTAAAAAGACCAAAACGCCTTTTCACGCCTTTTTACGCCAAGGCTCGCATAGGCTTCTAAGGCTTAAGGCTTGGCCTCCACGCCTCGATCACGTCTCGCGTTTTTTAGAACCTTGCTGAAAACTAACAAAAGTTTGTATAAACTTCTGAAACAATCCAAAAAATGTAAATTAGTATAAACTTCTAAAATAAATCAAACGTTTGTATAGTACACTTGGTTGCCATAAGAAATCACAAACCAATACAAAGTAAAACACGATTGAAACAAATCAAGGTCACACCTGGTTTGAATCAGTTGATCGAGCATGGATAGGTCTTCAACCCTTGGACTCAGAAAAATTAACAACCAATATGACCCTCAGACTTGCTGTTGTCTAAAGCTTGGATAGGTCTGGGATTTGGATAGCTTCGAGAGACCTGCTGCTTCTAGGCCTAAACCTACTGCTCCTGTCCAAAACATGGATAGGTGGACCCCTACTGCTCCTATGAGACCTACTACTGCTATATATATGCATACATGCATATAGCTACTATACAGTTGTATGTATATATGTTGCATATGTATACAACTGCTGTACATATGGACACGGCGATAGGGAGGGAATGAGATACCAAGCTGCTGCATATATGCACAATGCAAAAAAAATTATATTTATATAATTATAGTTGAATAAAAAGACTGATTGAGTTAGATATATAGAGAGGGAGGGAATGAGACCCAAGTTCATTAATCCCCTGCATATATCATACTACCAATTATGACCCAAGTTCAGTAATCCCCTGTATATATCAATTGTGACCCAAGTTCAGTAAAATATATAATTATGTATCAATTATTGCCTCAAGGATTACTGAGCCTAGTTCAGTAAAATAACTGAAGGATACAACACAAATAACTGAACCCATAATAGGATAGAAAAAGCAATCTTTATGGTTTGATCCAATTAATGATATAAGTTAACATATTTAATTCACTTACCCCTGTCATGTGCTTGAGACCAACTTATGAGTAGGGGAATACACGTTCAGTCGGAGTTCACCACAATATAATCCTCAATTAGTATTCCATTATACGAAAATTCATATTAAGTATAACAAAAATAATCAAGTCAATATTATACTAAAGAGGGACTTTAACAATAAAGGAAAAATGTAAAAAACCAACTCAAGGTTGTATAACAAATTATTCATTTTTTAGCATCCTAAAACTATGAATCCTTGCAAACCCAAACATGACAACCCAATGGGAAATGTGCAATCATCCTGTTAAAATAGTAAATATAGTGTATATGCAACTTAATCTAGTCACACAATCATATTCAAACAAATATAGATCTGATGACAAAGTACTGTCTCAAAAGATCTAATTATTCATTTTTTCTTCTTTTAACTCATCACACATCAAACTTAGATATTTTCCCAATTTCCTCAAACAATGCAAGTGAAATTATTTAAAATAATGAGTAAAAAAGCATATGCTACATATTAATATCAGTTTAGTATTAAGTACATGAATACAGAACAACCCAAGTAGCGGAGAGAATTCTTTTTTTTTTTCAATTTATCACAGATCATCCCATAATCTTTTCCGCATATGCTCTTAGTTGTTGTTTAAACATTAGCACCATTTCATCACATATAAGCTTTCCTTAAACTGAAAACAGAACCTACAAAGGCAACACTAATACTCTTAGATCAACGGTATATAAATGTATTAACACCAACCATAGTAGAACTAACAATATATATTAAAATTGAACAAAACAACGAGTTGAATCCAAAGTGATAATGTTTAATTAAATCCCAAAAAATGTGGTTCTTGCAAATAAACATGGAAAAACATTATTGAACTCCATAAGAAGTAAAATGTAACATCAGTGTTGGAAAATCCACAATAATACCCTTGGAGAGTTGTACCTGAAGAAGCTCAAGTTCATGATATGTGGCCGAAATGAAGAGAACAAAATGTGCGATCCTAAAGAATATCCCAGCTGATTGGAGACTAAAATTTCTCAAATGGCACCAACATTGAACTATGGAATTAGCATCCTAAAGAAATGACCTGAATATGAGGATAAATCAAACTTATACAAAGGATTGAACTACATTTGTAGTGGGCTATATAATGCTTAAATCACAAAAATACACTTCTATTATAATAACAAAACATATAAGCTTCAATTTATTTCTGAATTACCACGCTAAATAAAATTTCATGGCATTGATGATGTGAAGGAAAACCCCGATAATAAAAAACAAAAAATTACCGCCACAAAACTCTATTATCTACACAAAACTATTATCTAATACGAAACATAACTAAGACATTGAGTGGGAGATACCTAGTATATAAAATGGTATGCTTCCACGTTATTGAAATTTCAACACAAAAATAATTGCGCACGCACCAAAATCTCAAAAGTAATATTATGTAGGGTACGAACATTAAATGTCAAAAGAAAAACCTGATTTTTTCCTTTCAAAAGCAAATGTATTAAGTTTAACAAATCGCATACCTTGATCAAGTGCATAAAGAATTGGGTAAATAAGAAAAAAAAAACATATGTCAGAATCCAATGTGAACCCCTTTAATCTCACCTTTATGTTAAAGAAGGATGTATAGAAATCATAGTTGCCATTATCCATATATTACCCTCATTATCGGTCAATTCCAATACAAATTTAGAAACTAAAGAAATTAGTACAAAGAACCCTTATTACCTGTTCGCTCGATTCTAATAGGTGATAGTAGGGGATTCGTTTTATGATAGCATGGATGATGAGTGATTTGTTCTTCGGGAGAATAGGTCTAACCGTCCTGCCAACGAAACCTAATCAAAAGCACGAACAATGTAAAACGATAGAATACCTCTTTAGGATACATTATCTAAACTAATAATCAAACCGTCCTGGAAACCTGAGAACAAATATGGCACTTTGTTGGGCAACTATCTAATCCATGTAGCAAATGAGTTATCTTTTCTTACTTGATGGAAATATGGCACTTTGCTGTTTTGGCAAGAATGTAGAAAAAATTTATACAATGATTAACATAATTCAGGTATTTATTAGATTGCAAAGTGAAACCATTTATTATATCAATATAAAAAATAAAATTAAGTCAATTTTCTATGTTTAAGAGTGCCAAAGTTGAAAAGAAGATAAATACCACATGGGTTAGAAAGACCAATTTAAGATCCAAATTTGCAAAATGGTGTTAGACGAACACACATTACGCACTTTGACCCTATCTCCCAATCCACGTCCACCCATATTACACACATTGAGGACCGAGCTTAGTGATCAGTCATCTGCACAAAGAGGAACATAAATTAATCCAAAACAAATCAACTACAAAAGTAAATTTTAGTACAACCAATAATATACAATAAACAGTGGGCAATCATTAATATCCTGATCCAAGAGACGTTATGAGCTTTCCAATGTAACAAAACCTAGTAGAATAACCAAATTTGTTTACAAATTTACACTTCATAATCATATACAGTACAAAATACTTCCAAACCGTACTATTGAATCTATTGCAAAGAAAAACTAACTATCAAAATTAATTAAGCCCACAAACAAAACAAATTCATATCAACTTGTTCAAAATGAAATGAAAATATTATGATGTGTAAAATGAGCAAATGTACCTTAAGATGAACATTATAGGTCAGCATCAGCTAATGACAAATTCAGAATGACAATAAAACACAATATGGATCCAACTTACTTTTTTCTATTCTTTCCACAATATTCTCAAAAACCAACAAATACATCAAAATTCAAAAGACTAAAAGCCTATTTGTAAATCAAATGTAAAATTTGTATATGTTGAATAAATGAAATGCCAATGTTGTGCAAAAGCCCAAAACAATAAATCATCTTCCAAGGTACCAAACTCATTCTGAAGCACATTATCAAAACAATACCAAATAAAACCACAAACTCGAAACCTCATAGCATAAATAAAAGGAAACCTCAACTTTGAACAATAATTGAACATATGTAATACTATTGATGTTATTATCAAGAAAACATAAAACTAATCCATCCATATGAAGAATAAACACACATCACTCTTACCACAGAATATACTAATTTAGGACTATGTGGAAGATCACCATATTAGACCACAACAACTATAGTCCGGGAGGAGTAAGTGAAGAACCAAATACACCAATAGGGTTTGAAACAGGAGGGGCGGAGTACACCTGAGATGTGTTGAACACCAAATTGAAGATAAACAAAATGAGTACCTGGAAAGCCAAAACAAATACACAAATAAGCCTTATAAGTAGGATTTTGTAAAAATAACACAAATTTTGAATATAAAAAAACCTAAATACTTAACCAAGATAACAAATGCACAAACAAAACCTAATGTACATATCTAACACAAAAAGGAATATTTTATGCAAATCAAAATCCCTAAGTGAAAGAGAGAGTACCTATTGTAGGAAAGAAGTGGAGTTGAGGCCGGCGACAGGGAGAATGGCAGCAGCGGAGGGTGCGACAGCATTGGAGGGAAGTGAAAGACCCCCCTATCATATTATATATCTAATCCATAACTCAGATCTGGAAAAAAAACAGAGTCTTTAAGTGTGTGCGATTCAAAAAAGAAGCTGAAAAAATAAAGGTAAGCAGAGTAATACATGTACCGTCGGCAGTGCTCGGAGATGATGAGAAGAGAATGAAGGTGTGTTGTATGGAGAGGGAGATGAGGGAGGGAGGTGCCGGATGAAAGAATGAGGGGGATTATGGTTACTCGTATTCATTCACGCGTGTTTTCCTTTATTAGCCATGTCATGACTCTTAAGTTATGATGTGGCACACTTAGAAACCGTTAGATTGCATTTGGAGAATCAATCTGGACCCTTAATTTGTTGGAACTATTCAAACACCCCTCTCCCATATATATATATATATATATATATATATATATATATATATATTGAAGGCATGTCGAAAATTTTCCAAAGTATTTGATGTATAAACAATGTAAGTCGAGGGTTTTTTACAACACGTGAAAATAATTTATAAAATTTGGACAAAATTTCCTTTATTTATAGGACTATCCACCCTATTTAAAAATACAAATAATTCACAACAACATATTATAATAGTATCCATACTGTCACAACAAATCACAAATATTATATATAAAATTATTTTATACATTCTCAATACCATGCCCGAACGCACGTATAATTTCTAAATTATCACTACTCTTCCCAACTTATATATATAGTACAATAATAATAATAATTGTTCACCCTGTTTAAAAAATACTACAATAACAATTATAATAGTATATGTTGGACCTCACATAAACATCATCAACTATTTAGTTCGCAACCTCATCAATAACGAAAAAATGAATCCATAAAGTACGTAATTGCAAAACAGCGAAAATTATATTTCCCAACAAAGCAAAGTGTAATTTAAAAATAAACGCACCAAAGTAGTTTTTTACCGGCTACAAATCCTAAAATTGTGCTAACTAACACATGTAATCAAAAAATTTATTATAAAACAGAAAAAAGTGTACACAATTTAACAAATTTGAGCAGTCTTTCCTCTATTTATAAGACTATCCACCTGTTTAAGAAACAAAACTACCCACCTATACAAATAGTCCATCCCAAACATTATATAAGCCAACAAAAAATTATTGTTAGCAACTTAACCGACAAAATGATGATCAAATAATACCAACACGACAAAGAATTTTCAATCTAAGAAAAAACAAGTTATTTTCTATTATATTGATGCTTGCGCCATATTCCATGTGTCCTGCCTTCAACCTGACGCCACCCATTTGTTCAGAGATCCACCCTGCAGCATTCAAATTTGTGTCCTCCCTTGCAGCCGCAACTCCATAACCACTGCCCCTTAATTGTTTTTATAGTACATAATCATGATTTAAGTAACAGAAAAGTATTACGGTTCACTTGTCATGACTATTTCCTTCACTAAAAAAAGGTTAAGAAAATACCTCCATTCTCTCTTTTCTTTAAGACAAAAACTTCTTAAAAAAGTTATGATCAGTAAACTGGAAGTCTTAAAGAACACAGCTTACCTGTGATTAGACATTTTTTGAATTCATTAGCAATCAAGGTCAATAAGCACTTTATAGCTCAAGTAGTAATTCGAAAGAGTAAAGTCAAAATCAAGGATCACTAATCTTAACATAAATTGGAAAGAGTAAACTCAAAATCTGATTTCTAACAGTTTTCATGGGAGGTGACATAAATACTTAATGAATACATTATCAATACTCTTTTAAGTGTGAGTTTATGTTATTCCAAAGAAAATGCAGGCACAGTGAAAATTTCAATAACTACGTCTAAAAGCACAATATGAGAAAAGAAAATGCTAAGAGAAATATGTCCAAACGTTGCTATAGAAATCACATAACTTCAATAAACTTAAAAAACTGTCAACAACTAATTTAATTTGTTTTAGAATGCAAGTGAATGAAAATAAAAAATTTATTAAATGAGCTAGTATCATGAATGAAATGACAATGTTAGGTGATAAAAGAAACATTTAAATATTCTCAACAATAATAGATAAAATGACAATGCTAGCTAGAGAATTGATAGATTTTATTGAGTGGTAAAGCTTCTAGTCAATAAGATTCCTATAGTATATGTCAAATCACTTATAAGAGGAGATAACGGTCAAAAAGAGTTCATTAAGGAACTGCAGGTAAAATCGAACTCAGTTCATCAAAAGTTGGCTTAAAGCTATCTAGTTCCTTCTATTTCTGGGACAACATGTGAGCCAAATCAATTTCAACATATTCAAGTACCATGTATATAAATCCCTCTTCCCTGAAATTTCCATCACTGTTAGTCTTGTATATTTCATCATTATAGGGCCATATTTACTTATGAGGAGTAAATTGTGTACATCTTACATGTGATGCTTAGTTACACCTATAGCATGCTTGCATAGCCTCCTGCTTACATTTTTGTAAATTCAACCAAATGTGATTTTTTAATAACAATAAAATTATGGTAAACAAAGTGAACACATAACTGAATTTCTTCAAAAGTAAGTGCTAATTTGTTAAGGAAAGTAAAAAAAAATTACTTAACTTAATATGTGAGAAAATCAAATGCACAAAACTCAACTGTGAAATCAAAGAATGAAAAAACAGAGGACTATTTAGTCAATACATTAACTACTAATACATATATGCAGGTAGCAGTTTCCCATGGAGGAGAGGCAGATACAATTTAGAAAAAAAATTATAGGGTCCTAGTAGCGATTCAATACAACACAAAAGCCAAAACGAAGAAAAGTGCAAATATATTCACAGTGGAGGAGAAATGGATAGACAAACGCATACCTAGTATTAGACAGTGCATTTTTTATGGCATTATTGCACGCTAAAATCGGTCGGATGAGACCTCTACCACCATGACAATAGTCGAAATTACATACTGAAATTACAAAGCATAAATAAATTTAGAATTTTGACCAAAATTGTAGACACGTAATTAAACCACAATAATATGTTCTTTCCTTAGATGAACATTGTTACTCCCCAGTTACCATGATCTTAAAATTATAAACACTAAAAATTTTAAGAGTATATTTGAGCACTAAATAATACCAGTTTACCTGGTTTCATATAGAGGTACAGGTCAACAAAGCAAAGGGCTAGGGTCGGCTAATCACAAAAAATTAGAAAGTAGAATGGTAAAAAATACAACTGACTATTAAGTAACCTTAATTAAGAAATCTATTGCAGACCTAAATACATCAATATGTACAAATAATAATTTTTAATATTCAAAAAGTCAAAGTTAGACATAATGACTATTAAAATGTAAACATTAATAAAATGACAACATACTTATAGCAAAAATGATAACATACTTATAATAATATACTTATAACCAAAATGTTTGTGATAGTCTTCAGTAATAGTCGTATACTGGAAGAGTTCCTTCATCAATAACAGAAAAATGAAAGAAAACTCATTTTTTTTCCATGAGAAAATAGAACTATTTCATACTCACATCATATAACTTTATTTTGTTCTTCAAAAAGTTAGTTTTATAGCCAAATACAGAGCATATTTACAAGTAGTACTGGCAAAATTATGGGCTGGGCCTAATTTGGGCGGGTCAAATATGGGCTGGGCTAAATGTGGGTTGGGCCAAATGTGGGTTGGGTTAAATGTGGGCCGGGCCAAATATGGGCGGACCAAATATGGGTTGGGTCAACCCATTATTTTTCTACTAAATTAAGTATTACAATTCGAGGTATATATAAAAAAAATTATATTTTACTCATAACTTTTTAAAATGGGTATTATATTTGATTTGTATCTTTTAAAATTGAGCTCCATATTTGATTTTTTGCTTTCAAATATGGGCCCCATATTTAACTCATAGCTTTGAAATATGGGCCCCATATTTAACTCATAGCTTTTAAACATGGGCCCCATATTTAGATGCTTGGGCTAATATGGATTGTTTTATTATTTGGGCCACATTTTGCCACTACTATTTACAAGGGACAATGGATTTTATAAGCTCTTGAAGTGGAGCTAGATCCTTCTTGTCAATTAGACCAAATTCTCAGGTAAAAATTATTAACTGCTTGGAGCAAGTATTTAGATGGGCCTCCTCCTTAAGAGACACAATCTTTTGAATGTGAGAGTGATAAATATGAGCATATACACGGAACAAGCGCTTGAATATAATTTGCACAACATCCCTGAAGTTGGGAGGAAATGGTGCACCAAAACTTTGAGGAAACATGGACTCATCCAACTGAGATTCAATCTGTTACATTAAGTACTCAACATATTTTGGAGCTAAAACTTCAATAGGTTTCTTAATTCGTACACCATCTACCCATATATACTCATAATTGGGGCCTGCAGTCGAGACAATTCTCCGTCGTGCACCACTACCTAAAGTAGCATCAATGTGCTTTCTTGGCTATGCCCTCTGCCCAGATCGAAGAGACTCATGTCTAGAGAGATACATCACTGTCAAATATTTGAATCATCATTTATTCAAATATTTGAAACATCACTGTCATTTGCAATATGAGTATTGCAAATCAATGTTTTTTTAAATCAAGGAGGCCCTCAAAACAGGAAGATAAGTAATATTGTTCTTGCTTTTTATGACAAAAAATTCCACCATACTATAAATTCTCATCCTAAAAAACAATGTAGGATTTAACATGCTTAATTAAATAACATTAACTTCTTAACCCATGTAAAGTTGCCTAAATAACATTAACATGCTTAATTAAATAAAAAATATAAAGCCTTCCAATCCTACTTCAAAATCAACATGTAAATTTGCAAAATGAACAAACACACAACAATAACGTCTTGCCCCATCAACGGAAACCAGTAGACTACACATATATAGTATAGAAAATTACTGGATTCATGCTAATGAGAATAAGGATAAAGCAAAGGAAAAAAAGCTCCAGAACTATGTATATTTTGCAAGAAGACCCCTGAACTGAATATAATAAAGAAAATGCCCTTAAAGCCCGCCTGATGTTAAAATATGATCCAAACACAAATAAATCTGAACCAAAACTCATAAAATTTCAAAAATCCAAACTAAAACTTTAAATCATTATACATAAACATTGGTAAGTAATGTCTATTCAACGATCCAGCACTAAAGCAAGATTGGCAGAAGTAAAGTGAAAACAAAATAAAAGTAGTAAGGAAACATAAACGCGGTAATATAAGCCAAATATATGAGATTTTTAAATGGAAAATAATACAATTCTTGTATCAATGACGACGCAGATTTAACAACAGTTTTTAAAAGAGTTATGTGGCATTGAAGATTGAAAGATAAGAGCTCATATACATAATTTCTTAAATTAAATGATATAAATAAATTGAAAGTAAAAAAGAAAAAATCTAAGAAAGATAAAAGAACAATTTTTATTACTTAGCAATGCCTAATTCTAGAATTTCAAGTACCAACACAATAACAGAAGGAGAAAAAAACTACCAAGTTGTAAAAGAAAAGAAGAACAAACTACATCTAGGTATAAAAATCAACAGTCATAAAGTTAACAGAAATTTCAATTACATACTTTATGACTGTTGATTTTTATACCTAGATATCCATGATTCCATGTGTGTGTGTTCTACAAACTCACTAACAACGTAGATCTGGTGGAATAGAGGAAACCCCACAGTTACAAATTGAAAGCATAAAAAATAAGAATTTAAAAGATTCAAAGACGATGGTTGTAGTTTACCAATTTTCAATGGTGGTAGTTGTCCATTAACAAAACAAACAATATCTGAAATCAAAATAACAAAGAAATAAAAGTGAAGAGCCAGAAATAAGGAAGAAACAAATAAGACATATAGAAATGAGTTTTTCGGTTTTTAACTCGTATAAAAAAAAAAGTTGAACTCAAACCCTTTATTTCGAATTTTGAAGAAAAATACGTGTTAGAAAATACCTTTAATACATCTCAAATCATTTCATTACCCATTAGTATAATAGTCGTAAACGTAGTCGCAAACGTATCCTGAAATCAAAATAACAAATGATTAATAAAAAAATTCAAACACAACATACTAAACCAAAGCCACGTTTTGAATCAAAGAAAAAGAGGGCTATTGATCACTATATATATACACGGTTGTACAAATCCAACAACAAATATACCAAATGTACAAATGTACCAAATGCACGAAATCTAACATGAAAAATGACATTAATCCAACCTCTCAATGAAAAAAACTACATATTTCAGATCTATGGTTAGATGAAAACCATATTTAAAATCTTATTTTCAGATTACCTGTAGGATGCAAACAATATTATCAAATCTACAAAACAAAAAAGAACTCATGGTTAATGGAGTATACCTGTTTAGGGTGTTCAAGTATAATCATGTCACCTACAAAAGAAAAATAAATAACAAAACCCAAAAATAATTAGTTCCCCAAACATAAACATGCATATAAATGAATATAAAACAAACTGAACAAAATCGAAATGGATATTAAGAGAAATCAAAATGAATGAAGTCCTAAATTTAGATGATGTTAGCACTGAGGGAGACTGCCTTTCACATGATGTTGGTGGTGAGGGGCGTAACATGGAGTAGATGTGGAGCTCAGAGGGTGGGGCGTAGGCATGGGTTTTTAAAGGGAGGGTCATACCGAGAGGAGGGGGTGCGACGGCGTATAAGAGGGGGGGCTGATAGGAGGTGGATGTGTATTAGTGAGAGGAGAGAATGAAGGTAAGTGTCAGGTTTGGGGTTGAAGTCGTGAGTTTGGCAGCCAATAAATAATTAGCCAACTTCTGGGGGACCCTCACTCTGAGGAACTACAGCGATATTGGAGTGAAACTCACAATCTACCGACGCAAAGAAGTATCGGGGCTTCCAGTGATGACTTGAGGTTTGGTTAACCATTAAAAACTTTTTTGTCGTTTGATAAGAACCCATCTCTTAATAAAAATGAACTTATATGAGTGTTTGTTTGTTTTGTAGGCTTGATTGAATTTGCGATTTAAAAGCTTTATGTCAAGAAAAAATGCAGCATCTGATGATGCATGTTGAGGTTAATCTTAATCCACTACCCTATACCTTGTACAATACCAAAAACAAAAAATAAAACCCAAGCATGAACTATCCCAAACCCTTAATCCGTGTGTGTGTAGTATTATTTTTATTATTTTCAATATTTTTAGAGTCGATTTTTATCAGTCCATTTTATTTTATTTTGTGTTTTATTATTTTATGTAAATATGGTTGTGTTTAATTAGATTTCTAGTTATTTTATTTGTTTTTAGTTTCTTAGATTTATTATTATTTTAGTTTTTTTAGTTTTATTTTATTTTTATTCAGGTCATTTTATTTTTAAACTAGGGAATTAATTTTTTTAATTGATTTCATTTCTTAGATTTGTAAATATTGTTAGGAGTTCAATATTTTTTTAGGTTTTATTTCTTTTAGTCTTAGATTTTATTTTTAGGTTGAAAACACTTCATTTTATTTTGTTTTTGTTTACAAACTATACACACACACCCCTCCTATCTTACACCCTCACCCACACTTTTCTACCATACACCCCACTATACCCAATTCAACTCCCATCATCTTCCCCACCCAATAATATTCTCTCTCTCTCCTAACCTCCGTAACTAACCTCCACACCTTAAATTCACATGAAACTCAGCCCCCATATCCCCTTAAATCCCATAACCCATTTCAACCATCGAGACACGACTGTGCCACTCACCCCTTTCCTCCTCCCCTAAATCCACAAACCCATTTCCCATGTCAGACCTCTTAGCCGAGTTACACCCAACGAGTTAAATCTATAAACATAGGTTGAACTAGAGGTGACAATTCGAGTCAGTCGTATCATTTTCGAGTCGCATTTATATCGATTGGAGTATAAGTTTTGGGTACTCTTAAATATATACAAGCTAATCGTGTCATATTCGGGTCATTTTGAGTTATTAACATAAATGGGTTATCGTGTCAAAATGTGCCAGGTTGAACCCCGTTTTCAGCCCCACTGCGAACCTGCTCAAAATCGGACCCCTCTCCCACTTTAACCCAAACCAAGAAATCGCCTACCTCCATGCCAAACTCTCACCTGACTTGCTAATTCAACCCAAAGTTAATGCTCACCTGCCCGAAACTCCAACCACCTACCCTTAGAACCATTCTCGGCATCCTTTCATGGTAGCTATCCCAACCCGTGACCTCCATAACACCTTTTCGACTGTGAAACCTTAAACCCGTTAGAATTCCTGAACCCAATAAGCAACTCATCTCCCACCCAAACTCGAAAACCCATATACCCGGCGCCCATACTTGTTACTGCCCGAGTTGTAACTTACAACCTAGCAAATCCTGCCTTGTTGGGACAACTCACATAGCTATCAGCCTTTTAGTGCAAACATTGAAAAAAAATGAAAAAAAAAGGAAAGAGATAAAGCCTTTGTCTTTGACTGCTTTTAGAAAGCAGATGCTCAACGCCTTTGTTGGCTTGTCCCACATCGGTAAGGAGCCATATTTTGAAGTGGTATATTTACAATTTTGTGGGACTAATGGGCAAGCCCTTTGGGCATTGGATGTTTTCTGTGTATGGGTGGGAGACTTATTGGGCCGAGTTACACACGCGTGCGCCGCCGCCGCCGTCCGGCCGGCCCAGCTCGTGCCCATGCCCGGGTCCGGGTCTTGGGCTTGGGCTTGGTCTCATTAAGAAATAATTTTTTGGGCAAATAAATTAATGATTTTTTGGGCTTAAAATTAATTTCTTTAACGGTAATTAATTTTTTTATTTACAAAACGTGGGCTGATTAAGTCTCTTAACAACCCGGTCTTCCTATTTTTTCTCCCACATTTTTTCCCCACTAACGTTAAATTTTTTTCGTATTAAAAGGAGGTTGAAACCTTTGTTTTCCACAAAAGTTCTCAATCCATTTTCTCCCCTCTATAGACAGTTCCAAAATTTTTTATTCCTCACAGTTCTGAAATTTTGTTTTCCTCCAAGAATAATTAATCTCACATGTTCAGATTAATTATATTAGATCGAGAAATATATGTATTACAGAATTGATGTTCGTTGAACGAATCTGATGTGTGTTACCAGTTCGTATTTTGGGGTTGTTTTATCCTGGGGGAGGAGAGGCTTTCATCTGTCAGCACAAATTGGAGGCAGAGCCGCGAAACACCTTAAAGAGAGTGACATTGTCCGCAACTCCGCCTAACTTACTGCTTCCGAGTTTCTTATATTTTCTGAGTCGATTTATTTGCTCCTAAATTGGGTAATTTCGTTCCCTACCTTAATTCTGCATTTATTTAAATTGCTAATTCAACCCAAAACTGCTGCTCACCTGCCTGAAACCCCAACCACCTACCCTTCGAACCATTTCCGACATCCTTTCATGGTAGCTATCCCAACCCGTGACCTCCATAGCACCCTGCCGACTGCGAAACCTTAAACCCGTTAGAATTCCCGAACCCAATAAGCAACTCATCTCCCACCCAAACTCGAAAATCCATATACCCGACGCCCATACTTGTTACCGCCCGAGTTGTAACTTACAACCCAGCCAATCTTGCCTCTACCCAAATTCGACTGTGCCCATTTCAACCAACATCAAAAGACACCCAGGGCAACCCTCATGACCCAATACCCGATTCTAGCAGAAATTAAACAAAAGACCCAAACCAAACTATAAAACAAACGAAATAAAATAAAATCAAAACCTCTACGTGTCTTTAAAAAACTTTTATAATAATTATCCAAATTACCCTCATGACACTTGTCCCACATGCACACTTACCACTCCTCAAATTATCATCACGCTAATTATACCAAATACTCTCTTTATCCTACATTAATTTTATATTCCTATATTGCCCCAAATAATATGCATCTTCCTATAAGAGCTTTTAAAGACCCATTTGGGGAGGGAGTTAGTTAGAGAAGATATATAGTAGAGAAATAAAGTAGATAGTTTAGAATAGATAGAGAAACACCTTTGTAAATATTTTTTCTTTTAATTTTCTTTAGAAAATTTTTTGGTGTGAATTGTATCAAAATTGAGAGGAGAGTTGATGTAATTGAAGGAGAATTTGTTCAATTGAAGAACATTTGGTTTGATATCTTCCTCTTTAAATTACTCTTTTTTTAATCATTGCATGTTCTTTATTGTTTACATACATTCTTGGATGACGATTATGGAGGGCTAATTTCACATTCAATGAATGAATTGAAACCCCGTGAATCCAATTGATTTAGTCTGTTGATTTTGATTTTGTTGATTTCCTTTGATTAGTAAATTGAATTCATTCTCTTATTTTCGCACTGAGAAATTGGAAATCATCCTTGAGAAAGGATTTAAAATTATGTTATCATTTTATCATCTAATTAAAACTAGAGATAGGCTTATCAAATTGATTAAAATCTTAATATAATTTTCTTCTACTCTTATTTTATTTTATCTAATCAAAATCGGTTGGGTGAATAGATCTGAGCGGGTGATTCATTTGAGTAATTTTAATTCATTTGAGTAGTGTTGTGGGAATTAAAATTACTTTTTTAAACGAATAATTAATTCATTCATTAGTTAAATGAGAATTACCTATAATTAAATGAATATTTTGGAAATCAATCAAATTAAAATTGTTCAGGTTAGATTAAATTGTATGAAATGGGGGTGGATCTACATCCTTTGATCTTTCTCACTCATTTGGTTATACTCTTTAGTATAACCAAGTTATATTAAATTGTGTGAAATTACATTTCAGTATTTCTTTACACTTTTCTTCTACTTTAATTACTTGTTCTCATTTAGTTTAATTCACCATCATCACAAAATTGTTTTAATTTAAAAAAAAATGGAAAACAAACAAAAAGAAAAAATAGAAAAATCTAGAGAGAAAATAATTAGAAAAATGAATTACATGACTTTTCATTTGTTTCACTCCATTAAGGTGGATTGACACCCTTGCTCACCTCTATACGAGTTTGTGTTATTAGTTTTTTGTAGCTAATGAAGGATTTTTTTTTATTAAAAAGGCTTTCCCACAACTACACATTATAAAAAGCTTTTATATCAAATGACGTCGTTGTCGCTTTTTGGAGTTTGAAGCACTTGAGAGATTTTTGGATTGTAATTCAATTGTTCTATCTTTTTTTTCATTTTGAGTACCATTGTTCATTTTATTATAATTTGTGTAGTAGGATTTTACCATTTGGCTTGTATTGCGATGTTTGGAGACTCCGTTATTTTTTCATTCATTTATATTTGTAATAATTCAAAAAAAGAAGTAGAACGTGATAGGGAAACCGAACAAGGTAGAGAGGGAACATACAAAGGCGAGGATTTAGAGGCCTCTCAATTTTGGGTCTGTAGGACTCACGGGGCTGACTGAGATACAAGATTTCCCCCCGATCGACTCAAATCGGTCTTCACCCCATGTATGTAAAACCGTGGGAGGTACATTTCTTTATCACTCGTGAATCTCTCGCAAGCGAGTCCCTTCTTATATGCTTAATTGCTCCTATGTCATTTTTTTATTGCTTTGCATTTTTTTCGAATGTTTTATTAATTAATGAACTTAAGACCTCGACCCGATCATTGAAACGAGAAGAGATTTCATCACCTGACTCACTCGCTTATGCATTATGTACTGCCTTAGCTATCATTAAATTTAAAATCAATCAACTAGCTAGCCAATTAGGAAAACCTTTTTGCAAAGACGATCATAAAGATAAACTCCGTGATTTTTTCTCCCTCAGACTTAACTAAAATTTGACTATCCTTTCACTAATTTTGAAGATAAAAATTGGCTGCGTGCTAGTTAGGATTTATTCTTGACTTATGTGTATCTAAATTAATCTTTTGGTTGTAGGTTTTAGTGAGTTTCTCAAATTCAAGAGACCAAATATTTTTCTCCCGTCTTTTCTTCCAAAAAAATTTTAAAAAAATATTGTCTTCCTTTCTTTATTCTAAAAATCAAAAAATATTTTCTTTCCCTTCTTTTTCCAAAACAAAATTAAGAAAATATTTTCTTTCCTTTTGAAAAATATATAAAAATCCAAAAAATATTTCTCCCATCATGGCCGAAGAATGTCCTTTACGGGAATACTTTGGCCATTATCCATCATCTCGAAGCATTTTTGAAGTTGAGCCTGAGTCGAACCTCCATACTTACTGGCTTCAACTCTCACACACACACACTGTTAATACTCTTGTGTCGTCCATGCACACATATCACATTCCATCGCCTTTGATGACGAGTGTCAATGCATTAAATACTTTGTCATGCACCTATTGCTTTGATGCCGACCACTTGTCCCATGAGTGCCCGTACCTTCCTTCTCCATCGGAACCTAACATGGAAAATGTGTCCATATGACATGGTTTTGGAATCCAACTCGTCATATTATCATGACATATCAAATCCCAAGTGGCGTGAGTACCCCAAGACATTCGTGGAGGTGTGATCACCCTCCTACATAATATGAATCCCAACCCCATGTTGTGGATCCTCGCGATTTTCGACGGTCGTCATGGAAATGAATTGTACCCCATCTCGATCAGTTCCCTCACTGTGAGCCACATGATTATCAATAATTTGGCACTCATGGAGATGGTTATCCCGTGTATGCAAAACTTATCCCCACTCCCCACACTTCGTATAAGTATTCTCTACATCCTAGTGTCAATAACTAATTGTGTCCACCTCGACCACCGCTATCACTTCACCACCACCATTCGCATCCGCTCTCGAAATCCTCTTGCGAAAATTCATCCTCAAGCAAGAGAGAGCCATTTAATATCAAAATGATGCGCTTCACTGGATTTCACCCCAAGTCATCCCATTTTTGCATCAATATGGAACAATGGTGAGTCTTTTGGCGCCACTGATTTTGAGTGTGACCAACCCTATTATCTAGAAAATACCAAAGTTGAAATCATTCCATGGTCTGAGCCTCAATTTGATGATTGTACTGACTTATCCAAAGATAGTGAGACTGATCAAACCCCACCTTGCCCTAGAGAACCCATCATTGATGTTTACATTCCCCTTCCCAACGAATACAAAAATACGCATGAGTCTACACCTATTGTTCACACCGTGTGTGTTCCCAAGGAACCATTTCATTACAGGTTAACTCTAGCTACGAATGCTCTCCCCTTTCCTGAGATTGAATCCGAGAAGGATCCTAACTCTCCAGATATAGATCATGCCCACACATGCTTGTCTCACTTTGAGTCATACATTAATGTAGATTCTTCTATCTCGGATTTGAATCCTCGTTACATTTTCCCACCACCTCGGATGGTTACTTACGGATGGATAAGTAGATCACTCAAACTTTTACTTTCAAACCTCCTCTTGTGAGTTCCCTTGAGGATCACTCTGAGCCTCGTGAGGAATGTGTGTCTCCTACTCTCTAGTTGGATCATCTTCCTCCACCCTTTGTTCCACCTGATCCACCATTTGTCGCACCCTATACATCTTTTATCCCACCAGACCCATCCATTTTCCCTCCTAACCCACCACCTGGTTTGGACCTTTCTATTGTACCTTTCATTTTCCCATCCATGTATTTAGGTCCTCACCTAAGCCCTCCATCCACCCTAGTGGTTCACAAGACGACTCGTGATTTATTCAATTACACCTCCATCTATGAGAGTATTTGTGGTGCTACTCTCCATGTAGGTGACATTGAGCTTGTTCCTTCATGCACACCACTTATTTATGGTGTTGATTTTTCATATTTTCACCTCATCAATGTGTCACAGCGTGGCCATTATCATCATTCATTTATAGAACGGTCGCTTACTTTTTCTCCGCCCCACCATATCCATATATACAAACCATTTTGCCTTCCTATCCAACTTGATCATAATGCCTATAGGACCCTTATTGCCCTCACCTTTATGCTCAATAAGGCCCGTGATCGGTGCCTATTTACCCTCACCCTTTCCTTTCTCCCCAATACCCTTCTCCCCACCCATCATTGGTTCACCAATGCTTTGCATCGAGTGAAGAACTTTTCCATACAAGTGCATTGACCTTTTAAACTGTATCCAACAAGACTGGCACTTTAGTCATGTTTGGGGATGATTATCATCAACTAATATTTCTACCACCCCGTGCTTTCATAATTCTTATCTTCAAGGTGAGTTCACTTCGATCTATCTGAAGACATTAAACATAGCGATGTCGGGACAGAGCCCGTTGTTTCTGAGTATGAGTCTTATCCTATTTTGGGGTGATGTTTCACACCACCCAATGCTTTTCATGCTTGATAGACTAGTACATATTTTATTGTCGCCTTTTCTCTTCAAGTTCTACTATTATTCATATCATGTGGTCTAACTTCATTAGTAGTTGATTATGGTAATCTATTTCCTACCTTGTGCTTTCAATTTAAAAAGTAGTTTTAAACATCGAGGATGATGTTCTCTTTTGTTTGGGCGTGGGAAAAATTATTAAAATCGTACTTTTTTGAAAATTTTGCCAGAAACAATTCATTTTAAACTTTTTTGTTTATTTTAACTCTTTTTTATGACATAAATTGCATATCAGAAGTCTCAGATTACCCTTGTTTGTGCCCTAATTAGCTATTACCATAAAATTAAGTAGTACCTCTTAAGGCGTATTTGCACTATGCATTCCTAAACTCATCAAATTTTCACTTTCACGTTTACAATCAAAAGTTAAATAGTAATTACATTCTAAAGATAGCCCTAAAAGATCACGTGTGGAGACTTAAACCCGTGAGAATTGAGTTGTTATACTTTTTGAGGGTTTTTACGTATCTCCGAGTCACAAGGTGACTCAACTTTCTTTGGGTACCGTGCTGAGTCGTTGCATTATCTCATTATTCTTCATCTTTGGCATAACCACTGAGAATGACATCACCACTGAGAATAAAATCTCCTTCAAGTCGTAAGAAATATATGTCTTGTAGTTTGTCGCGAGCACCAAACCATTCTTTACCATACACACAATTTCTCCATATCATATTACCATTTACGTCGCCTATTATTTTTTCACATTTCCCTTGTCCAAATATATTCCCAAGACCATCCATATATCATTTCCAATCATTACCATCTATCATTTTTTCAAAAAAAGAGTGTTTGAAATTCTAAAGGTAAAATGTCTTCATTGTTAGTTTGAAAGAGAAATGCATTGCAACAAAATGTGTAAAAAAATTATTAAAAAAAAAACATGTGATTGTAGTTTTATAAAACAAAGACATTGATTATTCAGATTGTGTTCCACTCTTATAAAAAAACTACCCTCCATACATCATTATCATCAATATTATTCATCTCATTTACCCCTCACTCCTTACATAAACCATATTTTCATCCTTGGTGAGGTTTTCGGGAAAACGATAAGTCTATATGGTGAATGACTCGACATTCTCAAAATAGTGGTTAACATTCGTTCATGAGATCAATTTCTTTCATGTATCCGCCATTTCTTATAAGTGTGTGAGACATTTGAACTTGTGTACATTTACTCACTCTCCACACACTATAGAGAGACACTTACCCAAATCTCGAAGTGTTCAATTTAGATATACATATCTGGTGAGATTTGAAGTCAAAATGTTGATTCTATAAAGGCAATCTAGGAATTACTCTTGTGATATTTGAGATTTTTTTACACTACACATACTGAGGTTTTTAGGAAGGATTATGCCTTTGCTACTGAGTAATTTTATGTCATTAACTCATGGCTGAACATTGTATCCCATGATGTCTTTATAGATTGGTTGTATAGTTTTTTATCGTCAAATAAAAGACTGCCCTATCAATAAATCATTTTCAACAATTTTTTGAATTTTGTGGGTACATTCCCTACAAACCCTCACGAGACAAAACTTGTCATGTAGGGTAACCTATAGGTTTAAAGGGTTGTTGCACATACTAAGTGCAATCACAAGTACATGCGAGAGTGGTACACTTTTGGTTTCTTATCCTTTTTTCTTTTTCTTACTCGAGGACTAGCAAAGTTCTATTTGGAGGTGGTATGATAACCACCCCAAAGTATATATTTTATACACCAAATAGTCTCTTTTTGATTGCCAGTTCTTAATAAAAATAAACTTATATTGGTATTTGTTTGTTTTGTAAGCTTGCTTGCATTTGCGATTTAAAAATCTTTATGTCAAGACAAAATGCAGCATTTGATGATGGTATTTGAGGTTAATCCCAATCCACTACCCTATACCTTGTCTCGTACCAACATCCAAAACCCAAATCAAAGCTTGAACTATACAAAACCCCTATGTGTGTGTAGTATTATTTTTATTATTTTCAATATTTTTAGAGTCGTTTTTATCACTTCATTTTATTTTATTTAGTGTTTTATTATTTTATGTATATATATGGGGTTACGTTGAATTATATTTTTAGTTATTTTATTTCTTTTTAGTTTCTTAGATTTATTATTATTTTATCTTATTAGTTTAGGTTTATTTTTTATTGTATTTACTTTTATTCGGGTATTTTTATTTTCAAATTAGGAAATTAATTTTTTTAATTGATTTCATTTCTTAGATTTGTAAATATTTTTAAGAGTATAGTATTTTTTTAGGTTTTATTTCTTTTAGTCTTAGATTTTATTTTTAGGTTGTAAATACTTTTTTTTTTGCTTTTGTTTACAAACTATACACACACACACACCTCCTATCCTACACCCTCACCCACACTCTTCTACCATACACCCCACTACACCTAATCCAACTCCCATCATCTTCCCATCCCAATAATCTTTTCTCTTTCTTAACCTCCATAACTAACCTCCACACCTTAAACTCCCATGAAACTCAACCCTGTATCCATTCAAATCCCATAACCCGTTTCTACAACATAAACACATCTCAACCACTCACCCCTTTCTTCCCCTCCTAAATCCACAGACCCATTTCCTATGTTAGACATCTGACCCGAGTTACATCCAACAAGTTAAACCAATAAATACGGGTTGAACCCCATTTTCGGACCCACTACGAACCTACCAGAACCTGCTCAAAATTGGACCCTCTCCCACTTCAACCCAAACAGGGCAATCGCCTACCTCCATAACAAACTCTCACCCGACCTGCTAATCCAACCCAAAGTCGTTGCCCACCTTCCTGAAACTCCGACCACCTACACTTCGAACCATTTTCGGCATCCTCTCATGGCAGTTATCCCAACCCGCGACCTCCATAGCTCCTTTCGAGTTGCGGAACCTTAAACTCGTCGGAATACCCGAACCCAAGCAGCTACACATCTCCCACCCAATCCCAGAAACTGATATACTCGGTGCCCATACTTGCTACTGCCCGAGTTGTAACTTACAACTAGGCGAATCCTGTCTCTACCCAAATTCGACTGTGCCCATTTCAACCAACATCAGAAGACACCCAGGGCAGCCCTCATGACCCAATATCCGATTCTAGCTAAAATTAAACCAAAGACACAAACCAAATTATAGAACAAATCAAATAAAATCAAATCAAAACCCTCACGTCTTTAAAAAACCTTTATACCCTTTATCCAAAATACCCTCGTGACACTTCTCTCCCACATGCACACATACCACTCCCCAAATTACCATCACCCTAATTATACAAAATACCCTCTTTTGCCCACGTTAATTTCCCATTCCTATATTGCCTCAAATAATATGCATCTTCCTATAAGATCTTTTAAAGACCCATTTGAAGAGGGGGTTAGTTAGAGAAGATATCTAGTAGAGAAATAAAGTAGATAGTTTAGAATAGAGAGAGAAACACCTTTGTAAATATTTTTTTTTTTAATTTTCTTTAGAAAAATTTTGGTGTGAATTGTATCAAAATTGAGAGGAGAGTTGATGTAATTGAAGGAGAATTTGTTCAATTCAAAAACATTTGGTTTGATCTCTTCCTCTTTAAATTACTCTTGTTTTAATCATTGCATGTTCTTTATTGTTTATATACATTCTTGGGTGATGATTATGGAGGGCTAATCTCCCATTCAAGGGATGAATTGAAGCCCCCATGAATCCAATTGATTTAATTTGTTGATTTTAATTTTTTTTATTTCCTTTGATTAGTAAATTGAATTCCTACTCTTATTTTCGCATTGAGAAATGGAAAATCGTCCTAGAGAAAGGATTGAAAATTGTGTTATCATTTTATCATTTGATTAAAACTAGAGATATGCTTATCAAATTGGTTAAAATCTTAATAGAATTTTCTTCTACTCTTATTTTATTTAGTCTAATTAAAATATGTTGGGGGAAGCGATCCTAGCAAGTGATTCATTTTATTAATTTTAATTCATTTTGAGTAGTCTTATGGAAATTAAAATTTATTTTCTAAAAGAATATTTAATTCCTTCATTAGTTTAATGAGAATTACCTCGAATTAAATTAATATTTTGGAAATCAATCAAATTAAAATTGTTCAAGTTTGATAAAATTGTGTGAAATGGGGGTGGATTTACATCCCTTGATTTTTTTCTCTCATTGCTTATATTTCACTCACTTTCAACACACACTTTTTAGTATTTCTTTACACTTTTCTTCTAGTTTAATTACTTCTTCTCATTTAGTTTAATTCACCATAATGACAAAAATTATTTAATATTAAAGAAAATTGAAAACAAACGAAAAGCAAAAATAGAAAAATCTAGAGAGAAAATAATTAGAAAAATGAATTACATGACATTTCATTTGTTTCAGTCCATTAAGGTGGATTGATACCCTTGCCACCTCTATACGAGTTTGTGTTATTATTTTTTGGAGGTAATGAAGGATTTTTTAAATTAAAAAGTCTTTCCCACAACGACACATTATATAAAGCTTTTCTATCAAATAATGTCGTTACTGTTTTTTGGAGTTTGAAGCACTTGAGAGATTTTTGGATTATAATTCTTTTGTTCTATCTTTTTTTTTTCATTTTTAGTACCATTGTTCATTTTATTAGAATTTTTATAGTAGGATTTTACCATTTGGCTTGTATTGTGGTGCTTGGAGGCACCATTATTTTTTCATTCATTTATATTTGTAATAATTCAAAAAAAGAAGCCTCTCTACTTTGGATCAGTAGGACTCACCGGAACAACTGAGATAGGAGATCGCCCCCGGTCAACACAAATCGGTCTTCACCCCACACGTGTAAAAGCCGTGGGAGGTACATTTCTTTATTACTCGTGAATCTCCCCGCAAGCAAGTCCATTCTTATATGCTTAATTGCTCCAATGTGATTTTTTTTATCGCATTGCATTTATTTTGAATGTTTTGAATAATTAATGAACCTAAGACCTCGACCCGGTCATTGAAATGAGAAGGGATTTCATGATCCGACTCACTCGCTTATCCATTGTGTGTTACCATAGCTATCATTAAATTTAAAATCCATCGACTATCTAGCCAATTAGGAGCACCTTTTTGCAAAGGCAATCATAAGGATAAACTCCGTGATTTTTGTCTCACGTGGACTTAACTAAAATTTGACTACCCTTTCACTAATTTTGAAGATAAAATTTGGCTACGTGCTAGTTAGGATATATCCTTGACTTATGTGTGTCTAATTCAATATTTCGGTAATCAGTTTTAGTGAGTTCGTCAAATTTAAGAGTCCAAATATTTTTCTCCCGTCTTTTCTTCCAAAAAAAAATATTTTCTTCCTTTCTGTATTCTAAAAATCATAAAATATTTTATTTCCCTTCTTTTTCTTAGAAAAAATCCCAAAAACATTTTATTTCCTTTTGAAAAATATTTAAAAATCCAAAAAAATATTTCTCCCATCATGGCCAAAGAACGTCCTTTACGGGAATAATTTGGCCATTATCCATCATCTTGAAGCATTTTTGAAGTTGAGCCTGAGTCGAACCTCCATACTTTACTTAGTGGCTCTAACTCTCTCTCACACACACCATTGATATTGTTGCGTCATCCACGCACGTATCTCACATTTCGTCACCTCCGATGATGAGTGTCAACGCGATAAATACTCCGTCGTGCACCTATTGCTTTCATATGGACCACTTGTCCCATGACTTCTCGTACCTTCCTTCTCTATCCGAACCTACCAGGGAAAATGTGTATCCATATGACATTGTTTTGGAATCTAACTCATCATATTATCATGACATATCCAACCGTGAGTGGTGTGAGTACCCAAGCTATTCGTGGAGGCCTGATCACCCTCATACATAATACGAATCTCAACCCCATGCTATGGATCCTCATTTTTTGCAATCGTCACGGTAACCAAGTGTATCCCATCCTGATCAGTTCCCTCATTACACTCCGCATCATTATCAACCTTTTGTCTCTGACGGAGATGATTCTCCTATGTATGAACAACTATACCCCGCTCCCCACACTTCATATGAGTATTCTCCGCATCCTAGTGTCAATAGCGAATTGTGTCCACCTCAACCACTGCTATCACTTCAACACCACCATCCACATCCACTCTCGAAAGCCTCTTCCAAAACTTCATCCTCGAGCAAGGGCAAGCCACTTAATATCAAAACAAAGCGCTTCACCGTCTTGAACAAAGGTTAAATGAAATTAAGTATGCGAACGACTCAAATTTCACCCCAAGTCCTCCCATTGTTGCATCAATATGGAACGATGATGAGTCATCTGCACCACTGATTTTCAGTGTGACCAACACTATTATCTAGAAAATACCGAAGTTGAAAGCATTCCATGGTCTGAGACTCAAGTTGACAATTGTTTTGACTTATCCAAATATAGTGAGATTGATTAAACCCCTCCTTGCCCTAGAGAACCCATCATTGAGATTCGCATTCCCCTTCCCGACGAATCCAAAAATGTACCCGAGTCTACACCTATTGTGCACACCGCATGTGTTCCCGGGGAACTATTTCAATACAGGTTAACTCCATCTACGAGTGCTCACCCCTGTCCTGAGATTGAATCTGATAAGGTTCCTAACTCTCCAGATATGGATCATTCCCACACATGCTTGGCTCACTTTGAGTCATACATTAATGTTTATTCTTCTATCCCGGATTTGAATGCCTTATTAGATTTTCCCACCACCTCAGATGGTTACTTACGGGTTGATAATTAAATCACTTAAGCGTTTACTTCCACACCTCCTCCTGTGAGTGACCTTGAGGATCACTCTGAGCCTCATGAGGAGTGTGTGTCTCCTACTCTCTAGCTGGATCATCTTCCTCCACCCTTTGTCCCACTCGATCTACCCGTTGTCGCACCCGATCCATCCTTTGTCTCACCCGACCCATCCATTTTCCTTCCTAACCCACCACCTAATTTGGACCTTGCTATTGTAGCTTGCATGTTCCCATTCATGTATATATGTCCTCACTAAATCCCTCCCTCCACCCTAGTGCTTTACGATCCCACTCGTGAGTTCTTTATTTATACCTCTATCCATGAGAGTATTTATGGTGCTACTCTCCACTTAGGGGACATTGAGCTTGTTCCTTCACGCACACCACTTACTTGTGGTGTTGATTTTTCACATTTGCAGCTCATCAATGTGTCACAGCGCGAACATTATCATCGTCCATTTATTGAACGATCGCTTACTTTTTCTCCGCCCCACCATATCCATATTTCCAAACCATTTTGGCTTCCTATGCAACTAGAGCATAGTGCTTATTGGGACCTTGCCGCCCTGACCTTTACGCTCAATAAGGCACGTGACCAGTGCCTATCCACCCTTACCCTTGCCTTTCTCCCCTATACCCTTATCCCCACGCATCCTTGGTCCATCAATGGTTTGCATCGCATGAAGCACTTTTCTATACAACTGCATTGACCTTTTAACCTTTATCCAACAAGACCGACACTTCAGTCTTATTTAGGGGTGATTATAATCAACAAATTTTTCTGCCACCCTGTGCTTTCATAATTCTTATCTTTAGGGTGAGTTCCCTTTGATTTGGCTGAAGACATTAAACATAGCGCTATCGAGAGGCAGCCCGTGGTTTCTGAGTATGAGTATTATCCTATGTGGGAGTGATGTTTCACACCACCCAATGCTTTTTCATGCTTGATAGACTTGTGCATATTTTTGTGTTGCCTTTTCTCTTCAAGTTCCACTATTATTTTCATCATGTGGTCTAACTTCATTAGTAGTTCATTATATTAATCTCTTTCCTACCTTGTGCTTTAAATTTAAAAAGTAGTTTTAAACATCGAGGACGATCTCTCTCTTTTGAAAATTTTGCGTAGTTTAACTCATTTTTTTTACATGAATTGCATAGCATCCCTTTTTTAGAAGTCTCAAGTTACCCTTGTTTGAGCCCTAATTACGCTATTACTGTAAAATTAAGTAACACTTCTTAAGGCATATTTGCACTATGAATTTCTAAACTCGGAAAATTTAGACTTTCACATTTACAATCAAAAGTTAAAGAGTAACTACATTCTAAAGAGAGCCCTAAAAGATCACTTGTGGAGACTTAAACTCGTGAGAATTGAGCTATTCACCTTTTTGAGAGTTTTTATGTATCTCCGAGTCAAAAGATGACTCAACTTTCTTTGGGTACCATACTGAGTCGTTGCATGATCTCATTGTTCTTCATCTTTGGCATGACCACTGAGAATGACATCACCACTGAGAATGACATCCCCTTCGAGTCTTAAGAAGCATGGTCTTGTAGTTTGTCATGAGCATCAAACCAGTTTTTACCATACACATGATTTCTCCATATGACATTACCATTTACTTCACCTATTATTTTTTCACATTTCCCTTATCCAAATATATTCCCAACACCATCCATATATCATTTCCAATCATTACCATTTATCATTTTTTCAAAAAAAGAGTGTTTGAAATTCTAAATGTAAAATGTCTTCATTGTTAGTTTGAAAGAGAAATGCACTGCAAAAAATGTGTTAAAAAATTATTAAACGAAAAAAACAAGAAAAAAAACATGCGATCATAGTTTTATAAAACGAAGACATTAATTATTTATATCGTGTTCCAATTTTCTCAAAAACCCCACCCTTGATACGTCATTATCATCAATCATCTTCATCTCATTTCTCCCTCACTCCTTACATAAACTCCATTTTCATCTTTGGTGAGGTGTTTGGGCAAACGATAATTTTATATGGAGAATGACTTGACATTCTCAAAATAGTAGTTAACTTTCATTCATGAGATCAATTTCTGTCATGTCTCCGTCATTTATTATAAGTGTGAGACGTTTGAACTTGTGTACATTTAGTCACTCCTCACACACTAGAGATATACATTTACCCAAATCTCGGAGTGTTCAATTCATAGAGATGTATCTAGTGAGATTTGAACTCAAAGTGTTGATTCTATAAAGGCAATCTAGGAATTACTTTCATGATATTTGAGATTTTGTCACACTACACCACTAAGGATTTTAGGAAGGATTATGCCTTTGGTACTAAGTAATTTTATGTCATTCACTCATGGTTGAACATTGTATTCATTGTTGTATTTATAGATGGGTTGTATAGATTTTCACTCTCAAACAAAAGAATACCCTTTCAATAAATCATTTCTAATAATTTTTTGAATTTTGTGGGAACATTCACTGCAAACCCTCAGGAGGCAGAACTCGTCATGTGGGGTAACCTATAGGTTTAAAGGTTTGTTGCACATTCTAAGTGCAATCACAAGTACTCGCGAAAGTGGTACACTTTTGGTTTCTTATCATTTTTCTTTCTTCTATTTACTCGAGGACTAGCAATGTTCTTTTTTAGGGTGATTTGATAAGAGCCCTAAAGTGTATATTTTTCTTTTATTTTGTTTTAGTTTACAAACTATACGCACACACCCCTCCTATCTTACACCCTCACCCACACTTTTCTACCTTACACCCCACTACACCTAATCCAACTCCTATCATCTTCCCTGCCCAATAATCTTCCCTCTCTCTCTCTCTCTCTCTCTCTCTCTCTCTCTCTCTCTCTCCTAACCTCCATAACTAACCTCCACACCTTAAACTCCCATCAAACTGAGCCCCCATATCCACTCAAATCTCATAACCCGTTTCAACCACCCAAACACATCTCAACCACTCACCTCTTTCTTCCTCTCCTAAATCCACAAACCCATTTCCCATGTGAGACCTTTGACCCCAGTTACACCTAACAAGTTAAACCTATAAACATGGGTTGAACCCCGTTTCAAATCCCGACCCCTCTCCCACTTCAACAAAAACCGAGAAATCGCCTACCTCCATACCAAACGCTCACATGACCTACTAATCCAACCCAAAGCCTCTACTCACCTTCCCAAAACTCTAGTCACCTTCCCTCTGAACCTTTTTCAGTATCCTCTCATAGAAGATATCTCAACCCGCGACCTCCATAGCTCGATTATAGCGACGAAGCTTGAAACCCGTCGGAACCCAGAAGCTACTCATCTCCCACCCAAACCTGAAAACCCATGTGCCTGGTACCCATACTTGCGACTGCCCGAATTGTAACTCGTAACTCGGTGAATCGTGCCTCTACCCAAATTCGATTATGCCCATGTCAACCAACATCAGAAGACACCTAGGGCAACCCTCATGACCCAATACCCAATTCTATCTTAAATTATACCAAAGACCCGAACCAAATATTAAAAAAAAACAAATAAAATAATAGCAAACCCCCCACATGTCTTTAAAAAATCTTTATAAAATCTTTATACCCTTTACCCAAAATACCCTCATGACACATCTCCCACATGCACACTTACCACTCCTCAAATTACCCTCACACTAATTATACCAAATACCCTCTTTAAGCCACATTAATTTCCCATTTATATATTCTTATATTTTCTATTATCGTTTTCCTAGCTATGAGATGCTTGTAGCCAGGATAAGTCTTCATTCAAGACATGTTATAGCTTGCTCGGAAAACACTAACTGGAAGGTTGACATTGTGAACCATCTTGCAAAGAGAGACGAAGCCGATAATTACCCTCCGAGCATTGGGGAGGAGTTAGGCTAGGTCTAGCCCTAAACTCCACAGGATAGTTCGTACAGTGGGGTGAATGGGTAGTCTAAAGCCGACCCTAAGCATTTGCTTATAAACTGCTATCTCACCATCTCGATCGTTAAAGGCCCACTCACTATCGGCCCGAACTCTCATATGAATGGATTGCTTAATCCCACACAGATGTCTTTAGGTCAAATGGTCAGCCTGTTTATCTGTGCTTTGGAAGTCTTGGGCATAAAAGGTATGAAATGGATCCTGATCATCAATATCACTGTCATCCTCAACATTGATAATCGGCAATCTACTTGGAAATCTCTCAGAAAATTCATGGTCAGGAATGGTCGATAAAGGAATTGTTATATTGGTGATGGAATAAAACTGTGACTCTCGAGTCCTCAGTGTCTAAGAGTTTAGGATATCTATCGCGGCTTCTAAACTTTGGGAGAATCTTCTAGACGAGATGAGGTAACTTCCATGGATTCCTCAAATGATTCTTCCATGTTAGAGTCCCTACAGTGAGAGAGACCGTGGACCTTAGAGGATCACACCGACTGTGACCCCTGGGATGAGGTTCTAGACATGGTGTCACTATTAATCTCGATGATGGTTTGTTTAGACAACATTGGGTATGACAGTAACAAGGAAGGATGAACTAAAACTCAAGGGGTTGGGTTGATTGGAAGTGTTGTCTCGGCCTCAGCCTTGCATTTTTGCATCGGTCTCAACCTCAGACTTTATGTATATCTTTGTAAATCCTCTCCCTTAGATTTGGGTATTTGTCACCAAACTTATAGAGTCTCTTGTACATTCAAACACCTTTTATGTTGACCAGGGTTGACTAAAGGATCTAAAGGGAAACCAAAAGGTTTCTCCTAAGTGTTCCAGACAAGAACAGTGCCAGAACAAGCTATTGGAGAAGATGACCGCAACTTGCCAAAAAATGTAAAATTTGACATAAAATTAAACGTACGACCCAAAATCTAGTTACCTAAACCCTCAACCAAAGAAAATATAAAAAAAAAACACCGAAAGTCTCCTACAACCTCCCCTACAAATCTTTAAAAAATCCACAATTCATCGAAAAAACCAAACAAAGAAAGAAAAACTCAGAAAATATATGGAAGCAAGGAGAAAGAGAAAAAAAACTAACATGAGAAAGAAGTTAGAGACTTGAAAGGTGGACGAAGCCTAAAGAATGCTGGATGAATGTTGGTCAGAGAAAAAGAAAGTAACATAAGGTTATCTGAAGAGGCGGGAAAGTAAATATGAAATGAAATAGAAAAGGTTTGTAGAATCACTACAGCGAAAATATTGTGACTTCTCAAATAAAATTCAATTTTAATTAATACCAAATTTTAGTTAAACCCTAAAACATGCATCTAGATGATTTATCCAATAAAATAGAGCATGCAGGATAAAACAAACAATTTCAAGAAAAACCCCGAAGGGCAAAATCTTTTTACTTCACTATAATTTGTAAATAACAACTTACCCGGATTACAATGAAATAGGGTGACACACGAATACCCGCATGTGTCGGTCGGGATCGTCAACAATGGAACAACCTCAACTACTCCACAAGAACACACAGTTCTATCTTCAGTAATGAATTCACACGCAATGAATCTACATGGACACGCAGTCTAATCTTCACAGAGACTCCCTCTATAATAGCACGCAGCTCTCGGTTGTAGAGTTCTCCCCATAAAGGTAAAGTTTCAACAAAGTTGAATCTAGGGTTCCAAAATAATTCACTAAACGATTGGGATGTTTTGTGAATTGAAAATCAAAGGTTAAAGAACCTAAAAGAAGAAGAAAAAAATCATTTCTGTAGTAGCAGTTTCATTTCTGAAAATTATGCACGTCTCCTTATGAAAAACGGAGTTGGAGACTCCTATTTATAAAAAAAACTTAAGGCGGCGCGTCATTCGGACGAGGTTGAATGTCGCTCGAACAAGATGCTATGTCCTTTGAACGACAAGAGCAGGTTGCTCGAACAAAAAAATGACACGTGGCAAATGACACGTGGCAAATGTCGTTTGAATGACAAAAGAAGGTCATTTGAACGACCTATCAATCGAGATTTCATGTGTTCTTGTAGATAATTTCGATACGAAAGCGTGACCGCAAGTTTCATATTTTTTTGATTTTTTATGAATTAGTTATGATTTTTCTACGGAAAGGTGTCCGAGAACAAAATCTTTAGAAAAATATTTGATAAAAATATCCAAACACTTTAAGTGAAATGCTAAGGAATTAAAACACAACCTTACCAAACTTAACATCGCGGAGGCTTGAATGTTGAAGATCTTGATATTCAGATCCGTCTTTGATGCTTGAATGTTCTTCGACGGTGTAGCGGTATACGACATACTAAATTGATAACGGACTTATAAAATAATGTCCTTATAAATCTCCCCCTATGTCTATGCTGGTACAAAATAAAAAATCTGAATTATCAAGTCAAAGTTCCTATTCAAATCTAATATCCTCCATGAACCCAAAAATGGAAAATACTAAAATTTGCAAGTCTTTAAATTTTCTTCAAAACTTTTGAAGTTCAAATTTTCAAACCTTTAAGATTTTCTCATCAGGGTGTGCAACATATGATCATCACTTTTGTACCTACACACATGAGATAAAGAAAATACCTTCATGACACATTGAGTTTGAAATGATATAAGAATAAATCAATTAATATAATCAAATCTCCCCCATAATGCAACCCTCCCCCCCCCCCCCCCCCCCCCATAAAATCATAATTCGTTATCTCCCCCTTTTGATTATATCCCCAAATAGACATATAAGAAGAAATGAACTAAACATGGAGTGTCACGATAAAAGTGCATAGAAAATATGAATCAAACTACACGTATGCAAAGGTGTAACTCAAAAGATTTCCACAAAATCTTTTTGATTTCTCAATTTTTTCAAAGAAAAAATAATATTACAAAAACCATACACCATGGATTTATACTAAAACAACCAAGTCATGGAAATGGAATGCATGGGTGTGAACACATTTGATAGGTAAATCAACTCAATCAATCATATGTGCACGATGAATACGTGTACCCCTAACGAATGAACATCCAAAATATCCTTAGGTGTAAAATTGTTGAATTTAGATGATATCGTCTTAATCAAATCAACAAATCAATGTCTAAATGATTTTCACACCAATAAAGTCCAAACTATTTAGTGCTGTTTCGAGAACTTTTCAAAGGACGTGCAAACCCATTGATATATCCATCCAAAAATCCCTCATATATAATAATGAAATTTTATTTTTCTAATGAGGTTCTAAATTCTCAACTTAGAGAAAACCTATTGGCCCAAAATTTTGGCATATTTTATTTTTTATTGCCTTCATTTTTTATGCGGGCTATTTTCAAACGGTGGCTTTCACGACGTGATTATTATTCACTCGCATCCTTTTCCCGTGTTCACTCATCATTTTTTATCTTTAACAAATTCCTCACGGGTAATGGATCTTACATGCACTACTTTTATTACTCTCGTATTATTGCACTTGGTTCATTTTAAGGATGGGATTGAGATGAAAACACCTAACCAACATGTGATAAGTCAAGAACAATAATCAAACAAATCCGTGCATATGTGCAATAAAGAAAATCATGAGTCAAACATGTAGGAAGTATCAACTAATTACATCTTAATGACTCCAAACATTATAAAGCACATGGATGAAATGACATATTGTCTCAAAATACTATCAAATAGTCACATGAAAATGGAATGATGTTGTGACTCGGTCATCCTAAGTGTTTATCCATCAATGGTGTAAACAAAATACAAAACTCTTTTTGGATTTTTCAAAAATTTTATCAAAATAAAATCTTTTTGTATTCTTAAAAAAATTAAAAAAAAAATAAATACAAAATGATACAACCAACAATAGGCAAATAATATCAATATGAGAATCATCATATGCTAGAAATAGTAATCACACAAAAGAATCCATCAATCATAGCATGTGTGATCAAACGAACAATGCAGTGTTAGCAATTAAGCATGAAAACCATGAATGATTGCATATAGACTGATCAGAAACAACTCGGTGGTACTAAATAAATAAACCCAAATGACCCAGAGTACTACAAATAGAAGAAAAAAGTTTCTTCAGGGGTCATTCAAACGAAATCACCCTATTGTTTGAATGACACAGGCATGTCACGAGAAGCGAGTTCGCGCGAGATAAGATGTCGCTCGAACGACATTAAGTTTTCGCTCGAACGAGAAAACCAAAGTTTCACAGTTTGTCCAGAATGTCTTACAGTTTTGCCCAGTGTAAACAATACCTGTAAGGGGCAAACATATCCAAAATAGTGCTAAAATAGTAGCGAAACACACAAATGCAACAAATAAATCAATGTGCGCTGCGTCAAAGTGAGTCATAACACTAGAAAGAATATAACATGATGCATCGCTAGTGTATGAAAAACATCCAACACTATCAACCAAATGATCTCACATGGGGTGAATCACGTGCTATCAAATGAGAATCATGAACAAATAGACCATAAACCTCTAAATTCGATTTCCTGACCCAAATTGATGTGTAACGGATTGTGGGGGTTTTGGGAACCGGTGTGCCTCTTTTTTTATGTTTTCTAGGTCCATTCAAAAGCTTATAGTAGAAACGCCTAAGATGATCTTACCTACCGCAATGTGTGCAAGTGTAAATCGGGCGATGAGTGTTACCTAATCAGATTCCTAGGTGGTGCTCTCTGAATTTTCCTAGATGTCTCTCTCCTGATGATCCTAGGAGGTTCTCTCACAATGTTCCTAGGGGAACTTTGATAACAAACTTAGGTGCCTCTTTCTTAACAATCCTAGGAGTCTCTATCACACGTGTGGGAATGGGTGCGACATATTTTTCAAGACCAATCCCACTCCTATCCTTTTTTTTATCTCGACGGTGCCTAAAATCTTATCAAGTTCTTTAGACCTAGACTCCAAATCAAATTTCACTTTACTCGAATCTTTCAATTTCACCTCAAGTTCACCTATCCTAGATTCAAGAAAATACCTAGAGTCTTCAAACTCTAAAAGTTCATTTTTCATAACTTCCATCACACTCGAAGACTATCTCTCTCACCCTCAACATATCCTAGTTTCTGTTTAAGCATCTCCTCACGTACCCTAAGATACTTAATCAACGCATCAGTATTATCATTATCTAAAGCACATTTCTTCAATTCAGCTTCAAGTTTCAAGTTTGCTTTTTTTGTCTTTAAAGATTCAAAATACAAATTATTGTAGGCAACTTGCAACTCACTCAATTCTTCTTCCTCCTCCTCACTCTTTTCACCCTCACTCTCATCACTAATCACACGGATGGGAAGCTCTCGCCTAGAAGCATAAAAGACATCTTCTTCCGAATCACTATCATTGAGGGTAGAAATATGAGATGCTGGTTTATGCAATTTCTTCTTTAAATTTGTGGTACACTCATCTAACGTGTGGCCAACACCCTCACAACAAGGACACCTCTCAGATTCATTTTCAACCGAAGATTTAAAATAAGAGTTCGTGTGAATTTTCCAATTAACTTTTTCAAAAAGTTGACATCGAAAATCATCAAAACCACCAAAAGTAATTTTTTGAAAAATAGGATCAAAACACAATAACTTAGTGCAACAGTCTCTGATACTAATTTGTAGAATCGCTATAGTAGAAATATTGTGACTTCTCAAATAAAATCCAATTTTAATTAATCCCAAATTTTAGTTAAACCCTAAAACATGCATTTAGATGATTTATCCAATAAAATAAAGCATGCAGGATAAATAAATAATTTCAGGAAAAATCCCTGCAGGGCAAAACCTTTTTATTTCACTATAATTTGTAAATAACAACTTACACGGATTACAATGAAATAGGATGACACACGAATACCCGCAGGTGTTGGTCGGCGTCATCAGGAATGGAACAACCGCAGGTACTCCACAAGAACACGTCGTTATATCTTCAGCAAGGAATCCACACGCGACGAATTCACATGGACACGCAGTCCAATCTTCATAGAGACTCCCTCCACAATAACACACATCTATCGATTGTAGAGTTCTCCCCACAAAGTTAAAGTTTCAACAAAGTTGAATCTAGGGTTCCAAAATAATTCACGAAAGGATTGGGAGGTTTTGTGAATTGAAAATCAAAGGTTAAAGAACGTAAAAGAAGAAGACAAAAATCGTTTCTGCAGTAGTAGTTTCGTTTCTGAAAATTATGCAAGTCTCCTTATGAAAAACGGAGTTGTAAACTTCTATTTATAAAAAACTTAAGGCGGAGCGTCGTTCGAACGAGGTTCAATGTCGCTCGAACGAGATGCAACGTCGTTTGAACGACAAGAGAAGGTCGCTCGAACGAAAAACATGACACTTGGCAACTGACACATGGAAAATGTCATTTGAACTACAAAAGCAGGTCGTTTGAATGACCTATCAAATGATATTTCACGCGTTCTTATAGATAATTTCTATACGAACGCATGACTGTCAATTTTGTATTTTTTTGATTTTTTATGAATTAGTTATGATTTTTCTACGAAAAGCTGTCCCAGAACAAAATCTTTAGAAAAATATTTGAGAAAAATATCCCAACACTTTAAGTGAAATGCTAAGGAATTAAAACACAAGCTTACCAAACTTAACCTCGCGTAGGCTTGAATGTTGAAGATCTTGATATTCGGATCCGTCTTTGATGCTTGAATGTTCTTGAATGCTCTTCAACGGTGTAGCGGTATACGACATACTAAATTGATAACGGACTTGTAAAATAATTTCCTTATAAGGTTAAAAGATTCAATATTTTGATGATGTAATCATTGTGTAAGGGTATCTAGGCACCCACTTATTAGGTTTCAAAGACCTAAGGGAGGCCCACAACCATCCCTTTCTTTCAAAACGTGCCAACCTATGCGATGGTTGATAAGTTTTCAACCAAGGAAATTTGTTCAATACCCTTACTCTGACATTAAACGGACATCCTCGACATCAAGCAGGATAGTTCATGTCCTAAAAAAACCTCTGACACTAGGGGGTCTCATCCTCACAGGAGGTCAAATAAATATACCCCTCAGACTTCCATTCACATTAAAGAATAAGGACTAGTGGGCGATTGATATACGTCAGTGTGGTCTCGTCTTAGACTAAACCAAGCCCACCTCGGTCAACCTTACTCGACACCCATCAGGCACATGTATTCATTGGCTGACCTAACACCCAACATAGGACCACCTTTAGTAGTCTTGGCCTCAGAGACCTTATCCTCAGTATTTACAATCACTCAATAAGATATGTTCTCCAGTTCAAGTTGTCTCTCATGTCTCGACCCACTCATGTGTCATCCTTGTACCATATTCAGAGGCCAAGACCTTACCGATCGTCCTGATACGATATTCTGTAGTCTTCATGATCATCCCCTTGGGAGACCATCCTTTAATCTTGGCTCATCCAGGAACTTCATAGAAGACCTTTATATCTCCCATGGCACACGTGATTTATATATCATCAGCCCACGTGGACATACCATTTCAATATATCTTCAACCCACGAGGGGAAATATTTTGTCTTAATGATATATTTGTGTAGGGGACAACTGGTATTCTCCAATTATTTGCCTCATCTCATGCACACAGGGTGCAGGCTTGGGGGTCGTACTATGAACCCCCAAGCATATATAAACCCACTCCATCTTCATCACAATGGATCAAGTAATTGAGAACCATACTGAAACTCTGTCACTTTGGTATTAGATAGAAAGCTTGTGTGTATGTAACCACGGCCACTTAGTGGCTTATTATATTACAAAAACGCACCCTCACCTTGCACAGTGGAGTAGGCTAAGGCTAAACCACTTATATTCCTGTGCCTTCCATCTCTTTCACCTCATCTCTTACTTGTAAGCTTGTGTATCTATATCACCATTGTTATACATATGTAGAGTTTGAGTAATTCACACATTTGGAGGGGTGATTCGTAGCATCAACAAGGAACACCCGTTTTATGGACACCGTGATTAATTTATTTTGTGACTAACCTGCATCACCAATTTTTTCCAAAAAATAGTGTTGTGTTTTATTCTTTTCTGAATTGAATTAAAATCGTGATAATTATATTTTAAAGTGTGATTTAAGTTGAGATCTCTGAATTTTTATTTTTGAAGATTTTAAATTACATTTTTATTTTAAGAAAAAATAAAATATGAGATCAAGAGATTTGTTTCAAACAAATAAATTTGAAAATTACCAAGGATTTAAAATTCAGTCTTTTAAAACTGAGTATATATTTTCTAGAAATCCTCAACGTTTTCAAATACTAAGTGGGAGACTTGGTTTCAACATAAACCCCACGGCCTTCATCGGTATTTTCTGGAATCAAGGATATGATTTATTCCTTGTGTGAATTAGGCTAACCCCACCATGTATGGAATTAATAAAGGAGTCATGGATTCATTAAAACTCTTCAGTGACAATTTCAAGAATTTTAATGTGAGTGAGTTTGATCCCCCCCCCCCCCCCCCCCCCCCATTGGGAAGTTCATCATGAGAGGGTTCTAAATCATGGAATAAATCGATGGTATACACTTAGAGAAGATTTATGATACCCTTCTGAATAGTGACTATTCAGTTATGTTGCACAGAGGATCGTGAACTATCTCGGTATATAATTCAAAGACGTATGTCACTAAGTTTAAGGTGGGGTGATTTAAGCTCCCCATAATAAATTTTACTCCATAAGGGGATGAGGATGTCAGGCAAGTTTTATATTAAAAATGTCAATGACAGAGGCACTTTAAAATTAAAACAAAGTTAAATTCTCACATGTTATTTTGAAATGAATTCTCTTTTAAAAATTTATCATTCTAAGATTTCAAAATGGGATGTGCATTCAAATCACTTGATACAATCATAAAGGATAAAAAATTAACTGGCATGAACTATATTAACTTTAAAAGAAACTTAGATATTGTCCTAACTGTTGAGGACTTTAAGTTTGTCTTGATGGAGACATGCCCTGCCTTGCTAGAGGGAGGGACATATAAAAGGGATGTTTAAGCCTACCAAACGTGGTAAAATGCTAACCAGATAGCTCATTACTATATATTGGCCTTTATAACTAGTGTTTTGCAAAACCAATATCAATAAATGTCCACCTGTTATGACATTATTATTAACCTTAAGGATATGTTTGATGATAAGAACCGAATCGCTAGGTTTGATACTGTGGAAAGGTTAGTCAAACCCCTTATGCGTGATAACACTCCCACATGTGAGAAAGTTCTAAAGATGATGTCCATCTTAGCAGAACTTAAGGTGGTTGGATCTGAAATTAATAGGGAAATCAAAGTTGGTTTTGTTCTCCAATCACCGCCGAAGTCCTTTAAGCAGTTTCTTCTTCTATGAACAAATTGGTTTACCCTCTGGTGAAACTACTCAAGGAAATCCAGGTTGTAGAGAATATCAATGGGCATAAGGGTGTGATTCAAGTTGCTGAGGAAGGCCCATCCACTTCTATTGTCAAAGGTAAAAATAAGAAGTAAAGTAAGGCTGAGGGACACCTTGAAATTGTCTAGAAAATCTTTAAGCCTTAGGGTGGAAGTAAGAAGCTTATATGTGGTTATTACATCTGCAAATATGAAACACACTAGAAGGTATTTCTTTTATATCGTTAAGACATGCTTTGTGGTACGATCTACATGAACCTTGTTTGTAGATTTGGGAACCACTAATCATGTTGGAAATTATTTGTAGGGGTTTATAAGGACAAATTTTCAATTGAGTCTATTTGTATGTATTGTCTTAATTCTGGACAAAAATCTTTAAGTCATAGGTTAGGACTTGAGTTAATGACCTTTCAAGTCCATGACATATTTGTTGAAGACGTAGAGGCCAAGTCAAAGAGATCATATCATCTTACCATATTTTGCGCCTCGTTTCATCGTCAACGTTTCAAGGATCTCTCAGGTGTAAATGCATAAATATTATTTTTTAGTGATGGAAATTTATTATTTTATGTTATAATTTTGTTACTCTATTTTTAAAATCTCTTTATATTTTTTGAAGAATAATATTTTAATTCTTACGATCGTTAGAACAATTTTTCTCTCTCGTTCAAATGAGATTTGGAGTCTTATTCTAACGACTTCTAAAGGTGTTCATTTTTGGTATTCATTTACATTTATTTAGAAGACTCGTTTCTTCCTTTTTCACACAATATTGATATGTCATTCGAATGAACTTACATTTCATTCGAACGACCAGAGCATTTTTTCAAAAATTCAGTTTTCTTCTTAGCAGTTTTTCCTTAACTCCCCACTACTTATTTCCATCCATTTATGTAGGGTGGGATAGAAGTTTTTTGTGAGAACTTTTTCATGATTTAGAGTTTAAAAACTCTCTCAAAAATTTCATCAATGTTGCTTAATCATTTATGATTAATTTTAATGCAAAACCAATCTATGTTTACACTGAATTAGTTTAGATCCAAGATTTTGCATAGATATATATTTTGAGATCGAATTTTGGAACCGATTTTATTATTCTCTGTACTATTGGTAAGTGTTTCTTGGAGAGGTATCCATGCTTGTGGATTACATACGGTGAACTTCGTATGCATGACAGTTGTTATGCCCCATCGATGGAATTCGAGACGTAGGTGGACTCTTGTGTTGTCCCTAAGAAGAGCTTGAAGGAACAAAGAACATCAAGGCTTGCGAGGGTGTAAGGACACAAATTTCCAATTGAGTCCTTTTTCGTTTTGGCTCAATTCCGGACAAAAATATTTGAGTCATAGGATAGAGTTAATTCATCATCCTTCAAGCCTATGACGTGTTTGATGAAGACCTAGCGGCCAAGAGTATAAAGCTTCATCAAATTGCCGAGTTTTAAGTGCCTCGTTTCTACGTCATCAACATAGTTTCATTGCTCCTAAGGTATGAATTCATTTGCATATATATAGGAGCTTGGAACGTTTTTATATTGGGTGTAGGTTTAATTCAAACTGTTGTTTATTTTCAGAAAGATTTAATTAAAACATTAAATAAAGTTTATAAAGTTTCTGGGCTAAAAATAAAAATTTCCAACTTTCTGAAAGTTCGTTCGATATGTCGTTCGAACGAGTTTTTCGTTCGAACCAGATGTCGTTCGAACGAGTTTGCCAATGAGTTCCCATATTGGCCACTGAAACTTCGTTCGAAATGTCGAATGAACGAGATGGTTGTTCGAACGAGATTTCCAACGAGATTTCTAACGAGTTCATTTTTAAAGACACTGGAACTTCATTAGAATGTCGTTAGAAGGCCGTTCGAATGAGACTTCGTTCGAACGAAAAATCTCGTTCGAACGAGATTTGGCGGGAACAGTTAAATGGCAGTTTTTGAAAGTTTTCACCCACTTTCCATTATCTTTCCCCACTAACTTTTGACTGATTATCTAAGTACGGGAATGAACTTTGGAAAGTTAACCTTTTCATACACATCTATCTCCAAGAGAGAGTTTGAGCGCAAAAGAAAAAAAAAGTTCATGTTTTAAAGTGTCTATTTTTCAAAGAAAAATTCATTCACACTTTAGTTTTCACCCATATTGTTTATCCAAGATTCCATATATATATATATATATATATATATATACATTGATTGGAGTTTTGGCACCGGTTTTTCATCTCTACCGTTTTGAAGAGACGTTTGGGTTTGCTTCTAAATCCCACAAAGAAGAAGATGTTTGCATTGATTTACCCACTTGGAGAAAGACTCCATGTTCAGGTGACGGTGACCATATAAAGTCCGATCGATGGATTCCGAGACCGCGGTGTAGATCCGTGGTTATTCTCTAGGCAGAGGTTGATACAAGAAGACGCGTCGGGGCTTGAGAGGGATCGAGTTGAGTGTTCTAAGTCATCTTGCTTGTATTTGTAAATTCCGTAATTAGTGGATTTGAGGCTAGGGCCGTCCGAGGTTTTTTCCCGTTGTGGGTTTTTCCTCGTACATCGCCGCGTAGTGATTTAGTTTTTATTTTATCTTGCTATACTCACCTCGAACGCATGCTTAGATAATTCAAGATAAAATTTGATTTTAATCACTACATGTTTAATTTGGTGCGAAATTAAATATTGGGTAATGTTTAGTTAATTTAATTCAAGTCATTTAATTTAGTTTGATAAAATTGGTTTGGCCTAATTTGGTTTAATTGAGAAATTTGACTTAGGCAAATTATCTAGGACTTGGGTTTAATTAATTGTGTTTAAGTGAAATTTAATTAAGTGTGTGTGTTTGAATCATATTTCACTTGGTTTAATTTTAATTTGAAGTAAATTAAAATTTAGTGTTTTTGTGAACCATCTTACTCTTCCGCACATCTATATTGAACAAGGAAATTACTTTTGAAGTAAGAACTTTAAAATTGGGGGCCTTAGGTCCGTTTTTCAAATTGGTATCAGAGCCAAATCGATAAATTATTTCGTTAAAGATCCTTTAACTATTTTTGGCTAAAATGGAATTTTACCCATTTTTAAAATTTTCTATTTTCGATGCTTCTAATTACGCATACTGGAAAGCGCGAATGAAATCGGCACTTAAATCTATCAACGAGAGGGTTTGGTTATCTGTAGTTAACGGGTGGTCTCCATCAACTCATTTAGTAGATAATGAACGTGTTCCCAAACCGGCCGATAGATGGAGTGAGAATGAGTTTAAACTTTCTAATTTTAATTCCCGAGTTTTAACGCCTTGTTTAGTGTTGTCACACCAGATGAATTCTGACGAATGATGACGTGGGAGACCGCTAAAGAAGCGTGGGATATTTTACAACTCACTCATAAAGGTACTAGTGTCGTTAAAGCTTCGAAACTTCAAAACCTCACCACTCAATTTGAAACTATCAAAATGAACGATAAAGAAACTTTTGATGAATTTTATGCTAGACTTTCTGATATTGTTAATTCATCTTTTAATTTGGGAGAGAAAATACCCGACAACCGAGTAGTAAAGAAAATTTTAAGGTCCCTACACGATAGATTTATTCCAAAAGTGACCGTGTTAAATTATTTACCAACTTTAGCCTCTACGAAATTAGAAGAGCTTGTAGGTGATTTACAAACCTATGAACTGGACATGTTTCCCTCTAAAACTGAAAAGAAAATTGAAAAGGGAATTGCCTTAAAAGCCCAAAAAGAGGATAAATAATTAGTTGAGAGCGAGAGTGATAGTGACTCGGAAGACATGGCTATGTTTGCTAGAAAATTTCAAAAATTTCTTAAATTGAATAAAGATAAATTTAAAAATGATTTTAAGAAATTTGAAAAACCTAGGCATGACAAAGCCGAGAAGATACCTAAAACTTCTAATGAAAATGTAAATAGGGACGAATCGAAAAATTATTTTTGTTGTGAAGGGTATGGCCATAGGGCTTTTGAGTGCCCCACTAAACTAAGAAGAGAGGGTAAGAAACCAATTTCTTTTAATGCAACCCTTAGTGATAGTGATAATGAAGAGGGACCCGATTCCCCCACTAAGCCCAATTTTGTGGCTTTTATGGCTAGTCATGTGAGTGATAGTGAGAACTCATCTATAGATGAAAATTTATCACATGACACTTCCGAGGGCAAAGTTTATGACTCCCTTATTTTTTATGGTAGTGAGAGTGGAGAAAAAAGAGAGTGAAAATGAAGAAGAGGTTGATGTGAGTGAACTTCAAAACGCTTTTCAAGAATTATATGAAGAATCAATTAAATTAAAAAGAGCTAATTTTAAGTTAGAAGCTTGTTTGAAAGAGCGTGTCATGGTCATTGATGAGAGTGCGTTAGTAGAAGACCTTAAGACACGAGAGAGATCTCTTCGAGAGAAGCTAGAATATATAGAAGGCGAGAGAGATAGACTTAGAGGTTTAATGAAATCCTTGAAAAAGGAGCTTCTTGAGTTTGAAGAGAGAAATGGTTTGTTAGAGTCTAGAATTTTAGAATTATAAGAACAATTAAAATACTCTAGTAATGTCAAATTTGATTTGGAGTGTGGGTCCGAAAAAATAGATAAAATCTTAGGCACGGTCCAAATAAAAAATGACACGTGTGGTTTAGGATTCAATACTTGTAATCAATCTTCTCATAAAGCCAAAACCAATATTTTAAGCTAATCACCTAGGAAAGCTTTTCGAGATCAATCCTTTGGTCCCAATTTTCGACGTGTTTTTACTTGTGCTTATTATGGTCGAAAAGGTCATCTTAGGAATTTTTTTTTTATCTTAAACGAGTTCCTGGAAAATCCCACCGTAAAGAAACCAAGGTAGTCAAGATTCCTACACCCCAAGAGAGTCACTCATCATTAGTTTGGGTTAGGAGATCCGACTTGGTAGCTTTAAAAGATAGTGTATTTGATTCTCATTTACTTTCACATGCTTCCTCCCTTGCAAAATCTGAAGGTTGAATGTGTTAGTTTTGTTTGCATACTTTAACTTTTGTACTTCATGCTATATTATCATGCTAAATGTATTCTTGTTTAGTCATTTTCTAGTCATTGCTTTATTTCACATCTCATGCTAGAAATCATGACTTGTTTATCTTTTGTATTTTATTTCTTTCATTTTTGTGTGCATTGAATGAAAAATACAAAAAGATTTTTGTTTATCATTTGGGTTTTTATCTCTTGGTAATTTAAGCTTAATGAAAAACTTCAAATGATTTTTGTTTGTCTTTTGAATATATAGTTTTATTTTTGGTTAAAAAATTTCAAAAATTTCAAAAAGATTTTTTTTTGTGTATTTTAGTTTGACACACTTTATGTGGCATATTCTTATGTTTGAATCCCATCTTTTACACTCTCATGTGGCTAGAACTTTTGGTTTAGATTGTCAATCCTTATTATGTTCTTTATCATGCTTACATGGAGTAGTTGGATTTTGTGTTGATTAAATGGATTCTATTTTTATATGCCTCTACTCACACATGCACGAGATCTTTTGAAATTTTAACTTCATATGTATATTTGAGCTTTGTGAGGTGTTCTCCTACCAACCTTGTCATCTACATAGTTGTGACCTAGGAGGACTAGTGCATGTCAAAATCCGTTGCACGTGAGATTTGTGAGAATTAAAAAATGATAAATATAAATGTGCATGGGGAAGGTCTCCAAAAGGACTTAGTTTCCTTTGCGAATAGTAAGCCACCGTAAGTTTGGACCTAAAAGAAATACGTGGTCCAAGGCCTAAAAGAAAATATGGCATTAAAAATAACATATAATTGCCAAGGCCTATGTTTGATTGATATATTCATTCAAAATTAATAATATATATGCTTATTGAGGGAGATTGGATGATATATCAACGGTTTGCACAATGTCCATTTATCCTAGTTGACCTTTCAATGTCATGACTCTATTGGTTTATAGAATCATCAACAGGCTAGGCTTGTATGCATTGTGTATGTTTGTTCATTGAGTTAAATCTATATTGTCACATGAGGTTATATTCAAATGTATGAAGTTTGCAATCAATTGAGAACTTCGTGAACATGTTTTAAGTGACTGGATCTAAATTTAATCGTTACTAGTTCACACCCCAACACTTCCGTTTCCATATGACACATTTTGGCCATACGAGTGTGAAAAACTTAATGTATTTTGTGTCATGTGTGTGTTTATATCTATATATATGTACTTGCGTCTATTAGGTATATCTTATGTATACATATATTTGATATTTTTGTTTAGTCTTTGCCTTGCTTTCTAGTCCATCTATGCTTTAATTCATAATTGGTATTCATTTTTATGGATTATTTATGTTATTGTTACCCATATGCTTTCATGTTCTTACCACTTTATGCTTCATGTTTAAATTAGTTTTATCCTTTGTCTATTCCTGAACAAAAAGGGGTAGAATGATAGGGGAGAAATGGTATCTATTACTATTATAATCGTATCTTAGTTGAGGGAGAGTTATCTTAGGGGGAGACGTCTTTCTAAGTAGGTCATTTTTTTAATAAAGGGAAAATTAATTAAGGGGGAGTCTTTGTTTAATTGCATTAATATTGTGATATTCCCTATGCATTTAATGTGTTTGCTTAAGTGTGCAGGAATTATATTCTAAGTGGCAACTTTCACCGGCAAAGATTGTGATCCTTGGGTTGTTTGAGTCAAGCATTGTAATTTTATTTTGGGTGGGACTTTCTAGTAGAGCTTGACGACCCTTTAGGATTTTTATTTTGTTTTTTTCTCGGAATAGCCAAAGGGGGATATTTGTAAGGACACAAATTTCCAATTGAGTCCTTTGTAGTTTTGGGTCAATTCCGGAAAAAAACATTTGAGTCATAGGATAGAGTTAATTCATCATCCTTCAAGCCTATGACGTGTTTGTTGAAGACGTAGCGGTCAAGAGTATAAAGCTTCATCAAATTGCTGAGTTTTAAGTGCCTCGTTTCTACGTCATCAACATGGTTTCAATGATCTTAAGGTATGAATGCATTTGAATATATATATTAGCTTGGAACGTTTTTAAATTGGGTGTAGGTTTAATTCAAATTGTTGTTTATTTTCAGAAAGATTTAATTAAAACTTTAAATAAAGTTTATAAAGTATCTAGGCTAAAAATGAAAATTTTTAACTTTCTGGAAGTTCGTTCGATATGTCGTTCGAACGAGTTTTTCGTTCGAACCAGATGTCGTTCGAACGAGTTTGCCAATGAATTCCCATATTGGCCACTGGAACTTCGTTCGAAATGTCGTTCGAACGAGATGGCTGTTCGAACGAGATTTCCAAAGAGATTTCTAACGAGTTGATTTTTAAAGACACTGGAACTTCATTAGAATGTCGTTAGAAGGCCGTTCGAACGAGACTTCGTTTGAACGACAAATCTCGTCTGAACGAGATTTGGCGGGAACAGTTAAATGGCAATTTTTGACAGTTTTCACCCACTTTCCCATTACCTTTCCCACTAACTTTTGACTGATTATCTAAGTGAGGGAACCAACTTTGTAAAGTTAACTTTTCCATACACATCTATCTCCAAGAGAGAGTTTAAGAGAAAAAGAAAAAAAAGGAAAAGTTCATGTTTTAAAGTGTCTATTTTTCAAAGAAAAATTCATTCACACTTTAGTTTTCACCCATATTGTTTATCAAAGCTTCCATATATATATATATATATATACATTGCTTGGAGTTTTGGCACCGATTTTTCATCTCTACCTTTTTGAAGAGACATTTGGATTTTCTTCTAAATCCCACAAAGAAGAAGATGTTTGCATTGATTTACCCACTTGGATAAAGGCTCCTTGTTCGGGTGACGGTGACCATATAAAGTCCGATCGGTGGATTCCGAGACCACAGTGGAGCTCCGTGGTTATTCGCTAGGCAGAGGTTGATAAAAGAAGACGCGTCGGGGCTTGAGAGGGGTCGATCGAGTGTTGTAAGTCATCTTGCTTGTATTTGTATATTCCGTACTTAGTGGATTTGAGGCTAGGGTAGTCCGAGGTTTTTTCCCGTTGTGGGTTTTTTCTCGTACATCGCGGCGTAGTGATTTATTGTTTATTTTATCTTGCTATACTCACCTAGAACGCATGCTTAGGTAATTCAAGATAAAATTTGGTTTTAATCACTACATGTTTAATTTGGTGCGAAATTAAGTATTGGGTAATGTTTAGTTAATTTAATTCAAGTCATTTAGTTTAATTTGATAAAATTGATTTGGCCTGATTTGGTTTAATTGAGAAATACGACTTAGGCAAATTTTTTAGGACTTGGGTTTAATTAATTGTGTTTAAGTGAAATTTAATTAAGTGTGTGTGTTTGAATCGTATTTCACTTGGTTTAATTTTAATTTGAAGTAAATTAAAATTTGGTGTTTTTGTGAACCATCTTACGCTTCCGCACATCTATATTGAACAAGGAAATTACTTTTGAAGTAAGAATTTTAAAATTGGGGGCCTTCGGTCCGTTTTTCAGAGGGCGTCGATTCATTGTGTAAGTCTTCTGTCGTGTCCTGTTTGTGATTCCGTACTCAGTGGATTTTTTTATTGCTAGGTCGTCCGATGTTTTCCCGTTTGGTTTTTTCTTGTACATCAGGCGTAGTGATTGTTTATTTTATCTTGTAATTAACCTAGACGTATGCTTGGGTTTAAAATATAAATTTGGTTTAACAACAAAAAATGGTTTAATTGGTGCTTAGTTAATTTGGGTAATCTTTGGGAAGATTTATGTTTTATTTGGTTTGGGTAAATTTGAACTTCATTTATTTTTTTTAAATTAAATCAATTTGAAAAAATTGAAATTTGAATTTCGAAACCATCCCACATCCTGTCAACGTTCTCTTTCAAGGTTCCAAGTAACCACGGAACTCAGTGATGAAGAAATGTTTCCATTAATGAGTGATCATCACAAGGCCACAATTGTAGCTCTAGGAAATTTAGTTTCAAATTTTTATGAAGACAAAAACTTAGTATTTTTAGATTGCTTTTTTGTTCCTCCTGTTAGAAGAAATTTTATGTCAATTTCCATGCTTGTGTTGAATGGATACCTGGTTTATTTTAATGTAGGAGTTCTTTTTAATCAAAACTGGAAAATCTCTTATATGTTATGGAACATTGGAAACTGATATTTATATTATAAAATATGTCTCACCACTGTTACTTAATAATGTCTTCAATAACTTAAATGGAAAAAACCTAAAGAGAAAGGAACCTTATAAAATGAACCAAACATATCTTTGGCACTTTTATTCTGAGAATACTTTTTAAAGGGTAAGATGACCAAGATATCGTTTAAGGCCAAGGGCTACAGAGCCAAAGATGTATTAGAATTAATATATACTGATTTGCGTGGACATATGACTATCGAGTATAGAAAATGGTGTAGTGAAAAGGAGTAACATGACTATTTGAGTCCACGTTGAGCTATTCGGATCTACCAAATTACTTTTAGGGTTATGCATTGGAGATAGATACATATTTATTGAACTTAGTTCATTCTAAATTAGTCTCTTCATCTTTCGTAAAACTCTAAAAAGGGAGAAAGATAAGTCTAGGTCACATTTGGATATGGGGTACCCAATGCAGGTATTGTGAAAGGAGACAAGCAAGTTAGAATTGAGGACGAATGTATATTTCTTTGTGGGCTATCTCAAAGGAACCAAGAATGGGAAATTCTATGACGTAAGTACCGAAAACGTATTTGTGAGAAAAAAATGCTAGGTACTTGGAAAGAGATTACATGATTTACTACAAGCCCAAAAGAAAGGCTATCTTAAAAGAGCTAACATGAAAAAATCAGCAAAATGATTCAGGACCACCCTTGTCAGAAGAAATATAGGCTGATTACAATAATACACTACCTAACGATATATGGAATATTGTCGATGATCAGGATTCATGTATCACTTATAATGGACCACAAGTGGAGACACATCATAGTGGTAGGGTTATACGTCAACGTTATATATTAGTTTATTTGGGAGATAAATTTGGTGAAGTCCCGAGGGAACAAAAACTGGATCTTGACACCTACTATGAGGCACTGCAAGACAAGGATGTTGAGCTTTGGCTAAAGGAAATGTATAGATAGATGGATTCGATATATTCGAATCAAGTGTGGGAACTTGTAGACTGTCCATATGGGTTAAAACCCATAGGGTGCATGTGGATGTATAAGAGGAAGAGAGGGGTAGACGGGAAGGTAGAAAACTTCAATGAACGACTTATTATGAAAGGGTTCAATTAGAAAGAGGGGATCGATTAAGAGGAGAAATTTTCGCTGGTAGCCATGATTAAGTCTATCCATTTTATCTTATCCATTAATGCGCAACTCGATTAAGAGATCGGGAAAATTGATGCCAAGACAACATTATTGAACAACAATCTTGACGAGTGCATCTATATGGTGCAACCCACGAGGTACAAAGTAAAGGGCCAAGAAAACAAAGTGTGCAAGCTTAAGAGATCCATTTATGCACTTAAGTAAGCATCAATGCCTTGGAATATCCAATTTGATTAGGAAATCATTTTTTTTTAAATTTTGATCAATGTTTGGTACAAACTTGTGAGTATAAAAAGCATGATGAAAACATAATGCATAGATGATATTCTCTTAATCGAGAATGAAGTGGGTGTGTTGTATAGGATAAGAGTGTGGTTCTCTGGTCAGTTAGATATAAGGCCTTAGGATTATCCAGTAAAATCCCAGGGATCAAGATTTTATGTGATTGAAAAAAATAATGTTAGGCTTATCCCAAGAAACTTATATCGACACAATGCTAATAATGTTTAGCATGAAGGATTCCAAGAAAGGAATTCTCTTTTTTAGGTATAGAATTTCTTTATCTAAGTATCAGTGTCCTAAGATACTTGATTATATAAAGATCATGAGGAATATACTTTATGCTTTGAAAGTGGCCACCTCATATATGATATGGTCTGTAGTAGACTAGATATACATTATGCCTTAGGCATTGTTAGCAAACTCCATCCTAATTTAGGTGAGGATCACCGGACTTCCGTGAAGAACAATCTCAAGTACCTTAATAGGACTAAGTATTACTGGTTTACTCAACAGAGAGTATAATCCCCATTAGGTGGACTAACTTAGATTTTCAGTCAAATAGGGACTGTAAAAAATAGACCTAGGGATATGTGTTTACCTTGGGAGTTGGGGCCCTAAGTTGGAGGAGTATCAAGAAGTCTTGAATTGATGATTTCACTATAGAAGTCAAGTATATTGTTGCTTCGAAGGCAGATAAGGAGTTTGGTTGGATAAAAAAATATCCTAAATGATTTTGGTGTGGTTCCTTTAGTGCAGTCACCTATTACACTTTATTACAATAATAATGGTGTGGTAGAGAATTTGAAAGAACCAAGGAATCATAAGAGGGCGAAACACATTGAGTGAAAGTATCACATAATTTAGGAGATCTTGTAGAGGAGCGACGTCATAGTGACCAAGATTTCATCTAAGGACAACCTGATCCCTTTATAAAGAGTTTACAAACTAGGACTTTTGGCAATTACGTGGAAGGAATGGGAGTCAGTGCTTGGCCACATGGCTTTAATACTAAGTAGGAGATTGTTAGGTTTTTATTCTGAGAACCATGTGTAAAACATTTTATTACTTATTAATAAAAGATTGTTTGATTTATTTTTGAAATGAAAATCAAGTTTGTGAGAATGCTTTATATTTGTTTAAATATATTTTTTTATATTAATGTCAGTCAATACAACTTAGTAGGAATCCTTATAATGCGATTTATAGTTGATCACACAGGTATTGGAACTCCCCTTCTAGCACTATTGAAATTTTCACAACTCAGACAGGACCTTGACATCTTATCAAAACGGTTGTGATGTAATCATACTAGTTTATCTCAAACTAGAGGGAACTAGTGTAATGGTGTAGGAACTTGGGTGATAGTTCAACAAAGGATTGTGATCGATACATCCTAGGAATGTAATGAATGAGACCACTCATGAGATTTGAGTCGAAGGACTACCTACATTAGACTCGAAAAATGTCCCACCATTTGTAAAGGGTGCATCAATTCTTAATACAGAAAATTATGAGGATTGGGATGCTTATTTAGTTATCTCTTTGATTGCTATGGGTGCGATTCAATTTTATATTGAATCAAATTATCACTGCGTATTAGGTGATAATTATATTAGTAGGTCTGATATCATAATTCGGAGAAATCCAAATTCTGGTATACTTTGGATTGTGATACCCACTTGATAAACTTATAAGATTTTATTCCACCAGTATACCTGATTAGTGGATTATTTATAATTCTGTATAAGTGGCAAAACAAGTTAAGTCTCAGAATCAAGAAAAACTATTAGATGTTGGTTAAAGTCGATTAACATAATTTTTTTTTTGACTTATTGGGTATCGAAAGCTAAACGTAGGGAATCACATTATGTACCATTATCAAATTTGCAAATAAGAACTCATTATATCTGATTGATTTATGAGATAACTAAATTTGAGTGAAGTCATAATTATTTAGTCCAATTAATTATGATTAACTACTAAAATAAAGAAATTATTGTAATTGTAATTTGGTATTTCTGAGTATTTATTTGTAACCAATTTAATTATTTGTCTGGGGTCCCTAGTGTAGTCCATACATTCAAGAAACACAGTTTAGAACAAGACCACCTTTTGTACTTGTATTGGAAGGGGTTTTAATTCATTATTCACCAAATTAGGGTTTGAGAGGGGTTAGAAAAAATACTATTCACTTTTTTTTTGAAGAGGCTTAGAGAGAAATCACCACATCTCACTAATAAGGAGGAGTTTTCATCTAAACAATTTCCCACACACACACCTAAATTTGGTAAGAATCATATATTAGAAGATCCAAGATTTTCAGGAAATTAAGTAAGGTTTTGGAGATCCAAAATAAGGCTGCCCAATCATCAAGAAATACTTTTCTCAACATCGAATCACATTTGGATCCACAAAAAAATTGTGTTCTAAACCCTCGGTTTATTCTTCAAGCCTAGTTTTTGTTTTTTGTGCTTTACTATGTTTTGTTAATTGATGATCCATGGCTAAAGAAATTTATTCTGCATATATCGATCCCCAACACTCGCCACCATTGGTTGGCCCCTCTCCCAAACTAAATTTAGCATTCACATTTTACCTTGTTTACGACTCAAGTTCAATGATCTTATTACCCCTTTAGAGGGATACCCGGAACCCCTATATTTCTTTGAACTTCGCGTCTTAGATCTTAACCACGAGTTTATTCACATTAACACACTTTCCTCCATTTCACTCACCTCCCAACCTTCTAAATAAAATCCATCTTCCAACCTCTCCACTCATGATAATTACCCCACTCCCACTCTTAGCCGCCCATCTTGTGTCCATTGTCGTTGATGTCATGCTCCTACCTATGGAAATCATTACCACTACAACAGTAAATCACATAATGAAAATTGCTCTTGTTGCCAAATTTTTAAAATTTTGGATACACTTCACTTAATTCTTACCAAAGTTACCCACATTTACCCTCCGTTAGATAAAAATCGAGCCTCCATCCCCCCCCCTCTTTTTCCCACACGATGTACCTCCCCCATGATGTCCCACGTGCCTCTGAAATTGGTTCCCCATTACCGGTCCCACTCATCATATCACCCTTGACCTCCACTCCCTTTCATAAGTCACCGATTATTGAGACTCCGATCAACTATACGTCAGTAATTGTAAAGACCTTAACTTCTCACATTAGTTGTTATGTTATCCACTCGCCTTATGTCATTTAAAAAAAAATATTCTTCGTGTTCCATCCTTCACAAAACTACTACTATCCGTTAAGAAAATTCCACATGATAACAATGTGTGTCTGAATTTTGCCACTCATTTTCTTGTGAAGGATCAAGCCACACGGACAACACTTCTTCAAGGTCCAAGTAAATTCAGTCTCTGTTCACTTCAATTCACTCTGCAATAATTCATCAAGTTTTCTACACACTTTACTAATAATGCATCTCTAAAATTGTTGGCATCATCAACTTGGTCACCCTCAACAATGTGTGCTCTCTCGGATAGTAGCGTCTAATAAACTGTCATTGTCTCCCTATAATTTTAGATCATTTTCAAAGGAGTTCCCTTTGGGCAAATCCTTTAGGTTATCCTTGCCACGGTCAAATAATTCATGTTCTTCATTTTTTAAATTAGTTTCAAGAGATGTATGGGGTCCCACACCCGCTATTTGGTCAAATTTAAAATGCTATTGTACTAGTAAATACATGATATGTATGGGGTCAAATTTAGTTTGCGATGACTTATGATTTTGTACTAGTAAATACATGTTTTAAAAAGAGGCATGAACACTTAATAACTTATAAAAGTGGAACGCACAAGAGCCAAATAGATTTTTTCATTACTAGAAAACGAGACCGATTAACGTGTAAAGATTGTAAGGTTATCCCGGGAGAGAGCTTAACCTCACAACATAGGATAATGGTGTTGGATATAAATATGAAAAATCAATTACGAGTGCGAAAAGTGAAGATTAACCCACGATCTAGGTGGTGGAACTTAAAAGGAGAGAAATTAGAACTATTTAAAGATAAATTATTAAATGAAGCAACATGGAATACTGAATAAGAGACTAACATAATGTGGAATAAGATGGCCACATGCATTAGGAGAATATCAAAAGAAATTCTTGGAGAATCAAAAGGTAAGGGGCCACAGTCTAAAGAAACTTGGCGGTGGAATGAAGAAGAACAAAATATAGTAAAAATTAAAAGGGAGTGCTTTAAAACATCGCAAACAAATAGAAATGAAGAAAATTTTGAGAAATATAAATGGGCTAAAAAGGAAGTTAAGAAAGTGGTAAGAGATGCTAAGTTAAAAGCGTATGATGATCTTTATACAAAATTAGGTACACAAGAAGGGGAAAAAATTATTTATAAGCTTGCTAAACATAGGGACAGGAAAATAAAAGATTTTAATAACGTTAAGTGTATCAAAAGTGATGATTCGAGAGTCCTAGTCAAAGATGATGAAATTATGGAAATATGGAAAAACTACTTTGAGAGGTTATTAAATGGAGATAATGGGAGTATATTAGATATAGAGGAACTTAGGGAGACTCGAGAAAATATATTTTTTCACAGAATTAGGACAACAGAGGTCAGGATTGCTCTAGAAAAGATGAAAACAAGGAAGACTTTAGGACTAGATGGTATCCTTATTGAGGTTTGGAAGTGCTTAGGGGAGGATGGAGTATCATGGCTTACAAAATTATTCAATAGAATTTTAATGACTAATAGGATACCCGATGAATGGAGAAAAAGTGTTTTAGTACCTATTTATAAAAATAAAGGGGACATACAAAGTTGTTCAAGTTATCGTGGTATTAAGTTAATGAGTCATAAAATGAAACTTTGGGAGAGAGTGATTGAATATAGATTGAGATTAAAGACAACAGTATCTGAGAATCAATTTGGGTTTATGCCTGGGAGGTCAACAATGGAAGCAATCTATTTATTGAGGAGGTTAATGGAGAGGTATAGGGAGAAAAAGAAGGATCTTCATATGATTTTTATAGATTTGGAGAAGGAGTATGATAGGATACCCAGAGATATAATATGGTGGGTTCTATATAAAAGAGGAGTGACTCGCAGATATATTGATGTGATCAAGGATATGTATGATGGTGTGATGATTACAGTAAGAACATCAGCCGGAGAAAGTAGTGAAGTTTCAATTACGGTAGGTCTACACCAAGGCTTAGCATTAAGTCCTTATCTCTTTGTGCTTGTTATGGATGAGTTGACTAGACAAATACAAGATGAGGTGCCATGGTGTATGCTATTTGCAGATGATATTGTTTTAGTGGATGAGACAAAGACAAGGATTAATGCTAGGTTGGAATTGTGGAGAGAAACTTTAAAAACAAGAGGATTTAAAAGAAGTAGAACTAAAACATAATATGTGGAGTGAAATTTTAGTAGTAATAGGAGGACAAATGGAGATGTGGTGAAATTGGAGTGTCAAGAGATACCTAGAAACGATCTTTTTCATTATTTAGGATCGATTATCCAAAAAGATGGAGATATTAGTGATGATGTTACTCATAGGATTAGAGCAGGTTGGGTTAAGTGGAGAAGTGCTACCGGCGTTTTGTGTGATAGGCGTATACCTTTGAATTTAAAAGGTAAATATTATAGGACGGCCATTAGACCCGCCATGTTATATAGGACAGAGTGTTGGGCAACCAAGAAATAAAATGTGCAGAAAATGAGTGTGGCGGAGATACGAATGCTAAGATGAATTTGTGGTAAAACTCGAAAGGATAAAATTAAAAATGAACAAATTCGTGAAACGATAAAAGTAGCTCCTATAGACTCATCCCCCCGGTTCAACCCAATCTCCTCTCTCACATACAGACTCATCCTCCCCTCACCTATCAAAACACTCCCTCGTTATTTCAACTAACTTTATTAGGTACACCTCCGGAATCTCAAACTCTTTCCCTCTCCACGAGTCGACGCCTTAGTTTACTTCCTCAAGAACCAACCGCATCTAATTTCAACGGACTACCACTTATTGGGCTCGGGCCAGAAACTCCACACGCGCGCCATTCGGCTGGCTCGGTTTGGACTTGGGCTCTTAAATTTTTGGGCTGAATTTAATTAACTTTTCGGGCTTAAATTTAATTAATTAATACCAACAGTCAGCAGTTAATTAAACCAAAATTAACTGTTAATAGTTTTGACTGTTACCAACAGTCAAAACAAATGCTATAAATACACATCTTTCGCTCATATTTTGTTACTAATGAAAAATTTCGAAATTGCATTTCAGTACCGAATTTTTTCTTTCATATATTCAAACAATCTGCATAATGTTCAATGGTTGAGTACAAAAAACACATATTTGTGTTCGCTTGAATTAATTCATTGTTGTGCTACTTGAATTGATTCGAAAAATTCTTTATATCTTGCAAGGCAATTATTCAACAACCTTAAGCACATTGGAGGGAATAAATTTTCCTTAAGGAGACTATTCTACAGGGCTCAAATTTATATTTTTTTGTTTCTAGTATATATTTCTGCAAAACCAAGTAAGTCTTATTTTTCTGTAATTATGTGTTTTTTCTGTAATCATTATTATTCATTATTTTGTACTATTGTAATAGTAGACATAACAAACCCAACATCCACCCTGCGCCCATACAGTCGCACTACGCAACTACCTGTTTTATTTTTTACACCCCGAGTTCAAAGACCTTACCACTCTCCCTAGGGAGAATTTTTCAAAGCCCCGTTAAGAAAGAGAGATAGTCTCTATATAATGGGCGATACACAAGCCTAAGGCCCCATTTGGTTGTCCCAAAATTGTAAATTGGATCATTAATAAATTTCTCCATTTATAAATTGACTCATTAATTGTGTTTGGTTTCATTAATGAAAAGATTCATTAATTGCCCCATTTTAGCTCATCTGCAAAATCTGAAATTTGATCATTTCACAAAAGATGTGAAATGAATCCATTTGAAATAGGAGTCACATTAAGTGCATGTCCCCTCTCCCTCTCCCCCTTTCCCTCTCTCTCTCTTGATTTGTTTTTATCTTTTTTTCATAGAACCTTAACATCAATTTCAAATTACCAAACATTGTGTAAAATTGGATTTACCTCATTTCAAATTCACTCATTTATAATTCACTAATTCACAATGAACCAATTTACATAATCAAACAATTTGAGCAACCAAACTGACCTAAATGAATTAAAATCTTGGGTAAGATCTATGAATCATTGAAATGGGGTTGATTTTTTTCATTAAAATACTATTGCTTGATATAAAATTTATGGAGTTCAAATTTGTTAAGCCTACTCAAATAAGAGTTAACATGAGCCTTAGATGTGATTGGTTGCAAAATAAATGAATCAACAATAAATCCCATAATTTTTAATGAGTTATCCATGTTTTAATCAATCATACTAGAGGGTCACGTTAACCATCTTTAAATTGGGTCAACAAATTTGACCTTGTTTTATAAGTGTTTTGTGAATACTATTAGTGTTTCATTTACTAGATAGACGATTTCTTTTTTTTTGATAAGTAAATGGCTAGATACGCTATTTTCAATTAGAAGAACCATATTTACCTTAAATCATGGTTGGTGCCACATGAGTGGGAGTGGCTGTCTGCCACTAATATATAGATCCCTTGAAGCTTTGAATTATTTTATATTCTTATGAAATTAAAATTTTCTTAATCAAAGTAGCGAACATTTCTTTTATACCCTACAATCAAATGTCTTTATTCATGTTCAAATTTTCAATTACATCTATTTACAAATAGAATGTAGCCAATTTGGTCGCATTGAATCATTTTAAGATATGAATAAGAATAGTTATGTCATCGTTCATTTTCACATGACACAAGGATCACCCATTTAACACACAATAAAAAAACGATTGCACTCGATTAAATACAACATGACATAGCTAAGGCCCCCCAATATCAATCATATGACTAATAAGAGCGTAATTTTGACAAAATAATGATGAAAAATCTTGGAGAAAAATTCTCGACACAAACATGGTTCATACCTTACATCGGCTAAAAACTCTCCGTAGGATTTAAGGTGACAAAACATAGTAGTATATTCCAGCTTGGAATCTTCCTCGTTTATTGACAACGTTGTTTGTTATTATGTGTTAAGTATTATTATTATTATTAACCTTGTCACACATAGTATATTAATACATCATAATAATACACTAATCTAATGTTTGTAGTGCTTTGCAAAACAAGAAAGAAAGAGTTGATAATGGTTCCGTCACAATATTTTATACGAAGCTCGTGTATTTTTTTGAGTGAGCCAAAACATTTCGATTCAACATATCTCTTCCAATGACTTATGATTGCATGCAAACAAAAAGAAAATCTGTTCTATAACGTGGAAGGATCAATTTTGTACAATGGCCTCTGTTCCAACATGCCTTAATAGAAGATAGCATCTTCACGTGTGTCCCATATTTCCATAAAGCCTAACATGTTTTCAATAAGATCGAAATTACTATTTATATTTAGAAAATGATAAGATGTGTCCTTCGAGTTTTGACCTTAAAATAGTAAGTATAAGATTTCTATGTTAGTATATGTGCTCTATTAAATGTGTTTTGAAACTTTTTTCCTACTATTTTAGAGTTATTAGTGTGCGACTTAGGACTAATATTATGAGGACGATTTATATTCTTTAAAAGTTGCATGTGTACTTTGTATGATAAAATTAAGGTAATAATAAGTTGCCATGCATATTGATGCAAAACAATTTCCAAGTTGGTTTTAATATTTTAGGGGCATAAATACGCTATATATTCTAATGAAATACAAAAATTCTATTGTGACCAATTTTTTAATCGAAATTTTGTAGACACACTCTCGTGACAGGTTGTTATTAGTTGGTTTAATAACAAGGCACTACGTCAGTATATTCACCAAATTTCGGTAAAAAATTATGTTATAGTAGAATCACTCAATGAAATAGCACATATACATATTCACACATTAGTTGTTCAGGACAGTTAATTACCAGTATGTCAATGAGTACTCGAATCACATTCTCACCACCCACTCTTTACCAATGGTGTGATTTGAGCTTAACAAATGGACCAATTATATTGGGTGATGCAGTGTACTTATGGGGCCTAATACTAAATCAATTTTGGATTATCCTGGTTAAAAGTAATTTATTATGATTTGGAGGATTCAACATCCCATATACTGCTATATACGACTCTAAATTCCCTATATGATATCATTTATACTCAGCAACACATTATATTGAGCCGGTGGTATCTGGGTTGTTGGACTATGGTATCATAAAACCTACAAAGCACCGGCACTCCTTCGGAGGCGACGAATTTTGTTCGACACGTGTCGAACACGTGACTCGTTCCGACACATCCCGACACGCTTGAGGAGGAAGAATTTAACGTTTCGATGTGGAATCTATGTTGTCAACAAATTTCCAAAATTACTATAGGCTTGAAGGATATATTATAAGTTTTTTTTTTTTTACAACTCATATTGAGACTTTAAGGTTTAACTTCTTACATTTTGGATACACCCAGTTAAGAACTCTATGTTAGATTGTACATCTTTCGATGTATACTTCAATTTTTTGAGAACCACCATGATGCAGTGTGATTCATCTTGAGTACACTTGGTGCGACCGAATGCTGCACGTTGGTGGTCCTGACTACCGGCACTGATATAATTGTTATGTCTCACCCTCACAATTAACCACTCATATTCTCCCCAACTTAAACAATTATGTCTACTTAAGTATAAAGTTCTAATTCAAGTGGTCTCGGTGCTAACTAAAGAGTCCCTCTCACTCATATAATTGCTTCATAAACACAATAGGCTTAACATTACAAATCTTGAAGACAAATCGATAAAAACCCTACATGGTAGCACATGCTTGAATGATATATACACATTATGAGAAGCATTATTATCCAACAGACTTGTCTTGAAACTCCAACCAAATTGGTGTATAGACCCACATACATAGGGTCCCCTCCGAAAACCCTAGTGCATATCCTCAGGTATGTTTATTCAAAAGACGCTGAGTTCAGTTTTGGCCACTTTCTAAAATAAACCCAAGAAAATATGTGGGGCTCTCATATATATCATCTAGAATCTTGTTATTTGTTTTTTTAATCATTTTTTTCCGTTTAGCTTAATTTTTCAATTTAGAACCTTATATGAGTTTGCAGTCAACATATATTGCTTGATAGAAGAAGAAGAAAACATATGTACTTTTTAATATATGCCACGAAATTTAAATATGTTACAATTCAACGCAGGAGAGCTCTCCCATGTGGTTTGATACCTTATCAATTGGCCAACAGCCAATATAAAATATGAACCGGAAAAAGGCACATTAAGACCCAACGAAATCAACTAAAACAAGACAAAGGTCACAATTAAACTAGTGCGGACAATTTTTTTGTCAATAACATAATGTTGTTGCACTAGCAGCAATCACAATGCACAATTTAATAAGGGAACAAAACTATCCAACGTGGAGCAAACTGACGACTGAGTCACGGAAAATGTCTCTTTCTTTAAGGTATTTCGTGGCTCTGCCTCCAATTTGTGTTTATAATGTATAGCCCCGTCACCCCAGGATAAAACAGTCTCGAAAATTCAGAAATTACGAACCGGTAGCACGAACCAAATTTGTTCAATCAACACTCATTCTGTAATATTGCTCGAATCTGAAAGTATAATTAATCTGGGGGAAGATTAATCATTTATGTAATAGAATAATCATTTAGAAGACGAATAATTATTTTTGTGTATGAACAAAATATTTTTGAGGAGAAACTGTTTGTAGGATTTTTTTTTCCCGAGAATTGTTCTGAAAACGGAGGCTGGAAGCCTAAATTTCTGAAGAAAAAAAAATTTGGGCGTCAGAAGTAGTTTACAGGGAAGTAATTTCGGAAAAACGTGTTTAAGTGGAGGACTTTTTCAACTGTTAATACAACGTTTTTATTTTCAGAATTAATTACCGCTACAAAATAATTTTTAAAGCCTAAAAACCGTCAATTTATTTGCCCAAAAATTATTTCTTAATGAGCCCAAGCACAAGCCCCAGGACCCAGACCCGGACATGGGCACGAGCCGAGCCAGACAGACGGAGGCGGCAGAGCGCTCGCGTGTGTGACTTTGACCAATAAGTCTTCCACCCATACACCCAAAACATCTAATGCCCAACGCGCTTACATTTTAGACTCACAAAAAGAGTATATTAACACTTGCAATTTTAAGTAACCCACCGATGTGGGACAAATGCCAAAGGCACTTTTTCAAGTTTTGCACTATAACAGCTAACATTTGTCAAAGCTGTTTTGTTCCAACAATCCCCCACTGGCAAAATTTGAGAACATTATATCAAGTAATAATCTAGAATTATGCATAAGCAAAGGTATCTTTAGACTTGAACCTTTACGTAGTAGAGATTATTTAAAATATACTAGAGTAATCGTAGTTTTCAACTCTTATCTCTGACAACATCCCAAACACAGCCCTACTTGGGTGTAGTTTTAATAGCAAGTATGTTACTGTCATGTGCTTCTATCCGAGTATAGTGAACGCTCTACAAATTTGCCTAAAATATCCATAGGAGGCGGTCACACTTCCACATTCCCATAGGTGATTCTATCAAGGATACTCCTGTAACTAGGTACCCCACTCAAAATAGAGTTATAGATATCATTAAGAGTTATAATAACTCATCATTTACTCGCTTCAGGATATGATGCTCCATAGGGATGGACTAGGAGTAAAACTCTGTTCTATATTAATTAATAATAGCATGTTTCAACCCATATCACTTGTGACATGCTATTACCCTTTGAACATATTTCTTGGGATCTCCAGTCGATATGTTGGGTTACCATCACAAATGACTCATGTATCCAAGGGGTTTAGTCTCATCCCTTTCGAGCAGTTCCACACATTCTCCCTAGCTAGTCCATTCGTCAAAGGATCAACAAAATTTATTCAGACCGTATATGATCCACCCTCACAGAACTCGTAGAAATAAATTCTCTAATATTACTATGTTTAGGACGAATTCGTCGTCTCTTATCGTTATAGTAACAGTTTTCTACTTTTGCAATAGTCGCGGTACTATCATAATGAATCAAAACGACTAGTATCGGCCTTTTCCATATTGTGATATCTGACAGGAGGTTTCTTAACCAACATGCCTCTTCACTAGCAGTAGCTAGTGCTATAATCTCAGACTCCATGATGGATTGAGCTAAAATAGTTTGTTTCTTAGATTTCCAAGACACTGCCCCACCAGCGATGCTCAATATATATCCACTAGATAACATCTCAATAATTTGATTGGGAAGTCAAAAGAAAGAAGATGGGTTCTAGAGAGAGAAACTCGTCTTTCTCTCTTACGTTCTCTTTCCCCTCCTACCTTTTTTCCCTATTTGTCATGGGTATAAGTCCACCTTCTTCCTTGGATTTGGATACAAAAACATTCTCCTACGACACTCCTAAACCTAGCCTTCATCGTTATACTCATCATGGTATTATAATTGAAAATCCTTCCTTTGTTAATGTTGTTGCCAACAAAACCAAAGGCCTCTGTCACCCACTCCCTAAAACTCCCATCTCTCTCCCTCCATTAACATCCCTTTACCTATATGGTGACTCATTAGTTATCAAACTACCTGATGAGGTATACCATGAGGTCATCAATGACTGTAGTTCATCGTATCTTATTGGTAGACTTGTTCTTGCCAAAGTTGATAAGACATGGAAGCGGGAGCAGTTAAAAACACAATTGTCATCTATTTAGAAGTTGGAAAATGATTGGACCCTTACACATATTGGTAAAGGTTTTTATAATCTTTTTTTTTCTTGTCCCTTAGATTTGAATAAAGTTTGGTTTATTGATAGTTCTAAACTTTCAACTGGATTGTTTAAGTTATCTAAGTGGGTTCCTGATTTTCACCCGTACTCTTATATTTTATCTACTGCCAGTGTTTGGATTCGATTTATGGGATTATGTCAAGAAAATTGCGATCCTCGCCTCTTTTTAAAAATTGCTAAAGGTGCTGGAATTCCACTTAGGATTGACAAGAACACCTTGGAAAGGTCCTATGGTAGTTATGCTAGAGTTTTAGTTGAAGTGGATATGAACAATCCTCCTATTGAAAAACTTTTTGTTGAAAGAGGAGATGGAAGTTTTTTCGTTAATATAGAATATGAGTCTCTACTAAGTTTTTGTTCCTATTGCATAACAGTTGAACATTCAGTTGCTGATTATAGAAATCTTAAAAAAAACTATGGTCAAATCCTAGACATTGATGAACAAAACCCATCAAAAACCTATTCTAAATAACAAGCTATCTGGCATGGATGGTCCTTTGGTTAAGGTCATGTCGCAAAGTGATGATAGAATCGAAGCATCCGTGCAGCCGAGACATGATCCTGCTAGAATTCGGTTCATGAAAAACTATGGTGTAACAATCCATGAAAATGATGAGTTGGAAAACGCTTTGGATAACCACTATCTTGAAGTTTTGAAAACTCCAGTTGAGCAGGTAGTACCCACCGAAGTCAAGCAAGATCAGTTCGTCCTTGTAAAAAACATGGAAAGTTTTAAAAAATTAGGGGCACTACGTAATATTTGGGTTTGCCCAGGTGGATTTGAATGTAGTGGCTAACTCTCCCATTATATTGGAGCTCCAGTAACTGGATCCAAATTATAAAGAGAAAATTAACAATAAACCAACCTTGTCAGCTAAAAGCTTGAATAATGAAGGCTTCGGGTTATCAGGGGTGTTAGAGATTCAAGTAGATGTATGTGGTGTAGAAGCCGAAGTCCCTATAATATTGGTTGGGAAAAATTAACTTGAATTTAGGAACGTGGAAAGTGTAACAGCACAGATAAATGGGCCAAAGAAAGTGACCTATTTTAGAGGGGATATGGATGATAAGAGAATAAAATATTTGTTAAATATCTTTGACTCTCAAAATGTGGCAAACAACAAATAAAAAAAAATTCTTGTTTCCTATGTGCCAGGTAGGATTCGATTTGTGGAAAAAAATGGAATAAACATTATAAATGACTCCAATAGTGATAATGAGGAGTCAAATGATGATCACCCGTCTGAAACTGCTATCAACAATCAACATCATGGATCTTCTGTTGGCAACACAAATAAGAAAAAAACAAAGTTATATTCAACACTTAATGCAAATCGATTCCATCGTATTAATAAAAAATAAACTAGTTTTGAGCAATGATCTATTTGAGACTTCATCATCTGATGAAGACTCCAAAAGTGATGAAGATATAACTCATTTAGATAATATTAAAACGAGTGACGAGTTATCCCTAGTTAATCCTATTAGTGTTCAAATTCACGACTACCGCGGTAATGATTTATTCGTGGATCTCACCAAACTCGATTCATCAACTGTGGTGGATTCCAAGCTCATCTCAAATGATATAAATTCTACTACAAATATTATCAATTGCTACGTCGTCCACAAATGAACGCGTTCAAGAAATCGTAGGATCCAAATGCTTCCTATTTATTTTGGGTCCTCTTTTTCACTTTAGTCAAGTTATGCTTCTTGTCTTGCACTAGATTTCGCAAAGTTTAGTTTTTTATGTATAAATTTTCGTTAGCCCATGTAAGAGCCCTATGAGAGGCTATTTCTCTTAATCTTTTAATAAATAAATTTTATTGTTGGAAAAAAATATATATCGACTAGTAGCCTTAGAATCATCAGATAGGGTCCAATCAACATCACTAAATCCTTCAAGGATAGCAGGGTGCTTATTATAGTGTAATCCGAGGTTCATCGTCCTTTTAAGGTACCGCGTGACCCTCTCAATAGCATTTCAATGGTACATACTAGGTCTACTAGTAAATCTACATAATACTCTCACAACATAACTGATATGACAAAGTATGACCTCGTCTCAGGACGAGGGCCCCAGCCTCCAGCAACCGAGCTTTAAGAAGAAGCTCATAGGTCGTTACCAAGACTATTCAAGAACCAGGGTCAGCCTCGTATTCATAACTTGGGCTATCAATAGGTAGAGACTCTAGGGAAGCGTTTTGGCAATAAGGATGTCTGTCGTCCTCTATTCAACTGACATCAGGAAATAGCCTGCTTAAGACACCTCGACCTGAGCCCTTCAGTGGAGACCACACTTTCCAGTTCCTTACACAAAGTCAAGCATTGTAGCAGCAACCTCGTACTCAGCCAGATCGAGACCTCTACAGATGACACCATACCGTACGAGAAGTAGAAAGTTCCAAGGTAGCGTGTCCCACGTGAGCAATTCTGTTAGAACCTGATTATTCCCTCACATGGGGGGAGATTGCATCATCATTAGTTACATGTGATGTGGACAACTGTCATCATCTTAGTGAATGTCTTCATCATCACACGCCTGATACGACGCAAATATTGCGTATTTCACCCGTTAACCTACGCGTTATTAACCCCCTCGGGTATCTTAATCCCTATATTTATGCTCGTTAACCAGACAACCTCGAATTTCTATGTTAACATGTTTTGCAGGGGTTAATTGAGCTTTTGTAGGTATTTGGATGCTTAGTATGAAGTTCGGACGCATTCCGGTGAAGTTTCGTACACATTCGCACGCGTAAGGGCATTTTAGTCTTTTCACAGCTTGGGTACCTGGCCTAACATCTCACAGAAGTTATATCCCTCCTCGCTAGCTTCGCGTGGCCATGAACGGTGCGCGATTCCAATTCATAACGAAGAAGTTACGTGCTTTTGAGCAGAAGGGAATTTCAAACCAACCAAAAACAGGGGAAAAATTCAAGACCTGTAGGTCCGAATTGATTCGCCCCTTTCGCGAATCGATTCGGTTGGAGACAGTTTGCCATCCTCTGTTTCCGAATCGATTCGGATTCCAGCCGAATCGATTCTGCCCTGCTGATATTTCTTTTTCTCCCCTTTTATTTACAATTTTTCCATGGGATTTATTTTGTATAAATACTCTTTCTCTTCATTTTGAAGAGATATCTTCATTTTGTCTTAGATTTTAGGGTTTGTAGTTGGGAGCTAAATCCTACTCCTCTCTTGTACTCTTTGTTTTGTAAGTTGTACCTTAACTTTAATTACATTAATTTAGTTGTATTTCTTGATTTCTTGCTTTGATAATTAGTTTACATGCTTTCATAATTAGTTTATTGTGTTTATTTCTTGCTTTCTTAGTGTAAAGTAGTTTCATTTATGTATTGCCTTTAGATAAATAGGGTCGGGATTGTGTTTCCGCCATTTTCGGGTTTGGACCTCGAAAATTAGGTTTTGTGTAAAATTGCGTTTAATTGAAACCGCGTGTATTAAAGTTGGATTGTTATGCGTTTAACTTTATTTGTCACGCAACTTTAGTGTTTATAGCGACAATCCGAATTTAATCCGCGTGTGACCATTTTCAGTTAAATGTTTAATCTCGCAACTTTAGGTTAAATTCCTTCTTGTGTGATGTTTATGCTTAATTGTAAATGCTCGATTAAACATAAAGGAAAGCGAGGATCGGGATTGCATACACACATTCACGGGCTAAACAACTACTAATTAGAATTTTGATATGAAAACATTTAATCGATCATTTTCAATTAAGCATAAACATCACGCAATAAGGAATTTAAGCCAAAGTTGCGAGATTAAACATTTAATAAAAAATGGTCGATTAAATGTTTTCGAATCAAAATTCTAATTAGTAGTTGTTTAGCCCGTGAATGTGTGTATGCGATCCCGATCCTCGCTTTCCTTTATTTTAGCATTAACTTCTCTTTTCTTTTGCCACCATAACCACACATAACCTTTTCATTTATTTATTTTACACCACTTTTATTCCTGAATTAGTAAAACAATTAACATCTAAAATTCAATCACTCCCTGTGGATTTCTTACGATACCCGACTTACCGTTGTGCTTGCTTGTCAAGTGTAGTTGTAGCTTAGGTTTTCTTTTGTATCGCGGCGGCGAAACACACAACGATTGTGCACTTTACACGCGCACACTTTTTCCGCCCGGTCAACGCCTAATGCATGCTTGGGGTTTTTATTACACCCCTTAGGCACTATAAATACTTGTCTTCTACCTCTTGTCAAGGGGACACATAATAATAACCCACGGAAAATCTGTCAAATTCACTGCAAGAGAGAGATAGCTTGAGTGTTTGTATATTTACACCATTAGTTCCTTATTTTAGGTGATTACACACACTGCACAGCGGACTTCGGCCATCATTTGGTTGAACCACTTAATTATTGTGCTCAATCCCTCTTTGCCTCATCTTATTCTCTCTTTTACTATTGTATTGTTTGCTTGCTACTATTATCATACTTGTTTGAGCTCATTATCAATGTGACCTGGTGGTACCATTTTTGATATTATCAATAAGCTATGTCTGGTCTAGTGTAATCTGTGGCATAACGTAAGCTACCAAGATGCTTACATAAGCATTTTGGTTTACATTATCGCCACTGTTCTTAAATAACTTTACACTAGGATAAAATGGAATACTAGCAGGTTTACAATCAAAGTAATTGTATTTATTTAGAACTTTCTCAATATAATGAGATTGATCCAAAGAATATTCTTTTTCTGACGTAGTAATATTAATTCGCAATATTACACTAGCTTCACCCAAATCTTTCATATCAAAATTGGCACACAATAATTATTTAACATTTTCTACGGCATTAATATTAGAACCAAATATAAGCAAGTCATCAACATGAAGACATATGATAATGCAAATGTTCTTTACATATTTATAATAAATGCATTTGTCAATTTCATTTATTTCAAACCCATTAGAGATGATTAAGCTATCAAATTTATCATGCCATTGTTTAGGTGCCTGTATGAGACCATAAAGAGATTTGTCTAGTTTATATCCATTTGGTGTACAATTAAATCATTTAAGGGGACTATGACAAATAGTACACGTATAGACGTTATTCTAGTCACAGGTGAAAAATCTATCAACAAAGTCTACATTTTCTCTTTGTCTAAAACCTTTGGCAACAAGACATGCCATATATTTTTCAATAGTGCCATCGGGTTTTAATTTTTTTTAGAGTCCATTTACACCCAATTGTTTTACACCCAGGAGGAAGGTCCACTAAATGTGAATTTTTATTTTTTTCCAAAGATTCCATTTCATCGTCAATAGCCTCTTATCATAAATCAGCATCCAAAGACGATAAATCTTCTTGAATACTGTTAGAATCCTCCTCTAAAGTGTAAGCATAAAAGTTCTGGCCAAAATCTTTTTCAACATGGGCCCTTTTGATTTTTCGAAGTTATAAAACGGAGTCATTATTTTATTTATTTTTATTTAAAGAAATATTAGTGGATGACTCGCCCCCACTATTTCCCAATTTAAAAAGGAAATTTATCTTCATAAAAATTGGCGTCATTTGATTCAATTATTCACTACACTAAAAACACCAATTCGGAACACCCTGATATTAAAAACATGGTATAGTTTTAAAATGTGCCAAATTCTGGCACGGTTTAATGACAATCTGGCACACTTTAAAACAGTGCCAAAATTTGGCACTGTTTTAAAGTGTGCCAAAATTGAGTACACTTCACTAAAATATAAAAACCCTAAAAAAAATTAAGTATCCTCACACATTTTAGGTATCCCTCTCTCTTCCCGCTCACCCCCGCTCGTCACTCTCTTCGTGTTGTTTGCCTCCACCATCCACCTACACACTACCTGGTGCCTCCTCCACCAACTACCATCATCGATGCCTCATCCTCCAATTACCATCATCTACGAACCTCCGTCATCGAAACGCCATCATCAGCTCCAACTCTAAAATCGAACAAAACAAGTGATTTTAATTGTCAGGAGTTTCTCTCTTGATCTTACTTTTACGATTTTTACTCTTGTATGTCATAATTTGTAGATCAAGATGTGACTAGGGTTTAACTTTCTCACTAATTTCATTATCGCTGTATTTTTTGGGGGTTTTCTAAAATTTGGATATTCTTCAAGATTCAACCCTAAATAGTTGGAACTTGAATACATATGCACTAAGGTTTTTCGATCTGGATTATTGTAATTTCTTTTGGTCAGCAATAAATCTGTTTGAATTCAATTTTTAATTCAACGTTTGATTCAATTTCTGACTCTACGCCGCTCGCTCACGCCGTTCAGACCTCAATGTTTGATTGTTGAGATATCCAAATTTTTTTATTAACGAATCAGACCTTTTTTCTATTATAAGATCTCGGTTTCTCAAAACGATTTGTTTATACCGGATTTGTGGATGTGTTTTGTAGATTTTTTTGGTTCTCTTATTATTTCTTTATATTATTGCTGGTATATATAGTGTGATCTTAAATTGTATGCGCAGTGTGTGAAATTGTGTGCATGGATCTGAAATTATGTGTATGTGATGTGAAACCGTGTGTGCATATATGTGAAACTGTGTGTATGTCTGTATTGATCTCCCTAGTTCCCTATCCATTAAAATGATTTTGTAATTATCTACTTCTACTTTGGAATTCAATTTCTTGCCATGCGGACGAACGATCCGTTTGCGTCTGAAACATGATCTAGAGGCCACTGGGAGCTCCCGGACTCTGTTTGACCTAATTCAACTCTTCAGCTCGACCAAGGATGAATTAATATTCAAAGGTCACTGAAATCCCTTTCCAATGGTCCGCTCCGTGCGCGATTCCGACTTACCATGCTGACGAACGATCCGTTTGACTCCGAGAGGTCACCGAATGCTTCCAGGGACCGGTTGACCAAAGTCAACTCCCCAAACCGGGCCAAACTATTTGGAATATCGAAGTACATCTCCTAACCTTTCCAATGATCCGCCCCAAGGGCGATTCGAACTTACCATGCGGATGAACGATCCGTTTGCGTCCGAACGATTCCCCGTCCAATGGACCGACAAACGCTTACGAGCCATATTTGACCCAAAGTCAACTCACGAACCCGGGAGAGGTCCCAAGGTCTTTCAAATGTAGCTGAATTAACTTTCCAAAGGTCTACCCCGTGCACAATTCTGACCAACGGTTTGCCCTCGACAGCCCATTTTTCGAGAAGGCCTAAAACACACTACCAAACGACAGGTTCCAGACTCTGCCTATCGGCACCTGCCAATAGGAAGGACTAGGTCTATGCCAATCGGTAGTGACCTGGGCCTATAAAAAGAGGCATTCACCTTATTTTCAAGAGGAGCCCAGATATGATACAAATCTCTCTCAGTGAATCCCAAAAACCTCTCTCGAAGGCAACGCGATTTAAACATCCAAATCCCTTTATAACTTCAACTTTTCATCATCCTTTTTATCAAACTTGGTTAATTATCCATTCTCCATCATCATCCAAGTGGAAGGGCTGCTCTCCAAACATTCAAGATCAAGCTCAAGATCTTCAAGAAGGTCCAACTTTCTCTTAAATTCTCTTGAATTCGCAATAACTTGTTTGATTACTTAACACTTTTATTATCTCATCTCACACATCCTAATATACTTTTTATTTAGTATTATTGCACATCTCCTATTTTCATATAAATAAAACCCAAAAAATAAGAAAAAGAGGGTTTACTCATAAATTTCAAATAGGGATTCTCATACTTTTCTCACAACTAAAATAATTTTTCTACACACACACACACTAACAAATAAGAGATCCCCCATTTGGATTTATGGGATAGACCCCACCCTTCGTTTTGTATGCGAACTACGTGGACTTTGATGCCTTTATAGGCTACGTAGGCATCTCGGGGTAAAACCCGAGACTCGATTCCTTTTCTTTTTCACTTTCTCTCTCATTTTTTATCTTCTCTAAATCCAATTTTCTTATATTCTATACACTTGTTCTTAGTGACGTATTACTCCATATGCGTTATCGTTCCATTATAACGATCAACGTAGGGGTAATCATGTAAATATTATTTTTATACCTTCCTACGGATGACTCACTTTATCTCTTCCATGATACAAGTCGAGGATTCTTATCTCCACCATATATACACACATGAACACATATCACAGGGAAAAATAAAGAAAAATAGCAAATATCCATGAGAGACTGAAAGGGTGGAATGGGTGCCTAACACCTTCCCATTTCGTAACTTAGCCTCCGAACCCTTCTCGAATCATTTTGGTTTCGCATGCACCAGTATGTCTTTGGATGCCATCCTTCGGGATGACTTCCCCTTTTTCTTTTATTTGTTTTGAGTAAAATATACTTGCGACTCTGAATCTCTCTACATTTTTACACCTCATCTCAAATGACGCCAGCCGAAGCGCTCCCGAGAGGGATGCGCGGGACCCGATGATCCTTTCCCTTCGCGCGCTCCCCAGTACAACGAGGATCGGGGATGGTCACAGTGGCGACTCTACTGGGGAAATTTTATATGTTTTGAGGGCTTAACTCTATTGGCATGGATGTTATATTTGTTTATGTTTCCCCTATATTTGCATGTTCCCCTTTTTCCATGTGTATCCCATGCTTATGCATATGTGCACACACTTATAGAAAATTCTCCATGTACACTTTGAACCACGTGCACCTAGGATCACATATATCTACATATTGCACGCATCACCCATCCATACTTGGTGTACCTTTGGTACTTATACTTTGCTCCCTGTTTGGCATAATCAAGAAAGGCATTCTCACCATAAGATACTAATAAAGACAATCATGCATGATTCACACGACATCACCAAAGAGCATTGCTATTGACCAAAATTTACCTAGTAACTGGAGGGTCACTTCGTGATGGGCGCTGGTCCGGCAGGTCACAATTAGCCTAAGTGATATGACTCTCACCTTCCATTGGCCAAGTACCTTCGACGTATATCGAACGGTTCCCCTGCATCGTACCGCTTTATCGAATCATGAGGGGAGGTATATCGCAGGGAATTCATTCATGTATGCCGATTATATCGAATTCTCTCTCACATGTACCGTCCCCACGAGGTATATAGTGAGGCAATTCACGTACACTCAGGTATATCAAATGGCTTGTCCACACGTACCGATTGCCCGCAAGAGCAAAACGTATATCATGGAAGTCACGCCAAAGGGTGGAACCCATGCTTATTCACCCAACCAATTGCATACCCGTATATAGGTGTCAAACCTAGGACACGCACTTTAGATTGTCGGTTTTGACCCGAAACTCTGCTGAAATTCCGGGTCGGCTTGCCGCCCAATTTTTGCGCATTTTTAAAACGGGACCCTGTCCGTGAGCCTGGTTACAAGTCCAACCGTATCTTTGCATATATTAAAAACCCCATTTTTCCAGGCTCGGGTCGCATCCGACATTGCATTTAGGAGAATTAAATACAAGTGAGAACATAATAATCATAATAATCATGCTGAGTTCTGTCTCCAAAAACATTCCTCCCTTCTTTATCAAAAATCCAAAAACATTTATCCCTTATTTATTAAAAATCCAAAAATATTTCTCCCTTCTTTATAAAAGATGTAAAAATGGTTTCTTCCTTTTTTCTCAGAAAATAAATCCCATTCTACGCCTTCTCAGGTCAATCGCAAGCCCTTGGCATGGCTTCCTATTGGCTTCGGTCTTCAGTCAAATCATCACGGAATTTCGTCTGTTCCTCAACTACTTCTTTCGAGTCCGAAATCTGTCCACTTTCCATGGACAATACAGATCAAGTACCAGTCATACAACCGGATCTGATGGCATTCCTAGCTCAGCTCGTGTCCAAGATTTACAACCTCCAAACTGAAGTTAGAGAGATGCAAAGAAACCAGGTTCCTATTCCTTAAGAGCCCGAGGCCCTATTCCCTTATTCTATGGGTTCACCCGAGCCTATCTGGGTTCCTGAAGAATATCAGCACGCTCCACGTGCCCCTCCTGTCAATGGGCCGCCGCCAGCCCATCTTCTGATGCCAAACATTGCCAAGCATGTGGCTAACCTACCTATAGTCGTTGATCCAAAAGAGGAGGAGTTGAACAAAGTCAAAGAATATCTCAAGATGCTCACCAAGAAGTTCGACCAACTCAGAATCTCAGGGAATTACATGGACTACACCCACATGTCTCCTTATCCTAAATAGAGGTTACCCAAGAAGTTCAAGATGCCAAACATCGAGAAGTTCGGAGGGAGTGGAGTCCCGATTATTCATCTTCACGGTTATCATCATTCCAAGACTCTACTAGGGGCTTCTGAATAAGTGATGGCCCAATTGTTTCAGCAAACTTTGAAGGATAGTGCCCTCCAATAGTTTTTGTCTCTCAAGGAATCCATAATCCGTAGTTGGGAGGATGTAGCCCGAGAATTCATGTCGCAGTATAAACACAAAGAAGATCTTGAGGTCACCCGTCGTGATTTAGAGCTGCTCAAATAGAACCCTGGGGAATCAGTTAGTAACTTCATAACCCATTGGAGGGAACAAGCAGCTACCATGACCAATCGGCCATCTGAGGAAGAACAAGTTAACATAGTGAAGAAGAACTTCTTGCCCCATGTCTGAGAGACGATGGGAGGACAATACTATCCCCACTTCCGAGCTCTCAGAGAGCCAGGAGTAGAAATCGAGGAATGCCTTGTTAAAATAGAGGTTGAACCAAAAAAGGTGTCCGGACAGTTCACCCCTAGAAAGTATGACAGCCTGCCAGTGCTACAGTCTCAGCCATCAACAACATCTCTCAACCAACCACATCATGGGCACCAGAAAGCCTCCCGGCCCCCATCCGAAGGGAATATACTGAGCTCCATGCTCCCCTCTCTAAAGTATACCCATCCCTGTTAAGCCGAAACCTCATCAAACCCTTGGATCCCCGTCCATTGCCAAATCCACTTCCAAGAAACTTCAAGGCCGATGCTCATTACGCCTTTCACAAAACTGCTGGCCATACCACCGACCAATGCTTTTACCTCCGAAATATAATCCAAGATCTCATTGACCGGGGTACCATCAGCCCACCAGCCAATCCTAAGCCAAACACTACTCACAACCCACTCCCAAATCATACCAATGCCATCTTCTTAGAAGAAAACTCAGATTTTGATCCCTTAACTCAAATCACACCCATATACTCTCCTAAACCTCTTAAAAGTTGCCCATATTTCCTCCTACACCCTACTATCCTCGCTGATCAGGCACTGTCACTCCTTACTAGAGCATGCATCGTTGTCCGTACCCGTTCTAAAATTGGAAATATGGAATTGTCAAAGGTGTTAAACCAACTCCTAGAGTTCGGGCTAAAATTTCCCTCACAGATGGTCATCGATTGCCAAAGGTTCAATACACTGTTCTTGAAATCACAGAAGTGGGCCTGAGATTCAGACAAGTGGGTGGTACCAACTGATGAAGTCATCCTAGATGACGTTATCCGGATTATGGCAGAATTATTCAGGCAAACCAACAGTATTTGTAGTATAACCAGGTTACTTGACATTTTGAAGCTACAAGGGCACTTGGTCCCTTCAACCATACATATCCCCACCGAATGTGAAGACCTTTATAAAGAAGCCGTTGAAGTTGTGGAATACATTCACTTTACATGGAAAGACAGAATTATTGCCACTGGATGGGGGGAAGAATTCGAAGATTCGAGTGAAGAACAAGCTTCAAGAAGAACTGTCCCAGTAGCCGACATATGTGGGATGATATCATTTGAAGAACTCCTCGTAGAAATAAACAAGGTGGTAGAACAACCTGAGATTGATGAGGAAACATGATACATATTCTTCCCCTCGTTAGTAAATCACATGACCCGATTAGGGAGACATTACCAGGTTCCAAGCTCACTACCAGCAAATGACAAGGGTAAGGGCGTTGAAAACCTTCCTATACCAGAGATGACCATCGAGGAAAGAAAGATCCTCGATCAACTGAAGAAAAACCAAGGTAACATCACTCTATGGGGGCATTTCATGTCTTCCCAACTGCACATAAATGCTTTAATCAAGCTGCTCACTGAACCCACAGTTCCTCCTTCTACCACACCAGAAGAAGCGATAAATCTGGTCAGATCCTTGACCTCTACCTGGACGCTATCATTTTCAGAAGAAGAAATAACCAGAATTGGGACGAATCACATTCATGCACTCAACCTCTCCGTCGAGGTTATGGGGAAGGTCGTGCCACTCTCTGTCATTGATAACGGATCCGCCTTTAATATCTGCCCACTAAGAACCTTCAAGTGTTTAGGCCTGAAAGAAAGTGACCTCACTCCAACCTCCACCGCTGTACGTGCCTACGATAATACTCGCCGGGAGGTGATGGGATCCATAAAACTTGTAATGAGGGTTGGCCCTATAAACCCTGTCGTTGAATTCCAAGTCATAGACATCCCATCTTGTTTCAACCTGTTGCTTAGACGACCCTAGCTCCACAGTATCAAGGGTGTGTCTTCCTCACTCCATCAGAAATTGAAGTTCTTCATCGAGGGGCGAGTCATCACCATTTTGGGCAACGACGAAAATATCGAGGGTGCAAGTGCCAACAGTCCAATCCTTGAGATACAACACGGGTAAAATGATATGCTATTATCAGGATTCTGAGTTGAACCACTCCTACTCCCGTTAGGGGACGATTTCAAAGAAAGGGTTTATCCAGAATATGACCCTCATGGCAATGTCAGTGTGATTCAAATGTTCAGAAATATGCACTTCATGCTCGGACTGAGGCTAGGACAAAGGCAACAAGGGATACTTGAGCCCATCGAACTGAAGAAAGCTTTCCCCCCTTGTGGCTTGGGATATCAACCATCAGAACAAGAACTCATAATGATCCACCAGTCTCGACCAAAGAGAAGATTAGACTGCATCCCAACTATCCCAGGAGACTCCTTCAATGGACGATTCATTAAAGAAAGCGATGACTTCCCCTTTTGCGGTATTCCAAAACCATGGTATGACCACACAAACAAGAAGATGAAGCCTGGAATGGAGATCTTTTTTCAAGATATCTACTGATGGGATGAAAGTTTCCAACACCGAGTACAACCGCTCATAAAAAATACCGAAGAGACTGAGGAAAGTGAATTCGAAGATTCCTTCAACTTGAAGACACTAGGGCTAGCACTCTTCATGGTCCATTCAGGCACTACATCAATGGATCCATCCCATCTGATTAAAGCTGCTGATACACCCCTCCTCAACTGGTATGCTGTGCCAGTTCTACCTGCTGAAATTTCCCCTAATCCCAATGTTTACCCCATTTCTTCTTTTGTTGTCTATCCCTGTTCAAATGTAATGGAGACCTCTTTTGATATAATTCTCAATGATGTTTTTCCTATCAATGAAATAAACGAAGATTTTTAGTATCTTGTTGTGCCTTACATTAATTGTTTGGATTCTAATCAAACTTTTGATGATGATGCTGATCTAAATAAGGTTAATAATAAAGAACATAACCGTGTTCAAGTTAATGAAGAAGAGACTGTTGTTATTAATCTCGGTTCTAGTAGCCAACTGTGCGAGATTAGGATAGGGGCCACCCTTGGCGAGCATGAGCGCGCACAACTCGAAGAATTGCTAAAGGAATTCGTGGATGTATTCACATGGTCCTATGATGATATGCCCGGCATTGATCCTGAAATAGCTCAGCACGAGATCCCAACTCTCCCAGATTACAAGTCGATTAAACAAAAATTGAGAAAGCTCTTCACCGAATGGTCGCTTAAGGTCAAAGAGGAGGTGGTCAAACAGTTGAACGTGGGTTTCATTCGTGTGATCGAATATCCCACATGGCTAGCCACCATAGTACCTGTGTCGAAATCTGGAGGGAAGGTTCGAATGTGTGTAGACTACCGAGATTTAAACAAAGGTTCTCCAAAGGATGATTATCCGCTACCCAATATCGATATGATCGTGGACAATACGGCCAATCATGCTCTCAAGTCATTCGTCAACGGGTTTTCCAGATACAACCAAATCAAGATGAAACCAGATCACCAAGAAAAAACCGCATTCATCACCCCATGGGGAACCTTTTGCTACATTGTTATTCCATTTGGTCTCAAGAATGTTGGGGCTACCTACCAAAGGGATGCCACAACCATCCTGCACAAAGAAGTCGAGGTTTATGTTGATGATATGATTATCAAGTCCAAAACTAGAGAAGTTCATGTTCCCGCTCTTCGAAAGTTTTTCGAACGACTGCGACGATATCAGATGAGACTCAATCCACAGGAATGTGTCTTCAGCATTACAAAGGGAAAACTCTTGGGATTCATGGTCAGTGAGAAGGAGATAGAAGCAGATCCTACAAAGATGAAGGCCATACTTGAGATTCCATCGCCCCGAACAGAGAAAAAAGTCTGAGGTTTTCTTGGGAAATTACAATATATCAGCCGATTCATTAGTCGGATAACCTCCATCTGTGAACCGATCTCCAAGCTCCTCCGAAAGGATTCAACCAAGGTTTGGAACGAGGCCTGCCAAACCTTGGGACGAATCACATTCATGCACTCAACCTCTCCGTCGAGGTTATGGGGAAGGTCGTGCCACTCTCTCTCATTGATAACGGATCCGCCTTTAATATCTGCCCACTAAGAACCTTCAAGTGTTTAGGCCTGAAAGAAAGTGACCTCACTCCAACCTCCATCGCTGTACGTGCCTACGATAATACTCGCCGGGAGGTGATGGGATCCATAAAACTTGTAATGAGGGTTGGCCCTATAAAACCTGTCGTTGAATTCCAAGTCATAGACATCCCAGCTTGTTTCAACCTGTTGCTCAGACGACCCTAGCTCCACAGTATCAAGGGTGTGTCTTCCTCACTCCATCAGAAATTGAAGTTCTTCACCGAGGGGCGAGTCATCACCATTTTGGGCAACGACAAAAATATCGAGGGTGCAAGTGCCAACAGTCCAATCCTTGAGATACAACACGGGTAAAATGATATGCTATTATCAGGATTCTGAGTTGAACCACTCCTACTCCCGTTAGGGGACGGTTTCAAAGAAAGGGTTTATCCAGAATATGACCCTCATGGCAAATTCAGTGTGATTCAAATGTTCAGAAATACGCACTTCATGCTCGGACTGAGGCTAGGACAAAGGCAACAAGGGATACTTGAGCCCATCGAACTGAAGAAAGATTTCCCCCCTTGTGGCTTGGGATATCAACCATCAGAACAAGAACTCATAATGATCCACCAGTCTCGACCAAAGAGAAGATTAGACTGCATCCCAACTATCCCAGGAGACTCCTTGAATTGGAGATTCATTAAAGAAAGCGATGACTTCCCCTTTTGCGATATTCCAAAACCATGGTATGACCACACAAACAAGAAGATGAAGCCTGGAATGGAGATCGTTTTTCAAGATATCTACTGATGGGCTGAAAGTTTCCAACACCGAGTACAACTACTCATAAAAAATACCGAAGAGACTGAGGAAAGTGAATTCGAAGATTCCTTCAACTTGCAGACACTAGGGCTAGCACTCTCCATGGTCCATTCAGGCACTACATCAATTGATCCATCCCATCTGATTAAAGCTGCTGATACACCCCTCCTCAACTGGTATGCTGTGCCAGTTCTACCTGCTGAAATTTCCCCTAATCCCAATGTTTACCCCATTTCTTCTTTTGTTGTCTATCCCTGTTCAAATATAATGGAGACCTCTTTTGATATGATTCTCAATGATGTTTTTCCTATCAATGAAATAAACGAAGATTTTGAGTATATTATTGTGCCTTACATTAATTGTTTGGATTCTAATCAAACTTTTGATGATGATGCTGATCTAAATAAGGTTAATAATAAAGAACATAACCGTGTTCAAGTTAATGAAGAAGAGACTGTTGTTATTAATCTCGGTTCTAGTAGCCAACTGTGCGAGATTAGGATAGGGGACACCCTTGGCGAGCATGAGCGCGCATAACTCGAAGAATTGCTAAAGGAATTCGTGGATGTATTCACATGGTCCTATGATGATATGCCCGGCATTGATCCTGAAATAGCTTAGCACGAGATCCCAACTCTCCCAGATTACAAGTCGGTTAAACAAAAATTGAGAAAGCTCTGCACCGAATGGTCGCTTAAGGTCAAAGAGGAGGTGGTCAAACAGTTGAATGTGGGTTTCATTCGTGTGATCGAATATCCCACATGGCTAGCCAATATAGTACCTGTGTCGAAATCTGGAGGGAAGGTTCGAATGTGTGTAGACTACCGAGATTTAAACAAAGGTTCTCCAAAGGATGATTATCCGCTACCCAATATCGATATGATCGTGGACAATACGGCCAGTCATGCTCTCAAGTCATTCGTCAACGGGTTTTCCAGATACAACCAAATCAAGATGAAATCAGACCACCAAGAAAAAACCGCATTCATCACCCCATGGGGAACCTTTTGCTACATTGTTATTCCATTTGGTCTCAAGAATGCTGGGGCTACCTACCAAAGGGATGCCACAACCATCCTGCACAAAGAAGTCGAGGTTTATGTGGATGATATGATTATCAAGTCCAAAACTAGAGAAGGTAATGTTCCCGCTCTTCGAAAGTTTTTCGAACGACTGCGACGATATCAGATGAGACTCAATCCACAGAAATGTGTCTTCAGCATTAGAAAGGGAAAACTCTTGGGATTCATGGTCAGTGAGAAGGAGATAGAAGCAGATCCTACAAAGCTGAAGGCCATACTTGAGATTCCATCACCCCGAACAGAGAAAAAAGTCCGAGGTTTTCTTGGGAAATTGCAATATATCAGCTGATTCATTAGTCGGATAACCTCCATCTGTGAACCGATCTCCAAGCTCCTCCGAAAGGATTCAACCAAGGTTTGGAACGAGGCCTGCCAAGAAGCTTTTGACCGAATCAAATAATATCTGACCCAACCTCTAGTGCTCATGCCACCACGGCCTGGTCTCCCTTTGCTCCTATACCTAACCATAACCGACACTACAGCTGGGTGTTTGCTAGACCAATACCTTGAAGACTCCCGCAAAGAAAGAGCCATCTATTATGCCAGTCCTAAATTGACCGGGTACGATGTCAACTACACTACTTTGGAAAAGGCGTGTGTCGCACTCGTCTGGGTCACCCAAAATTTGCGACACTACATGCTCGCATTCCCCATCAAACTTGTATCCCGAATGGATCCCATCAAATACCTGTTTGAGAAACCTGCCTTCTCCAATCGAATGGCCCGATGGTTGATGCTCCTAACCGAGTTCGATATCGTGTATGTCCTGCAGAAAGCCATTAAAGGAAGAGCCATCTCTGACTACCTCAATGATTACCCCATAGAAGAAGCAGATGCTTGGATTTCCGAATTCCCAAATGAAAATATCCTCTGCACCGCTCAAGACAACCTTCGATGACAAATGTTTTTCGACGGTGCAGCCAACAAAAAGGGATATGGCATTGGGATACTTTTGATCGCCCCAGATGACTCCCACACTCTCATCGCCATCAAATTGGATTTCCCTTGCACCAATAACATGACGGAATACGAGGCATGCATAGTAGGCCTCAAAGTTGCTCTCAAGAAAGGTATTCATTACCTTCATGTCTAGGGATTCTGCCCTCATCACCGGTTAAGTGCTCAGAAAGTGGAAAGTCAAAGACGAAAAGTGTAATACCCCGTATTTTTATGCTATATTAATTTGGGGATATTAAATTTAATGTGAGTTAATTATTTAATAAAAAAATCCAGAAATTAATTATGTTATAATTATTAACGTGACGAGAGTTAGTAATTATGGGAAATTTATTGAATATTACTAATGAGCAAAGTAATATATGATATTGATTATATTGAATGTCACGAGTGAATGAAATGACAATTTTGGAAATTTGAATCGGAACGCGCCCGTGTCGCGTCGGGACTAAATTTGATAAATAAAAAGTGAATATTTTGTAAGTTGCCCGTATGGTCATTTTGAGTGCGACAACGCGTCCAGAAGGGTCGAGATAGTCAGAAAAGTGTACCCGGGGGTGTAGTTTGGGTCTCGGGGCGTTTTTAGGCCTAATTAGTAACCCGGGAGGGCATTTTGGTCATTTTACATTTATGGGTAATTAAACCCACGAAAATTAGAGGGACTATATCTGATATTGAGGTTGTCACTTAGGGTTAGAATATTCAAAACCCTAGAACGGCCATTGGAGAAGAGAGGAGAGAGCTCTCAAAGAATTCAAGGCCAAAAAGCCACCCGTTTGCACCGCCGTCACCGCCAACGCGTAGATCGCGAGACGAGGAACGCAACCACACCAATATCAGTCGTAAACCAGACTTCTGAAAATCCCAGGCAAGTGTTTATCTTGCTATTTTCATTGGTGCAATTTCCATATTAGTTTAGGAATGATTAGGGATGAAATATATGGAAGAAAACCCAAATTTTGATAGGAATTTGCATGTAGTAAAGACTTAAACCTTATTCTGGAAATCTTTTGTGATGTAGAAGAATAACCCACGAAATTTTGATGATGTATTAGAAGGAAATTCTGGTAAAAACAGATTAGAACCATGATTAAGAAAACTCTAGGGTTCTTGATGATTAGATAAGATTTTGGGTTGATTATCTATGTTTAATGATAGAAATACACATGTTTTACGTTGAAAACATCTTGTATAATGTTATAATGTTAGTAGTAGAATTTTTGGGACGTTTGGAGTTGAAAAATATGGATTTGGATGAAGATAGATGGTAGAAACCGTAACTGCAATTCTGCAGAAATCAAAATACCTGCTTGATCGATCGATCGAGCCTAGAGCTTCGATTGATCGAAGGTTCGATCGATCGAGCCCCAGACCTCGATCGATCGACCCCTCCTGGAAGACTCCTTTTTCCCTTGTTTAATTACTTAAATTAAATTTATCGTGAAATAATTCTTGGGTATTCTTAATAAAATGTTTTGGGAGATAGGAAAGACCAGTAGGACATATGAATAAGTGTTGGGAACTTTATTATAAGACGAGAATTTTACTTTTGGGATAATTATATAATGAACGATGAAACTACGTATTTCAAGTGAGAGATTACGGCGAATAGCTACGATAGTGAATAGAGGTATACCTACTGAATTTTCTACTTGGAAGGATAGAGTCCACGAGTGTCACGTAATAAGTGAGAAAACCCTTCGAGTTAAGGTTAGAAATGAAACCTTATACGTAATACTAATAATGTGAAATTAAGGATAAATGTTGTAATTATGGGTGACGAGAGGAACGTATAGTAATATGATAAAAGTGGTATATTTATATGATTGTGTGTACATATATTATATACATGTGAAAAACATACCGCGCTACTTGCTATCCTTGAGGTTACCGAGCTGGGACAGTCTTATCTCGATGGGACCTTTATGGGGGATATTGACTTGTACCCTAGAAGATAGATATCCTTGGTACAGGCTATCGAATTGATAGTTCAGACGGTCCTAAGAGATGCGAGTATGTGCCATCCTCTTAGAGACTTGGAATCTATGCTTCGCCTCGATATTGTTTGTGTATGTGTTAATACAGTTCGAGAGTGATTCCGAATTTGTATTCCCCTTGATATGAGTGGTATGGGGTTTGGATAGTAGAAGTATGCACGCACCATAGTTTTATTTGGAGTGCTGTTATATTATATATATTATACGAGTAGTTAATATATATATATGAGACTTGGAAATTCGAAACTGCCTACTATGATTTGATAAGTAGGGCATGGTTGATGACTCAAATAGTAAATACTTGTTTTGTGAAAGTATAATATGACACTGGGAAACTTTATAAATTATTAAAGCTAAAACAAGAGTTGTGCTGCTAATTGGAAGTATCCTTTTTAAACAATGATATTGTTCGGTTTTGAAATCTTATGAGTAAGTTAAGATAAGCTAAATTATTGGGAAGGTTTGTATGATAAAATGATAAGATAAACTGTTGGTAAGGTTAGTACGATAGGCGTGCACATTAGAAGAGAGGTGAGAATTTCTCAAGAGAGTGTCGCTCTAATATGTTGTTGCATTGGCCTGTATCAATTTAAATACTTGCTAAACAAATTTTAAATCATACACACTATCGGGCTCTAACCCGTTTCTTTTTCTCTCTCTCTTGTGTATATATGTACGTATTACAGGTGCCTAGCCACAGGGGCGTCTTGCTTAGGATCTTTTGGAAGGAACGCGCTGCAGCTTAGGTGGGAGTTGCAGGTCTCTTGATTAGAAGACTTCGTTCATTCGGATCCACTCTTAGTACTTTCATCTAGTTGAGCATGTGTAGCTCTTTCCATTATTCCGTTGTTATTGGACATTTGTATTTCAGTTATTTCCAGTATTGTTACTATGGGATTTATTCAGTTTGAATGTATGACTTTAGATTTTGTATGTTGACATTCGATTGAAGAATGTATTAAATTAATTGGACTATGTTGCAGAATTTAAATGTGGTGTGATTCTTACTTATTGAATGTGGTTAAATAAAATAAATAAATAAATAAATAATTTTTCTTGAAATAAAATTTGGAAAGTTATGTATGAAAATGATTTTGACACTTAGCTTAATTATTTAGGGTGTTAAATTGGAAAATTTATTTTTATCGACAGTGATGCTGAGAATGAACCAACTATTTACTTTGATTTAATTTAATAAAGGAGTGATCGCCCGGTATTTAATTAGGTGGGGTGTCACAGGTGGTATCAGAGCATCAGGTTCTAGTGTCCTTTAGGATCTGTGCGGCTTATTATGCTTTCAGCGTTGCTTTCCTTGATATAGAGCCCTAATACTAGGAATGTTGTGTTCATCTCTATACATTGGAAATTCGTGCTTCTGCGATTTGTTTATTTGAATGATGAACTCATCCAAATTTATTTAAATTTTCAGATGGACCGTCAAGAAGAACTCACTAGAACGGTTAAGGGAGTCAACGAGAAGGATTGACTCATACCTCAGGTACCCCTAGAGAGACTATCAACCGCCGAGTTAGCAGGTATTGTGGCATAGGAAGTTACCACTGCAGTTTTACAGTAACAAGAACGCAACACACAACTCATGGGGGGAAAAAGATCTAGAGAGTACAGTCACTCTGTCATGACTGGTAATAACAAGTGCGTGAAGATACAAAAATCGCGACAACAAGCTCCCCAGGCCAGTAAAAGCCACGAAGGTAACCAATTGTGCGGAGAAGCCCAAAAGCGTCAGGGTCAACAAAACTGGGGGCCGAGTGAAGTCACGAAGAGGTGTTTTAAATGCGGTATGGACGGTCATGAACGTCGAACTTGCTCGGATCAGTCTAGAAAGGAACTTCAACCCAACCAGAGAGAACTTTCAGGACTCTGCTATAAATGTGTACAGCCGGGTCACATGTGGAGGGATTTCCCTCACCCTGACAAAGTTGTTTCACAAGTTTCCCATCAAGGCCAGCAAGACCATGGAAAAAGAGAGACTAGTCAAAAAAAGTAATGAAGTGAAGAAGTTTCGAGGGAGGTGCTTCCAATGTGGCAGAAATGGCCATAGGCGTCAGGATTGCCAAGAGAAGAATAGGGCCCCACGACAGGAATGTGCTAGTAATAAACCACAGAAACCAGCTCCCCCACCTTCTCCAACAGCCTCAGTTCAGCAGAGACAGCTACGGTATGGACGTGTCTATAACGTCCACCAGGCAACGGCTCCGCATGCACCACCCGCGATTGAGGGTATGTTTTCTATCCATGGAACTTTGGGTCGAATTATGTTTGTTACTGGGGCAACGCATTATTTTATATCTACATGTTATGCGAAGACCTTAGGGTTATTAACCATAGTAGAGAGCACTGTAACGTAGGTAGACTCACCACTGGGGAAGGGTTCACTTTTCTTTATATGCCGGGGAGTGGGGGTAGAGATCGGTAGTTTGGTATTACCTGCGGACATGTTAGTCTTAGATATGCCTGGGCATGATGTTATTATTGGTATGGATTGGCTCGCAACTTATAGAGCCATGATTGATTTCTTCGGTGGGAGCATTGTTCTTGCCATTCCGGGCAAGAGATGTTTGTAGTGGCGATGCCTCGCCCAGAGAGAGGTTCGACCGCTCATTTATATTAAATAGAGGAGGATACCTCTAAGGAGGTTGTAATCCCCTTAGATTCGATCCCAGTTATCAGGGAGTATTCTGATGTGTTTCAGGAGATACCAGGCCTACCCCCCAGTCGAGAGATAGACTTTGTCATAGATTTATTGCCAGATACGAGACCTATAGCAAGCGCACCGTACCGTATGGCTCCGGCAGAGATGCGAGAGCTACGAGATCAAATAGAGCAGCGGTTAGGTCAGGGCTTCATTCGTAGGAGTACCTCACCTTGGGGCGCTCCAGTCTTGTTTGTGAAGAAGAGAGATGGTTCACTGAGATTGTGAGTGGACTACCGGGAGCTGAACAAGGTCACGATACGGAATAAGTATCCGTTGCCTAGAATCGATGATCTGTTCGACCAGTGAGGGGAGCAACTTTCTTTTCGAAGATAGATCTGAGGTCGGGGTACCATCAGTTACGTATTAGAGAGAAGGATGTTTCAAAGACTACCTTCTTGACGAGATATGGGTCCTATGAGTTCAGGGTGATGCAGTTCGGACTCACAAATGCTCCAGCCGTTTTCATGGACTTGATGAACCGAGTATTCAGAGAGTTCTTAGATCAGTTGTCATCGTCTTCATAGATGACATTTTGATATATTCACACTCCGAGGAGGAGCATGCCGAGCACTTAAGGCAGGTTCTCCAGACTCTACGAGAGCATCAATTGTATGTTAAGTACGAGAAGTGTGGATTCTGGTTGCGAGAGGTACAGTTCTTGGGACATGTTGTTTCTGAGCAGGGGATAGCAGTTGACCTGAGTAAAGTATCAGCGGTGAGGGAGTGTGGACAGCCCACCACACCGACGGAAGTACGTAGTTTCTTGGGGTTAGCTGGTTACTACAGGAGATTCATTCGGGGATTCTCCAAAATAGCGGGTCCATTGACGAATCTGACTCGCAAGGGAGTACCATATGTGTGGGATGACGCTTGTCAATTGGCTTTTGAAGAGCTGAAAGACAAGCTTACTTCAGCACCAGTCCTTGCGTTACCGAAGCCGGGTGTGGAGTACCTGGTTTACACCGATGCGTCCTTACGGGGACTTGGGGGAGTACTTCAGCAGGAAGAGAAGGCTATAGCTTTTGCCTCCCCCAATCTTAAGCCGCATGAGAAGAATTACCCCACCCACGACCTGAAGTTAGCAGCGGTCGTCTTTGTATTGAGGATATGGAGGCACTATTTGTTGGGAGAGAAATTCCGTTTGTTCACAGACCACAAGTCGTTGCAGTACCTATTCACTCAGCGAGAGCTGAATATGCGTCAGCGCAGATGGCTAGAGTTTGTGAAGGACTACCAGTTCGATATACAATATCATCCTGGAAATGCCAACGTAGTTGCTGATGCGTTGAGTCGTAGACCGGTAGACGAGGTAGCAGACGTCTGGAAAGCAAAGTGGAAGGAGTTGGGTCACCAGGACGCAGTAGCACGTTCTTTCATATCCGTGATGTCAGTCACACCCGAGATTGTTACAAGGGTGATATGGGCACAGACCACAGACCCGTTTTGCCACAGATTGTGCGACTTCTAGCCGAGGGCGCTGAGTCCTATTCTGTTAGTTCCGATGGAGGTTTGCAGTTTAATGGGAGATTGGTAGTTCCTGAAGGAGATGAATTATGTCATGCAGTGATGACCCAATCGCACGGGTCCCGGTTTGTGGTGCATCCTGGAGGGGATAAGATGTACCAGGATATGAGGAGGCAATACTGGTGGAGTGGGATGAAGAAGGACATTGCTGAGTTCGTGTCCAAGTGTCCTACCTGCCAGCTGGTGAAGGTGGACCATCAGAAACCGTCAGGGTTGCTTCAGCCACTGGAAGTACCCACGTGGAAGTGGGAGAGTATTTCAATGGATTTCATTACAGGGTTGCCAACATCACAGAGGGGCCACGATTCTATCTGGGTGATTGTAGATCGTTTAACCAAGGTGGCTCATTTTTTGCCAGTGCGAACAGACTATACCACGGGTCAGTATGCTCAGTTATTCATTACTGAGGTTGTCAGATTACATGGGGTGCCCCTGAATATTGTATCAGATAGAGACAAGATTTTTGTCTCACGTTTCTGGGAAAGCTTTCAGGAGGCTATGGGTACTGAGTTGAGGTTGAGTTCAGCTTATCACCCACAGACAGATGGACAGACAGAGCGTACTAATTAGATGTTAGAGAATATGCTACGCATGTGTGTTCTTGATTTTGGAGGAGGTTGGGAGCCACATCTTCCACTGGTAGAGTTTTCTTATAATAACTCTTATCAGTTTACGATTGGTATAGCTCCATTTGAGGCTTTGTATGGCAGGCCTTGTCGTTCCCCAGCTTGTTGGCTCGAAGTGGGGGATAACAAGTTGCTAGTACCAGAGGTGATTCAGGAGACCTCCGAGAGGATTGAGATGATCAGGAGTCGCATTCGGGTAGCCCAGGACAGGCAGAAGAGCTACGCTGATGCGAAACGGTTCTTCCGGGAGTTTAGTGTGGGGGACCAAGTGTTATTGCGTGTATCTCCTATGAAAGGAGTGATGAGGTTCGGGAAGAAAGGGAAATTGGCCCCGAGGTACGTGGGACCATTTCCCATCATCGAGAGGATTGGGCCGGTAGCATACAGATTGGGATTGCCAGAACATTTGCATCGCATTAACGATGTATTCCGCATCTCGTCGTTGAGACGGTATCTTCGGGATGATATGGCCCATACTCACATTGCGATAGATGAGATAGACTTGCAGCCTGACAGCTCTTACGAGGAGAGACCGGTGGCTATCCTAGACTATAGTGAGAGGAGATTGAGGTCGAAGATAGTTCCACTTGTGCGGGTCCAGTGGGAGCATCATAATGTGGGGGAATCCACTTGGGAGCGCGAGGCAGATATGCGCGAGAGATATCCAGAGTTGTTATTTTTTTACCAGGTATGCCTTATTTTCCGAATATGGGACGAAATTCCGTTATTAGGGGTGAAGTATGTAATACCCCGTATTTTTATGCTATATTAATTTGGGGATTTATTAAATTTAATGTGAGTTAATTATTTAATAAAAAAATCCAGAAATTAATTATGTTATAATTATTAATGTGACGAGAGTTAGTAATTATGGGAAATTTGTTGAATATTACTAATGAGCAAAGTAATATATGATATTGATTATATTGAATGTCACGAGTGAATGAAATGACAATTTTGGAAATTTGAATCGGAACGCGCCCGTGTCGCGTCGGGACTAAATTTGATAAATAAAAAGTGAATATTTTATAATTTACCCGTATGGTCATTTTGAGTGCGACAACGCGTCCGGAAGGGTCGAGATAGTCAGAAAAGTGTACCCGGGGGTGTAGTTTGGGTCTCGGGGCGTTTTTAGGCCTAATTAGTAACCCGGGAGGGCATTTTGGTCATTTTACATTTATGGGTAATTAAACCCACGAAAATTAGAGGGACTATATCTGATATTGAGGTTTTCACTTAGGGTTAGAATATTCAAAACTCTAGAACGGCCATTGGAGAAGAGATGAGAGAGCTCTCAAGGCAATTCAAGACCAAAAAGCCACCCGTTTGCACCGCCGTCACCACCAACGCGTAGATCACGAGACGAGGAACGCAACCACACCAATATCAGCCGTAAACCAGACTTTCGAAAATCCCAGGCAAGTGTTTATCTTGCTATTTTCGTTGGTGCAATTTCCATATTAGTTTAGGAATGATTAGGGATGAAATATATGGAAGAAAACCCAAATTTTGATAGGAATTTGCATGTAGTAAAGACTTAAACCTTATTCTGGAAATCTTTTATGATGTAGAAGAATAACCCACGAAATTTTGATGATGTATTAGAAGGAAATTCTGGTAAAAACAGATTAGAACCATGATTAAGAAAACTCTAGGGTTCTTGATGATTAGATCAGATTTTGGGTTGATTATCTATGTTTAATGATAGAAATACACACGTTTTACGTTGAAAACATCTGGTATAATGTTATAATGTTAGTAGTAGAATTTTTGTGATGTTTGGAGTTGAAAAATATGGATTTGGATGAAGATAGATGGTAGAACCCGTAACTGCAATTCTGCAGAAATCAAAATACCTGCTTGATCGATCGATCGAGCCTAGAGCTTCGATTGATCGAAGGTTCGATCGATCGAGCCCCAGACCTCGATCGATCGACCCCTCCTGGCAGACTCCTTTTTCCCTTGTTTAATTACTTAAATTAAATTTATCGTGAAATAATTCTTGGGTATTCTTAATAAAATGTTTTGGGAGATAGGAAAGACCAGTAGGACATATGAATAAGTGTTGGGAACTTTATTATAAGACGAAAATTTTGCTTTTGGGATAATTATATAATGAACGATGAAACTACGTATTTCAAGTGAGAGATTATGACGAATAGCTACGATAGTGAATAAAGGTATACCTACTGAATTTTCTACTTGGAAGGATAGAGTCCACGAGTGTCACGTAATAAGTGAGAAAACCCTTCGAGTTAAGGTTAGAAATGAAACCTTATATGTAATACTAATAATGTGAAATTAAGGATAAATGTTGTAATTATTGGTGACGAGAGGAACCTATAGTAATATGATAAAAGTGGTATATTTATATGATTGTGTGTACATATATTATATACATGTGAAAAACATACAGCGCTACTTGCTATCCTTGAGGTTACCGCGCTGGGACAGTCTTATCTCGATGGGACCTTTATGGGGGATATTGACTTGTACCCTAGAAGATAGATATCCTTGGTACAGGCTATCGAATTAATAGTTCAGACGGTCCTAAGAGACGTGAGTATGTGCCATCCTCTTAGAGACTTGGAATCTATGCTTCCCCTCGATATTGTTTGTGTATGTGTTAATACAGTTCGAGAGTGATTCCGAATTTGTATTCCCCTTGATATGAGTGGTATGGGGTTTGGATAGTAGAAGTATGCACGCACCATAGTTTTATTTGGGGTGCTGTTATATTATATATATTATACGAGTAGTTAATATATATATGAGATTTGGAAATTCGAAACTGCCTACTGTGATTTGATAAGTAGGACATGGTTGATGACTCAAATAGTAAATACTTGTTTTGTGAAAGTATAATATGACACTGGGAAACTTTATAAATTAATAAAGCTAAGACGAGAGTTGTGCTGCTAATTGGAAGTATCCTTTTTAAACAATGATATTGTTCGGTTTTGAAATCTTATGAGTAAGTTAAGACAAGATAAATTATTGGGAAGGTTAGTATGATAAAATGATAAGATAAACCGTTGGGAAGGTTAGTACGATAGGCGTGCACATTAGAAGAGAGGTGAGAATTTATCAAGAGAGTGTCGCTCTAATATGTTGTTGCATTGGCCTGTATCAATTTAAATACTTGCTAAACAAATTTTAAATCATACACACTATCGGGCTCTGACCCATTTCTTTTTCTCTCTCTCTTGTATATATATGTATGTATTACAGGTGCCCAGCCACAGGGGCGTCTTGCTTAGGATCTTTTGGAAGGAACGCGCTGCAGCTTAGGTGGAAGTTGCAGGTCTCTTGATGAGACGACTTCGTTCATTCGGATCCACTCTTAGTACTTTCATCTAGTTGAGCATGTGTAGCTCTTTCCATTATTCCGTTGTTATTGGATATTTGTATTTCAGTTATTTCCAGTATTGTTACTATGGGATTTATTCAGTTTGAATGTATGACTTTAGATTTCGTATGTTGACATTCGATTCACGAATGTATTAAATTAATTGGACTATGTTGCAGAATTTAAATGTGGTGTGATTCTTACTTATTGAATGTGGTTAAATAAAATAAATAAATAAATAAATAATTTTTCTTTAAATAAAATTTGGAAAGTTATGTATGAAAATGATTTTGACACTTAGCTTAATTATTTAGGGTGTTAAATTGGAAAATTTATTTTTATCGACAGTGATGCTGAGAATGAATCAATTGTTTACCTTGATTTAATTTAATAAAGGAGTGATCGCCCGGTATTTAATTAGGCGGGGTGTCACAAAAAGCTCCAACCCTTCCATGGCCACTTAGAAGAGTTAGCCTCCCGATTTCGAGATATCACCTTCCATTACCTACCTCGAGCAAAGAATAACCTAGCCGATGCTCTCGCTACCCTGGCCTCCATGGTCGACATGCTCGAAGGAATAACAATAACCCCCTTCTTAGTTCAAAAATAAGACAAACCAACCCACTGCTATCATATTGAGCTCGTCTCTACCGAAGACCCTGAACTAGCCGACTGCTGGTACTATGATATCTGGTGCCTCCTCAAACATGGTAGGTATCCCGAGGGTTCCAACAAGAAAGATCGATTGACCTTCCTAAGACTGGTCGCCCAGTACATCATCTGTTATAAAGCTGTACTCAAGAGGAACCTCGATGGAACTCATCTACACTGTATCGCAGGGGCTGAGATTAAAAAGATAATGCAGAAGATGCACAGTAGGGAATGAGGGGCCCATATGAATGGTCACATACTTACCAAGAAGATCATCCGACAGGTCTACTACTGGACCATCATGGACCAAGATTGCACCGCCTATGTCCAGAGATGCCTCAAATGCTAACAGTTTTCCAATCTTCAACACCTGCCTTCTTGAGAATTATACAACATGACCTCTCCCTGGCCGTTCTCCACCTGGGGTGTCGACATCATAGGGAAGGTTACACTAAAGGCTTCAAACGGACATGAATTCATCCTAGTTGCCATTGATTACTTCACCAAATGGGTCGAAGCTGAGTCATACAGAGTATTGAACGCCAAGAAAGTGGCCAAATTCTTCAAGAAAAATATCATCTGCCGATATGGGGTCCTGCATGAGTTAGTGTCAGATAACGGGTTGCACTTCGAAGCAGAAGTCACAAAAGTAGTCAACAAGTATGGGATTCAGAGACACAAATCTTCTCCCTACCGACCTCAGAGCAATGGTGGAGTTGAAGCCGCCAACAAGAACCTCAAAGCCATCATTAGTAAAATGACCGAAAGCTGTACAGATTGGGCCGACCGGATCCCGTACGCCCTATGGGGCTATCGAACCTCAATCCGAACCTCTACTGGGGCTACCCCTTACTCTCTGGTCTACGGCATGGAAGCGGTCCTACCTGTGGAGCTGGAAGTACCCTCGCTCGAAAGCAAAGTTAGTGAAGAAGACTGGTGCCAAAGACGTCTCGACGAGTTAACCCTCCTAGATGAAAGGTGATTGAAAGATCTTTACCACATACAGGGATACCATCGCCGAATAGTGCGATCATTCAACAAGAGAGTCAAGGACCGCAATGTCCTGGAAAGGGATTTAGCCCTCAAGGAGATAGTAGAACCCATTTGGGACCCTAGAGGGAAATTCTAGCCCAACTGGAGCGACCCCTACATTGTGAAGAAAATCTTATCTGGCGGTGCTGCCATGCTCACTGACCTAGATGGGGAAGAGATGGCTCATCCATTCAACCTGGACCGTCTCAAAAAATTCTACCCCTAGTCCGAAATCTCGACGCGCTACGACTATTCTCATCTCCCTTCTATTCTTAAAAAAAAACTCTCTTCATTTCCCTCTACCCAGAACTACGTGGGCCTCATCCTCTTTTAAAAAACCATTTTTCAAGAAAAATTAAAAAATTTCAAAAAACCCTAGAGGTACGTAGGCAGCTCATACATCTTACAGGATCGCGACCCTTTCTTTTTCAAAATACTATTCTTTTCTTATCCCCGAGAACGGCAGTTCATTCTAACATATACTTGAACAAAAGGATTATGTATGCCTTAGCGATCGCTATAGATAATTCAAAATTACAAAATTCATCAAAAGGCATAGCTAGATGATCAGAAACTTGTTTATTTCATTAATAAGAAATTGCAGCACGGATTACATAAGAAAAGGAACGAATAACTCCCTTCCCCCTACTGCCATAAAAAGTTAAATCAAACCCCCCACATCTATTCCCTATTACACAAATAAACTCTCCAAGATCCCTACCCACAACTATCAGAGGAGCCTGAACCCTTATCATCTACATCTTAGGACCCCCAAATTTCCCCTGCCTGAATGGAGTGCCGTAAATACTCCATGGACCGATGAGCCAGATCCAGTTTCGAAAAAACCACAACACCCCTTTAAAACAAACCACCTTTGTCCAGTCACCACTGCCAACACCTTTCTTCCTACTCTCCTCCATAACCACTTCATATAATCCCCAGGGACATGCCAAACTCTCCCGACAGACTGAGAGGGATGGGTCGACGGACGCCAATTCTCCCACAGAGATCCAAGTAGAATACGCAGGCGCTCGGTCAAATCTTCTACCAGAAAGAAATTTGATGTCTGAGGTGGCACGACCTGTGCCCAGCCAAATTGGCACAGAAGCTGCCAAGGAAAATAAAAAGAGGTCTGTCTGAGACCAACCAACCGCACATATGAGTACTCTCCGAGCTCCAGAACAGGCTGCAACTGTCCCCACCAAGGCACTGACCAACACAGATTCTAACCCCCATGCTCCACAAATCAATTCTCCCAGCATGCAATATCCAGGCCAATGCGGATTAAATAATGTGAAAAGAAGTTGGGTACAGTCGGCAAAGGATACTCTGGAGGGACCGCCAAGCTGAGTCTTTCAGACAACCACATGAACAGTATCACGGGGCTACCCCTCAGAAAGTCAGAACGACCTTCTCTCCAGGTATCCAGGCCATTCAGCATCTCCACCAGTATTACCTCCGCGGGATTGCGACGGTATGACATCCACGAAGTAATGGCTATAAGTTACGGGTCCACCGGCAGTTCCCCCATCACCAGCAATAATTTTGAAACCAGGCCCAAAGCAACTGCTCCGGCATATCCAACATCACCTAAATCCTGTAAATGCACAGACTGCAACACCGTCGAGAGGGTGATTATTCCTCCAGCAAGCAGTGATCTGGCCGCCAAAGGCGAAATATAAAGAAGCCCGACCAATAAACCCCTGGGAGAACGGGAAAATTCGAGCAAATCCGCAGCAACACTGGGATTTACACCCAGCATGGTAGAAAACTCCTCGTAGGTAGGACAAACTTCATCCAACCTAAAGCGGAATACATGGTCTTCGGGGTACCAGAATTGTACCACCGCCATCAACATGTTCCATTCAATAGGCCGATTGTGCCACAAGGAGACTCGACGCATGTTGAAAGCATCATAGTCGACATTATAAGAGCACATTGCTTCCAAGGCTTCGAGGTGGTTAGCAAACTCAATGCTACCAGGGAGAGCCATCTTGTAAGGCCAAGAGATAGGGGCAAGTAAGTAAGAATGCAAAAGGTGTGAAGAAAATACTCCACCCTTACCCCCTTTTATACTTGAAGAACCCTCACAATAGACATAATCTCTGCAGAAATCGAAGGGAATCCTACCCCACAAGGTACCAAAAGGATGAAGAGGGTACCATTCAAAGCTTTGAATTGATGGGACTGGACTGAACTGCCGATAGATGACAGGGTGCTTGCCGATCGGCAACCCCCCATTTTTAGAAATTTCCCTTTTTTCCTCTTTTGTCAAATCAGAAAACTCAATAAAAATAAATTAATATTCTCAACAGAATTTCAAAATCCCCTTTCCTCCTTATATAGTCTCCCCTTTTAATTAAAAACTTTACTTCAAAAATTCCAAAAATACTCCTTTTTACGGTCTCAGCAACAAAGTAAAAAGCGTATGTGCATGCATTCATTCATCATTAATAAAAGATAATAAAAAAATCCATTGCATTGCATCTATCTATTTTCAGTGTTATATCATCTTTATGGGAAATAAAAAGAAAAAGCAAAAAAGAGCGAGACTCAGCCCGAACCCATATTATCTCTCTCTCTCTCCCACCTTTCTCTCTAAGAGCTTCCACCCCTGCGACGTGCTCTCTTCCCCCTACGACGAGATGACGCACCGCCACTACCCGAGCCAGAGTCCTCTCCAGACGAAGCAGATGGAACCAAGCAAGAAGGAATAGGAACCACATCCCGAATATGGGTAGTCGCCAAGGATATCTATTCTCTGATGTCTCTTAGCCAAGTGGTCGACACTCAAACTTGCTACAAGGAAAAGGCAAAATCAGTATCAGAGCAGAGATGACCAAAATAGGAAATAAATAGAATAATAGAAAAGTATACCGTAGGTCGGAGGACCTCCTCTGTTAAACCCAACTCCTCTGGATCCATTGCATGAGGACAATGCACCATAGGAACCATCACTCCATCATCCCGCCGAATGTTATACGAAGGATTGTGCAATCGCACAAAAGGAACCTCTCAAGTCGCAGCTGTCGCAGATGCCGTCGGACCGCTGCCACTGTGGGAAGATCCCACCGTCTGAGTCGAAACCGCAGGAGGGAAATGCAGGGCATCATATATGCTGGGAGCCATCAACCAGCTCGTCAAAAAATCCATATAGTCATACGGTGCAGCCGTATCAGTGTATAATAAGTAGGACTCGTTGATCATCGCTGCGATCCTCGCATCCTCCGATAGCAATCGCTCCTGCCTCATAGACGTAAGAGGCTGCGCAGGTGGCACCACCACCTCCTCCTCAGCAATCTGGCGAACCACCCTCTCCCCGAGATACTAGGAATGGCCGAACTCATGCACTAGCAAATGCCTCATCTGCGCGTTCACCCCGGTCGTCCCCACATCCTGAATGGCTGTCCCCTAGGGATAAAAGGTCACCTGAAAATCTCCAAGCAGGAATAAATCAATACAAGATCAAAAGGTGCAAAAACCAAGACTAAAATGGAAAGAGTCTTACCCTGCCACTGGTCAGGTCATTCAAAACCTAACGCATCGCCTCCAGAGAGAGAGTTCCCTTCGACTGCTGATTGGCCTTACGCCATCGATACAATCGACAAAAGTTCCTGACAGTGTCGTCCTTCAGAGCAATCAGCGGGGTATTTCATCCAATCACCTCATAGAACCACGTCTGAATTCACAGATAAAAAGAGACGCATAAGTAAAATGCGAATGCATGAAAGGAAAATGTGAATGCATGAAAGGAAAATGCGAATGCATGAAAAGAAATGCACAAAATGAAGAATACCTCAAGAAGGTACATGGCTCCCGTAAAGGTCTACCGGTAGCACCGGATGAATGCATCCAGAGAAGAGTAAAGGGTCGCCAAAGTTAGGCTCCCCCAATCATAGAAAGGGATGTTCGAAAACATCCTCAGGTACGGAAAGAACCACAAAGGGATGACGTCGCTGCTCGATGCCATCATGAAACCTCCCGACACCAGGAAAATAAATAATCGGGCCATCTGCCTCACTTGCAGCCCATCCTCCACATCAATCACCCTTCCCAATAGAACGTCCTTCAATAGGGACAGCGAGATAGAATCCCAAGAAACAATCCTGGCTACATCACCAAGTGCCGCACGCACTGCCTTCGATCTCACCCGCAAATAGCGATCCACCTCTATCTTCTCTCCATCATAATCCAGCCCTAACAGCTGCTGCACATCTATGGGAGTCACGGTCATCTCCTCGAAGCCGAAATTGAAGGTGTGGGTAGTATCCCACCACCTCTCCCCCAAAGCGCACAGGTGCGCTGTCGAACGAGGTGTCTCATCCAGTACATATGACAACCTCCCAAAACCCGTTGATGATACCACCCAACGCACCACAGGTGGGAGATGCTCCCAAACATACCTGAGCCCCATCGTCCCATGGGAGCGCATGTTCTTCAAAGAAATATCAAACTGGCAAAAAGGAAAAATATCGTCAAAAGTCAAGAAAGAAAGAAAAATCACCAAAAAGAAAGGAATGCCAAAGGTCAAGTTACTTACATAACTGCCAGGATTCACTCTCGAAGAGCGATGATGCGATGGCTCCCGTAGTAAAGTCCACTCATCCGCAACAGGCTCAAACGCATCAAAGGAGTTCTCACTCCCCAAAGCAAGTGGCGCCCTGGCACTCCACTTCACATTCGCCCAGTTATCAACGGTCAACCACTCCCTGTGGACTGCAGTGCTCATAAAAGCGACCATTTCTTGAAGATCAAAATTCTAGAACGACTTGCAGAGGAATTGCAGAGAGAGAGAATGCAAAGAAGCTGTGAAAAAAATGAAGGGATTCGCACCCTTTATATAGGATGCCAAGCGTCATGCCGATCGGCACTTCCCCCCACTATACCGATTGGCACTGACTCCTTAACTTCCCGAGGTAGCCCAAAATTCCGTGCCACTGCCGAATGGAACCCCTCATACCATGCCGACTGGCACCCCCCTTAAATTTCGTACAGAAAATACCAGAAAATACCAGAAAGCCCCAAAAAATCCTCGGAAAATTCCTAAAAATCCCGGGAAGGATTTAGATCCTTTTCACCACAAAAATCTCGCATTCCCTCAAGCAGAACCCCTTTTTCCCAGCAAAATCCTCAAAAACCAAGTGAATATCCTCCCGGTAAAGTCCCGAAGGATCTCTAAGGATCGCCTGATCACCTCCCCAACAGAGTTTTTACAGCACCAAAATTGATTGCTCCCCACTGCGAGGCCTCCTAAAGAAACAAAAGCTTCGCCGGCTATCAGCTCCCCAGCTCAGATCAAAATCACAAAGCACTTTCTCCAGCAGAATCAAAATCTAATCTTTATCCACTCTTTAGGTTAGAATTGACCTCGGTCTTGGATCGTCACCTGAGTTACGTCAGAATTGACCTCGGTCCTCGGTCGTCACCACTCTTAGGTCAGAATTGACCTCGGTCTTGGATCGTCACCTGAGTTAGGTCAGAATTGGCCTCGATTCTCGGTCGTCACCACTCTTTAAGTCAGAATTGACCTCGATCTTGGATCGTCACCTGAGTTAGGTCAGAATTGACCTCGATCCTCGGTCGTCACCACTCTTTAGGTCAGAATTGACCTCGATCTTGGATCATCACCTGAGTTAGGTCAGAATTGACCTCGATCCTCGGTCGTCACCACTCTTAGGTCAGAATTGAGCTCGATCTTAGATCGTCACCCGAGTTAGGTCAGAATTGACCTCGGTCCTCGGTCGTCACCACTCTTTAGGTCAGAATTGACCTTGGTCTTGGATCGTCACCTGAGTTAGGTCAGAAATGACCTCGGCCCTCGGTCGTCACCACTCTTAGGTAAGAATTGACCTCGGTCTTGGATCGTCACCTGAGTTCGGTCAGAATTGACCTCGATCCTCAGTCATCACCACTCGTTAGGTCAGAATTGACCTCATTCTTGGATCATCACCTGAGTTAGGTCAGAAATGACCTCGGTCCTCGGTCGTCACCACTTTTTAGGTCAGAATTTACCTCGGTCTTAGATCGTTACCTGAGTTAGGTCAGAATTGACCTCGGTCCTTGGTCGCCACCACTCTTTAGGTCAGAATTGACCTCTGTCTTGAATCGTCACTCGAGTTAGGTCAGAAATGACATCGGTCCTCGATCGTCACCACTCTTAGGTCAGAATTGACTTCGATTATTAGATCTTCACCCTAAGCCCAAAATAATTGACTTTAACCCGCAGAATCGGTCACCCTCATCACTTAAGCCCGCATATTTGGCTTTAACAAAATTCGTTATCCCCGTCACACCCCTCAAGTCCTCAGAATCGACCTCGACCCTCTGAATCGGTCATACTCCATCAAAAGCATCATGTGGTATATATTCGACGGTCATCATTTATTCTAAAATCACCCATCGAGGGGCTCTGTAGACACCCCATTCTGTTACCCCCTAACTCTCCTAAGGTCCCTAGCACCTCCCTTCATCACTACAAACCTAGGTCATGTCCCGAGTACTGACCTAGAAGCCATCGGGCACTCCCAGGCTCCATTTGACCAAAAAGTCAAACTCTTCAGCTTGACCAAAGCTGAATGAATCTTTGAAGGACACTGAAATCACTTTCCAACGGTCCGTCCCGTGCACGATTCTGACTTACCATGTGGACGAACGTTCCGTTTGTGTCCGAAACTTGATCTAGTGGCCATTGGGCGCTCCCGGGCTCTATTTGACCTAAGTCAACTCTTCAGCTCGACTGAGTCTGAATGAATCTTCAAAGGGAAGTGAAATCCCTTTCTAATGGATCGCTCCGTGCGCGATTCTGACTTACCATGCGGACGAACGATCCGTCTGACTCCGAGAGGTCACCGAATGCTTCCAGGGCCTGGTTGACCAAATTCAATTCCCCAAACTGGGCCAAACTCTTTGGAATGTCGAATTAAATCTCCTAACCTTTCCAATGCTCCACCCTGTGCGTGATTTGGACTTACCATGCGGACGAACGATCCGTTTGCGTCCGAGCAATTCCCCGTCCAATGGACCGACAAACGCTTTCGAGCCATATTTGACCTAAAGTCAACTCCCGAACCCGTGAGAGGTCCAAAGGACTTTCAAAGGTCACTGAATTACCTTTCCAATTATCTATCCCGTGCATGATTCTGACCAACGGTTTGCCCTCGGCAGCCGATTTTCTGAAAAGGCGTGAAACACACTACCAAACGGCAGGTTCCAGACTCTGCGTATCGGCACCTGCCTATAGGCAGGACCAAGTCTATGCCGATCGGTAGTGACCTGGGCCTATAAAAGTATTCCTTCACCTCATTTGCAAGAGGAACCCATATCTGATACAAATCGCTCTCAACGAATCCCAAAAACCTCTCTCGAAGGCAGCGCGATTTCAACATCCAAATCCCTTTCTAACTTCCACTTTTAATCATCCTTTTTATCAAAATTTCTGAATTATCCACTCTCCATCATCATCCAAGTGCAAGGGCTGCTCTCCAAACATTCAAGATCAAGCTCAAGATCTTCAAGAAGGTCCAAATTTCTCAACTTTCTCTTAAATTCTCTTGAATTCGCAATAACTTATTTTATTACTTAGCACTTTTATTATCTCATCTCACACATCCTAATATACTTTTTATTTAGTATTATTGCACATCTCCTATTTTCATATAAATAAAACCCCAAAAATAAGAAAAAGAGGGTTTGTTCATAAATTCCAAATAGGGATTCTCATACTTTTCTCACACTTTTCTAAAACACTTTTTCTACACACGCACACACACACACTCACAAATAAGAGATCCCCCATTTGGATTTATGGGATAAACCCCACCCCTCGTTTTGTATGCGAACTACGTGGACTTTGATGCCTTTATAGGCTACGTAGGCGTCTCGGGATAAAACCTAAGACTCGAGTCCTTTTTTTTGTCACTTTCTCTCTCATTTTCTATCTTCTCTAATTCAAATTTTCTTATATTCTATACACTCGTTCTTATTGACGTATTACTCCATATGCGTTATCGTTCCATTATAACGATCAACGTAGGGGTAATCGCGTAAATCTTATTTTTCTAATCTTATTTTTATACCTTCCTACGGATGACTCGATTTATCTCTTCCATGATACAAGTCGAGGATTCCTATCTCCACCATATATATACACATGCACACATATCACGGGGAAAAATAAAAGAAAATAACAAATATCCATGAGAGACCGAAAGAGCGGAATGGGTGCCTAACACCTTCCCATTTCGTAACTTGGCCTCCGAACCCTTCTCGAATTATTTTGGTTTCTCATGCACCAGTATGTCTTTGGATGCCATCCTTCGGTATGACTTCCCCTTTTTCTTTTGTCTGTTTTGAGTAAAATAGACTAGCGACTCTGAATCTCTCTACATTTTTACACCTCATCTCAAATGACACCGATCGAAGCGCTCCCGAGAGGGATGCGCGAGACCCGAGGATCCTTTCCCTTCGCGCGCCCGCCCGCACGATGAGGATCGGGGATGGCCACAATAGGCATTTAGTCTTGCATTTTGAGATTTTTTAGTGAGTAATCCTATGCCTTTTATTTTGGATATAAGTACCATTCCCTACAAATATGCTCACTATAAAAAAATTGTTAATCCAGAAAACGTGGAGCAATTGATTATACAAAATCCACCAAAATGGGCATAACCATTAGATTTTGAGACTATCAACAACAAAAAAGGTGTGGGATAGAACACATATAAAACATCTGGGTACAAGACTTTTGACAAAATATATGTTAAAAATAATCAATTAGTACTAGATTTATCCCAGAGATGTGAATTTTTGTTAACTAAAAAAATTCTAACTCGTCTCTTCATTTCACCATACGTTTTATTCATTGTTATTAATTCCATTTTAGTTTTTTAATATAATAATTGATGTGTGTTGTTTCACTGTAGTCTATATTAGTTGTTAAAATTAATTTTTTGATTTGTTACTTTCTTTTACAAAAGAAGAGAGTCAACACCATTATTTTATTATGCTAGCTATAAGTTTTCATCTTTTGGTTGTGGTATGTCAGTTTCCTTGATACTTTTATCTTCTACAATTTGAAATATGTAAGCCAATAGAGACGACCAACAAAATTTAGACCTATAATCCAGATTTTACACCCAATCCATGTGTGTCTAGTAAAATTAAATATGGGAGAGCATGTTGCTTAAATATACCAAAATATTAATTTAAAAACAACCACACGTTATATGAAAAGTAAATAATAAGAATAAATTGTGGCAAGGAACAGGGAAATCAAACCCCCAATAGACTCTTGTTTTAGTTATATGTTTAGAAAAATTTGGAAACTTGTAGAATGTAAATATGATTTAATGGAAATTTTGATTAAATCTGATTTAAAATCTTTCAGGTCTCATTATAATTTGTATTTATAGAGCATTGATGTCTATGGGCAGTTTTTGCCTATTGATTCAGGAGTGTTTGAAATTTCAAGTGGCCAAGGAGCAATCGTTGACTTTGGAACAAGTTTGGCATACCTTGTGGAAGAAGCTTATAATCCTTTTGTTGAGGTCGTAAGTTTGTTCTTTGCATTCTTATTTCATATCCATATTGTTTTTATAGAATTCTGGAGCTTTGTTATGAAGTCTATTTTCTTATTACAAAGTAATAACTGCCAACATAATGTGTGTGTTTCCAGTATTCGGTTGGAATTGCAGTGGTTATTGGTAATTTATCTCTAAGAAAATGTCTATGTGCATAAAAAGTACACAATAGCGTTACGCAAAATGATGTGTCAGTGTAATAAATTGTTGTACTGTCAATGAGTAAGTAATGGACAATACCTTATTACATTGCCAATCGATTTGTGTAAAACCTTTGTGCACATAGCTTTTCTCTTATCTCGAATTCAAGATCCTAACTATGACAATTTATAGTGGGTGGTTGGGTGTAATTGGACATGTTTGGTTGGTTCTGATTTGGTTCATTTAGTAATGGTGGTTGTGATGGGGTAATAACTAGTGTTTTTATTGATTAATTATGGGTATAGTCAATGCATTAGCAGCTGAGAGAATAAAGTATATGTAATAATGGTGTTGGTAGTAGGATTTCATAAATTATTTATAGTCTGAGGGATGGATCGATAAATCATATTCATTATCGCGATAACAACATTGAATTTATTGTCTTTTTATTGTTCTCAATGTTTTAGAAAGAGAAGGTGGTCTATGAGTTCCAATGGGGTTTACTTTCGTGTTAATTAGTTAAATCAAACCGAGAGAATATGATTTTACACAGAAGTCCGAGAATTTATTTGAGATTTCCATATTGACCCCATTTTCCATCGCCAAAGCCTTTTTCATGAAATTTGTTCCTTGTCCCAAAAAATAACTATTAGCAACAATGAAACTCCCATTTTTATCTTTTGGGAAAGCATCACCCACATTTTTTTGTTGAGGAGTTCTGACCAAAACACCTAGTATTGAGAAAATTGGAATCCTGATGGTGAGAGTTCTAATTCAAATTCGAATACTAAGGTGTGCTATGCTTTATCCCAGTTAATTCCAATAACTAACAATGAATAAAAAGAAGAACATTTGATCCACCATATAAAACCCAGTCAATAAATTTAGCGTGATGTTATAATCTTTTCTAAAGGTGATTATTCATTATTTGTTCAACTATTATCTAGAATTAAATCATGAAATCCACTATCTGTTGCATTGGTGCATCATAGTCTATGTTGCCTATGATCATCTCGTAGTGGATTAATACGCCTAAGAACGACTCTCTTCATTTTTTCAATAATGTTCTTATTATGATCTTTTTAGAGCACTGGAAAGGCTTAAATATCAAAAAACGTGATATTATTTTCCCCTTCTATAGATGACTTGAACAGAAAAAAAAGGTTTGAATAGAATAATTTCATCTATCCTACAATGATAATCATTTAACTATTATGTGATGGTGTTATGTAGTAAATGCAACATGTTGGCAAATAAGCTAAAAGTTATAAATACTTTATAAAGTGCATGTTAAATGAATACATCCAGTGTTGAAACAATTTTTTTTACTTGGGAAGTTCTTAAAAGAAGACCCCATGACATAGACCTCATATTGACATAAGTGTAGCTTCCGTCAATCTCTGGATTCGCTCTTCTTACCTCGACTGCTGAGCATGAAATTTGCAAAAACATTCCTATTATAAGTACGATTCAATACAAACTCTTGGGTGGTGATTGATTTGAATTTCTACTTTCCCAAATTATTTTATTTTAATGTGTATTTCTAACATTTCTTTCCTGATCCTGCAGTGATGTCCTCACTTGATTATGTTGGCACAGTTTATAAATGCATGTTGAGAGGTGATACTGACTTTATTGTCAAGCCTCTTAGAAAGAATGAGTTGAAGAATTTATGGAAGCATATTTGGAGAAGACACGTTGTATGCTCTATCCCTGATCCTTAATAATATGTTACATGTTTTCTTTTTTCTTTATTCACTTGAAATCAAATTTTCTGATAGCATCTTTGTTTGTTTCATATTGTCTTATCAGTCAAGTGGTCGCAGACCTGAGCCCCAAAATGAGAGTGATGCACAACAGATAGTGGAAGCCACAGCTGATACAACGCTACTAGTAATCACTCAAGTGGTTATACAGCTTATATTAAGAGAGATAGGGAATGCATTGAGAAAGGAATTGTGATGCTCAGGTAATGTCTCGTTCTCCAAGTCATTTAATTTCATGTGGTGAAGACATTACTTGTGAATCAAATCCGATAAACCACGTCTAAAGATCATCTTACATTCAGATGTTGTAGTGATCTGCTGAATTGATATTAGTTAAAAAAATGATATCAGTTCAACAATTGCTTATACGTTTATTGTGTGAAAAAAATGAATTCATGTATAAAATAAATGTATATTTCAATGTCAAATATATTCTTAGAAATGTTGTATAAGAATAATGAAACCTCTAATTACCTTATAATGCATACGATAATTTGAAAATATCTAGACAAGCCGTGGAAGGGTGAAAACCCAAAACAGTCCCCAAATGGCCTCGTAAGAGGCACTCACACCTCGCACGTGACCAATGTAACTATCAGGAACTGACCGCATAGTAACAGGCCTCTTGGTTTGAGAATATGATGATAATTTTAAAATATATAGATTAGGCTCAGAAACAAGCCGTTGAAGGGTGAAAATCCAAGCCATCCCCCAAACGGTCCCGTAAGAGGTACTAACACCTCGCACGGGACCAATATAACTCGAAGGAACTAACCATGTAGCTATGGGCCTCTCGATTTGAGAATATGACGATAATTTGAAAATATATAAATTTGGCTTAGAAACAAGCCGTTGAAGGGTGAAAACCCAAACCAGTCCTCAAACGGCCCCGTAAGAGGCACTAACACCTCGCACGAGACCAATCTAACTTGTAGGAACTGACCGCGTTGCTATAGGCCTCTGAGTTTGAGAATATGACGATAATTGGAAAATATCTAGATTAGGATTAGAAACAAGCCGTTGAATGGTGAAAACCCAAACCAGCCCCAAAATGGCCCCTTAAGAGGCATTAGCACCTTGCATGGGACCAATGTAACTCGTCGAAACTGACCACGTAGCTACGGGCCTCTCGATTGAGAATATGATGATAATTTGAAAATATCTAGATTAGGCTTAGAAATAAGCCGTTGATGGGTGAAAACCCAAGGCAACCCCAAAGCGGCCCCGTAAGAGGCACTAGCACCTCGTACGGGACCATTGTAACTCGTAGGAACTGATCGTGTAGCTATTGGCCTCTCGATTCGAGAATATGATGATAATTTGAAAATATATAAATTAGGCTTAGAATCAAGTCGTTGACGGGTGAAAACCCAAACCATCCCCCAAATGGCTCCGTAAGAGGCACTAACACCTCGCACGGGACCGATGTAACTCGTAGGAACTGACCGCATAGCTACGGGAATCTCGATTTGAGAATATGATGATAATTTGAAAATATGTAGATTAGGCTTAGAAACAACCCGTTGAAGGGTGAAAACCCAAAACAGCCCCCAAACGGCCCCATAAGAGGCACTAGCACCTTGCATGGGACCAATGTAACTCGTAGGAACTGACCGCGTAGCCACGGACCTCTAGATTTGAGAATATGATGATAATTTGAAAATATCTAGATTAGGCTTAAAAATAAGCCGTTGAAGGGTGAAAACCCAAACTAGCCCCCAAACAGCCCCATAAGAGGCACTAGCACCTCGCACATGACCGATGTAACTCGTAGGAACTGACCACGTAGCTACGGGCCTCTCGGTTCGAGAATATGACGATAATTTGAAAATCTATAAATTAGGCTTAGAATCAAGCCATTGAAGGGTGAAAACTCAAACCATCCCCCAAGTGGCTCAGTAAGAGATACTAACACCTCGCACGGGACCAATGTAACTCGTAGGAACTGACCATGTAGTAACGGGCCTCTCAGTTTGAGAATATGACAATAATTTGAAAATATCTAGATTAGGCTTAGAAATAACTCGTTGAAGGGTGAAAACCCAAACCAGCCCTCAAACGGCCCTGTTAGAGGAAATAACACCTCGCACATGACCAATGTAACTCGTGGGAACTCACCGCATACTAACAGGCCTCTCAATTTGAGAATATGATGATAATTTGAAAATATTTAGATTAGGCTTAGAAATAAGTCGTTGAAGGGTTAAACCCCAAACCAGCCTCCAAACGGTCCCGTAAGAGACACTAACACCTCACAAGGGATCAATATAAGTTGTAGGAACTGACCGCATCGTAACGGACCTCTCGATTTGAGAATATGATGATAATTTAAAAATATCAATATTAGGCTTAAAAACAAGCCGTTGAAGGGTGAAAACCTAAACTAACCCCCAAACGGCCCCGTAAGAGGTACTAGCACCTCGTACGGGACCAATGCAACTCGTAGGAACTGACCACATAGCTACGGGCCTCTTAGTTTAATAATGTGATGATAATTTTAAAATATATAGATTTGGCTTGAAAATAAGCCGTTGATGTCTGAAAACGCAAACTAGCCCCCAAATGGCCTCGTAAGAGGCACTAACACCTCGCACGGGACCCATGTAACTCGTAGGAACTGGCCACGTAGCTACGGGCCTCTCGATTCGAGAATATGATGACAGTTCAAAAATATATAGATTATGCTTGAAAACAAGTCGTTGAAGGGTGAAAACCCAAACCAACCCCCAAACAGCCTCGTAAGAGGCACTAACATCTCGCATGGGACCCATGTAACTCGTAGGAAATGGTTGCGTAGCTCCGGGACTCTCGATTCGAGAATCTGATGATAGTTCAAAAATATATAAATTTGGCTTAGAAACAAGCCGTCGGAGGGTGAAAATTCAAACCTGCCCCCAAACTGCCCCGTAAGAGGCACTAGCACCTCACATGGGACCAATGTAACTCGTAGGATCTAGCCACGTAGTCACGGGCCTCTCAGTTCGAGAATATGATGACAATTTGAAAATATATAGATTAGGATTAGAATGCAGCCGTTGAAGGGTGAAAACCCAAACCAACCCTGAAACGGCCCCGTAAGAGGCACTAACACTTCGTACGGGACCAATGTAACTCGTAGGAACTGGCCGCATAGTACGGGCCTCTCGATTTGAGAATATAATTATTGATACCAAAATTAATATGCTGATATGGACGAATGATATGAAGACACGTGTCAATCTACTTGGCACAATAGCAACGAGAAAGTTCGTTTCCCCAACCAACTCATGAACTCCCGAGCAACGAGGATACACCGAGGAACTTCAGCACTCCGAGGTACTCTAGCGCTCCGAGGAACTCCTGAGCAACGAGCAACTAAGGCGGTCCGATCTGCATCTCGGCCGTAACATTAATTGCCAGATAATCAACAGTTCAATTATTCATTGAATGTTTATCATCTTGACGCACAGGCTGCAATAAATGTATTACCATTTCATATGTATATCATTTATTGTATCAACCCTTTCATGTACAGCCTAAGGGCTATAAATACCTTGTATCACCCTCATTCAAAGGGACCGGAATTTCTTGAGAAAACATATAATCGAGAATTCCCAAAATACTCAGCAATAACATAACAGTGGACGTAGGCCATTCTTATAAGGCTGAACCACATTAAAATCTTTGTCTCATTTTATTTATCTGTGATTGAATAATTAGAGGTATCTAATTTTTTACATCAACAGATTGGCGCCGTCTGTGGGAAACGATTGTTATTATCTCTTTTCACAAAAAATCATTCATCATCAATGGCAGATAACCCGGAATCCAGTAATCGAAATGCTGAAAATGCGGGAAATTCTCCAAATCCCTCTGCACCTCCAGATCTGGCTGGGATTATGACAAATCTGGCCCAAGGACAAACCGCCATGCAAGAAACAATGAGGCAACTCATACAGACCCTTCATGGCGGTGCAGCTGCACGTTCAGAACAGCGAAGTGATCAGAGGAAAACTTATTTACTTCCTTCACGGTCCAGGCGTACTGAGTCACATCGTAATGAGGAATCTGATGATTTCTCTTATCAACCTGGGCGAACTTCGTCGATAAGGGCTACAGATACTGATCAACGTGTCACTCTCTCTCCAAAAAGACCCAATGTCGTGGAAAGACTGAGTAGGGTGTCTCCTTTCAGTCGATTAGGCCCTAGGAGGAATAGGAGTCCACCTAAGACCATGTCAAGGAGTTTTCGACGACCATCAGATCTAAGAGAAGGATCAGCACAATCACGACCAGTTGCTCGTCAAGAAAAATCTTAAGAGGCCACATCAGAACAATCAATTGTTCGAACTAATAAGCCCGAGGAAGGAAATGATCCGTGGAAGGGTTCCATTCAGCGTTTAGAGGATAGATTGGGAGAAATGGCTAAGGCAAGGAATCCCTTACAACGAACTTTTGTTCAAGGAACACCTTTTGTCCAGGCCATTGTGGGTTTTCCTACCCCATCGAAGTTCAAAGCACCTGTAGTGACCCCCAAATATGATGAAAAGACATATCCTGTTCTTCACATAGAGCAATATCAAGCTGCCGTCGATATCTATGCTGTCCCCGACGAGATGAGATGTAGAGCATTCTCTGGAACTCTTACTGGAGCTGCCCAGATTTGGTACAACAATCTTTCTCGGGGTAAGATTTCAACTTTCTTTCAGTTGGCTGAGTTGTTCATCGGCAATTTCTATTTTGGAGCAAAGCCAGTAAAACGAGTAGCACATTTGTTAAGTGTTAGACAAAAATCTGGTGAGAGTACTAGAGATTACATAACTCGTTTCAATAACGAGAAGCTGGAGGTCATAGATTACGAAGAGAAGACAGCAATCACTGCTTTGATGAGTGGGTTGTTGCCTAATAAGTTGTATTATACTTTGGCGAAAGATCCACCTAAAACTATGTCAGAACTGATGGCAAAAGCGGCCAAAATCATGAATGCCGAGGAAGCTATGGCTGCAAAGAAGAATATAGATAAAGACACCAAGGTGGAAGTCGACAAGTCTAAGAATAAAGAGCATAAGGGCAATGGCGATGACAAACGTTCCAAAAATAATAAATCATCATGGGAAGTCCTGAAGAAATACGACAATTATACTCCTTTGAAAATGGGTGTTCATCATGTCTTGGAAGAAATCAAGAACAACGAGGAGGTAAAATGGCCAAAGAAACTGAGGTCAGACCCTGATTCAAGGAGTAAGGATAAATATTGCAAGTTTCATAAAGATCATGGTCACATGACCAAAAATTGCATAGCTCTTCAGAACGAGATTGAAACAATCATCCGAAGAGGAAAGCTAGCAAAATATGTTGATCGGGGAGGAGAAAGAAAAAATAATGACCGAGTTAGAGAGGGGTATAGATCTCCTCGTCGAGCAGAGGAGAAAAAGAAGAGAAACCATGAAGATGATCCAGAAGATGACCCCGATCTTCCTAAGAAACCAAGGAAGCCAGAACGAGAGGTATTTTCCATACGTTTTGGATCATTTGATTGTAATGTTATTACAAGAGGAGATGCAGGAGGAGGAGACCATACTGCAGAAAGAAAATCTTACCTCGGAGAGGCTCAAGCTTGTTCATATATTCAACGAATAAATCTGGCCGAGGACGATCGTCCGAGGAAGGTAAACAAAGAGAAGATGGTCATTGGTTTTTCAAAAAACGACCTGACAGGTGTTCTTTATCCTCACGACGATCCTCTGGTGATCAAAATGAGGATGAAGGATGTAGTGATTTCAAGGGTGTTGGTAGATAATGGAAGCTCGGTAGACATCATGTACTATTCATGCTTTGACAGTTTGAATATGAAATTATCTCAATTGGAACCGTATCACAGACCCCTCCTGGGTTTTGCTGGCGAGAAAGTTTTTCCACTTGGGACGATCAAGTTGGATATATTCATTGGAACTTGGCCTGCTTGTCGAACAGAAAGAATACGCGTCTTTGTGATGGATAAGAATGTGCAGTCAGCCTACAACATCATCATGGTAAGAGTTAGTTTGAAGAAATTCGAAGCAGTTCCATCTACAGTGCATCAATGCTTAAAATTCCCAACAAACTTTGGAGTAGGAGTTGTGAAGGGTGACCAAAAAGTAGCTCGGGAATGCTATTATTCATCTGCTGAACAAGAAGAGCTTGAGGAATCAAGGAAAAAGACTACAACCTACCAGGTGGAAGAAGATACAGGGATTGAAACTCTCGATCCTAGAGATGAATCCCAACTTGTAAAAGGACAGGTGGTGGAATCTACAGAAAATGTTATTCTGGATGACGAGCACCCAGAACGAGTAACCCAGATAGGTTCATCGTTGGATACTTCAATAAAATAGGAGTTGATAACTTTCTTGAGAAATAGGAAGAAAACTTTCGCATGGAGTCATGAAGACATGCCAGGAATAGATCCAAACTTCCTATGTCATGAACTCAATGTGAATAAGGAGATCAAGCCCGTAAAGCAGAGAAGAAGGGTATTTAGCCCCGAGAAGAATCAAGCCATTCAAGAGGAGGTCGACAAGCTCCAGAAGGCTCAATTCATTGAAGATGTGAAATACCCGGACTGGTTGGCGAATGTGGTGATGGTAAAGAAGAAAAATAACAAATGGAGAATGTGTGTTGATTTCACTGATCTCAACAAGGCCTGCCCAAAGGACCACTTTCCATTACCCAGAATTGATCAGTTAGTGGATGCTACTTCTGGGCACGAGCTGCTCAGCTTCATGGATGCTTACTCTGGCTACAACCAGATCAAAATGAAACCTGAAGATAGGGAAAGTACTTCTTTTATTACCCCTAGGGGAACTTATTGCAATAATGTTATGCCTTTTGGTTTGAAAAATGCAGGAGCGACATACCAGCGGCTGATGAACAAGGTTTTCACCGAACAAATCAGTTGCAACATGGAAGTCTATGTCGATGATGTGCTGACAAAACGCAAGAAAGCTGCAGATCATCTAGTTGACTTAGCTCAGACATTTGATCAACTGGATAAATACCAGATGAAGCTCAACCCGACGAAGTGCACATTTGGAGTACGAGAAGGAATGTTTCTCGGGTACATTGTCAACCAGCGAGGCATTGAAGCAAATCCAGATAAAATCAAAGCCCTTTTAGGGTTGCGATCTCCAACAACAAAGAAAGAAGTGCAGAGTCTTACAGGACGAGTTGCAGCGCTCAACAGATTTGTGTCCCGAGCAACTGATAAATGCCTCCCATTCTTCAAAACACTTCGAAAAACTTTTGAGTGGACTGATGAATGTGAGAAGGCCTTTCAAGACTTGAAAAAGTATTTGGGAGCACCTCCATTGTTGTCGAGGCCAATAACAGGAGAGAAGTTGTATTTGTATCTGGCAGTATCAGAGAATGCAGTCAGTTCAACATTGATCAGATTGGAGAATGGAGTCCAGAAACCAATCTATTACACAAGTAAGGCTTTCCGAGGTGCGGAAATCAGGTACCCACAGCTGGAGAAATTGGCATTGGCATTAATTGAAGCAAGTAGAAGAATGAGGCCATATTTCCAGGCCCATACCATCGTCGTTTATACCGACATGCCACTGAGGCAAGCCCTTCATAAGCCAAAAAATTCAGGGAGATTGATGTACTGGGCAATAGAGCTCGGTGAATATGATATTGTGTATGAGCCCAGATCATCACTGAAAGGGCAAGCTGTAGCAGATTTTATAGTAGAGTTTACATATCCTGATACCCCCCGAGGAACAAAAATTGCTCGCTGACCAACCTGTGGATGCTACAGGATCAACAGACATAAATCCAGACCAACTCCGATTGGTAAAAGGGCTTATGGATGAAGAAAGATCATCAACATCGAGCTCAGACCAGCTCCGGTTGGTAAAATAGCGAGAAGAGATGGTCGACGAGGAGCGAAAAGTGTCCGGGGAGGATGAAAAGAAGCAACAAATATTTCACCGAGGAACTCTGTCAGATAAGAAATTTGAAGACGGGTTGCCCATATGGAGATTATATGTAGATGGCTCATCTTGCACAGCAGGTTGCGGGGCAGGAATTATTTTGAACACCCCAGACGAGATTGACATGGAATATGCTTTGCGATTCCAATTCAAAGCCTCCAATAATGAGGCTGAGTATGAGGCCATGATAGCAGGTCTTAATTTATCAAAGATTATGGAAGCGCAACAAGTGATGGTATTAAGTGATTCTCAATTGATTGTGAATCAGATGATGGGAACATATGCGGTTAAAGGAGAACTAATGGTCAAGTATCATGCAAAGGTGATGGAATTGTTGGCAGAATTTGATGCCATTCAGTTGATCAGAATACCCAGAATAGAAAATGCACAAGCAGACGCACTGGCCCGACTAGCATCAGCTACTCGTACCGAGCTGCTAAGAATGATACCAATTAAAGTACTGGAAAGTCGGAGCATAGATGAAAACCCGACGATGAATGTTATTACCCTTGATTTAGGACCATCTTGGATGGATCCCATCAGGGTATATATTGAAGAGGGAGAATTGCCAGAGGATAAGCTCGCTGCCAAGAAATTGAAGTATAAAGCTGCTCAGTATGTATTAACTAATGGTATTTTATATAGACGAGGAATTATGGCAGGTTTGCAGAGATGTGTACATCCCTCCGAGGTGAAAGAATTGATTGAAGAAATCCATGAAGGGTCTTGTGGAGCTCATGTAGTAGGTCGAACACTTTTACAAAGGGTAATGACTCAAGGATACTACTGGCCAACGATGAGGGCTGATTGTATAGCCTATGCTAAGAAATGTGACAAGTGTCAACGTTTTTCCTCCATCCGACGAAATCCACAAGCATTGTTGACACCAATAACTTCCCCTTAGCCATTTGCCATATGGGGAATTGATTTGGTTGGACCACTGCCGATCACCCGAGGAAGATTCAAGTACCTCGTCGTTGCAGTGGACTATTTTACTAAGTGGGTAGAAGCTGAGCCGCTTATTGATATGACATACGAGAATGTATACCAGTTCGTTTGGAAGAACATCATCTGTCGATATGGTCTCCCTCATGCCTTCATCACAGACCATGGAACCCAATTTGATAACGAGGAATTTGCTGCCTATTGTCATCAGTCGAACATTTTGAAGGTTCATTCGGCACCAAGCCATCCTTAAAGCAATGGACAGACTGAAGTGACGAACAGAACACTTCTGAATGGTTTGAAGAAAAGGCTAAGTGAAGCTAAAGCTAACTGGATTAATGAGCTACAATCAGTATTGTGGGCTTACCGAACAACTCCCCGAGCAACGACTGGAGAATCACCATATATGCTGGCATTTGGAAGTGAGGCTGTAATACCTGCCGAGTTGGGTCTTCCAACACATAGAGTACTGAATTTCAATTCTCATGTCAGTGACTTGATGAGAAGACTGGATTTGGATATGCTCGAGGAGGTCAGAGAAGAGGCAGCCATTAGGAATGCTGCTTATCAACAACGAACAACTCTGTTCTACAACAAAAAGGTGAGGAAATGCGATTTAAAAGAAGGAGATTATGTGCTAAAGAAGGTCATTCAGAAGCACAATAAATTGGAGGCAAACTGGTAAATGCCTCCCATTCTTCAAAACACTTCGAAAAACTTTTGAGTGGACTGATGAATGTGAGAAGGCCTTTCGAGACTTGAAAAAGTATTTGCGAGCACCTCCATTGTTGTCTAGGCCAATAACAGGAGAGAAGTTGTATTTGTATCTGGCAGTATCAGAGAATGCAGTCAGGTCAGCATTGATCAGATTGGAGAATGGAGTCCAGAAACAAATCTATTACACAAGTAAGGCTTTCCGAGGTGCGGAAATCAGGTACCCAAAGCTGGAGAAATTGGCATTGGCATTAATTGAAGCAAGTAGAAGAATGTGGCCATATTTCCAGGTCCATACCATCGTCGTTTATACCGACATGCCACTGAGGCAAGCCCTTCATAAGCCAGAAAAGTCAGGGAGATTGATGTACTGGGCAATAGAGCTCGGTGAATATGATATTGTGTATGAGCCCAGATAATCACTGAAAGGGCAAGTTGTAGCAGATTTTATAGTAGAGTTTACACATCCTGATACCCCCGAGGAACAAAAATTGCTCGCTGACCAACCTGTGGATGTTACAGGATCAACAGACATAAATCCAGACCAACTCCGGTTGGTAAAAGGGCTTATGGATGAAGAAAGATCATCAACTTCGAGCTCAGACCAGCTCCGGTTGGTAAAAGAGCGAGAAGAGATGGTCGACGAGGAGCGAAAAGTGTCCGGGGAGGATGAAAAGAAGCAACAAATATTTCACTGAGGAACTCGGTCAGATAAGAAATTTGAAGAGGGGTTGCCCATATGGAGATTATATGTAGATGGCTCATCTTGCACAGCAGGTTGCGGGGCATGAATTATTTTGAACACCCCAGAAGAGATTGACATGGAATATGCTTTGCGATTCCAATTCAAAGCCTCCAATAATGAGGCTGAGTATGAGGCCATGATAGCAGGTCTTAATTTATCAAAGATTATGGAAGCGCAACAAGTGATGGTATTCAGTGATTCTCAATTGATTGTGAATCAAATGATGGGAACATATGCGGTTAAAGGAGAACTAATGGTCAAGTATCATGCAAAGGTGATGGAATTGTTGGCAGAATTTGATGCCATTCAGTTGATCAGAATACCCAGAATAGAAATCTGTTGATGTAAAAAATTAGATAGCTCTAATTATTCAATCACAGATAAATAAAATGAGACAAAGATTTTAAAGTGGTTCAGCCTTATAAGAATGGCCTACGTCCACTGTTATGTTATTGCTGAGTATTTTGGGAATTCTCGATTATATGATTTCTCAAGAAATTCCGGTCCCTTTGAATGAGGGTGATACAAGGTATTTATAGCCCTTAGGCTGTACATGAAAGGGTTGATACATTAAATGATATACATATGAAATTGTAATACAATTAATGCAGCGTGTGCGTCAAGATGATAAACATTCAATGAATAATTGAACTGTTGATTATCTGGCAATTAATGTTACGGCCGAGATGCAGATCGGACCGCCTTAGTTGCTCATTGCTCAGGAGTTCCTCGGAGCGCTAGAGTACCTCGGAGTGCTGAAGTTCCTCGGTGTATCCTCGTTGCTCGGGAGTTCATGAGTTGGTCGGGGAAACGAACTTCCTCGTTGCTATTGTGCCAAGTAGATTGACACGTGTCTTCATATCATTCGTCCATATCAGCATATTAATTTTGGTATCAACAGAAGCCCCCAATGTTTCATATTTCGAACTTTGAGGAGTATGGAACATTCTTTCTCGGTATATGGCGATATTAAATGACTTTCCTGGGTTTTTGGAGCCTTTTCTTCATATTTGAATTTCTTTCAAATTCACAGAATCCGCCTTTTTCGAATTTTTATGAGTGCTTCGATCTTCGTGCATTTTTGTCCTTTTAGCCGCCGGTGGCGTATTAGTTTCTTTTGTGTAATCATTTCCTTCGCAGCTTACCAAGGTAAAGTATTTAAACTTCTTAGGTAACCATACCTTCTTCTACCTTTTCCAATTTTCTGCATTCAAGCTTTCTGTTCTCTCTCTCCCTTGTGCGTTCATCTTTTCCTTCGCTAGTTGTCAGCTCTTCCTTTTTCCTATAAGATTCTCTTCTTTTCTTCTGTATTTCTTTTATTCACTATGGTTTATCTTGTGGAATCTGTTGAGAAATTTCGTTTCGATTTTTCCATTCCTTCCTGGGTAACTCTGGAGGTTCTTTCTGAACCTTTAGATTATTTTCGATTGGCTGAGGGACATTGGTTCCCCAGTCTATTCATTGCTGAATGTGGATTTTCTTTTCCGCCAAACCCCTTATGCTTAGAGTTCTATCAGTACTTTGACGCTGTTCCTGCAAAAATAGCCCCCAATTCATGGAGAATAATTAATGGGGTGTATAAATTAAATCTGACTCATGGGACTCGTATATGGATTCCTGAGATTATGTATTGCTATAGATGGGCTATTTTAGATAATGTTTATTACTTAAAAACTAGGTTTTTAAATAGGGCTCTTGTAGTTAAACTCCCTGATGCAAATAGAGATTATTTTGAACATGGAGTGGTTATTAAAAATTGGCAATATGCCCCCTTGGTTGGAGATGCAGTATACCAGGGTCCTAAATGCCCCCCATATGGCAATGTGATAGGTTTATTCTCATTTTCCTTTACTTATGAAATTATGCTTTTATCATATTTGACAAAATGTATGACTGATATTTCATTATGTATTTATTTGCAGTGGATAGTAAAAGAAAAACTCCAAAGGAATCAGAGGTTAATATTAAGAATCTGAAACTTATCTCGGGTTTGCATAAGAACGTTGCAGACGAGCACATCAGGTCTGCATCATATTTGCTGCAGTATAGGAGCTATACGACTTCTTATACTGCTCGTCCTGTGATTAGATCTGTAGAGCCAGCCTCAACTCCAGAGGATTCTTCTTCAGATTCTCACATCCCTTTAAGTCAAAGAATGGGCAGGAAAAGAGCTCCCCCTACTCTATTTGATGACACTACTTCTGCTGCTGAAGACAAGAAAAGCAAAATTGATGTCCCAGAGGGGACTAAGAAGGTGGATGTTGCACCTTCCAAAGCTACCGAGAAGCCCCCAGTGGCTCCGAGCAAGAAGGTTGCTCATGTAGAGATGACTGTTATCTCTCCGACCAAGAGCTCTTCCTTGGTTGAAATTGCTGAAGTTCCTTTGAGGAGATTGAGGAAATCGTCCTCAGTCAATTTGGTTGAAACTGCCAATCTGACTGAAACCATCCCTTTTCTACCAGCTGGTGGTGTTGGTGTTCCAACCATCATTCCTCCGAGTTCTACAATGAGCTCGGTAAAAACTTGGATCATACCCGAGGTCCAAGGAATTGACAAAAAGATTTCTAGGGATATGCTGACATCCCTAGTTACCCGTCACCTTGCTTCAGTAAATTTCTCACACTCTGAATTTCCTTTCTTTCTTTGAATACTTGTATTTTTGTACTGACCTGTCACTTTTTTCCTTTGTTTAGCTGGTGAATTGTTTTAACAACATCGTGAAGAAAGATTAAGCAATTAAAGCTTCCAGCTCCTCGTCGGGGGTAGAGGATGCTCTGCTGGGTTTGACCCAATCCTTGAAGGATTCTCGTCAGCAGTATAGTGAGGACAAAGCTGTCTGGGAGAAAAAGTTGTCTATAGTTGAAGCTGAGAAGGTGAAGTTGGCTGAGATCTCCAAGAGTTTGGAGAATAAGGTGAAAAGTTTAGAGGTTGAGCATCAAAAATATGACGACAAGCTCAAGAACTTTGGAGAGCTTGAAGATAAGCTGAAAAAGGCAGAGGAAGAGTTGTCCGTCCTGCGAGATGTAAAGCGCCAAAAAGAAGAATTGGATGTGAAGTTAAAGACTGCCGAGGATCTTCTATCCGAGAAGCTCTCCTCGGAGAAACTGAAAAGAAAGCTCGCAGTTAAAAAATCCTTCAGCGCTGGCTGGGATAAAGGATGGGACAAAGGGATTGCTGCGATGACATCCCAAGTACAATACGGGAAGTTGAAATACTTCCGAGATGGCTGGGTAGCTGCCCTACAGGAATTGAAGATCAAAGACGACTCTGAGCTATTTCAGCTACACCTCCCTGGTCCTCCCCCACCAATTGTAGAAGAAGAAGAAGAAGAAGATGAGCCTATCTCTGATGAATCTTCCATGGCCATGGGTGATCAATTCCCTGCCTCTCTACCTTCTGCCAACAAGGACATTTCTTCCATGCTTCCTCCTCCTGAGAAAATTTCAACTCCTGCTGATCAAGCTGCTGTTACCACCGAGCAACCAAGCTCCTCGTCCCAGCCTCCCGAGAAAGTCTTGGGAAACAAGGAAAAGGTGTGAAGTTGTTCGGTATCATTTCTATCTTTCGTTATTTGTAATCAAACAATGTAATCTTTTTGTGATCTAATAAAATACATCTTTGTTCATCTCTGTTGTTGATGATTTGTTTTTGTTGACTGTTGTCTTCTTTTCATTATTAGTTCGTTGATAGAATGGAACTGATATCTGCACATGATACAAAGCTGATGCAGCAATGCCATGAATATTATAAAGCTGATCATACAAATTTGAGTGTATCAGAAATTGCTGACATCCTTGGCCATGATGCTTCAGAACAAGCAATTGAGGCTTATCGGTACTTGAAGGATTTACTTGACCGAGCTGTGGCCAACAACGTGGCCTACTATGACTTGATTGAGGAGCTTCATTGTTCCTTAGAAGATCTCCAGAGTCAGCACAATGAATCAACTGCTTTGTTGCACAAGGAATATGAGAATAGGCATCAACAGCTTTCTTCTGAGACAGGTCACAAAAAGATCATCGCTGGGTACGATGTTAGGGAAAAAACCCTAAAAGGTGAAGTTGAGGCCTGCAGACAAATCGTCGAGCTGCTGGAACATGAGAACAACAATTTGCAGAAGAAGTTGGCACAATATGAGTCTGCAGCTTCATCCTCTACTGCCTTGGTACCAGTCACTGATGAAGGATTCTCATTCTTAGAGGTTGAAAACGCCAAATTAAGGCAAGAATTGGATACTCTGAGAAGGTCTGGTATCTCTACTACTGCTCGGGGACGAGGAAGAGGGTCTCGTGGGCGAGGAAGAGCTGTTCAAAATGTTGTCGAGGAGCAAAATTTTCCACCTGCTCGGAGTCGATCAAGAGTTCTCAGCCGTAATGTTGAAGAATCTCGTACTCTGTCAACATTGGAAACCCAAGCGTACCAATTGAACGCCAAAGATCGGGCTTTGTCTGAAATGTCCAAGAAAAACCTATCTTTGGAAGATCAACTTACTGCGATGAAGTCTGCTTTGAATGATAAAGATGTTTTTACCAGGGGCCTTCACGAGCAACTAGAGAGAATAACTTTCCAATTCCACAAACAACCTCGGGAGTTTTGGATGGCAGGATACAATGAAGCCCTTTGTCACTTGGATGCTCGTCTTGAAAATGCCCATAACGAAGGTTATAAACAAGGATGGTTGAACGCCTTGGGTGTGTTAAAGCTAGAGAAGGGTAATTTTTTATGGGATTATCATGCTCCTGGGCTACTAGACTTGCCTGTACCGCCTTATAAACTAGACATGAAATGGATCCCAGCTCGTGCCATTCCTCGTAGCTTAATTTCAAAATACCTTGGTGACTATAGTCTTCATTCTCAGATTGAATTATCTTGTCCCGAGCATCTCTTGGATTCACCTTCTGTGATGAACGTCAGAATGCTCAGAGATGTTAATTTCATTAATTCTCCTCTTTGCCTAGATGATCCTCCTCCTGGCGAGGAGCCTGTTTCAAAAGCTAAAGGAAAGAAACCAATGGAATAGGTTTTTCAATGTAACAGTTAGCACATATATGTAGCTTGTAATTTATTTCGATTTTAATGAAAGACTTTCATTTTCTGTTTGCAAATCTGTATTGCTATTGTTTTGTGTTTATCAAACATTTTTACATTTGTGCATATGTATCTGTTAAAAAGATAACAATTTTGTGCTGTTCATCAACCAACTTAGTAATAAACAGTTACAAGTATCAATTTTGATCAATCACTTAATAATAAAGTAATGAGTATAAAATGTTTAAAATGTTTCCAACCAACCAAGGTTGTTAAATTGTGTTTGTCGACCAATTACAGTTGATAGGTTTTTATCTCCAATCAGCCATACTTGATAAATTTTTTTCATAAAATGTGTCCGACCAAACAAAGTTGATAATTTATCCTCGTCGACCAATTACAGTTTTGATCACCGACCAACTATACTTGGTTCAGTTTGGAATTCTTGTATTTTCTGGAATGATTTTACCTTCCGACCAACATAAATTGGCATATTTTGTTTCTTAACCAGCCAAAATTGGCATTTTTAAGAATGTTGTTCTTGCCCTCTTACCAACCGGAGTAGGTCATGAGTTTGAACTATCGGGTTCTTTCGAACTATCTTGTCCACAAGCTCTTTTACCAACCAAAGTTGATCACGCAAGTGTACGCCTCCTAACCAAAGGAGTATAATTTGTTCTCGCTATTTTATCAACCGAAGTTGATCACGCTCGAACTATCAGGTTCTTTTGAACTATCTTGTCCACAAGCTATTTTACCAACCGAAGTTGATCACGCAAGTGTACGTCTCCTAACCAAAGGAGTATAATTTGTTCTCGCTATTTTACCAACCGAAGTTGATCACGCTCGAACTATCAGGTTCTTTCGAACTATCTTGTCCACAAGCTCTTTTACCAACCGAAGTTGATCACGCAAGTGTACGCCTCCTAACCAAAGGAGTATAATTTGTTCTCGCTATTTTACCAACCGAAATTAATCACGCTCGAACTATCAGGTTCTTTCGAACTATCTTGTCCACAAGCTCTTTTACCAACCGAAGTTGATCACGCAAGTGTACGCCTCCTAACCAAAGGAGTATATAATTTGTTCTCGCCCTTTTACCAACCGGAGTTGGTCGTGGGTCTGAACTATCGTCTTCTTTTTGCTGTCGAGCAGCGTAGTGTACAACACTAGTATTCCTCGAAAAACATTCAAACAAAGGAGAGAAAAATGGTGAAAACATCATCGTTTTATTCATATTAATGGAACCGTTGTACATTTTACATCATTGATAATACTTGCGAAGGTGTTCGGAATTCCAAGCATTCTTGAATTCCTCTCCTTCTAGAGTTGCTATTCAGTAAGTTCCTGGTCGAATAAGCCTGGGGGGCTTCTGTAACTCGGTAAGGTCCATGCCAGTTTGCCTCCAATTTATTGTGCTTCTGAATGACCTTCTTTAGCACATAATCTCCTTCTTTTAAATCACATTTCCTCACCTTTTTGTTGTAGAACAGAGCTGTTCGTTGTTGATAAGCAGCATTCCTAATGGCTGCCTCTTCTCTGACCTCCTCGAGCATATCCAAATCCAGTCTTCTCATCAAGTCACTGACAGGAGAATTGAAATTCAGTACTCTATGTGTTGGAAGACCCAACTCGGCAGGTATTACAGCCTCACTTCCAAATGCCAGCATACATGGTGATTCTCCAGCCGCTGCTCGGGGAGTTGTTCGGTAAGCCCACAATACTGATTGTAGCTCATTAATCCAGTTAGATTTAGCTTCACTTAACCTTTTCTTCAAACCATTCAGCAGTGTTCTGTTCGTCACTTCAGTCTGTCCATTGCTTTGAGGATGGCCTGGTGCCGAATGAACCTTCAAAATGTTCGACTATGTCAAAACTGATGGAAAAAGCGGCCAAAATCATGAATGCCGAGGAAGCTATGGCTGCAAAGAAGAATATAGATAAAGACACCAAGGTGGAAGTCGACAAGTCTAAGAATAAAGAGCATAAGGGCAATGGCGATGACAAACGTTACAGAAATAATAAATCATCATGGGAAGTCCTGAAGAAATACGACAATTATACTCCTTTGAAAATGGGTGTTCATCATGTCTTGGAAGAAATCAAGAACAACGAGGACGTAAAATGGCCGCTTTTGCACAAGGAGTATAATTGTCGTATTTCTTCAGGACTTCCCATGATGATTTATTATTTATGGAATGTTTGTCATCGCCATTGCCCTTATGATCTTTATTCTTAGACTTGTCGACTTCCACCTTGGTGTCTTTATCTATATTCTTCTTTACAGCCATAGCTTCCTCGGCATTCATGATTTTGGCCGCTTTTGCCATCAGTTCTGACATAGTCGAACATTTTGAAGGTTCATTCGGCACCAGGCCATCCTCAAAGCAATGGACAGACTGAAGTGACGAACAGAACACTGCTGAATGGTTTGAAGAAAAGGCTAAGTGAAGCTAAAGTTAACTGGATTAATGAGCTACAATCAGTATTGTGGGCTTACCGAACAACTCCCCGAGCAGCGACTGGAGAATCACCATATATGCTGGCATTTGTAAGTGAGGCTGTAATACCTGCCGAGTTGTGTCTTCCAACACATAGAGTACTGAATTTCAATTCTCCTGTCAGTGACTTGATGAGAAGATTGGATTTGGATATGCTCGAGGAGGTCAGAGAAGAGGCAGCCATTAGGAATGCTTCTTATCAACAATGAACAGCTCTGTTCTACAACAAAAAGGTGAGGAAATGCGATTTAAAATAAGGAGATTATGTGCTAAAGAAGGTCATTCAGAAGCACAATAAATTGGAGGCAAACTGGCATGGACCTTACCGAGTTACAGAAGCCCCCCAGGCTTATTCGACCAGGAACTTACCGAATAGCAACTCTAGAAGGAGAGGAATTCAAGAATGCTTGGAATGCCGAACACCTTCGCAAGTATTATCAATGATGTAAAATGTACAACGATTCCATCAATATGAATAAAACGATGATTTTTTCACCATTTTTCTCTCCTTTGTTTGAAAGTTTTTCGGGGAATACTAGTGTTGTACACTACGCTACTCGACAGCAAAAAGAAGACGATAGTTCAGACCCACGACCAACTCCGGTTGGTAAAAGGGCGAGAACAAATTATATACTCCTTTGGTTAGGAGGCGTACACTTGCGTGATCAACTTCGGTTGGTAAAAGAGCTTGCGGACAAGATAGTTCGAAAGAACCTGATAGTTCGAGCGTGATCAACTTCGGTTGGTAAAATAGCGAGAACAAATTATACTCCTTTGGTTAGGAGGCGTACACTTGCATGATCAACTTCGGTTGGTAAAAGAGCTTGTGGACAAGATAGTTCGAAAGAACCTGATAGTTCGAGCGTGATCAACTTCGGTTGGTAAAATAGCGAGAACAAATTATACTCCTTTGGTTAGGAGACATACACTTGCGTGATCAACTTCGGTTGGTAAAAGAGCTTGTGGATAAGATAGTTCAAAAGAACCTGATAGTTCTAGCGTGATCAACTTCGATTGATAAAATAGCGAGAACAAATTATACTCCTTTGGTTAGGAGGCGTACACTTGCGTGATCACCTTAGGTTGGTAAAAGAGCTTGTGGACAAGATAGTTCGAAAGAACCCGATAGTTCAAACTCATGACCTACTCCGGTTGGTAAGAGGGCAAGAACAACATTCTTAAAAATGCCAATTTTGGCTGGTTAAGAAACAAAATATGCCAATTTATGTTGGTCGGAAGGTAAAATCATTCCAGAAAATACAAGAATTCCAAACTGAACCAAGTATAGTTGGTCGGTGATCAAAATTGTAATTGGTCGACGAGGATAAATTATCAACTTTGGTTGGTCGGACACATTTTATGAAATTTTTTTATCAAGTATGGCTGATTGGAGATAAAAACCTATCAACTGTAATTGGTCGACAAACGCAATTTAACAACCTTGGTTGGTTGGAAAAATTTTAAACATTTTATACTCATTACTTTATTATTAAGTGATTGAGCAACATTGATACTTGTAACTGTTTATTACTAAGTTGGTTGATGAACAACACAAAATTGTTATCTTTTTAACAGATACATATGCACAAATGTAAAAATATTTGATAAACACAAAACAATAGCAATACAGATTTGCAAACAGAAAATGAAAGTCTTTCATTAAAATCGAAATAAATTACAAGCTACATATATGTGCTAACTGTTACATTGAAAAACCTATTCCATTGGTTTCTTTCCTTTAGCTTTTGAAACAGGCTCCTCGCCAGCAGGAGGATCCTCTAGGCAAAGAGGAGAATTAATGAAATTAACATCTCTGAGCATTCGGACGTTCATCACAGAAGGTGAATCCAAGAGATGCTCGGGACGAGATAATTCAATCTGAGAATGAAGACTATAGTCACTAAGGTATTTTGAAATTAAGCTACGAGGAATGGCACGAGCTGGGATCCATTTCATGTCTAGTTTATAAGGCGGTACAGGCAAGTCTAGTAGCCCAGGAGCATGATAATCCCATAAAAATTGCCCTTATCTAGCTTTAACACACCCAAGGCGTTCAACCATCCTTGTTTATAACCTTCGTTATGGGCATTTTCAAGACGAGCATCCAAGTGACAAAGGGCTTCATTGTATCCTGCCATCCAAAACTCCCGAGGTTGTTTGTGGAATTGGAAAGTTATTCTCTCTAGTTGCTCGTGAAGGCTCCTGGTAAAAACATCTTTATCATTCAAAGCAGACTTCATCGCAGTAAGTTGATCTTCCAAAGATAGGTTTTTCTTGGACATTTCAGACAAAGCCCGATCTTTGGCGTTCAATTGGTACGCTTGGGTTTCCAATGTTGACAGAGTACGAGATTCTTCAACATTACGGCTGAGAACTCTTGATCGACTCCGAGTAGGTGGAAAATTTTGCTCCTCGACAACATTTTGAACAGCTCTTCCTCGCCCACGAGACCCTCTTCCTCGTCCCCGAGCAGTAGTAGAGATACCAGACCTTCTCAGAGTATCCAATTCTTGCCTTAATTTGGCGTTTTCAACCTCTAAGAATGAGAATCCTTCATCAGTGACTGGTACCAAGGCAGTAGAGGATGAAGCTGCAGACTCATATTGTGCCAACTTCTTCTGCAAATTGTTGTTCTCATGTTCCAGCAGCTCGGCGATTTGTCTGCAGGCCTCAACTTCACCTTTTAGGGTTTTTTCCCTAACATCGTACCCAGCGATGATCTTTTTGTGACCTGTCTCAGAAGAAAGCTGTTGATGCCTATTCTCATATTCCTTGTGCAACAAAGCAGTTGATTCATTGTGCTGACTCTGAAGATCTTCTAAGGAACAATGAAGCTCCTCAATCAAGTCATAGTAGGCCACATTATTGGCCACAGCTCGGTCAAGTAAATCCTTCAAGTACCGATAAGCCTCAATTGCTTGTTCTGAAGCATTATGGCCAAGGATGTCAGCAATTTTTGATACACTCAAATTTGTATGACCAGCTTTATAATATTCATGGCATTGCTGCATCAGCTTTGTATCATGTGCAGATATCAGTTCCATTCTAGCCACGAACTAATAATGAAAAGAAGACAACAGTCAACAAAAACAAATCATCAACAACAGAGATGAACAAAGATGTATTTTATTAGATCACAAAAAGATTACATTGTTTGATTACAAATAACGAAAGATAGAAATGATACCGAACAACTTCACACCTTTTCCTTGTCTCCCAAGACTTTCTCGGGAGGCTGGGACGAGGAGCTTGGTTGCTCGGTGGTAACAGCAGCTTGATCAGCAGGAGTTGAAATTTTCTCAGGAGGAGGAAGCATGGAAGAAATGTCCTCGTTGGCAGAAGGTAGAGAGGCAGGGACTTGATCACCCATGGCCATGGATGATTCATCAGAGATAGGCTCATCTTCTTCTTCTTCTACAATTGGTGGGGGAGGACCAGGGAGGTGTAGCTGAAATAGCTCAGAGTCATCTTTGATCTTCAATTCCTGTAGGGCAGCTACCCAGCCATCTCGGAAGTATTTCAACTCCCCGTATTGTACTTGGGATGTCATCGCAGCAATCCCTTTGTCCCATCCTTTATCCCAGCCAGCGCTGAAGGATTTTTGAACTGCGAGCTTTCTTTTCAGTTTCTCCGAGGAGAGCTTCTCGGATAGAAGATCCTCGGCAGTCTTTAACTTCACATCCAATTCTTCTTTTTGGCGCTTTACATCTCGCAGGACGGAAAACTCTTCCTCTGCCTTTTTCAGCTTATCTTCAAGCTCTCCAAAGTTCTTGAGCTTGTCGTCATATTTTTGATCCTCAACCTCTAAACTTTTCACCTTATTCTCCAAACTCTTGGAGATCTCAGCCAACTTCACCTTCTCAGCTTCAACTATAGACAACTTTTTCTCCCAGACAGCTTTGTCCTCACTATACTGCTGACGAGAATCCTTCAAGGATTGGGTCAAACCCAGCAGAGCATCCTCTACCCCCGACGAGGAGCTGGAAGCTTTAATTGCTTCATCTTTCTTCATGATGTTGTTAAAACAATTCACCATCTAAACAAAGGAAAAAGTGACAGGTCAGTACAAAAATACAAGTATTCAAAGAAAGAAAGGAAATTCAGAGTGTGAGAAATTTACTGAAGCAAGGTGACGGGTAGCTAGGGATGTCAGCATATCCCTAGAAATCTTTTAGTCAATTCCTTGGACCTCGGGTATGATCCAAGTTTTTACCGAGCTCATTGCAGAGCTCGGAGGAATGATGGTTGGAACACCAACACCACCAGCTGGTAGAAAAGGGATGGTTTCAGTCAGATTGGCAGTCTCAGCCAAATTGAGTGAGGACGATTTCCTCAATCTCCTCAAAGGAACTTCTACAATTTCAACCAAGGAAGAGCTCTTGGTTGGAGAGATAGCAGTCATCTCTACATGAGCAATCTTCTTGCTCGGAGCCACTGGGGGCTTCTCGGTAGCTTTGGAAGGCGCAACATCCACCTTCTTAGTCCCCTCTGGGACATCAATTTTGCTTTTCTTGTCTTCAGCAGCAGAAGTAGTGTCATCAAATAGAGCAGGGGGAGCTCTTTTCCTGCCCATTCTTTGACTTAAAGGGATGTGAGAATCTGAAGAATAATCCTCTGGAGTTGAGGCTGGCTCAACATATCTAATCATAGGACGAGCAGTATAAGAAGTCGTATAGCTCCTATACTGTAGCAAATTTGATGCAGACCTGATGTGCTCGTCTGCAACGTTCTTATGCAAACCCGAGATAAGTTTCAGATGCTTAATATTAACCTCTGATTCCTTTGGAGTTTTTCTTTTACTATCCACTGCAAATAAATACATAATGAAATATCAGTCATACATTTTGTCAAATATGATAAAAGCATAATTTCATAAGTAAAGGAAAATGAGAATAAACCTATCCCATTGCCATATGGGGGGCATTTAGGACCCTGGTATACTGCATCTCCAACCAAGGGGGCATATTGCCAATTTTTAATAACCACTCCATGTTCAAAATAATCTATATTTGCATCAGGGAGGTTAACTACAAGAGCCCTATTTAAAAACCTAGTTTTTAAGTAATAAACATTATCTAAAATATCCCATCTATAGCAATACATAATCTCAGGAATCCCTATACGAGTCCCATGAGTCAGATTTAATTTATACACCCCATTAATTATTCTCCATGAATTGGGGGCTATTTTTGCAGGAACAACGTCAAAGTACTGACAGAACTCTAAGCATAAGGGGTTTGGCGGAAAAGAAAATCCACATTCAGCAATGAATAGACTGGGGAACCAATGTCCCTCAGCCAATCGAAAATAATCTAAAGGTTCAGAAAGAACCTCCAGAGTTACCCAGGAAGGAATGGAAAAATCGGAACGAAATTTCTCAACAGATTCCACAAGATAAACCATAGTGAATAAAATAAATACAGAAGAAAAGAAGAGAATCTTACAGGAAAAAGGAAGAGCTGACAACTAGCGAAGGAAAAGATGAACGCACAAGGGAGAGAGAGAACAGAAAGCTTGAATGCAGAAAATTGGAAAAGGTAGAAGACGGTATGGTTACCTAAGAAGTTTAAATACTTTACCTTGGGAAGCGGCGAAGGAAATGATTACACAAAAGAAACTAATACGCCACCGGCGGCTAAAAGGACAAAAATGCACGAAGATCGAAGCACTCATAAAAATTCGAAAAAGGCGGATTCTGTGAATTTGAAAGAAATTCAAATATGAAGAAAAGGCTCCTAAAACCCAGGAAAGTCATTTAATATCGCCATATACCGAGAAAGAATGTTCCATACTCCTCAAAGTTCGAAATATGAAACATTGGGGGCTTCTGTTGATACCAAAATTAATATGTTGATATGGACGAATGATATGTAGACACGTGTCAATCTACTTGGCACAATAGCAACGAGGAAGTTCGTTTCCCCGACCAACTCATGAACTCCCGAGCAACGAGGATACACCGAGGAACTTCAGCACTCCGAGGTACTCTAGCGCTCCGAGGAACTCCTGAGCAACGAGCAACTAAGGCGGTCCGATCTGCATCTCGGCCGTAACATTAATTGCCAGATAATCAACAGTTCAATTATTCATTGAATGTTTATCATCTTGACGGACACGCTGCATTAAATGTATTACCATTTCATATGTATATCATTTAATGTATCAACCCTTTCATGTACAGCCTAAGGGCTATAAATACCTTGTATCACCCTCATTCAAAGGGACCGGAATTTCTTGAGAAAACATATAATCGAGAATTCCCAAAATACTCAGCAATAACATAACAGTGGACGTAGGCCATTCTTATAAGGCTGAACCACTTTAAAATCTTTGTCTCATTTTATTTATCTGTGATTGAATAATTAGAGCTATCTAATTTTTTACATCAACAATAATAATAATTGTAACTCGTATATGCAATTTTTTTGTTTTAGAAATCTTTTTTTATAAATTACTTGGTTACTAATATCATCTCTTTATTATATCTTTTTTTTTTGCAGGAAAAAATTTTGTCATTAGCTTTTATTCACGTGGAACACATGGAGAAGTCAATGGTTACAACAAGCGTATTATTTATGTAATGGCGTTAATATTTCGTATTATATTTTTTTGTGTTATGGTCGTGCCGTATTTTGTAGTTTTATTATTAACTTTTTTGGTCGTGCGGGCTCTTTGTAATTTTATTGTTATATTATATGGCCATGCGGGCTTTATATTACGCAGGTTTTGTATTAGCAGGTTTTGGAATGTCCAGAAAATAGGGGAAACTCTGCCCAAATTTTTTTTAAATAATTATTTTTTTTCTTTGATCTAAAAATTTTGTACAGTTCAAAACCATGCTAAAAGTAAATCAAATGTTGGCATAGTTTTGAACTGTGCCAAAAGTGTACCAAAATGTACTCAATCTGGCATAGTTCAAAACTATGCCAAAAGTGTGCCAGAAATATCAAATTTTGGCACGGTTTAAAAGTGTGCCAGAAGTGTTCCTGTTTGGCCAAATTTGACACACTTTTAAATCCTGCGAGAAAAAAATGGCCATTTTGGAACACTTAATTCTGGCACAGTTCAAAATCGTGCCAGATTGTTGTTTTTGGTGTAGTGTATTACTTGATTTTTCAAGTCATAAAATCAGTATGCTTTGCTATTAATAGCATAGCCTATTAAAACGCACTCATAAGATCTACTATCCAATTTAGACTTTTAGGGTCGGGTATACGTACATAGGCTAAGAACCCTCACATTCTAAAGTATGACATATTGGGCTTAATATTTTTCCAAATTTTATAAGGAGATATTTTCGTTTTAGTCTTAGGAAATCTATTAAGTATGTTACACGTATTCAAAATAATTTCACCCCACCAATGTGAGGCAGCCCCCGAATTTAATGAAATAGCAATAACTAATTCAGTTAATGCCCTATTTTTTCTTTTACCCTTCATTTCGGACAAATAAGGGGTAGTTTTTTCGTGAATAATACCGTCGATTTTATAAAATTCAATAAATGGTGAAAAATCATATTTGGTGCCTTTATCACTACGTAACCTTTTAATTTTTCGATTAAATTGATTTTCAATTTCATTTAAGAAAATTTTAAAACATGTCAAATGCTTCACTTTTATTTTTGATTAAATACACAAATGAATAATGAGAACAATCAATAATAAAAGTTATAAAATAACGTTTGTCATTTCTAGTGGTGACACCATCCAATTCACAAATATCCGAATGAATTAAATCAACTGGTTCAGATTCTCTAAAAATATATTTATGTGGTGTCTTAGTTATTTTTGCTTCGCTACACGATTCACATTTATCAAAATCATTTAATGATAATTCTGGAATTAATCCTAAAATGCTCATATTTTTAACAAGTTGTTTATTAACATGACAACGTCTAGCATGCCAAATATTAAATGAACAAGCAATATAAGCCAAAGGAGAAATTTTATTCATAGCATCAACTTTCAACTTAAGCATCCCATCAGTGGCATAACCCTTGCATACAAAAATTCTATTTTGGACAAAGTAAATAAATCATCCCCAATAGTTTGAGTAAAGCTAGCTATGTTGAGAAGATAACCCAAAACCAATTTTTTTCTTATCTCAGGAGTGTGAAGAACAATTTTGAGGATCACAGTTTTTCCCGAAGTAAACTTTAATTCCACATTTCCAATACCAACAACCTCAGTGGAGTGAGAATAACCCAACAACACCTTCTTATCTGCAGTCTCAGAATAAGTCTTGAAAAGAGTACGGTCATAACAGATATGGAGGGAAGCACCAGTATCCACCCACCACCCTTCGGGACCGCTAACCATGTTGATTTCAGAATTCATAGAACATAGGTCATCTTTGATCAAATTTCCTTGTGCGTGTGGCACATTGCGATATTTGCGAGCCATATGGCCAGGCTTGTCACACTTGAAGCAGAGAAACTATCCCGAGTTGCTAGACTATCCAATTCCAGGGTTCTTATTCTTATTCTGAGTTTGAGTCTGGTTTTTAAAATTCTGGTTGTGTCTCTTTTTCTGAAATTTCATATTTTTTTCGTTTGCCTTTAAAACAACTGGAGTGTGGTTCTTTTTCTGATTTTTGTTGTTAGACATAATGAGAATTTCATCCTTACAGTCCTGTTTTTGGTATTCCTCCTCAATTCTCAATTTAGTAATGAGAGACTCTAGTGAAAGTTCTTTAGACTTATTCCTCAAAATATTTTTGAAATCTTTGAACACTGGAGGCAATTTATCAATAATCACAGCCATCTATAATTGCTCATCTAAATACATGCCCTCAAAAATAATTTCATGGGAAATTATTTGTAAATCATGAGTTTGAGCAACAACAGACTTATCAATGTGATTTTGTAACTAGTTGGTGCATCCTAATAATAGAAAAAAGTTTGGTTTATATACCCTATTTGTGTTTGATTTGGTTATGTTGAGTGAATACAATCAAAGACAATTAAGCGGAATCATATTTTGATGCAACGAAAAAAAAAATGAAAATGAAGTGTAAATAAAATCGATTTTATGGTATAAATAAAAATGAAGTAGAAGAACCCAAATTCCAAATGAACAAATTCAAACTTTAAAAGAATCTTTATGATTCTCGAAGAATGAGGGGCAAATGGATTGATCGAGAAAGATCTCTTGTTCTTATTATAAGATCGTGATTTGATTCGCATATGTTTGGTGAAGAGAATAATCTTCTAATTTAAGAATAATAAAAAATGGAAAGTGTGAAATTTCAAATAACGGCTGACGGCATATTTTTTAGCACCAACTTTCTTGTGTCATATTTCTTAAAAAGAGCATCCCAAACATCTTTTGCAGTTTTATAATTAGCATAATAGTCATAAAGTTCGTCACTTATTGCATTCAAAATATAGTTCTTGCAGAGAAAATCATTTCCTCCTAATACTGAATAGTTTTGCTTTCCACAATAGTTGGTGGATTATTCACCACAGGTTTGTCAAATTGAACACAAGATGGAACCTTTTTCGTAGTTAAATACAATATCAGTTTTTTGCTCCAACGTTTAAAATTTTGGCCTTCATATTTTAAAGGTTTGTTAAGGTTGGTAGAGTTATTTTCGTCCATGGCCGAAGTGAAACACCTTAAAATTTTTGTTGCAGTAGCAACAATGTAAATGCAGAATTTAAAAAGGGAATGAAATTACCCAACGTGGAGCAAACAAACCCGAGGCAAAAGTGTAAAAAATCCCGAAAGCAGGTACAAATTAGAACATGGCTGAGTTATGGACAATTCTCTCTCTTTAAGGTGTTTCGCAGCTCTGCCTCCAATTTGTGCTGACAATGTATAGCCCCGTCACCCCCAGGATAAAACATCCTCGAAAATCCAAAAATTACGAACTGGTAGCACGAACCAAATTCGTTTAATCAACACCCATTCTGTAAAATTGCTTGAATATGAAAGTATAATTAATCTGGGGGAAGATTAATCATTTCTATGATATAATAATCATTCCGGAGGTGAATAATTATTTATGTGTATGAACAAATGTAAGAGGGTGTGGATCCCCGATTCTAATTTTCTCAATTAAAATATTATGTCCTTTTATATATATATCAAGATGCGGAAGCGTAAAGAAGTGTGATGGTTCACAAACAAACGAATTACCAAATTTTAATTTTCTTAAACAAATTAAAATTAAACCGAGTGAAATTAAATTAACGCATTAAAATCATTTTCACTTAAACCAAGTTAACTACACATTACCTAAGCAGGTGTTCTAGGTGATTTTGTAAAAGATAAAATAAACAATCAATCCACTACGCCGCGATGTACGAGGAAAAACCCACAATGGGAAACAACCTCGGACGACCCTAGCCTCAAATCCACTAAGTATGGAAGTTACAAATACAAGACAGAAAGTCTTATAACACACGACTCGATCCCTCTCAAGCCCCGACGCTTCTTCTTATAAATACCTCTTCCTAGCAGATAATCTTGGAGCTCCACCGCGGTCTCGAAATCCACCGATCGAACTTTATATAGTCACCGTCACCCGAGCAAGGAGCCTTTCTCCAAGTGGGTAATGCTGCAACAACCTCTTCTTCTTTCTTTATGGGATGTAGAAGAAAACCCAAAACTTCTCTTTGAACGGAAGAGATGAACCCGGTGCCAATCTCAAAGCAAGATATATGAATATTGGAACTTGGAAGAAACTAATTTGGGTGTAAACTAGAGTGGTGTATATTTTTCTCTTTGATAAAAACTCACTCAAAACATGATCTTTTTCCCTCTTTGATTTTACTCTCAAAAACACTCTCTAGGAGTTAGTAAGATATGAAAAAGATTCCTCATCAAAAGTGATTCCCGCACATAGTTATGCTGTAAAAATTTGGTTAAGAAACAAGTGGGGAAGTGGGTGAAAAACTGCTTAAAACTGCCAAAAACTGTTCCCGTCGGGCATCTCGTTCGAACGACATTTCGTTCGAATGATATTCTCATTCGAACGAGTCTTCTAACAAAGTTCCAGTATGAACTCGTTAGAAACTCGTTGGAAATCTGGTTAGAACGACAATCTCGTTCGAACGACATTTCGAACGAAGTTCCAGTATGCCTTAATGGGAAGTCGTTGGCAATCTCGTTTGAACGATATCTGGTTCGAACGACATATCGAACGATCTTCCAAAAAGTTTGGAATATTCAATTTTTTAGCCCATAAAACTTTATAAACTTATTTTAATGTTTTAATTAATTCTTTCTGAAAATAAAACACGGTTTTAATTAAACCTAACACCCAATTAAACTTGTTCCAAGCTCCTATATATATAATATTGCATTCATACCTTGGGAGCATGGAACCATATTTTATGACGTAGAAACGAGGCACGCAAACCGACATATTGATGAAGCTTTATACTCTTTGCCGCTACGTTTTCAACAAACTCTTCATAGGCTTAAGAATATTACAATTAAATACAATCCTATGAATAAATATTTTTGTCCGAAATTGAGCCAAAACAATATATGGACTCAATTAGAAATTTGTGTCCTTAAAAATCTCTCCCTTTGGCTATTCCGGGACAAAAACCAAATAAAAATCCTAAAGGGCCGTCAAGCTCACTAGACTCAAAACATAACCCACCCAAACTTGACTCAACTCAAGGATCAAATGCTTTGCCATCGAAAGTTGTCGCTTTAGAAGAATTCCTGCACACTTAATCAAACTATCAAATGCATAGGGAATATCAAAGTATGTAATGCAATTAAAATAAATACTCCCCCAAAATTAATTCTCCCCTTTATCAAAATGATCAACCCAAGAAGTTAGCTACTCCCCTGTTGATGTAAAAAACTAGATCGCTCTAATTTTTCAATCACAGATAAATAAATAAGATAGAGATTTTTAAAGTGGTTCGGCTAGGAATAAAGCCTACGTCCACTGTTATGTTATTGCTGAGTGTTTGTGGAATTCTTGATTACAAGTTCTCTCAAGAAATTCCGGTCCCCTTGAATGAGGATGATACAAGGTATTTATAGCCTTGAGGCTGTACATGAAAGGTTCGATACATTAAATGACATACATATGAAAGGGTAATACATTTAATGCAGAATGCGTGCCAAGAATATAAGCATTCAATGAATATCTGAACTGTTGATTATCTGGCAATTAATGATACGACCGAGATGCAGCTCGGACCGCCATAGCTGTTCGCTGATCAGGAGTTCCTCGGAACATTAGAGTACCTCGGTGCTTATAGAGTTCCTCGGTGTGTTAGAGTTCCTCGGTGTGATAGAGTTCCTCGGCGTATTCTCGTTGCTCGGAAAGAAGCATGGTTGGTCGAGAAATGATCTTCCTCGATGCTATTGTGCCATGTAGATTGACACGTGTCTTCGTCTTATTCGTCCACATCAGCATATTAATTTTGGTATCAACAGAAGCCCCCAATGTTTCATATTTTGAACTTTGAAGAGTATGGAACATTCTTTCTCGGTATATGGCAATATTAAATGTCCTTCCCGGGTTTCAGGAACATTGTATTCAAATTTCCTTCTTATTTCGCAGTTTCCGCCTTTTTTATAAGCGCTTTGATATTCGTGCAAATTTTGTCCTCTTAGCCGCCGGACGTTTAGTAGTTTCTTTTTGGTAATCATTTCTTTCGCCGCTTCCCAATGCAAAGTATTTAAACTTCTTTGGTAACCATACCGTCGTCTACGTTTTTCATTCTCTGCAATCAAGCTTTCTATTCTCTTCTTCTCTTGTGCGTTCATCCTTGTTTCCGTTCGTTGTCAACACATCTCCTTTCTTTCTGTAAGATCTTCTTTCTTTCTTCTGTATCTCTTTTATTCAATATGGTTTATATTGTGGAGTCTATTGAGAAATTCCGTTCTGATTTTTCCATTCCTTCGTGGGTAACTCTAGAGGTTCTTTCTGAGCCTTTAGATTACTTTCGATTGGCTGAGGGACATTGGTTCCCCAGTCTTTTTGTTGCTGAATGCGGTTTTTCCTTTCCACCAAACCCATTATGTCTTGAGTTTTGTCAATATTTTGATCTTGTTCCTGCAAAAATAGCCCCCAATTCATGGAGAATAATTAACGGGGTGCATAAATTAAATCTAACTCATGGGACTCGTATTGGGATCCCTGAAATTATGTTTTGTTATAAATGGGCTATTCTAGATAATATTTATTATTTAAAAACTAGGTATTTGAATAGGGCTCTTGTAGTTAATCTCCCTGACTCAAATAGGGATTATTTTGAGCATGGGTTGGTCATAAAAAATTGGCAACATGCGCCTTTATCTGGGAATGAAGTATACAACGGTCCCAGATGCCCCCCATACGGCAATGGGATAGGTTTATTTTTCATTTTATTTTACTTATGAAATTATGCTTTCATCATGTTTGACAAAATGTATGATTGATATTCCATTATGTATTTATTTGCAGTTGATAGCAAAAGAAAAACTCCAAAAGAGTCAGAAGTGAATATCAAGCATTTGAAACTTATCTGGAATTTGCATAAGACCATTGCTGACGAGCATATTAGATCTGCTTCATATTTACTACAGTATAAGAGTTACACAACCTCTTATACTGCTCGCCCTGTTGAACCAGCTTCAACACCAGAAAGTTCATCTTCAGATTCTCATATCCCCCTATCTCAGAGAATGGGCAAGAAAAGAGCTCCTCCTGCTCTATCTGGTGAAATTTCTTCTGCTGTTGGAGCCCAGAAAGGCAAAATTGATGTCCCAGAAGGGACTAAAAAAGTAGATGCTGGGTCCTCCAAAGCTGCCGAGAAGCCCCCAGTGGCCCCGAGCAAGAAAAATGCTCCTGTTGATGCAATTACAATCTCTCCGACCAAGACTTCTTCCTTGGTCGATGCTGCTGACCCTCCTTTGAAGAGATTGAGGAAATCATCCTCAGTTAATCTTGCTGGAACTGCATCTTCTCTACCCGCTGGTGGTAGTAGTGTTTCAAACATCATTCTTCCGAGTTCTTCAATGAGCTCAGTTATACCCGAGGTTCTCGGGGTTGATGAAAAAATTCCTAGGGATACACTGACATCCCTAGCTGCTCGTCATCTTTCTTCAGTAAATTTCTCACTCCTTTGGTCTTTCTTTCTTTTTCTTGAATTCTTGTATTTGTGTTGACTTTATTGTTTTTCTTATCTTTCAGCTGGTGAACTGCTTCAATACCATCGTGAAGAAAGATCAAGTTATTAAAGCTTTCAGTTCCTCGTCCGATGTTGACGATGCTTTGCTGGGTTTAGCCCAATCTGTGAAGGAATCTCGCCAACAGTACATCGAGGAGAAAACTGTTTGGGAGAAAAAGTTGGCTGCGGCTGAGGCTGAGAAGGCGAAAATGGCCGAAACCTCCAAGAACTTGGAGGAGAAAGTTAAAGTTTTGGAGGTTAAACATCAGGATTCTGATGATAAGTTGAAAAAGGCAGAGGAAGAATTATCTACTCTGCGAGATATCAAGGTTAAGAAAGAGGAATTGGAGGTGAAGCTCTCCTCGGAGAAGTCGAGGAGAAAAGTTGCAATCAAGAAACATTTCAGCGTTGGTTGGGAGAAAGGATGGGAGAGAGGGATAGCTGCAATGACATCCCAAGTCCAATATGGGGAGTTGAAATACTTCCATAATGGCTGGGTGGCTGCTCTGCAAGAGCTAAAGGTCCAAAACGATTCTGAACTATTCCAACGGCATCTCCCTGGTCCTCCTCCACCAATTGTGGAAGAAGAAGAAGATGAGCCTGCCTCAGATGAGTCTTCTATGGCTATGGGCGATCAAGTTTCTGCCTCTCAACCCTCTGCCACCGAGGACGTTTCTTCTATGCCTCCTCCTCCCGAGAAGATTCCTACCGATCAAGCTGTTGTTACCACCGAGCAACCGAGCTCCTCGTCCCAGCCTCCCGAGAAAGTCTTGGGAGACAAGGAAAAGGTGTGAAGTTGTTCGGTATCATTTCTATATTTCCTTGTAATCGAACAATGTAACTTTTTGATGATCTAATAAAACATATCTTTGCTCATCTCTGTTGTTGATAACTTGTTTTTGTTGATTGTTGTCTTTTTCTTGTCATTAGTTTGTTGCTAGAATGGAATTGATCTCTTCTCATGATACCGAGCTAATGCAGCAATGTCATCAATACTATAAGGCTGGTCATACAAACCTTACTACATCGGAAATTGTTGATATCCTTGGTCATGGTGCTTCAGAGCAGGCTATTGAGGCTTATCGGTACTTGAAAGATTTACTCGACCGAGATGTGGCCAACAATGTCGCTTATTATGACCTGATCGAAGAACTACATTGTTCCTTAGAGGATCTCCAAGGTCAACACAATGAATCAATGGCTTTGTTACACAAAGATTATGAAAATAGATACCAACAACTTTCTTCTGAAACAGGCCATAAGAAGATCATCGCTGCATATGATATTAGGGAAAGAACTCTAAAAGGTGAAGTTGAAGCCTGCAGACAAATTGCCGAGATCCTGGAACAAGAAAATAATAATTTGCAGAAAAAATTGGCCCAATATGAATCTGCTACTTCATCTTCTACTGCATTAATACCAGTTACTGATGAAGGCTTCTCGTTCTTAGAGGTCGAAAATGCCAAGCTAAGGCAAGAGCTGGAGGACTTAAGAAGATCTTCCATTTCTGGAACTGCTCGGGGACGAGGAAGAGGTTCTTGGGGGCGAGGAAGAATCCTCAGCCAAAATGTTGAAGAGGCCCGCACTCAGTCTACTCTGGAAACTCAAGCATTCCAGTTGAAAGTAAAAGACCGTGCTCTGACTGAAATGTCCAATAAAAATCTGTCTCTGGAAGATCAGCTGGCATCGACGAAATCTGCCTTGCATAACAAGGATCTCTTTGCCAAAAGCCTTCATGAACAATTGGATAGATTAACCTTCCAATTCCATAAACAGCCAAGAGAATTCTGGATGGCAGGATACAACGAAGCTCTCGTTCATCTGGATGCTCGCATTGAACATGCTAACAATGAAGGTTACAAGCAAGGATGGTTAAATGCATTGGGTGTGTTAAAGTTGGAGCAAGGTCATTTTTTATGGGACTATCATGCTCCATCATTATTAGACTTGCCTGTACCACCTTTCAAATTGGATATGGCATGGATCCCAGCTCGTTCCATTCCTCGTAGTCTAATTTCAAAATACCTTGGTGATTATAGCCTTCACTCCCAAGTTGAATTATCTCGTCCTGAGCATCTTTTGGATACACCTTCTGTTATGAACGTCAGAATGCTCAGAGATGTTAATTTCATCAATTCTCCCCTTTGCCTAGAAGACCCTCCTGCCGGCGAGGAACCTGTTTCTAAAGCACAGGGCAAAAAACCAATAGAATAGTAATATCCATGTAACAATTTAGTACATTCTTGTAACTTGTAATTTATTCTAGATTAATGAAAAGATTTTCATTTTCTGTTTGCCAATTTTGTTAGTCTTGTGTTTATCAAACACCTTTATATTTGTACATATGTATCTATGTATCTGTTAAAAAGATAACAATATTATTGTTCAATAAGCAACTTAATAAAAAGTTACAAGTATTAGTAATGTTTCTCGATCACTTAATAATAAAGTAATGAGTAAAGATGTTCAAACTGTTTCCAACCAACCAAGGTGGGTGAATAATGTTTGTCGACCAATTACAGCTGATGGGTTTTTTATCCTCGACCAGCTATACTTGGTTTAATTATAAAATTGCGTCCGACCAACTAAGATCAATAATTTGTCCTCGCCGACCAACTACAGTTATTGGGTTTTTATCCCCGACCAACTATACTTGGTGTATTTCTTGAACATTTTGTTCTTCAAAGAACTCATTGTAATAATATTACCTCCCGACCAACATAAGTTGTAATATGAGAGTATATTTTTATCTTACCAACCGTAGTTGATCATGCTGGTGTACAGTTTCTGGCTCCTTAGAGCATTTTTTGGCTCCTTAGAGCATGTCCTCCTAACTAAAGGAGGTTGGCTACTTATAGCACTTTTGCTCCTTAGAGCATGTCCTCCTAACCAAAGGAGGCTGGCTACTTATAGCACTTTTGCTCCGTAGAGCTGTCCTCCTAACCAAGGGAGGTTGGCTACTTATAGCACTTTTGTTCCGTAGAGCTGAGGTTGGCTACTTATAGCACTTTTGCTCCGTAGAGCTGTGGTTGGCTACTTATAGCACTTTTACTCCGTAGAGCTGTGGTTGGCTACTTATAGCACTTTTGCTCCGTAGAGCTGTCCTCCTAACCAAAGGAGGTTGGCTCCTTAGAGCACTTTTGTTGTGTAGTGTGTTACACTAGTATTCCCCGAAAAATTTTCAACCAGAAAGAAAATGGCGAAACATCCTCGTTTTATTCATAATGAAAGAAATGCTTTACATTTGACATCATTGATAATACTTGCGTAGGTGTTCAGCATTCCATGCGTTCTTAAATTCCTCTCCTTCTAGAGTTGCTATTCTGTAAGTTCCTGGTCGAACAACCTCTGTAACTTGGTAAGGTCCATGCCAGTTTGCTTCCAGTTTATTCTGTTTCTGAATGACCTTCTTTAGCACATAATCCCCCTCTTTTAGATCACATTTCTTTACCCTTTTGTTGTAAAACAGAGCTGTTCGTTGTTGATAAGTAGCATTCCTAATGGCTGCCTCTTCTCTGACTTCCTCGAGCATATCCAAATCCATCCTTCTCATCAGATCACTGATCGGAGAATTGAAATTTAACACCCTGTGTGTTGGTAGGCCCAACTCGGCAGGTATCACAGCCTCACTTCCAAATGCTAGCATATATGGTGATTCTCCTGTTGCTGCTCGGGGAGTTGTTCGGTAAGCCCACAAAACTGACTGTAGCTCATTAATCCAATTTGCTTTAGCCTCACTTAACCTCTTCTTCAATCCATTTAGTAATGTTCTGTTCGTCACTTCAGTCTGTCCATTGCTTTGAGGATGGCCTGGTGCTGAATGAAACTTCAAGACGTTTGACTGATGACAATAGGCAGCAAATTCTTCATTATCAAATTGCGTTCCATGGTCTGTGATGAAAGCATGGGGGAGACCATATCGACAAATGATATTCTTCCATATGAACTGATACACCTTCTCGTACGTCATATCAATTAGTGGTTCAGCTTCCACCCACTTAGTAAAATAGTCTACTGCCACGACGAGATACTTGAACCTTCCTCGGGTCGTTGGCAGTGGTCCAACCAGATCAATTCCCCACATGGCAAATGGCCAAGGTGATGTTATTGGTGTCAACAATGCCTGTGGAGTTCTTCGGATGGAGGAAAAACGTTGGCATTTGTCACACTTCTTAGCATAGGCTATACAATCAGCCCTCATCGTCGGCCAATAGTATCCCTGTGTCATTACCCTTTGCAAGAGTGTCCGACCTGCTACATGATCTCCACAAGATCCTTCATGAATTTCTTCAATCAATTCTTTGACTTCTGATGGATGCACACATCTCTGCAAACCTGCCATAATTCCTCGTCTGTACAAAACACCATTAGTTAACATATACCGAGCAACTTTATACTTCAATTTCTTGGCAGCTAGTTTGTCCTCCGGCAATTCTCCTTCTTCAATGTATGCTCTGATAGGATCCATCCAAGATGGTCCTAAATCAAGGGTAATAATCGTCACCGTCAGATCTTCTTCTATGCTCCGACTTTCTAATACTTCAATTGGTATTGTTCTTCGCAGCTCGGTGCGCGTAGCTGACGCTAGTCGGGCCAATGCGTCTGCTCTAGCATTCTCCATTCTCGGTATCCTTACCAATTGAATAGCATCAAATTCTGTTAATAACTCCATCACTTTTGCATGGTACTTCACCATTAACTCTCCCTTCACTGCATATATTCCCATCATCTGATTCACAATTAATTGAGAATCACTGAAAACAATTACTTGTCGTGCCTCCATAACTTTCACCAAATGAAAACCTGCTATCATAGCCTCATATTCAGCCTCATTATTGGAAGCTTTGAATTGGAATCTCAAGGCATACTCCATGTCAATATCGTCTGGAGAGTTTAAAACGATCCCTGCTCCACAACCAGCCGTGCAAGATGATCCATCTACATATAATCTCCATGTATGTAACTCGTTAATTAAGTGCAAAAAGTGTGCGCGTGTAAAGTGCACAGTCGTTGTTTTCGTTTCGCCAACTCAATACAAAAACCTAAGTTACTACTACACTTGCGAGGCAAGCACAGCGGTAAGTCGGGTATCGAAAATCCACAGAGACGAGATGTTAGAATTTAAGTGATTTAATACTCCTAAAATAAAAGTGTAAAAGATGATAGGTTGGAAATAAAGAAAAGGGAAAAATTAAGAAGTTAAGTCTAAACTAGAATTAATAAAACGAGAGTCGGGATCGTGTCCCCACCATGGGCTAAACAACTAATAATTAGAATTTCGATTCAAAAACATTTAATCGAGCATTTTAAATTAAGTATAAACATCAAATAATAAGGAATTTAACCCAAAGTTGCGAGATTAAACAATTAACAGAAAATGGTCACACGCATCTTAAATTTGGATTACCGCTATAAACACTAACATAGCATGACAAAGAAAGTTAAACGCATAATAATCCGACTTTAATACGCGAGGTTTCAATTAAATGCAATTTTACACGAAACCTAATTTTCGGAGCTCAACGCCCATCAATGGCGGACACACGACCCAAACCCGTAAAACTACTCACTACACATGATTAAACTAAGTAAAATAACTAATTACCAAAGAAAACAAGAATTAAACTACCAACAACTAATAAATCAAAGCAATAAATCAAGAAAACAAAGCTTAAACAAAGAATAGCAAATAATATAAATGGAGGGGAAGATGAATAGTGAACTTACAACCCATTAATGGGGAACACCCAAAGAAGAGGAAGAAATGAGCTCTCCATACCCAAAACCCTAACTAAAAAATGAAAGATATCTTCAAAGAAAAGCCCCAAACATTCATTTAATACCCCAAAATAAACCCCCAACAAAACCAACCCAAAAAACCCAAAATAAGTCAATTTTCGTCCATATCTGATGGGACCGGTCGACCTCTGTTTTGGGACCGGTCGACCGCACTTTTGGAATTTGCCTTGGCCTAGAGGCAGCCCATTTTCCACTTTGAACCAATTTTGACGCGTTGCACAGAAATGGCCATAACTCCCTCATACGGAATCGAAATGAGGCGTGGTCGGAACCGACGCGAAGCTAATTAAATTCTCTACATGATTCTGTTTTGAAACCCTCCAAATTATGCAGTATGAAATTACCAAAATGCCCTTGAAGTAGAAGAAAATACCGAAACCTTTCGAAAATGGGCATAACTTCCACATACGGAGTCAGAATGACGCACAGTCAGTGGCCACGAAAAGATAATTTGATGATCTACATGTTGGTAACTTCATTACATAAAAAATAGTGAGTTTGAAAAGACCAAATTGCCCTTGAAGTAGCATTCGACGACGAAACTTCTCCAAAATGCAACCGAACCTCACTTTTAGCGTTCCAATACCTATAAAAGCACAAATAACCCCTGCAAAGCATGTATGTATCCAAATCCAAGGTTATCTGGTTAATGAGCATAATTATAGGCATTTGGGACCATAAAAGTGCAAGAATGCATAAAGATAACGGGCGGAAATATGCAATATTCGATACGAATCACACCCCCTAACTTAAACATTGCTAGTCCCTAGTGATGAAACAAGCAAAACCAGTCCAGAGAAGGAAATAAAAAATGTATATATGCATCGAAATATAGTTGCCACTTTCGTAGGGAACACGATTGCATTTAGCATATGCAATAAGCCGTTAAACCCCTAGGTTACCCTAGTGGACGAGTGTCGTCTCGTGAGGGTTTTCAGGGATGATACCCACAAACATCATATGGTTTCCTCAAAATATGCCCAAACCAACGTGCGAAAAGCCCAACAATGGCGAAAAGGATTTCATACGCATTATTAGCAAAGTGAATGAATTCACACAAAAGTCCAAATTATTAACATTATAGAATGCACCTCATAGAATTGAAACCTTAAAAGTGGGAGGGGGGAGAGCAAATGCAAAATATGATTTGGCAAAAAACTTATATAAATCGGATACTAATCAAAGCAAGCATACATTCGATCCTCACGGGCATTACGCTCAACAAATGAAATCACTCGGAATGGGAGGTAATACACGGGACATGCGGGCATAAAGAGTAAATGTAAATGGAAACTAGGCCGCACACATGTCACAAATGAAGAACGCTATATATAAAATGAAAAACTGTAATCTCAATGAAAGGATACCGCACACTAAAAGAGGCGAAATGCATTTTCACAGATTATCACAACTATTATGACTTTTGAATTAAATGCACCCTAAGATCACATAGGACTTTATAGGGTTATAATGTAGGTTTGAGGTTAAGGTACGAAATGAAAGGTATATGTACGGATTCAAAGTGTTCGGAGATGAAAACTTGGAACAATGGGAAGGATGCGGGCAATATCAAAAATGGAAAGTAGTTTCCAAACAAGCATTAAATGTATCATCGGGGAGAGGAATCAAAGCTTATTGAACACTATACACAACATAAACAACTTTCTCTTTTCTTTCTTTTCTTCTTTTTCTCACTTTTTCTTTTTTTGTTTTCTTTTGCTTTTTGCTTTCTCTTTTTCTTCACTTTTTTCACATCACTTTTCTTTACTTATCAAACTCTCATATGCCTAAATTGCAACCGACATCATAACAACATCATTCAATCCCATGTAACATTCCAAACAAAGGTATGGAAAGTGTATGTATGGGCTAAAACTCCAATTTAGAGTTAGTTATGGTAATGGGGTTATGAAAGGAAAGGCTAATATTTAGGCTCAAAGGGGTTAACAAGGGTAAACATATAAGGGTGAGGTCAAGGCTAATATGGGTGATATATCAAAGAGGGCCTATGATCATTTCACAAAGTTTACGCAATTCTCGAGTCAAAATAATAAATGAAAATCATGCTCAAGTAACACATTTCAAGTATGAACTCAATTAATGAACGGTCAAATGAAAGAATAGTGAGATTACCGATGAATTCAACGTTTTCAATGAGGAAAGAATATTGTATAACACTCACAAATGATGAAAGGTACAAATCTTACTCGATGTAAGTATATACAATGCAACAAAAGATTACCGAGTTATAAAAATCTTAAACCAAATCAATATAACCATAAAAGTGCATGTGCTCATGGGATTAAAGTTTAATTCATGAAGTTATTCACAATATCAATAATCGAGACTAAAGTCTAATAACTTCTAAAATCGAGAACATGCATCATTGGGTTGTCTATTGGATCGGGCAATTATTAAAATTTATCATCGAAAACAAAGGCAAAATGCCCAAAAAAGGAGAAAAAATAAAGAAAATCTTTTTGAATTTTTTTAATTTTTTTAAGAAAAGCATACTAAGTAACTAACATGTGAGCAAAAACATGGACTAAAATAAGAAATGGATAGAATATCCCACACCCCCTAACTGAAAACTTGACATTGTCCTCAATGTAAATTAAGAACCAAGTTAAAGAGAGGAAAAGAGCGATATTACCCAAAATTGGAGCGATCCCCATAAGAACAAGTCCAAAGAATCTACAAAACAAGTTAGTACCGAGCATAGCAAAAACAAATAATAAAAAGTTAACTAATTACACTAGACTAAATTAAAAAGGAAAGAAAAAATAAAAAGCTAACTATATACAACCTACTATTTAGACTTCACACTAACTGTACACTAGAAGTCTAAATAGCTGAGGGTCCACCATAAGAACGATTTGACTTTGGAGGATAACCGGTGTACCCTCACATACAAGCATGCCCTCCGAAAAATATGAATTCCGTTTTAATAACGGAAGGCATGTGTAAGGCGGAAGAAATGAACCATCGCCAATTAAAAGTTTTGGAGGGACGATGGGGGGTTTGGATTGAACGGGTGACAAAAACAAGTGGGGACCGAGAAAAGATGAAAATCCTCCCAATGATTTTGAAGTTGGAATGGGAGGCGGCGCACACCAAGGCAAAGATGCGATTGTGGAGGGCGACTCGAGAAAGTACTCCTCATCGGCGATAGGGTTTAAAACATTAAAGTTTGAAACCGAATCATCGGGTACTTGTTCCGGTGGGGTAATAGAGAATGAAAATGGCAATGAAAGAAATTCAAACTCATGAGATGAATCATCATCGCATGAAGTTGGAATTTCAAAGGAAATAATATCATTTTCAATGAAATGTTCTTCTTTGGGAGCCAAAGAAGAAATCATTTCATTGCAAATAGATATTACGTCATTATCATCCTCACTTTCAATATCTATTACGCAATGGGCAAAGTCTAGAATGGCTTGTTCCAAAGTAGGCACAAGTACCTCATTTGGTTCAAAACATTCGTCGACCTCGAACATCTCGGAAGCAAAATCGTCGTCGGACTCAAATAATAAATCCAACTCATGTTCCCACGAACGATTTTCTTCCCGATAACGATTTTCAATTTTCTCATTTTCATACATACGCAAACCCTCACCGAAAGTCATAGGTCGAGGTGCGGATGCATTAGAATAGGAACTTTGAAAATTACCATCGGACTTAAACGAAAACTCATTATTATAGGAATTTTGAAAACTATTGCAATTCGTTTCAAAATTCCTATTATAAGGAGGTAAAGGCCCAAAATCATTGTCATCATCATCAAAATTCCAATAACCTAAGTTTTGACTTTCGTTATACTCGCCCAAAGTCATATTTGAATTTGTTTTACTTTGGGATGCTAAGTATTCACCAAAAGTCATAGGCCTAGAATTTTGAGAATTATAACAAGGATTACCGAAAGAATTGGAATAAGACATGCTTACCCCAAAAATGGCTCAAGTGACGAATTCCACAAAATAGGTGCGCGCGGGAAATTCGAGCGTTTCTAAGTGTTCAAATGTGGAAGTCCTGCAAAAAGTTAGCAAATAATACAAATAGAAAGAAAATACTATGAAATACTAAATCAAATAAAGTCTAAAACAAACTCATCCCCGGCAACGGCGCCATTTTGATTAAGTGCGAAAAGTGTGCGCGTGTAAAGTGCACAGTCGTTGTTTTCGTTTCGCCAACTCAATACAAAAACCTAAGTTACTACTACACTTGCGAGGCAAGCACAGCGGTAAGTCGGGTATCGAAAATCCACAGAGACGAGATGTTAGAATTTAAGTGATTTAATACTCCTAAAATAAAAGTGTAAAAGATGATAGGTTGGAAATAAAGAAAAGGGAAAAATTAAGAAGTTAAGTCTAAACTAGAATTAATAAAACGAGAGTCGGGATCGTGTCCCCACCATGGGCTAAACAACTAATAATTAGAATTTCGATTCAAAAACATTTAATCGAGCATTTTAAATTAAGTATAAACATCACACAATAAGGAATTTAACCCAAAGTTGCGAGATTAAACAATTAACAGAAAATGGTCACACGCATCTTAAATTTGGATTACCGCTATAAACACTAACGTTGCATGACAAAGAAAGTTAAACGCATAATAATCCGACTTTAATACGCGAGGTTTCAATTAAATGCAATTTTACACGAAACCTAATTTTCGGAGCTCAACGCCCATCAATGGCGGACACACGACCCAAACCCGTAAAACTACTCACTACACATGATTAAACTAAGTAAAATAACTAATTACCAAAGAAAACAAGAATTAAACTACCAACAACTAATAAATCAAAGCAATAAATCAAGAAAACAAAGCTTAAACAAAGAATAGCAAATAATATAAATGGAGGGGAAGATGAATAGTGCACTTACAACCCATTAATGGGGAACACCCAAAGAAGAGGAAGAAATGAGCTCTCCATACCCAAAACCCTAACTAAAAAATGAAAGATATCTTCAAAGAAAAGCCCCAAACATTCATTTAATACCCCAAAATAAACCCCCAACAAAACCAACCCAAAAAACCCAAAATAAGTCAATTTTCGTCCATATCTGATGGGACCGGTCGACCTCTATTTTGGGACCGGTCGACCGCACTTTTGGAATTTGCCTTGGCCTGGAGGCAGCCCATTTTCCACTTTGAACCAATTTTGACGCGTTGCACGGAAATGGCCATAACTCCCTCATACGGAATCGAAATGAGGCGTGGTCGGAACCGACGCGAAGCTAATTCAATTCTCTACATGATTCTGTTTTGAAACCCTCCAAATTATGCAGTATGAAATTACCAAAATGCCCTTGAAGTAGAAGAAAATACCGAAACCTTTCGAAAATGGGCATAACTTCCACATACGGAGTCAGAATGACGCACAGTCAGTGGCCACGAAAAGATAATTTGATGATCTACATGTTGGTAACTTCATTCCATAAAAAATAGTGAGTTTGAAAAGACCAAATTGCCCTTGAAGTAGCATTCGACGACGAAACTTCTCCAAAATGCAACCGAACCTCACTTTTAGCGTTCCAATACCTATAAAAGCACAAATAACCCCTGCAAAGCATGTATATATCCAAATCCAAGGTTGTCTGGTTAATGAGCATAATTATAGGCATTTGGGACCATAAAAGTGCAAGAATGCATAAAGATAACGGGCGGAAATCTGCAATATTCGATACGAATCACTCGTCTTCAAATTTCTTATCTGTTAGAGTTCCTCGGTGAAATATCATCTGCTTTCTTTCATCATCCCCGGGTATCCTTCGTTCCTCGTTGGTCATTTGTTCGCCCCCTTCATCCAACCGGAGTTGGTCGGGGTTTGAATATGATGATTTTTCTACATCCACAAGTCCTTTTACCAACCTTGGTTGGTCTGGATCTGTGTCTGTTGATCCTGTATCGTCCACAGGTAAGTCAGCAAGCACCTTTTGCTCCTCGGGGGTATCAGGGTATGTGAACTCTGCTATAAAATCTGCCACGGCTTGCCCCTTCAACGATGATCTGGGTTCATACACAATATCATATTCACCGAGCTCTATTGCCCAGTACATCAATCTTCCTGATTTTTCTGGCTTGTGAAGGGCTTGTCTTAACGGCATGTCGGTATACACAATGATGGTATGGGCCTGGAAGTATGGCCTCATTCTTCTACTTGCTTCAATTAATGCCAGTGCCAATTTTTCCAGCTTTGGGTATCTGATTTCCGCACCTCGGAAGGCCTTGCTTGTGTAATAAATTGGCTTCTGGACTCCATTCTCCAATCTGATCAATGCCGAGCTAACTGTATTTTTTGATACTGCCAAATACAAGTACAACGTCTCTCCAGTTATTGGCCTAGACAACAATGGTGGGGCTCCCAAATACTTCTTCAAATCTTGAAAGGCTTTCTCACATTCATCAGTCCACTCAAAGCTTTTTCGCAGTGTTTTGAAGAATGGGAGGAATTTATCAGTTGCTCGGGATACAAATCTGTTGAGTGCTGCAACCCGTCCGGTAAGACTCTGCACTTCTTTCTTCGTCGTCGGAGATCGCAGCCCTAAAAGAGTCTTGATCTTTTCTGGATTTGCCTCAATACCTCGCTGGTTGACGATGTATCCGAGGAACATTCCTTCTCGTACTCCAAAGGTACACTTCGTCGGGTTGAGCTTCATCTGGTATTTATCCAGTTGATCAAAAGTTTGACTCAAGTCAACCAAATGATCTGCAGCTCTCTTGCTTTTGGTGAGCATGTCGTCGACATAGACCTCCATATTGCGGCTGATTTGTTCGGTAAAAACCTTGTTCATCAACCGCTGATATGTTGCACCTGCATTTTTTAAACCAAAAGGCATAACATTATAACAATAAGTTCCCCTTGGGGTAATAAAAGAAGTACTTTCCCTGTCTTCAAGTTTCATTTTGATCTGGTTGTAGCCAGAATAAGCATCCATGAAGCTGAGTAGCTCGTGTCCCGAGGTAGCATCCACTAGTTGATCAATTCTGGGCAATGGAAAGTGATCTTTTGGACATGCCTTGTTGAGATCAGTAAAATCAACACACATTCTCCATTTGTTGTTCTTCTTCTTTACCATCACCACATTTGCCAACCAATCTGGATATTTCACATCTTCAATGAATTGGGCTTTCTGGAGTTTCTCGACCTCCTCTTGTATGGCCTGGTTCTTCTCGGGACTAAACACTCTTCTTCTTTGCTTCACAGGCTTGATCTCCTTATTCACGTTGAGCTCATGACATAAAAAGTTTGGATCTATACCTGGCATGTCTTCATGACTCCAAGCAAAAGTATTCTTCCTGCTTCTCAAGAAAGTTATCAACTCTTGTTTTATTGAAACATCCAACGACGATCCTATCTGAGTTACTCGTTCAGGATGCTCGTCGTCTAGGATAACAATTTCTGTAGATTCCACAACCTGCCCTTTTACGAGTTGAGTTTCATCCCTAGGGTCAAGAGTTTCAATTTCTGTGCCTTCCTCCACTTGGTAAGTAGTAGTCTTTTTCCTTGATTCTTCAATTTCTTCTTGCTCGGCAGACGAATAATAGCATTCCCGAGCTACTTTTTGATCACCTTTCATAATTCCTACTCCAAAATTCGTTGGGAATTTCAAACATTGATGTACTGTAGATGGAACTGCTTCGAACTTCTTCAATCCAACTCTTCCCATGATGATGTTGTAGGCGGACTGCACATTCTTATCCATCACAAAGAAGCGTATTCTTTCTGTTCGACAAGCAGGCCAAGTTCCAATGAGTATATCCAACTTGATCGTCCCAAGTGGAAAAACTTTCTCGCCAGCAAAACCCAGAAGGGGTCTGTGATAAGGTTCCAATTGAGATAATTTTAAATTCAAGCTATCAAAGCATGAATAGTACATGATGTCTGCCGAACTACCATTGTCTACTAACACCCTTGAAATGATCACATCCTTCATCCTCATTTTGATCACCAAAGGATCATCATGAGGGTAAAGAACACCTGCCAGGTCGTTTTTTGAAAAACCAATCACTAGTTTCTCTTTGTTTACCTTCCTCGGACGATCATCCTCGGCCAGGTTTATTCGCTGAATGTATGAACAAGCTTGAGCCTCTCCGAGGTAAGCTTTTCTTTCTGCAGTAAGGTCTCCTCCTCCTGCATCTCCTCCTGTAATAACATTACAATCAAGTGATCCAAAACGTATGGAAAATACCTCTCGTTCAGGTTTCCTTGGTTTCTTGGGAAGATCAGGGTCATCATCTGGATCCTCTTCATGGTCCCTCTTCTTTTTATCCTCTGCACGACGAGGAGATCTAGATCTCTCTCTAGTTCTATCATCATTTTTCCTTTCACCTCTGCGATCTACATACTTTGATAATTTTCCTCTTCGGATGAGTGTTTCAATCTCGTTCTGAAGGGCTATACAATTTTTGGTCATATGGCCATGATCTTTGTGAAACTCGCAATATTTGTCTTTATTCCTCAGGTCGGGATTTGTCTTCAGTTTCTCTGGCCACTTGATTTCCTCGTTATTCCTGATTTCTTCCAAAACATGATTAATACCCATTTTCAATGGAGTATAATTATCATACTTCTTTAGGACTTCCAACTTCATCCTGTTATTCCTGGAATGTTTATCACCACCATTACCTTTCTGATCTTTCTTCTTAGAATTGTCGACCTCAACTTTAACTTCTTTGTCCATATTCTTCTTCGCAGCCATAGCCTCCTCGGCATTCATGATTTTAGCCGCCTTTGACATCAACTCCGACATATTTTTAGGTGGATCTTTGGCCAAAGTGTAGTACAGCTTGTTAGGCAGCAAACCACTCATCAGAGCAGTGATTGTTGTCTTTTCTTCATAATCTATGACTTCCAACTTCTCGTTATTGAAACGAGTTATGTAATCTCTAGTACTTTCACCTGATTTTTGTCTAACACTTAGCAAGTGTGCTACTCGCTTTACCGGCTTTGCTCCAAAACAAAAATTGCCAATAAACAATTCGGCTAACTGAACAAAGGTTGAAATCTTACCCCGAGGAAGATTATTGTACCATATCTGTGCAGATCCGGTAAGAGTTCCTGAGAATGCTCTACACCTCATCTCGTCAAGGACAGCGTAGATATCTGCAGCAGCCTGGTATTGTTCTATATGAAGTACGGGATCTGTCTTTCCATCGTACTTGGGGGTCACTACGGGTGCTTTGAATTTAGACAGTGTAGGGAAATCCACAATGGCTTGCACAAAAGGTGTTCCTTGAACAAAAGTTCTCTGTAAGGGGTTCCTTGCCTTAGCCATTTCTCCCAATCTATCTTCCAACCGTTGAATGGAACCTTTCCATGCTTCATTCCCTTCCTCGGGCCGCTTAGTTCGAGCAACTGACTGCTCTGACGTAGCTTCCTGAGATTTATCTCGACGAGTAGTTGGTCGCGATTGTGCAGATCCTTCTCTCAAACCGGGTGGTGGTCGAAAACTTCTTGATGGAGCCCTAGGTGGACTCATGTTCCTCCTTGGTCCTAACCGACTGAAAGGAGACACCCTGCTTAATCTTTCCAAAGCGCTAGTTCTCTCCGGAGAAAGAGTGATACGTTGATCTGTATCCGTAGCCCGTATCGATGAAGTTCGCCCAGGTTGATAAGAAGAATCATTAGACTCCTCATTGCGATATGACCCGGTACGTCTAGATTGCGATTGCCTATGATCACTCCTTTGACCTGAATAGGTAGGTGCACCGCCCTGAAGAGTTTGAATGAGTTGCCTCATAGATTCTTGCATGGCGGTTTGTCCTTGAGCCAGATTCGTCATAATCCCAGCCAGATCTGGGGATGCAGATGGATTTGGAAGATTTCCAGTATTTCCAACATTTCAATTACTGGATTCTGGATTATCTGCCATTGGTGATAAATGATTTTTATGAAAAACGATAATAACAGTCGTTTCCCACATACGGCGCCAATCTGTTGATGTAAAAAACTAGATCGCTCTAATTTTTCAATCACAGATAAATAAATAAGACAGAGATTTTTAAAGTGGTTCGGCTAGGAATAAAGCCTACGTCCACTGTTATGTTATTGCTGAGTGTTTATGGAATTCTTGATTACAAGTTCTCTCAAGAAATTCCGGTCCCCTTGAATGAGGATGATACAAGGTATTTATAGCCTTGAGGCTGTACATGAAAGGTTCGATACATTAAATGACATATATATGAAAGGGTAATACATTTAATGCAGAATGCGTGCCAAGAATATAAGCATTCAATGAATATCTGAACTGTTGATTATCTGGCAATTAATGATACGACCGAGATGCAGCTCGGACCGCCATAGCTGTTCGCTGATCAGGAGTTCCTCGGAACATTAGAGTACCTCGGTGCTTATAGAGTTCCTCGGTGTGTTAGAGTTCCTCGGTTTGATAGAGTTCCTCGGCGTATTCTCGTTGCTCGGAAAGAAGCATAGTTGGTCGGGAAATGATCTTCCTCGATGCTATTGTGCAATGTAGATTGACACGTGTCTTCGTCTTATTCGTCCACATCAGCATATTAATTTTGGTATCAACATCCCCCTAAGTTAAATCTCCTAAACTTAGATAAGATTATACCATTTAGGGATAAGATACCATTTCTCCCCCTATCATTCTCCCCCTTTTTGTTCAGGAATAGGCAAAGGATAAAGAACAAATATAAAAGCATGTTGAAGCTTAAAGTGATACCAAAACTAAAGTATAATCATAGAAGGACTAGAAAGCAGGACAAAGGCAAAACAAAATATCATATATATATGTACTAGAAATATATCAATAATGCACACGCACATATATATAGATATAAACACACACATGACACAAAATATAATAAGTTTGCACACTCGTATGGCAAAAATGTGTCATATGAAAATGGAAGTGTTGGAGTGTGAACTAGTAACGATTAAATTTAGACCCAATCACTTAAAACATGTTCACGGAGTTCTCAATTGATTGCAAACTTCAGTACATTTGAATATAACCTCATGTGACAATATAAATTGAACCCAATGAACAAACATACACAATGCATACAAGCCTAGCATATTGATGATTCTACAAACCAATAGAGTCATGACATGAAATACGCAACTAGGATAAACGGACATTGTGCAAACCGTTGATATACCATCCGATCTCCCTCAGTAAGCATTTATATTAATTTTGAATGAATATATCAATCAAACATAGGCCTTGGAAAATTATTTCTCTTTTTAATGCCATATTTTCTATTTTTAGGCCTTTGGACCATGTATTTCTTTTAGGTCCATTCTAAACGGTGGCTTACAATCGCAACGGATCACTTATTCCTTTTGGAGCCCTTCCCCGTGCACATTTATATTTATCATGTTTTCATTTTTCACACAAATCTTACGTGCAACGGAGTTTCACATGCACTAGTCCTCCTGAGTCACACATATGTAGATGACAAGATTGGAAGGAGAATACCTCACATAGCTCAAATATACATTTGAAGTTAAAATTTCAAAAGAGCTCGTGCATGTGTGAATAGAGGCATATAAAAATAGAATCCGTTTAAAACAACACAAAATCTAACTACTCCATGTAAGCATGGTAAAGAACATAATAAGGATTGATAATCTGCACCAAAAGTTATAGCCACATGAGAGCGTTAAAGGAGGGATTCAAACACAAGTATATGCCACATAAAGTGTGTCAAACCAAAATTCACACAAAATAAAATCTTTTTGAGTTTTTGAAATTTTTAACCAAAAATAAAAAATATATACTCAAAAGACAAACAAAAATCATTTGAATTTTTTATTAAGCTTAAATTACCAAGAGATAAAATCCAAATGATAAACAAAAACCTTTTTGTATTTTTCATTTAATGCAAACAAAATGAAGGAAATATAATACAAAAGATAAAAAAAAAAATCATAATTCTAGCATGTGATAAGCATGGAGCATAGACTAGAAAATGATTAAACAAGCATACATTTAGCATGAGAATATAGCATAAAGTACAAAAGCTAAAGTATGCAAGCACTAACACATTCATCCTTTAGATTTAGTAAGGGAGGAAGCATGTGAAAGTAAATGGGAATCAAAAACCCTATTTTGTAAGGAAACCAATTCAGATTTCCTAACCCAAATTAATGAAGAATGACTATCTTGGGGTGTAGGAATTTTAAATATATTGGTTGCTTTACGTTGGGATTTTCTAGGAATTCGTTTAAGATCAAAACAAAATTTCTTAAGATGACCTTTTCGACCACAATGTGTACAAGTAAAAACATGTCGAAAAGATTTACCTACGGAGTGATCTTTAAAAGTTTTCCTAGTAGATTCTACTAAAATGTTGGTTTTGGCTTTATGAGAAGATTCATTACAAGTATTGAAGCCTAAACCACACATGTCATTTTTAATTTGGACAGTTCCTAAGATTTTATCTAATTTTTCCGAACGACACTCCAAATCAAATTTGACATTACTAGAGTCTTTTAATTTATTTTGCAATTCTAAAATGTTAGACTCTAATAAAACATTTCGCTCTTCAAAAGCAAGAAGCTCTTTTTTCAAGGATTCCGTTAAACCCCTAAGGTTATCTCTCTCGCCTTCTACATATTCAAGCTTCTCTTGAAGAGTCCTCTCACGTGTCTTTAGGTCTTCTACCAACATGTTATCATCAATGACCTTGACACGCTCTTTTAAACTAGCTTCTAACTTCAAATTAGCTCTTTTCAATTTAATAGATTCTTTATAAAGTTCTTGAAAAGCATTTTGAAGTTCACTCACATTAACCTCTTCTTCATTTTCACTCTCTCTTTCCTCTCCACTCTCACTATCATCAAAAATAAGAGAATCATAAACAATGACCTTGGAAGTGTCATGTGTTAACGTTTCATCAATCGATGAGTTCTCACTATCACTCACATGACTAGCCATAAAAGCCACAAAATTAGGCTTAGTGGGGGAATCGTGTCCCTCTTCCTTATCACTATCACTAAGGGTCTCATTATATGCAATGGGTCGTTTACCCTCTTACCTTAGTTTAGTGGGGCACTCAGAAACCCTATGGCCATAACCCTCACAACCAAAACACCTATTAGACTCGTCCCTATTTAAATTTTCATTAATAGGTTTAGGAATCTTCTCGGCTTTAGGAATCTTCTCGGCTTTGTCATGCTTAGAAGTTTCAAATTTCTTAAAGTCATTTTTAAATTTATCTTTGTTAAATTTAAGAAATTTTCTAAATTTACGAGCAAACAAAGCCATATCTTCCGAGTCACTATCACTCTCGCTCTCTACTACTTGTTTGACCTCTTTTCGGGCTTTTAAAGCAACGCCCTTTTCAATTTTCTTTTCAGTTTTAGAGAGAAACATATCTAGTTCATAGGTTTATAAATCACGTACAAGCTCTTCTAATTTCGTAGGTGCTAAAGTTGGTAAAGAATTTAAAACGGTCACTTTTGGAATAAACCTATCGGGTAGGGACCTTAAAATTTTCTTTACAACTCGGCTGTCAGGTATTTTCTCTCCCAAATTAAACGATGAATTAGGGCTGCAACCGGTACGGTAAGGTCGGTATCGACCCCTTACCAATACCAAAACCACATTCTACATGGTAAAACCGTATCGTACCAATTTACCGACCGGTACATCAAAACAAAAACCAAAACCAAACCGATCGGTTTTCGGTATTTTCGAGTTTTTTTGGTTTCGGTAATTTCGGTTTCAATTCAGTTTTTTCCTGGGAAATACCAGAATTTCAAATCGGTTTATGCATTCGATAAATCTGGTATATATTTTGATATACCCATTTCTAGCTGTTACAATTCCTAGCATTTCTAGTTGTTTAAAACAATTAGAAACATACACAAATAGGTACGATTTCTAGCATTTGGAACAATAGATTTAAACAGATACGAGACCAAACTAACCAATTTGCTTTTGTCGGAGACGGAGAAGAGTGAGATGAGATGAGGGAGCTGGTGCCTGAGGAGAGTGAGCCAAGATGATGAGCCTCAAAAAATGAGGGAGCTATTACCTCAAAAAATGTTCGCCGAAAAGTCAAAATCATCCACACCTCCAACACCGAAAAAACAAACCTTCGCCGAAAAAGCCAACTCGTCGGGAAAAAAAATCACCAGAAAACATGGAGGAAACTCATATCCGAATACAGCTAGCGCCGAAAAAATTGTCACCGGAAACCCGATCTCAAAATGAAGTAACCACACCAAATCAAAAGCCAAATCTCAAAACAAAAAAAATTGTGTTCTCAAATAAAAGTCCCCAAAAAATTATTTCTCAAAATCAACCCAAGGTTAAAGAAGAAAAAAAATGAGAGAGAGAGAGAGAGAGAGCTCAAATAAAAATGACGGCCACACTTTTTGAGAGAGAAAGAGATGAAAAAAGTGAAATGAAAACCCTAAAAAAAGATCTCTACACAAACCACAATATAAAGCCCAAATGAAATAAGGGCAAAACGAAAATATAGCCAACAAAACAAACGGCTCTTTTTATTTTAACAAAATGCTGCCTAATTCATTTTGTGTTAAATGTTTGATTAATTAAACAAAATATATGTTTAATTAACATGATTATTTAACACTTAAACCAAATACTCAAATAAATAAATTTAAATTCAAAGAGAATATAAAAACTCACTAATGAGAAATAAAATAAATAGAAGTAGTATGATACCCAAAATAATTTGACACTGCACAAAAAGTTTGGTACGGTATTTCGGTACGGTAATTTTGGTACGATATCGGTACGGTAAATTTGGTAAATCGGTTTTTTGTATATAAAAACCAAAACCAACCAAATTTTTGACGGTATTTTCGGTTTCGGTAAAATCGATTTTCGATATTTCATAATATGAAACCAAAACCATTTTTTTCGGACCAAAACGGTACGGTACGGTAAAAACCCGTACCGATTGCACCCCTACGATGAATTGACAATATCGGAAAGTCTAGCATAAAATTCATCAAAAGTTTAATTATCGTTCATTTTGATAGTTTCAAATTGAGTGGTGAGGTTTTGGAGTTTCGAAGCTTTAACGACACTAGTTCCTTCATGAGTTAGTTGTAAAATATCCCAAGCTTCTTAAGCGGTTTCACACGTCATAATACGTCAGAATTCATCCGGTGTGATAGCGCTAAACAAGGCATTCAAACCACGGGAATTAAAATTAGAAAGTTTAAACTCATTCTCAGTCCATTGATCGGCCGGTTTGGGAACACGTTCATTTTCAACTAAGTGAGTTGGTGGGGACCACCCGTTAACAACAGACATCCAAACTCTCTCGTCGATAGATTTTAGTGCTGATTTCATTCGCGCTTTCCAATAATCGTAGTTAGAACCATCGAAAATAGGAAATTTTGAAAATGGGGAAAATTCCATTCTAGCCAAAAATTATTTAAAGGATCTTTAACGAAAAAATTTATCGCTTTGGCTCTGATACCAATTTGTAAGAGGGTGTCGATCCCCGATTCTAATTTTCTCAATTAAAATATTATGTCCTTTTATATATATATCAAGATGCGGAAGCGTAAAGAAGTGTGATGGTTCACAAACAAACGAATTACCAAATTTTAATTTTCTTAAACAAATTAAAATTAAACCGAGTGAAATTAAATTAACGCATTAAAATCATTTTCACTTAAACCAAGTTAACTACACATTACCCAAATTAAACACGTAGAGATTAAATTAAACCAATTTTTATTTTTTTACCTAAGCACGTGTTCTACGTGATTTTTTAAAAGATAAAATAAACAATCAATCCACTATGCCACGATGTACGAGGAAAACCCCATAACGGGAAACAACCTCGGACGGCCCTAGCCTCAAATCCACTAAGTATGAAATTTTAAAATACAAGACAGAAAGGCTTACAACACACGGCTCGATCCCTCTTAATCCCCAACGCTTCTTCTTGTAAATACCTCTTCCTAGCGGATAACCTTGGAGCTCCACCGCGATCTCACTTTATATGATCACCGTCACCCGAGCAAGGAGCCTTTCTCCAAGTGGGTAATGCTGCAACAACCTCTTCTTCTTTCTTTATGGGATGTAGAAGAAAACCCGAAACTTCACTTTGAACGGAAGAGATGAACCCGGTGCCAATCTCCAAGCAAGATATATGAATATGGGAACTTGGAAGAAACTAATTTGGGTGTAAACTAGAGTGGTGTATATTTTTCTCTTTGATAAAAACTCACTCAAAACATGATCTTTTTCCCTCTTTGATTTTACTCTAAAAAACACTCTCTAGGAGTTAGTAAGATATGAAAAAGATTCCTCATCAAAAGTGATTCCCGCACATAGTTATGCTGTGAAAAGATGGTTACGAAACAAGTGGGGAAGTGGGTGAAAAACTCTTTAAAACTGTCAAAAACTGTTCCCGCCTAGCATCTCGTTCGAACGACATTTCGTTCGAACGATAGTCTCGTTCGAACGAGTCTTCTAACGAAGTTCCAGTATGAACTCGTTAGAAACTCGTTGGAAATCTCGTTAGAACGACAATCTCGTTCGAACGACATTTTGAACGAAGTTCCAGTATGCCTTAATGGGAAGACGTTGGCAATCTCGTTCGAACGACATATCGAACGAGCTTCCAGAAACTTTGGAATATTCGATTTTTTAGCCCAGAAAACTTTATAAACTTATTTTAAAGTTTTAATTAATTCTTTCTGAAAATAAAACACGGTTTTAATTAAACCTAACACCCAATTAAACTTGTTCCAAGCTCCTATATATTTAATATTACATTCATACATTGGGAGCATGGAACCATAGTTGATGACGTAGAAACGAGGCACGCAAACCGGCATTTTGATGAAGCTTTATACTCTTTGCCGCTACGTTTTCAACAAACTCTTCATAGGCTTGAGAATATTACAATTAAATACAATTATATGAATAAATGTTTTTGTCCGGAATTGAACCAAAACAATATGTGGACTCAATTGGAAATTTGTGTCCTTATAACAAAATATTTTCGGGAGAAACTATTTTGCAGGAATTTTTTTTTCCTAAGAATTTTTCTGAAAACGGAGGCTGGAAGCCTCAATTTATCAAAAAAATTAGACGTTGGAAGTGATTAGTGGGAAGTAATTTCGAAAAAATGTGTTTAAGTCGAGAGCTTTTTCAACAGTTAATAAAGAATGTTTTTATTTTCAGAATTAATTATCATTGCAAAATAATTTTTAAAGCCCAAAAATGTCAATTTATTTTTCCAAAAAATCATTTCTTAATGAGCGCAAGCCCCAGGACCCGGACTTGGACACGGGCACCGGCCGAACGGCGGCGGTGGCGCACCCGTGTTTGTGACTTGGCCCAATCAGTCTCCCACCCATACACACAAAACATCTAATGCCCAAAGGGCTTACCCTTTAGACTCACAAAAAGAATATATTAACTCTTACAATTTTAAGTAACCCACCGATGTGGGACAAATGCCAAAGGTACTTTTTGAAGTTCTGCACTATAATAGCTAACTTCTGTCAAATCTGTTCTGTTGCAACACATAATTTAGATTGTTATATATAACTGACGTATTTGAGATCCAAAGTCGTTTGGAAATCAAAAGTATATGTAGTTCAACTAGAATAATAAGATATCATTTCATAAATGGACAGAGGTATGCTATGGCAAGAAGGGTTCATGAGACCCCCCCCCCCCCCCCCCCCCCCCCACACACACACACAATTTTAAAAGACCTAAATATAAGGAATGGTTATTCTCACACCATCAATCATCATCCCTCATTCTACCTTTAATCAAAAAATCATAAATGTCTATTTCACCTCTCATTTTTTCTTCAAAACATTTTAATTTAATGTAAAAAACTATTTTAATGTTAATATAACATTTTTTAAATTAATTTCAAAAATAGATATTTTATTAAAATAATTTTTTTTAAAAATAATTTTTAGAAAATAGATTTTTCCAATACCTATTTTTTAAATAGTTTTTAAACAACACGGTCTGTTAAACTATTAATAATTTAATGACACATTTTTACGGAATGTTAAATTTATGAGATAATTTAACGACACATTAATGCGACACTTTAAAATCGATAAAATACGATATCATTTGACATTCTACGGTAAATTTAAAATGACTTGCTTCTTTACCTTGACACATTAAAACGACTCATGAAAAAATTACATATCATTTATTCCGAATATTGTATAGATTTATTTGAATATTTAAGCCAAATAAAAGATTAGATATCATTTATAGATACTTGATGAAATACACACAAATAGAAAATCAAACTATGTGGCATGTATTATATTATAAACTTAAAAATCCATGTTAACATGTCATTCAAGTTTTATAAATTTAACATGAAGTTAAATTAATATCATTTTTATGAGTCGTTTTAATGTGTCAAGTTAAAGAAGCACATAATTTTAAATTTAAGGTATAGTGTCAAACGATAAAGTGTTTTATCGATTTTAAAGCCTTGCATAGATGTGTCATTAAATTATCAAAAATTTTACATTGTGTAAGAATGTGTTGTTAAATTATTACTAGTCTAACGAACCGTGCTGCTTAAAGATTTTTTTTATTTTTTTAAATGTTTTTTGATGTGTTTTAACATTATTTTTAAAAAATCTTTCTTGTAAAAACTATTTAAAAAAAACTTATTGGAACTTTTTTTTTAAAATTGTTTTTGAAAGCATAAATATTAAAAGTTGTTTTAAATTACTTTTAAAAAAATATTATATATAACATTAAAGTATTTATTTTTACATTAGATTAAAAGGTTTTGAAGAAAAAATGTTGGGTTAAATAGTCATTTATGATTTTATGATTAAAGGTGGAGTGTGGAGGATGATTGGGGTATGGGAATAGCCATTCCCTAAATTTATATATTGATTTTTTTTAATATATATGTATAGAATATTTATTAATTATTCAAATTTTTACTATTCATTGTGAGTTCATTAAAAAAATTGAAGCTAATTAAATCTAAGAGACAATTTAGATCTGTTGTGTAATGTCATTTAGATTTCATGTTGAATAGTAGAAATACCTTAGCCATAGCCAGTAATTTTTAATTAATCATGTGAAATGACGTGACATTACTTAACTCAAATTGTTAATGAAAATTATTTTGTTTTTTTCAATATGCTTAACTTGTGAACCAAAAATTTAATTTTGAAATTATATTTTCTATGGACGAAGCATGTCACTTATAAATAGACTAAGGGTCCGTTTGATAGCAATCAAATTGTGGGGAAAATCTTATGAAGTTAAAAAAATTTGAAAATTTTTAACTTTTTGAGAATTTGATAGCCTAAATTTTCTTTTGAAATTGTTTTAGATAATTCTACGCTGACACACGAATTGGACATAATTGGTGTAACACACTGACAGGTCGTATCGATATTGTCCCGTGTTTGTGTGGAGCCCGGACATGAATCAATACCGGTGCGACATGTAAGTTTGTTGCACAAAATGTGCCCAATTCGTGTGTCGGCATAAAATCACCCAATTATTTTCAATGTACAACACTCACACCTTTGGGTGGCAATCAATTTTTTAAACTCTATATATTCTATACATATATATAGTTTGTAAATTTGTAAATACATATATTTCGTATATTTCATATATGTATAAATTTCGTATATTAACATATTTTGTACATTTATATATTTCATATATTTCATATAATTTGTATATTTAATATATATTTTCATATATTTCCTATATTTCATATATTTCGAATATTTTTTAAATATTTTATATATTATTTTTAAATATGTAATATATTTCGCATATTTTTTTAATATTTCGTATATTCCTTATATTTATTCAAATATTTCATATATTTCGTAGATTTAATATATTTTTTCGTATTTTTCATATGTATGTATTTGTCGCATGTAATTTTTATATTTTGTCTATTTCATATACGCATATACTTCGTATATTTCAAATATTTTCATATATGTATACATTTATATATTAATATATTTTGAACATTTATATATATTTCTTATATTTAATATATTTTATGTATATTTAATATATTTTGTATATATCATATCATCATCATCATCATCATCATCATCATCATCATCCTTGATTTAATCCCATCACATGGGGTTGGCCACATAGATTCTCCTTTTTCATTCTAATCTATTACAAGCAATATTATCATTCAAATTTAATTCCTTAAGATCTCTCCTAATAATTTCTTTCAAAGATATCTTAGGAAGACCCCTTTGTCTTTTACCCTCTATTTTCATTAGCCTTCCTCTTGTTATATTTCATATAGTTTATATATTTTGTATATTTTTTTAAATATTTTATATTTTTATATATTTTAAATATTTCATATTTTTCGTATATTTCATATATGTATATATTTATTATATATAATTTGTATATTTCGTATATTTCATATATGTATATATTTCGTATATTTCATACATTTTCAAATATGTACATAGTTCATATATTAATGTATATTGTACTATTAGATATGTCGTCTATTTAAAATATTTCATGTATATTTAATATATTTTTTATACATAATATATTTTTATTTATTTCGTATATTTAATATATTTCATGTATTTCGTATATGTAGTATATTTCGTTTAGTTTTTAAATATTTCATATTTTCGTATATTTCATATATGTATATATTTATTGTATACAATTTGTATGTTTCATATATTTCATTTATTTATTTCATATCTTTTCATATATTTCGTAAATGTGTGTCTATATATCTTCCAGAAATAATATATATATATATATATATATATATATATATATATTCCACATTTAGTTGTATTTTTAAACTTTTGTATTTGATAGAATGGTGAAAATTGATTATTTTTCAAGTTGTATCAAAAAGACACATGTTGAAAAATAATGATTTGCCTTGGAAAAATTTCATTAACTTTAATGTTAGCAAAGCTACGTAAAAGTTCATCTAATTATACTAATCGTGTAATACTATATTAAAATATAAAGAATTAATAACTTAGATTTTTATACACAAGTAGTTAAATGACTTTATTCGTGTCATTTCTGTACAAATTGTGTCTCACATTAACTCGACAGGTTTAATAATTGTGTTTGTTGATCTTTCCACTATTGGATATGTGGAAAAGAATGGTCACTCTTAACCATTTACTCTGGGTTAACCTTAGGTCTCTTTATGTGATGTGCAAAAATCATTACACATACTTGAATATTATATATAACTAGGTGTAAACTCGCGCGATGCGCAAGTAATTTCGTTAAAAATATTTCTAGGCAGTTTAGTTTAAAATAACGGTAAATGATAAACAAAGTATTAGAAATAAAAAAAATGTTTTATCTGATTAATTTTGGTACATTAAGAAATGAGAAATGGATATTATTTTAAAATGACTGGACTATAATTAAAGAGAATGGAGATTAAACGTAAATAGTTTACTCGAAATAACCTTTTAACATCAATTTATACCAACACTTTTGTTTTAGCAAAATACATTATCTTATATATACACACTAAAATTTCTAATCCTTTGCACATTAACAGTAAGTTGGCTAACAATAATCAATATGTCAATACTTTTTAGAGTCCATTTTTTTCACACCCATTCTACATAGATGTCATGGTTTGCAGTAATAAAGAAATAATTTGTTCTAAACTACTTAAGAGCTTGAACATGCCATGATTTTCATTTCATAAAAATCATTGTTATATATTCTAAAACTTTAAACTTCAAAACTATATTTAAAATTCACTTTTTGACATTTTATTTCCATAACCTACCCCATTATATTCTGAAATTTCAGCAACTTGGGACCCATGTGCGAACTCATTTTTAACACGTTATCTCACTATGGTTTTCAGACTATAATTTCATAGTTTGGAATCATGTATAGACCCATATATACACAAAAAATATATATAACATCCATAATACATCTCATAATATAAAATTCCATAAAAGTAAACCCCACCTCAAGAAGAAATCCTCCACATCTTTGTTTAGAAACTATGCTACCAAGAATTCAAAGGAAATGCTTGAAGAAAATTCTCCTTAAAGCTCCATATGAAACCCCCATCTCAAATCCCAATAATATACATAACAGAAATACCCTTCACACTCCATAAAATTGATATCCTCACAATACCACCGACATAATCCCAACAACACCCCCAAAGACATAAACTGCATCTCTAGAAACCTCACCGAATTATTGTGTTCGTAGACTGAAAATATTTATGAAATATGGATTATAATGGTATTTGGATGCAATATAAAGCTCTCTTGAGTTGGTGTAAGAAATGGTGGGACTAATAGCTTACTAGCAGGTCTATATGGAGAGAAGATTGTATTCTCTCTCTTAGACAGTCAGGGTATCTTTCAACATACACACACACACACACAAATATATATATATATATATATATATATAGTAAGATATATATATTTTTCTCCGGCTCAAACCACGAGGTAACCCAGGCCACACCATAGCTCACGGCATACAAGTGATTCCGCCTTTTAGTCAATCCCAAATTTCTGGCATTCCATTTCTTCTAGTTCATTCCACATTGGATCCTTGGTGTCTTTTGGGTCTACAGGAATTAGACCGTTCACGGATTTTACAATCTGTAACCAGAAAATCGTACAAAAATATCGGTAAAACATTCCTCCACTTCACCCCCATCCCCACATAAACTACTGCCATCCCCGTATTAAGGGTACAGTATAGTTCATCCTCTCCTTGCCTCATTTTTGCAATATTAGACTGTGTTCTGTCAAGGATCTGCCTCTTCTGCAACTCTTGTGTTTGAATGTGAAAATACCTTTATAGTGAAGAGATGAGTAGAGGGGTTCCATGAAACTCTTGATGGGGTCTTTTGTTAGAGTAAAATTTAATATATGGCTTATATATAAAATAAATATGAATTATAGGCTATCATATAAAAATAGGCCAATTAAAGTGATTAATTTAAGTTTTGGGACCTTACTAATGTATTATTAAAGTGTGGGGTTTATTGTGTAGAAACAAGCGTAATTTCTATTTTTATGATGGGTTAAAATAGAAATATACGAAATATGAAAAGACACGATTGTGTTATAAATAGGGGTCATGGTCCCCAGATCACACAACACCAATCTTCTGATTCCCATTGTCAGAGAGAAGTTTAGAGAGGAAATAAAAGTGTTGATCTGGAAGAGCATAAGACCTCAGACTCAAATATTTTAACTTTCTGTTATGGATTCAGGTACGCTTCCGCAAAATTAATATTTATATTTCTTGATAATTCAATATGAATGTTCCTGTTTATGTGATAGTTTTCACAAAATAGAAATTAATCCATCATGTGGTATCGGAGCTATTTCATGTTGAATTGTTGAGAATATACTAGGAAGGTATTGATATTAATTTTCGGCTGTAAATAATTTTTCAAAAAAGTTTAATATTTCAGAAAAATTTTGGATTCAGAAATATTCTCGTTTCATTACGATTCCAACGATATAAAATTCATGAAATTTGGACTAGCGGTTGATTTGATGGTAGTGAAAGGTTAAAGGTTCGACTCTTGGTGTTTCATATTTAAGCCTCTTAAATGATAAAAATTATGAAGGATCTCAAGAGGTTTTGAACCCATGACCTTTCAAGTCTGGAGCCAAAGGGGTTTTGAACCCATGACCTTTCAAGTCTGGAGCCAAAGGAGTTTTGAACCCATATACAAATTTAAATTCAAATTTTGGTGTATTTATATATATATTTTGAGATAAATTAATTTAAACAATATGTCACCAAAGTGACCTCTTTTGTTCAAAATTAATTTTATTTTGAAATATAAAAAGAATTGCGTGCATGTAATTTATGTGAATATTAATCGGCCTAAAGGAAGATTATTTTTTAACAAAATTACATGTGCCACTTTAATAATAAGCACGTGATAATTATTTAGTTTTACATATGAATAATAAATCGGCCCAAAGGAAGAATTATTATTCAATATGTTCTTATTATCAATGTTTGATTATTACGACAAGATATCACTTACAAGTTAATATTTTTTCCAAAGATCAAATATTAATAGAGTGTCCGATATCTTAAAATGGGATTTGTCCTTTATTTGAATATATTTTTGATTTAAGACTTATATGAGCTAGTTTTATTTGTTTATTGTTCTCTGATTCAGCTATCAGTTCTGCTTCCAACACTACTGCAAGTATTAATTCTATTCCCATGCTTAATGGCACAAACTTTAAGTCATGGCAAGAGAACCTTCATATAGTTCTCGGTGTCATGGATCTGGACCTTGCATTAAGGGTTCCTTCTCCTGCACCTCTTACGGATAAAAGTTCCTCTGATGGCAAAAAGGACTTTGAAAGGTGGGAGAAGTCAAATCACATGTGTTTGTTGATCATAAAGAAGGCCATTCCAGAAGCATTCAGGGGTACAATATCGGAAACAATAAAGACAGCCAAAGAGTTCCTAGAAGAAATTAAGAACAGATTTACCAAAAATGAAAAGACTGAAACAAGTAGACTTTTGGCAAGTCTCGTCTCAATGAAATATAAAGGTAATGGGAACATTAGGGAGTACATTATGGAAATGTCTCATCTCGCTTCAAAGTTAAGAGAACTTAAGCTTGATCTCTCTGAGGATTTTCTTGTGCATTTGGTTCTGATATCTCTTCCCACAAAATTCAGTCAATTTAAGGTGAGCTACAACTGCCAAAAGGACACTTGGTCTCTTAATGAGCTCATCTCACATTGTGTGCAAGATAAGACATAAAGTGTTCATTTGGCTAGTACTTTCAAGGATAAGGGGAAGAAAAGAAAGAAGGATAAATAAGCTGTAGTGGTTCCATATCCAAAGAAACAACATAAAGAAAAAACTGTTGATGGTTGTTTCTTCTATGGAGCTGCTGGACATAGGAAGAAGCAATGTACCAACTATCATATTTGGCGTGTCAAGAAAGGTACACTTCTTAACCTAGTTTGTTCTGAGGTTAATTTGACTTCGGTACCTGAACACACTTGGTGGATAGATTCTGGTGCAACCACTCACATCAGTGTGTCTAGGCAGGGTTGCCAGAGTTGCCGAAAGCCAAATGATGGTGAAAGATACATTTTTGTGGGCGATGGCAAGAAGGTTGAAGTTGAAGCAATTGGGATATTTAGGTTATTATTGAAGTCTAGTACTTATTTGGATTTGAATGAGACATTTATCGTACCTTCATTTAGACGGAATTTGGTTTCTATTTCTGTATTGGACAAATTTGGTTCTACTTGTTCCTTTGGAAATAATAAATTTAGTCTTCTTCATAATTCAAATTTGGTTGGCACTGGTTCTTTATCTTATGTTAACCTTTATATTCTTGATACTATTGCTCAATATCATGAAACCTTGCAATTAAGTACTCGAGGTATTAAAAGAAAATTAACCAATGAGAATTCTGCATCATTATGGCATAAGAGATTAGGTCACATCTCCCAAAAGAGAATTGAAAGACTTGTGTCAGATGGAATTCTAGATTTCCTTGATTTTTCAGATTTTAAAATTTGCAAAAAATGCATAAAGGGAAAATAGACAAACATAAGGAGATCTGGTGCTAATAGGGCTACAGACGTCTTAGAACTGATACATACAGATATTTTTGGGCTATTCCCTACGGTTTCATGGAACGGTTAACAATATTTTATCACATTTATAGATGATTTTTCACGTTATGGCTACCTTTATCTCATCCATGAAAAGTCCCAATCTCTGGACGTGTTCAAGTCATTCAAGGCTGAAGTTGAAAATCAACTCAGCAAAAGGATTAAAAGCGTCAGATCTGATCATGGTGGTGAATACTACGGTAGGTATGACGGTTCAGGTGAACAACGCCCATGACCATTTGCTAAATTCCTAGAGGAGTGCGGTATCATCCCGCAGTACACCATGCCAAGTTCTCCAATCATGAATGGTGTTACTGAAAGGGGAAACATAACGCTTAAAGACATGGTAAGGAGTATGATCAGTTACTCTAACTCACTAGATTTACTCTGGGGTGAAGCATTAATGACTTCAGTGTATATCCTTAACAGAGTACCAACTAAAGCAACTGCTAAAACTCCTTTTGAACTTTGGGAAGGCAAGAAACCTAGTCTGAAACACGTTCATATTTGGGGATGTCCAGCTGAAGCGAGGCCTTATAAGAAGAAACTAGATTCCAGAATAGTTAGTTGCTATTTTGTTGGATACTCTGAAAGATCTAGGGGTTACAAATTTTATGATCCTACTACCAAAATAATTTTTGAGACTGGAAATGCCCGGTTCTTTGAGGATGTTGAGTTTGCCGAGGGGGATAAGGTTAAGGATTTTGGTTTTGAAGAGGAATATGTTGATATTCCACGGCTGTTATTAACATTGATCAAGATCCAATTCTCGACATTGTTCAAGAAGCAGATCCTAATCAAAACAACATCCAAGAATCTCTCATTCTAGAAGAATAAACTCTACCTCCTCCAGAACCTATGCCATTAAGGAGATCCACTAGAGAAAGAAGAAGTACTGTGCCAGATGATTACATTGTATTTCTCCAAGAACATGAGTTTGACATTGGTGCGGTGGAAGATGATCCGATCACCTTACGTCAAGCCATGGAAAGTTTTAAATCTCAAGAGTGGATTGTAAGTTTTAAACATGATCCGATCACCTTACGTCAAGCCATGAAGGTGAGTTTTACCTTTCAAGAGACGTAAGGTGAGTTTGCCCGGTTCTTTGAAGATGATCCTATCTTGACGTAAGTTTTAAATCTCAAGAGGGAGATAAGGTCCATGAAGGACAATGATGTTTGGGATCTTGTCCCATTACCTGAAGGTAAGGAAAAAAAACATTGGTTGCAAATGGATATTTAAAACCAAGAGGGATTCGAAAGGTAATGTGGAGAGATACAGAGCCCGTCTTGTCGCTAAAGGCTTTACACAAAAAAAAGGCATCGATTATAAAGAGACTTTCTCTCCGGTTTCATTGAAAGACTCTTTTAGGATAATAATGGCACTTGTGGCGCACTTTGACCTTGAGCTTCATCAGATGGATGTTAAGACTGCGTTTCTCAATGGTGACATTGATGAAACAATATATATGGTGCAACCAGAAAACTTTGTGTCGGGAGATGATAAGAAAACAGTTTGTAAATTAAAGAAATCCATTTATGGGTTTAAGCAAGCTTCTCGTCAATGGTATTACAAGTTTCATCAAGTTATCATCTCGTTTGGTTTTGAGATGAATCTGGTTGATGATTGTATATACCACAAGTTCAGTGGGAGTAAGCATATTTACTTGGTTTTATATGTTGATGACATTTTGCTTGCCACCAACGATATAGGTATGTTGCACGAAACCAAGAGATTTCTTTCAAAGAAATTTGAGATGAAAGATCTTGGTAATGCTTCTTTTGTGTTGGGTCTACAAATACACCGATATCGCTCTCGAAGTAAACTTAGTTTATCACAAAAGAGATATATCGAGAAATTTCTTAAAAGATTTGGCATGCATGATTGTAAACCAGGTGACACCCCTGTAGCTAAAGGAGATAAATTTAGTCTCAGTCAATGTCCCAAGAATGATTTTGAGATTCGGGAGATGCAAAAGATTCCTTATGCGTCAACAGTAGGAAGTCTTATGTATGATCAAGTATGTACGCGTCCGGATATTGCGTACATTGTTGGCATGTTGGGAAGATACTTAAGTAATCCTGGAAAGGATCATTGGATAACAGCCAAGAGAATCATGAGGTACTTACAGAGAACAAAAGACTACATGCTCACCTATCGGAAGTCAGAACAGTTAGAGATCATCGGATATTCTGACTCCGATTTTGCTGGATGCCAAGATAGTATGAAATCTACTTCAGGTTATATCTACTTACTTGCTGGAGGTGCTGTATCGTGGAAGAGTGTTAAGCAGTCTATTATAGCTTCTTCCACTATGGCAGTTGAGTTTGTATCTTGTTATGAGGCGTCCAATCAAGGAATATGGTTGCAAAATTTTGTCACAGGATTGCGTATTGTGGATGTCATTAAAAGACCACTTAAGTTATTTTGTGACAACAAATCAACATTACTGTATTCCAACAACAACAGGAGTTCTACGAAGTCAAATTTTATTGACATTAAGTTCCTAGTTGTAAAAGAAAGAGATCAGAGAGGACTTATATCTATAGAGCACATTGCAACAAACTCCATGATTGCGGATCCGCTGACTAAGGGATTACCACCCAAGGTATTTCATGAGCACACTGCTCATATGGGTGTAATTTCTTTTCACGATATGTCAGTTTAGTGGGAGTTTGTATTTTATATGCTTTCATAGACATATTTGATTTAATGGATATTGTATGGTTATTTACTGCAGTAAAGTATTAAGTTTATATTCACTTTGACTTTATATGGTTTGATCTCACTAAGGTTTAAGGAGGACCAGTTGGAAATAGGCATGTTAAGATCATATTGCATGAAATTTCCATGCTACACATCCACACTTGATCTTTGTCATTAGTTGCATTGATATATGTGATCATTGATGGGTCTACTTACGAAATGTGTAATGACGATCGCTTTGGTTCTATATTGGTGCAATTAATGGAGAAGATTGTTAAAATACATAAAGTTTTGATAGCTAAAACTCATGAGCTCATAAAGTATAATTCAAATTTATAAAGTTACATATATATATAGCCTAAGTGGGAGATTGTTAGAGTAAAATTTAATATATGGGCTTATAAATAAAATAAATATGAATTATAGGCTATCAAATAAAAGTATGCCAATTAAAGTGATTAATATAAGTTTTAGGGCCTTACTAATGTATTATTAAAGTGTGGGTTTTATTGTGTAGAGACAAGCGTAATTTCTATTTTTATGATGGGTTAAAATAGAAATATACGAAATATGAAAAGACACGATTGTGTTATAAATAGGGGTCATGGTCCCCAGATCACACAACACCAATCTTCTGATTCCCATTGTCAGAGAGAAATTTAGAGAGGAAACAAAAGTGTTGATCTGGAAGAGCATAAGACCCCAGACTCAAATATTTTGACTTTCTGTCATGGATTCAGGTACGCTTTCGCGAAATCAATATTTATATTTCTTGATAATTCAATATGAATGTTCTTGTTTGTGTGATAGTTTTCACAAAATAGAAATTAATCCATCATCTTCTCCATGGAAGCTTAAGAAGACATTGTATGTCCACCGAGGAGGGCTAAAAAGGTAAGTGGCTGAAGCCATTTGAGTTCTCGTGGAAGCCATCAGAGAGAACATAAGGTACGGTGGTATTTCTATTTTTGTTGCTGTTGAAGCCAAAAATAGAGAGAGGGGAGGGAAAAGTGTTTGGAATAATGAAGGATATGGAATGTCAAAAGACAAATAGAGAGATTATCTACATTTATTGTGATTGTTGGGTTTAGAACGTGGAAAACTTTGTTGATAAATATCAGAAGCATAAATAGAAAAGGGTTGATATGGGATATGAATGGTTATCCTGCGTGGATAGCTTGGATGAATGGGTTTCTAAATGCTTTGTATAGCATTTTTGAGTATTATATAGATATAGATGTATTACTACTTGTGAATCCCGTTAGAACTCGTAAGTCGAGATCAACTCACCAATACCACCAAAACCACCAAACCCAAATTAGGTTAACCAACCAAAAAAGTCATGTTTTGTTCCAATCTACTGAGTTGGTTCGTAAACCCCATCCTCCCTAAAGTTCAGATTTATGCCCTCATATATTTTTATTTATTTATTTAGGACATGATAATAATGTATCTTATCGGAGGGATTCCAGGATCTAATGTAACTTGGTAGATTCCCTTCATTTCTCTTAATATTCTTTAAATTCTAAACAATTTCAACTGTAACAAAATAATAATGTATAATCTTTGTGACATTTTGATCATAGAATAATAGTTTTTGGACCCAATTGAAATTAAACTCACTAAAACAACAAAAGCATTATTATCTTAAAAAATCCCATCAATGATCCCCCTTAGCATGAAACATTACGAACTAAGAGTCCCTTATTAAAACATATTTAGTGTAAGGCCCTTTTAAATAGAAATTACATGTGTAACTTACTAAAATACCATTGAAACACATGCAATATGTGACTTAAAAAACGTCAGCTCAAAATAGCTAACCGGTTACAGATGGTTAGCATAACAAAACCTTTATCCCCTACACATTTATTAATTTTCAAACCTCACAAGCGATCGAAAAAAAAGTTCTCCATTGTTGTATCTTGGAATTTTACAGCACTACCATTTTCATAAAATCGCGAGAAGATCCTTTTGAAGATTGAAATGTGCAATACCTCGAATAATATTAATTAAGGTGTCCATTCTTAATTATTAAATACTCAAAAGTGAAAAAAAATAAAATATCATTCTTAGCATGTGACAAAAATATAAGATAATTTAAAAATTTTCTTAACAAGAATAATCGAGGAGAAACTACACTATAAATAACCATATATAAAAATTCTAATTTATTTAAATACTGCTAGTATAATCAATTCACTACATACGAATAATACTAGGTAAATACACCATAAAATAATGTCTCATACACAACGATTGGAAGAAAACTAAAGAATATAAATAAGTAATCTCGAAATGTTCCAAGTGTACCAATACTCTTAGTTATTGCCCACGTGTCTCCAAACTATCATTGCTTCATAGTTGCAATTCAACTCTAACTCAAAATCTTAAATGTTAGTCAACGAAAAACGGGTAAAATCGAGGAAGTATACTAGCTACATGATCCCAATTAGTGTATAAGAACTCAATCATAACTATTAGATGCATGAAACACCATAGTGGAATATTTTAATTAAACATAGATTATATAACCACAAGGTAGAAAAGAATTTCTATAAATAAGAGACAAGAAATAATTCGACACACTCGTATCATAAAAACGTCCCTCATTTTTCATGATTAAGGAGTTATAATTTCTTTCATTTATCTAGTCTCATGTCACGCATAACAATAAAGTATAAATCATAACATAAATTAATTCCCATCATAAAAAAAATCCAAGCTCACCTTATCCACCTCAAACACCATCAATAAGATCATCATAATCGTGGTTAGCCCCCAGTCTCCTTTAAGATCACCAAGCCCTGTGATACAGAATTCAACATTTTCCATCGAAACATATTCATAATAACGGAATAAAAAAGTTGCCCCATGCTTAGGGTCATCAACATAAGAGTAATATCGATAATATTTCGATAATTTCAAGTTACACGCCATTAATTTATTTCAACGTCTTTTACTTGATCTTTCCAATTCTCTTGTCACACAAACATGATATAATGTAATACTATTGACTACTTAAAATCATCACTTAATTTATATATTCTATATATATATATATATATATATATATATATATATATTTCACTTTATTCGACCTACTTAAACCACATGGAATCTAACTTAATCCATTTGTCACATTCCCAAGTATTCTAATTTACTTTTAAAATTATCATTTACTATAAAACCATATTCTTGTTAAAATAATTCGATCATTCTAGATCGTGGATACGCCTCTAAAATCTCAAGTGAATTCCTCATGTCAATACAACTGCCCTTAATATCATAATTATTCCAAACCTACATGTACATATCCCTAATGTTATAGCCTCGAATGTATCAATATAAAATCTCAAATGTCATAAATCCAATTGGTAAGTACCTTAAGCTAATATCATTCACTTACTCTTTTCCAAAACTTATAATCAACAGTATAAATATACTTAGCATCATCGTTAGCTAGTGACTATATTTCTACCATTAACATCACATATATCGTCAGAACACCATTCATCTAATACATTAAGTCTTACTTACCACAATATTATTCAAATTACATCATATCACTAATATCAAGGACAAATCAATATATCATTTATTTTACCACTTGCCAAATCACAATTTCCACACATAGCGTATCGCATATTAAACCCAATAATTCAATGATGCCAAATATCCAATGATTACAATCTAAGATAAATTTTCATATGTCACCACACCACATTTTCAAATAACTCAACATACGAGTTCTCACTCTAAAAACATAGGCTTATAATTAGAACACAATTATCCCACTACACCAACTAATTAATACATAACTTTCCATTTTAACGACATAGGTTTAGAACCAACGACTTCCATATAATGATTTGTAGTCTCCATGAATGCATCATTTCATTAATCATATCTATGATTCCCAATTATATGAATATAAGTCAAATTTCCATGTAAGATTTCATAATTCATTATTTTAATCCGCATTGAAATGTTTCACACATTGTGAATTTCCCAACAACCAAAGTGTACCAAGCAATACTTACATTTCTTAACACTAAACGCGTTTCATTAACATACCCAAGGGGCTCACCCTTTTAAACAATTTTTTTTTTTATTTTGGACCTAGCATACCTATTCTTTTTTTTTTACGGGTCTTTTTGTTTCATTATTTAATTGATATAAGGTCTATATCCCCATAATACCATTTCTCATATGACGACCACCGTAGTTTAGTATGTAATTCCCAACATGAATTATACAATAACTTAGCAGTTTTCAATTAATTCGCGTATCAAATCCGAGTTCAAGAATATTCATGAAACCCTACTATTATCATGATGATTCCAAATTTCATTTTCAAATTCCCAAGCCTTAACATTTCAAGTTTTATATAACAATACGAGCATGAGTAGTTATATTCAATTCACTAGTTCTAACATGTTTATTTCATTCATTCATATGAATACTCATAAATTATATTATTCTTACCCTAATTAGGTTCCTAATCGCTTTTAACTTCAATTCATATTAAGTTTAGGCAATATTCAACACATGTAGAAGTTAAGGAGAAAAGTAGAAGGATACTTATATGTTAGACACCCAATTTCAAAATCTTAGAAACTCTAGTAACAAATTTATCCATATCCAAAATATGACACTAAAAATGAAACCTATTCCAAAAATTGAGTCGGGTCCAAGTTTGGTGTTTTTCCAAAATTCCAAGGGAAGGTCCTAAAAGATCAAGTGGAAAGATGGATGCTTTTGTGAATCAAAACTCAACGAAAACTAACCCTCATTGGCGCCCCACCAGCTGCTCTGGTAGCCTATGAAACTTCTATACAATCTAAGTCCCCTCTATAGTTTCCCCATGGTTATGGCAACCCCCAACTCCCATTTTCTTTGACTTTCGTTTTCTCTTTATTTTTTTCCTGTTTCTTTCATTTTCTCTCCTTTTCTCCTTCTTTTATCTTCCTTTATTTTCCATATTCTTACCACATATATACTTATGTTTACCCCTCACATTACCCAAGATTGGACCCCAATATATGCCTAATTACCCTTTTACCCAAAAATTTAAAATTAATTAAACAAATGTCCCGTTTGTCGTTTTAATTATAATAAAAAATCTAAAAATCATATAAATTCATTTTAATCATATAATTAAAGTATTCATCAAATAAAAAAAGTTCTCAAGATAATTTAAATATTATTCAAATTATAATAACCCCACAATTATTTTTTCATTATAAAATCTTGAAAATTACCTTCTAATTCACATAAAATTCCAAAAATCACAATTTCACTGGTTATTTAAGTACTTTTACATACTAATTCATTAGTAATGATTTTTTTCATTCGTTTAATTATTTTCTTCTCATTTATTTTATTGTTTATTTATTTCTTTAAAATTATCGGGTATTACCAAATATAAGTTATTAATGTATTTCTCATTTCCTTGTTTATAGTGTCTATATGAAACTAAAATATCAATAGTAATTCCTTATTGTTTTTCATCGTAATAAATTGTAAGGACAATAAGAAGTGAAAATGTTGTTCCTAAGGAAGATTCGTTGTAGAAATGATCTGTGGATAATATAAAACCTCAAAAGTAGTTAGTGGAGTGATTAAATTATTTCTTATCACTGTTATAATATGAAATTACATTCATTTCTAATTCAAGAGGACATTTAATATGTTGATAATAATAAATGTTTATAACTTAGTCAATTTCGTGAAATTTTATTGATATTTCTACAGAGATATAGGAAATATAGTATATTGTGGTACATGTTTTCTCATAATATATGTTATTTCGCAAAGCTATGCCGCAGTGTGAAACTTCAATGCAATTAGCATTCTGAAATGTAAATGTTTGTCAGTACGAAATAACTTTGGGACTTACTAATGATCTAATATTTCGAATCATTGTCTTAGACCATTGACAAGAGGGCCAAACCATCACTAGATTAAAAAAATAAATAAAGTTCATTTATTATTTAAAGAGGAACAACATGCTACAAGACATACACAAGAAACGAATAGAATGATAAATCTATACCAAAGGAATTAAGAGGAAAACATTCCATTTCCATTCAAAAACTGTATGTAGGTCCACACCGTTACATGGATGAAAAAATAAGAATGATACATTCAAAAAATTACAAGCCCCTAATAAATATTAAAATAGTAGAGTTTTCTCAATGGTATCTTTTGCGACCTTGGTTTGTTCAATTATTTCTTTTCTTTTCTTTTCTTCTCCCTCCTCTAAGTTCTGAGGGGTTCCATGATTTTTTTAGATGAATAAATCATAGTCCCTAACAATTCCAGCCTTCACCAATTCCTCGTCTGAGACCTTTTTGAAATAGGCCTTCTGGACAAAGCTTAATTTAATTTTAGCATTGTCAAAATATTTGTCGAAGATTTTGTCAAAGGCCTCATTGTTTGTTTTCAATATTCACATATGTTTTTGGGTGGATTATTGGTTCGCCTTCTCCAATGTTGCCATCTTGGCCTTCAATTGGAGAATATCCTTATCTAAGGCCTTTATCTTGGCCTCTTCCTTATTACCATTGGTCCCAGAAGCATCTAAGGCCTTCTAGGACTCATTCAAAGCAACCCCCAAGTTTCAAATATATTTCTTCTAGTTACCACTTAAATCTAGAAGGTTGATGAAGTCTATATGAACTTCCAAGCAAATAGAAAAGACAAGGAAGTCTACATCGGTTAATAAACCAAATTTATTACGATTGTTGATACCAAAATTAATATGCTGATATAGACGAATAATAAGAAGACACGTGTCGGCCTACGTGGCACAATAGCAATGAGGAAGTTTATTTCCCCAACTAAGTCATACTCACTCCGAACAGCAAGTACACTCCGAGGAACACCAATAATCCGAGGAACTCTTGAACGACGAGCAACTAAGGCGGTCCGAGCTGCATCTCGGCCACAGCATTGATTGCCAGATAATCAACAGTTTAACTATTCATTGAATGCTAATCATACATACGTATACTCTTAAAGGGCATTAATTGTTTACCCTTTCACATGTACAGCCCAAGGGCTATAAATACATTGTATCACCCTCATTCAAAGGGACTGGATTTTCTTGATAGAATTACATATCGAGAACTCCAAAACACTTGGCAATAACAGAAACATTGGACGTAGGCCATTCTTATAAGGCTGAACCACTTTAAAATTCTTTGTCTAATTTACATTTATCTGTGATTAAATAATTAGAAGCAATCTAATTTTTTACATCAACAGATTGGCGCCGTCTATGGAAACGATTGTTGTTATCGTTTTTCACCAAAAATCACTCATCATCAATGGCAGATAATTCGGAATCCAGCAATCGAAATGCTGGAAATGCTGGAAATCCTCTGAATCCCTCTGCACCTCCAGATCTGGCTGGAATTATAACAAATCTGGCTCAAGGACAAACCGCCATGCAAGAGACAATGTGTCAACTCATACAGACCCTTCATGGCGGTGCACCTGCACATTCGGGACAGCGAAGTGGTCAGAGTCAAACCTATTTACTTTCTTCACGATCCAGGCGTACATATGCGTATCGTAATGAGTAATCTGATGATTTCTCTTATTAACCTGGGCGAACTTCATCAATACGGGCTATAGATACTGAGCAACGTATCACTCTCTCCCCAGAGAGACCCAGTGATTTGGAAAGACTGAGTAGGGTGTCTCCTTTCAGTCGACTAGGCCCTAGGAGGAATAGGAGTCCACCTAAAACCATGTCAAGGAGTTTTTGACAACCATCAGATCTAAGAGAAGGATCAGCACAATCACGACCGGTTGCTCGTCAAGATAGATCTCAGGAGGCCACGTCAGAATAATCACTTGCTCGAACTAATAAGCCCGATGAAGGAAATGATGCGTGGAAGGGTTCCATTCAGCGGTTGGAGGATAGATTGGGAGAAATGGCTAAGGCGAAGAATCCCTTACAATGAACTTTTGTTCAAGGGACACCTTTTGTCCAGGCCATTGTGGGTTTTCCTACCCCGTCAAAGTTTAAAGCACCTGTGGTGACCCCCAAATATGATGGAAAGACAGATCCTGTTCTACACATAGAGCAATATCAAGCTGCCGCCGACATCTATGCTGTCTACGACGAGATGAGATGTAGAGCATTCTCAGGAACTCTTACTGGATCTGCCTAAATATGGTACAACAGTCTTCCTTGGGGTAAGATTTCAACTTTCTTTCAATTGGCCGAGTTGTTCATCGGCAATTTCTATTTTGGAGCAAAGCCAGTAAAACGAGTAGCACACTTGTTAAGTGTTAGACAAAAATCTGGTGAGAGTACTAGAGATTACATAACTCGTTTCAATAACGAGAAGCTGGAAGTCATAGATTATGAAGAAAAGACAGCAATCACCGCCTTGATGAGTGGGTTATTGCCTAACAAGTTGTATTACACTTTGGCCAAAGATCCACCTATAACTATGTCAGAGTTGATGGCAAAAGCGGCCAAAATCATGAATGCCGAGGAGGCTATGGCTGCGAAGAAGAATATGGATAAAGAAACCAAGGTGGAAGACAACAAATCTAAGAAGAAAGAGCATAAGGGCAATGGCGGTGACAAGCATTCCAAGAATAATAAGTCGTCATGGGAAGTCCTGAAGAAATTCGATAATTATACTCCTTTGAAAATGGGTATTAATCATGTCTTGGAAGAAATCAAGAATAACGAGGAAGTAAAGTGGCCAAAGAAACTGAGGTCAGATCCTGACACGAGGAATAAGGAGAAATATTGCGAGTTCCATAAGGATCACGGCCATATGACCAAAAATTTCATAGCTCTTCAGAACGAGATTGAAACACTCATCCGAAGAGGGAAGCTAGAAAAGTATGTTGATCGGGGAGGCGAAAGAAGAAATAATGACCGAACTAGAGAAAGGTCTAGATCTCCTCGTCGAGCAGAGGAGAAAAAGAAGAGAAACCATGAAGATGATCCAGATGATGACCCCGATCTTCCCAAGAAACCAAGGCAGCCAGAACGAGAGGTATTTTCAATACGCTTTGGGTCATTTGATTGTAATGTCATTACAGGAGGAGATGCAGGAGGAGGAGACCTTACTGCAGAAAGAAAAGCTTACCTCGGTGAGGCTCAGGCTTGCTCATACATTCAACGGATAAATTTGGCTGAAGAGGATCGCCCGAGGAAGGTAAACAAAGAGAAGCTGGTCATTGGTTTTTCAAAAAACGACCTTGCAGGTGTTCTTTACCCTCACGACGACCCTTTGGTGATCAAAATGAGGATGAAAGAAGTAATGATTTCAAGGGTTCTGGTAGATAATGGTAGTTCGGTAGACATCATGTTCTACTCATGCTTTGACAGTTTAAATTTAAAATTATCGCAATTGGAGCCATATCACATACCTCTCCTGGGTTTTGCTGGCGAGAAGGTTTTTCCACTTGGGACGATCAAGTTGGATATATTCATTGGAACTTGGCCTGCTTGTCGAACAGAAAGAATACGCTTCTTTGTGATGGATAAGAATGTGCAATCAGCTTACAACATCATCATGGGAAGAGTTGGTTTGAAGAAGTTTGAAGTAGTTCCATCTACAGTACATCAGTGTTTAAAATTCCCTACAAATTTTGGAGTAGGAGTTGTGAAAGGTGATCAAAAAGTAGCTCGGGAATGCTATTATTCATCTGCCGAGCAAGAGGAGCTTGAAGAGTCAAGGAAAAAGACTACTACCTATCAGGTGAAAGAAGGTACAGAAATTGAAACACTGGATCCCAGAGATGAATCCCAACTTGTAAAAGGACAGGTGGTGGAATCTACAGAACATGTTATTCTGGACGACGAGCACCCTGAACGAATAACCCAGATAGGTTCGACGTTGGATGCTTCAATAAAACAGGAGTTGATAAATTTCTTGAGAAACAGAAAGAAAACTTTTGCATGGAGTCATGAAGACATGCCAGGAATAGATCCCAACTTCTTATGCCATGAGCTCAATGCGAATAAGGAGATCAAGCCTGTAAAGAAGAGAAGAAGAGTATTTAGTCCCGAGAAGAATCAAGCTATACAAGAGGAGGTCGAGAAGCTCCAGAAAGCCCAATTCATTGAAGATGTGAAATATCCAGACTGGTTAGCAAATGTGGTGATGGTAAAGAAGAAAAACAATAAATGGAGAATGTGTGTTGATTTCACCGATCTCAACAAGGCATGCCCAAAGGATCACTTTCCATTGCCTAGAATTGATCAACTAGTAGATGCTACCTCGGGACACGAGCTGCTCAGCTTCATGGATGCTTACTCTCGCTACAACCAGATCAAAATGAAACCTGAAGACAGGGAAAGTACTTCTTTTATCACCCCTAGGGGAACTTATTGTTATAATGTTATGCCTTTTGGTTTGAAAAATGCAGGAGCGACATACCAACGGCTAATGAACAAGGTTTTTACCGAACAAATCAGTTGCAATATGGATGTCTATGTCGATGATATGCTGACAAAGAGCAAGAAAGCTGTTGATCGTCTAGTTGATTTAGGTCAGACCTTTGATCAACTGGATAAATACCAAATGAAGCTCAACCCGACGAAGTGCACATTTGGAGTACGAGAAGGAATGTTCCTCGGGTACATCATCAACCAGCGAGGCATTGAGGCGAATCCAGAAAAGATCAAAGCTCTTTTAGGGTTGCGATCTCCAACGACGTAGAAAGAGGTGCAAAGTCTTACAGGACGAGTTGCAGCGCTCAACAGATTTGTATCCCGAGCAACTGATAGATGCCTCCCATTCTTCAAAACACTTCGGAAAACTTTCGAGTGGAATGATGAATGTGAAAAAGCCTTTCAAGACTTGAAGAAATATTTGGGAGCATCTCCACTGTTGTCCAGGCCAGTAATGGGAGAAAAGTTGTACTTGTACCTGGCAGTATCAGAGAATGTAGTCAGCTTTTCATTGATCAGAATAGAGAATGGAGTCCAGAAGCCAATTTATTACACAAGTAAGGCTTTCCGAGGTGCAGAGATCAGGTACCCAAAGCTGGAAAAATTGGCATTGGCATTAATTGAGGCAAGTAGAACAATGAGGCCATATTTCCAGGCCCATACCATCTTCGTGTACACCGACATGCCATTGAGACAAGCCCTTCATAAACCAGAAAAATCAGGGAGACTGATGTACTGGGCAATAGAGCTCGGTGAATATGATATTGTGTATGAACCCAGATCATCACTAAAAGGGCAAGCTGTAGCGGATTTTATATCAGAGTTTACATATCCTGATACCCCCGAGGAACAAAAGTTGCTCACTGATCAACCTGTGGATGTTACAGGATCAACAAACACAAGCTCTGACCAACTCCGGTTGGTAAAAGGGCTTGTGGATATTGAAGGATCATCAAATTCGAGCTCAGACCAACTCCGGTTGGTAAAAGGGCGAGAAGAGATGATCGATGAGGAGCGAGAAATATCAGGGGAAGATGAAAGGAAACAACAAATATTTCACCGAGGAACTTTGTCAGATAAGAAATTTGAAGACGAGTTACCTACATGGAGATTATATGTAGATGGGTCATCTTGCACAACAGGTTGTGGAGCAGGGATTGTTTTGAACACCCCAGACGAGATTGACATGGAATATGCCTTGCGATTCCAATTCAAAGCCTCCAATAATGAGGCTGAGTATGAGGCCATGATAGCAGGTCTTAATTTAGCAAAGATTATGGAAGCGCAACAAGTGATGGTATTCAGTGATTCTCAATTAATTGTGAATCAGATGATGGGAACATATGAAGTTAAAGGAGAATTAATGGTCAAGTATCATGCAAAGGCGATGGAGTTGTTGGCAGAATTTGATGCCATTCAGTTGATCAGAATACTGAGAATGGAGAATGCACAAGCAGACGCACTGGCCTGACTAGCATCAGCTACTCGTACCGATCTGCAGAGAACGATACCAATTGAAGTATTAGAAAGTCGAAGCATAGATGAAGACCTGACGATGAATATTATTACCCTTGATTTAGGACCATCTTGGATGGATCCCATCAGGGCATATGTTGAGGAAGGAGAATTACCGGAGGATAAGATCGCTGCCAAGAAATTGAAGTTTAAAGCTGCTCGGTATGTACTAACTAATGGTGTTTTGTATAGACGAGGAATTATGGCAGGTTTGCAAAGATGTGTACATCCCTCCGAGGTTAAAGAATTGATTGAAGAGATCCATGAAGGGTCATGTGGAGCCCATGTAGTAGGTCGGACACTTTTGCAAAGGGTGATGACGCAGGGATACGACTGGCCAACGATGAGGGCTGATTGTATAGCCTATGCTAAGAGATGTGATAAATGCCAACGTTTTTCCTCCATCCGACGAACTCCACAAGAATTGTTGACACCCATAACCTCCCCTTGGCCATTTTCCATGTGGGGAATGGATTTGGTTGAGCCACTGCCAAGGACCCGAGGAAGATTCAAGTACCTCGTCGTCGCAGTGGATTATTTTACTAAGTGGGTAGAAGCTGAGCCTCTGATTGATATGACATACGAGAAGGTGTACCAATTCGTTTGGAAGAACATCATCTTCCGATATGGTCTCCCCCATGCCTTCATCACAGACTATGGAACACAATTTGATAATGAGGAGTTTGCCGCCTGTGGGTACCCCGATTCTATCACCATAAGGCCTGGACGAGTAGCCCCTCCTCAGCGGCCCAAAACCCAGGCCCATTACCTCTGGTACTCATCCATTTACTCCACGATGCCATGAAGAGAAGTTGTGGGGGAACACGATCCCATGAAAGGGAGATGGCTAATAAAGAGGAACCTATCACCCCCACTACTCCAACACATACATGTATAAATTAAACCCCAAGTCCGGGGCAAAAAAAGAGTTGTATTCTCTGTACTTACTTTTCAGAATATAGAGGAATAACACTGACTGAACCACCGTGGACGTAGGCACTTCTTTGCTGAACCACGTACTCCCGTTGTTGTGTGATTGGCCTTTTATTTGTTTTTTCTTGGTTGTCACCTCTTTCATATTTATTTGTGTTGCATAATAATTGCCTCCACAATTGGCGCCGTCTGTGGGAACCGTTTATCTTTCCTTGAGAAGAGCCCACACCGAGAAAAAATCTAAGATGTCTGGTCACAGCAACAACGCTCCTCAAGCAGGAGACATTCAGGAGCCACCCGCTCCTCGCAGGATTAGGTCTGAAGTCCGACGTTCCGATCAAGGGGCTCGCTTAGAAAGGCCAGCCTCAGAAGAAAGTCAAGGACCAGCGAGGTCCACTCAGATATCCAGATTGATCGATGCATACGAAGCAAGGCTCCACGAGCAGAGGGAGTCTTCTCGCAGGTATGAGGCTGAGAATGCTCGCCTGAAAAGAAGACTAGAAAAACTGGAAAAAGAACTACGTCATGATACCAGGAGACGCCCCTATCGCACTCCTAGCCCTCAGGCGAGCAAATCTCGCAGCCGAGGAAGGAGCCCTATGCGGCAACATCAAGGGTTCGAAGGTGGCGACTCAGACGACGACCTCCGCGAGCAACTAAGAAAAGCTCGCCGCTATCAGAGCCCTGCTCGCAGCGACGACAACATACGGAACCTAGTCCGCAGAGAAATGGACCAACATCCAGCTCACCGCGGCACCAGGTCAACCAGAGAACTCGCCAGGAGAGCCCTCAAGACCCAGATGAAATCGCCCTTCACAAGGGAAATTGAAGAAGAAGAAGCTCCCAAAAAGTTTGCTATTCCAAGGTTCAAGATTTATGACGGGAAGATTGATCCCATTGATCATGTCAGGCAGTAACGGCAGGCTATGACCCTCTGGAATCACCGAGATGCGTTGATGTGCCGTATTTTCCCCTCAAGCCTTCATGACGTGGCCCAGAAATGGTTCGAGAAACTCCCTCACCGATCCATCAGAAATTTCAAATCCCTGGCCGAGATCTTTACGGCCAGGTTCATCACCAGCAGCTCCCATCCCAAAAGGATGGATGCTCTATTAACGATGAAGAAAACTCCTCAGGAGACACTTCGAGACTACGCGAAAAGGTACTGGGAGTTATTCAACGAAGTCGAAGACTGCGCAGAAGAGGTGGCAGTGGCTTCATTCAAAATTGGGCTACCTAGCTCTTCCCTCCTCTACCAGTCCTTGACAAAGAAGGAAGCAACCACCATTGATGACCTGATGGCCCGGATTGAGAAATACGCAAAGGTGGAAGATGTCACCCGCCTTAACGTAGGTGAAAACGGTCGAGCCAAGCTCGCCATGAAGGGAAGTGAGAAAGTTGATAACCAGAAAAAAGGAGGAAAGAATGGGAGCAAGAATGGCCCCAAGAACGGAGGGAGCCCTGATGTTGCAAAGTCGTTCCAGGCAGTCAACACCGTCTTCAAAGAACCAATTTACAAAATTCTCGCTAAGATCAAGGATGAGCCGTTCATCAAATGGCCCCGGAAAATGGGAGGAGACCCATCGAAAAGAAACAATGCGCTGAGATGCACCTTCCACAAAGAGGGAGGATATAAGACCGAGCACTGCAAGGCTCTTAAGTCCCACCTCGAGGAGTTGGCCCAATCCGGACATTTGAATGACTTTGTGGAAAGGAAAGTAGAGAGAGTGACTGTCCACAAGGAGGCAAAACCCGACAACGTATTAGAAGACGACACCGGACACGAATTCGCAGTAATCCATGGAGTATCCGATATTAAGCAAATCCAGGGCAACTCAGCTCGGATGGAGGTAAAGAAGCTGACAGCAGTAATGCAAGCTTTTCAAATTGATCCAGCGAAATCACAGGCAGGAAAACGCCGCCGAGCAGAGGACATCAACTACAACAAGCATATTGTCTTCACGGATGAAGATCTTGTGGGAGTGAGGACCCCACATCACGATGCCTTAGTCATTACACTTAGGATAGCCAACTTTGATATCGAAAGGCTGCTCGTCGATCAAGGAAGCTCATCCGAAGTAATGTACATCGACCTGTTCAGAAAATTGAAGTTGGACATCGCCGACCTGAAGGGAACCACTGTCCCTCTAGTCGGCTTCGCTGGAAAAATGACCATGCCTTTGGGCAAGATAGTACTACCAGTGCTCGCTGGGAGTGTTTCGAAAATGATCGAATTCTTGGTGGTCGACATCAATTCACCGTATCAAGCCATCCTCGGCAGGGGATGGCTTCATGCAATGAAGGCAGTCTCCTCGACCTACCACCAGAAACTCAAATATATCACCGAGCGGGGAGTGATGGAGATACATGGCGACCAGGCGATGGAGAGAAAGTGCTTCATAGCGGCCATCCGACCGAAGCCAGAGAAAAAAGACGTTCGAACTAGCAAGAAAGTGGAGGAAGGTGCAATCCCTTCCAAATAGCAATTAAAATATGGAAGGCCCGGAGTGGAAGAGACCAGGCTCCTCCCCTCCGAACGGGTTGTAGAAGACCTGGTAGAAGTAATTGCTAGGGAAGGCGACAACAGCAGAGTCTTCCTGATCGGGACCTCACTCACTAACGAAGAGCAAAAGGATTTGTTAACCTTACTCAGAAGCAACATAGATGTTTTCGCTTGGGAACCCTACGAGCTGCCAGGAATCGATCCCAATATGGTCTGCCATCGGTTGCACGTCAATCCCACATTCAAGCCGATAGCACAGAAGGCACGACGAACTGCTCCCGAGAAAGCCAAAGCAATAGAATAGGAGGTCGAAAAACTGCTGGATGCAGGATCCATACGGGAAGTGCAGTTCCCCAAATGGTTATCCAACCCAGTGGTAGTTCCAAAAAGCAACGGTAAGTGGAGAGTTTGCATAGACTTCACTGACCTCAACAAAGTCTGCCCCAAGGATAGCTTCCCTCTTCCAAAAATAGACCAACTAGTAGACGCCACTGCAGCTCACGAGCGAATGAGTTTCCTGGACGCATACTCAGGCTATCACCAGATTCCCTTATATGCCCCAGATCAGGATAAAACGGCGTTTATCACGACGGTTGGTTTATACTGTTACAAGGTCATGCCTTTTGGGCTAAAAAATGCAGGGGCAACTTATCAGCGGCTGGTTACTAAAATGTTCAAAAAACAGATGGGAAACACGATGGAGGTCTACATCGACGACATGCTCGTCAAAAGCAAGGAGAAAGGAAACCACCTTTCTGACCTGGCAAGTACCTTCGAAATCCTCAGGATATACCGAATGAAACTCAACGCGAGAAAGTGTTCCTTCGGTGTCCAGTCAGGAAAGTTCCTTGGGTATTTGGTCAGCAAGCGTGGCATAGAGGCAAATCCGGACCAGATTGAGGCAATTAAACGGGTGCAACCTCCTCGCACAATCCGCGATGTACATAAGCTCACTGGAATGCTCGCTGCTCTAAATCGTTTCATTTCTAAATCCTCCGAGAGATGCAAGCCCTTCTTCCAACTCTTAAAAGGCAGCAAAACGGTAGAATGGATCCCAGATTGCTCGCAAGCATTAGGCGAGCTCAAATCCTACCTAAGCTCCCCACCACTGCTCGTCATGCCACAGCAAATGGACCCTTTGTACCTCTACCTCTCTGTATCCAGCCATACTATCAGCTCAATGCTAATGTGTGAAGTCACAGGGATCCAACATCCAGTCTATTACGCGAGCAAAACCTTACTAGACGCCGAGCAGCGATACCTGCCATTGGAAAAGCTCCCATTCGCCCTAGTAATGTCCTCGAGGAAACTAAAGCATTACTTCGAAGCTCACACGATCATCGTCCTTACATCACACCCACTCAAGGCTATCCTAAGGAAGGCGGATTTGTCAGGCAGACTGTCTAAGTGGTCAGTCAAGCTCGGCCGGTTTGACATCCAATTTCAACCAAGGACAGCTATCAAGGGTCAAATCCTCGCTGACTTCATAGATGAATTCACGGGCGAAGAACCTCTCGACCAGCCTAAGCCAACAGAACAAAACAGCCAGGCTACAGGGGGAAGCTGGAAGCTATTCGTTGATGGAGCCTCCAACTCAAAGGGGGCAGGAGTAGGAATTGTTCTCATCACTCCAGAAAATGCAGTCCTCGAGCAAGGAATCAGGCTGGGATTTGCAGCCTCCAACAACGAAGCAGAATACGAAGCCTTAATTGCAGGTCTCCAAAGGGCGCAAACTCTAGGAGCAAAGCATTTACAGGTATTCGGAGACTCGCAACTAGTTTCCAATCAGATAAGTGGAGACTACAACGCGAAGGATGAGAGGATGGCAGCCTACCTCTCCTTGGTAAGAAACTTGATGACGAACTTTGAAGAAATCAACATCCAACAGTTTCCCAGGGGGCAGAACAGCCACGCTGACGCCTTGGCAGCCCTAAGCTCGGCAGTTGATTCCAGCCTTAAAAGGATAATCCCCATCAATTTCCTTAGCTGCCCGAGCATTCACCCCAACTGCGAGCTGACAAAAGCGAAACAAATACTCCAATTGGAATCGGCCCCTAGTTGGATGGATCCCTTGAGAGACTATTTGAAAAACGGAACGCTCCCAGAGGATAATAGGACTGCCCACCAGATAAGAATCAAAGCTGCTCGCTTTCACTTATCCACGGGAGGCGACTTGTATAAAAGATCTTTCTCCGACCCCTACCTTAGATGCGTCCACCCAGGCGATGTCAAGACAGTGCTTCACGAGCTCCACGAAGGAATCTGCGGAAGTCACGTCGGAGGAAGGTCTCTAGCCTTCCGAGCAATGAAGGAAGGTTACTGGTGGCCATATATGCAAAGAGACTCCGCAGTTTATGTCCGCAAATGCCTAAAATGCCAGCTTCACGCCCCCATGGTCCACCAGCCTGCCAGTGAATTGAAATCCCTGACCAGCCCCTGGCCTTTCGCCCAGTGGGGAATGGACATCGTGGGACCACTGCCCACCGCTGCCGGCAATCGCAAATACCTGTTGGTCGCAACTGATTACTTTACCAAATGGATCGAGGCAGAACCACTGGCGAACATCCGAGATGCTGACATGATGAAGTTCATATGGAGAAATATAATCACTCGATTCGGGATCCCCAGAACCATCATCACTGACAATGGAACACAGTTCGAGAGTGGCCCCTTTCAGGACTTCTGCGACCAACACGGGATCAGGCACCACTTTAGCTCGGTAGCTTATCCTCAGAGCAACGGACAAGATGAGGCTTCCAACAAAACAGTGATCGCTGGATTAAGAAAGCGGTTAGAACGAGCAAAAGGCGTGTGGGCTACCGAGCTACCACATGTCTTATGGGCATACAGAACGACTCCCAGACGAGCCACAGGTCAGACGCCATTCTCACTAGCATATGGTATGGAAGCGGTCATCCCATTAGAAGCAAGATTGCCTACAATGAGATCCGACCTTGTCGAGCAAAATCAGAACGATCAGGCTTTGCTCGCTGAACTCGACTTGGCCGACGAGCGCAGGGAACTTGCCCTAGTAAAACTAGCGAGTTATCAGCAACAGCTCGCGAAGCACTACAGCAAAAAGGTCAATCCGAGGAAGTTCGAAGTTGGAGACTATGTCCTAAGAAAGGTCTTGGGCAACACAGTGAAGCCATCAGATGGTAAACTGGGCCCAAACTGGGAAGGACCCTATGAGATAATTAGAGACGATCTCCAAGGTGCCTATCATTTGAAAACGATGGAGGGCAGAGAGATACCATGAGCATGGAACGCAGCTAATCTCAAGAAATTCTACTTTTAGGAGTTCTATTGCTAAATCTTTTATTGTACTCATTTTGGGGAAAGACAGTTTATTTCTCTATTCACCAATAAGAATCTCTCAGTTAATTACTCTCTAAAAAAGTAACAATTATATCTTATTGCACATCCTTTTCAAATCACAGGTATCATAGTTGACATAGCAGGGGAACACCCCTCCTCAGGTCATCGTCACGAAGCACGACAGACCTCTTAGCATTGCCCATGGCAATATATGAAGCCCTACAGAATATTATTAGGCATCAAACCTATTTTGGTTAAATAAAATCCTAACTGGATGAAGACATCCAAAAACAGGTGTGTCCTCGCCAATTGCCCCTCTTAGACCTAAGGGAGTGTGACGACACGACCTAAAAGGTAAAGAGAGAGCACAATGGCATTCTTAATACTGGACTGGGCGGACACTCACATGACAAGATAAAGATTGTGAAGCTGCAAAAATATAACCCAGATTGGATAAACACGTTTAGTCGGAAAAATCGCCCAAAACTCAAACTTTCCATTAATCTTTTATATTTACAAACAATAATAGTACATGTTTAGTCGGCAAAGGTTCGCCCAAAGCATTTACAATTATTAACAAATTATCAAGAAGGGGGAAGCCTCCGAGCAAGGTAGTCAGCAACCTTAGCTCTCCTCCCATCATCAGGGGCAGGATCGAGTTCCTCAACAACTTCATTTGTGTCCAACTCCAGTAGCCGCCGAGGAATAGCATCGATAGGAATCCATCGGTCATCTCGCCTGAATGGATTGGGCATCAGAGTAGACGGAGACATCTCATGCCGATACCACAATATCGAATTCCTTGGGACCTGCAGCTCTCTGAGAGCACTCAACCACCCCCTGGTGAAGGAAAGCTCCTCGAACTCTGATAATCTCGTGGGAGCATCGAACCAGCCCTGATCATAGCCATCAGTCCACACTTGGCGAGGGACCTTCTTGAATAGATGCCGCAGTCGGGTGACGTCCCTCTGGAGCCCAGCAGCAGTTACGTAAGCTCGCCGGACATCACCGCGCAGCTCCTCTATTTCCCTCTCACGCTGCTCCTCAACTTACCTACTCCTACCCCGTGTACTCCTACCAGCATGCGGGAGGGGAGGTCGAGCAGCTCGCGACGAGGAAGAACCTTGTAGGACTGCCGGAGCGGTGCTCGGCGAATGCTCCTTAAGCCTCGAGACCTCCCGCCTCAGGTCGTCATTCTCCCGCTGAAGAAACTCCACGACTTGATTGATCTCGGTGGCCTCCAGTAACTTGGCTCTCAGCTCGCTAACTTCTTCTTGCACTGAAGCTCCGATCTCTTCCATTTCCTGGAGCCTGTCCTTCAATTTGGCCACCAGCTCAGACCGATCCTTGTATTTTTTGTTACTTAACTTAGCAAACCGGCAGAGTCTAGCGAAGGCCTGGCGAACAGCAGGACTCGCATTTGGACCGAGAGTCCTACCCAGATGTGAAGTGGCAGGGATATATTCATCAGCATCAACCAACTACAAGTAAAAAAGAAAGGAAGAGAACAAAAAAAAATCTGCATAAACAAAAATGAAGCCTTTTTATTGATAATGAGCGAGGTTACATCAGAACAAAAAAGGAAAAAATTACAAAGAAACCCTATCACTTAGCAACCTCGGTGGACAGACCCTTGTCCTTGTCAGCATCAGCAGGGGCGTCACCCTCTACAGAGGTGTGCACTGCCCCCTCGACCACGGAAGCATCAGCAAGAGTCGCCTGAGAAGCGGGATTGACCCCTTCAGCAGTTGAGGCTGGCTCCTCATCCACAACTGGCTTGGGCCCTGGATCATGTTCGTCAAAAAGCGGGGACGCAACATCCACCCCAGCAGCCACAAGGGCCTTGTTCCTCCCCTTCTTGAAGTTCAGACTGCTGATATAGCCTATCTGAACCTCGGCGTCTTCATACGCAGCAGCCCAACCAGAATTGTATGAATCTTCTTTAACAGTGGCTGCCTGGGCTTTCTCCGCTTCCAGCTGCTCGGCAAGAACCCCGTTCTTCTCCACAAGGTCCAGCTTGCTAGAGCAGACCTGTTCATACGACTTCCTCAGTTCGCCGAGCTCCCTGACAGCATTATCTCTCTCGCGAGCAGAATTAGCAAGGGCCAAGGCAGAAGAAGCTCGAGCCGAATCAGCAGCCTTCAGATTGGCCTCCAGCTGAGAACCCCTGGCCACCAGAGTAGAATTCTGCTGCTCCAGCTCGCTGTTCCTTCTCAATAGCTCGTCGCGAGAGCGATAGAGCACAGCAAAGTCAGTCACAAACTGCAGAAAACAAGGGAAAGATCAGAAAGAAGAAACCATCAAAATAGATTAGAAGAAGTTGGGAAGTAGAAAAGAAACCTTACCAAGGCAAGCCTCTGGCTAGCTTGCAAGGCCAGTTGATCAGACCCTGACGCCCTCTCGCGATCTGCAGGGAGGACTGCCCTCTCAAGCAGCGCAGGGGCGAGTTGAGGAGAGGTGGCCACCGAAGCCCCCTCAGGAAAAGCAGATACTGGGACCAAGGCTTGACCAGTCTTGGTCCTCAGTTCCATCTTCCTCCTCTCCTCCTCCTTCTCTTTCTCCCTCATCTTTCTCTCTTCCACCTTCTTCCTCTCCTCCTCCTTTTTCTTCTCCCTCTCCCTCGCCTGCTCCTCCTCTCTCTTCTTCTTCTCTTGCTCTTGAGAGGGAGGCCGATAACCAGTAGCTATGGCCCCGAAGATAGTCTTCGATTTTTTGGACCTCTGTTCAAGAAGCACATCATCATCATCATCATCATCATCCCGGATTAGATTCTTCCTGGGAGGCATTTCTTCACCTGGACTGCTGGTAGTACTCGATGAACTGCTACTATCAGCACTGCCTCCACCCAAGTTACTCACAACACCTGCAGGCTCGCTCTCCGAGCTGCTCTCCTCCTCGTCCAATTGGATGGGCTCAGCTGAAATCTCTTCGGAAGAGTCAAAGTCCGGAACACTTTCCACAGGTCGGGCTATGAAACTGGAGCCTGTGTTCTTGTATTCAAGCAGAAAAGCAGCAGACCTAGGATGCTCGCCGTCACCCAAAGGTTCCCTGATGTTCCAAGCTTTCACCAGTTCCGAGATACGAACCTCGCTGAGAGCTGGCTCCAAGTTCTTTATCTTCGCTGAAAAAGAGAAAGCAAGGAGAAGTTAGAGAAATCACAAAGTCCGCAAAGGTTGAAACAATAATACAACATCTACCTATATATTCTTCCCCATAAAAGGGAATAGTGAACCTCTCAGACCTCGACCCTTCAAATTGAGGGGAGTATTGCCAGTTCCTAACGAGAAACCCTTCTTGCCAGTAGTCCTTATGGGAATCAGGTAAATTTACTACCAACACCCTATCAGGGCTCCTAGCCTTAAGGTACAGAACACCTGAACTCGTACGAGAAAAAGAATAACAAAAGCAGACCTCGGCAAGCCCTAACCTTGTGCCGTACAGTTGATTTATCCTGTGCACACCGTTCACTATTTTCCATACATTGGGCGAACATTGTGCAGGCACAATACCAAAATAACTAAAAAAGTGTAGGAACAAACCATTAGGGGGAAAGGTAAGACCCCCCTGGGAGAGAAACAAGACGTGAATCCAATGTGCATCCTCTATGTCCCTAACGTTCCTAGGCGGCGAGGCACAACACTCAATCTCTACCCACTCAGGAATACCGTAGAATTTTCTAAACTCAGTTACCGACCTATCTCCAATCTTCTCCATTGGAAAAATACAAGAAAAACTATAAACTCAAGAAAAAGGGCACGAAAGACTTACAGGACAGAAGATCAGATCAAAAGGCGAAGAAGCGACGAGAGTGGAGACCGAAAACAGAAGATAGAAAACTCAAGAGTTCTCAGAAGATAGAAGATTGCTGGAAAAGCTGGAACGACGAAGAGAAAATGTGTCTTATTCCAACAAGCCTTCAAAACTAATCATAACGCACGGATAGCGAAGCGGGTGCCGCCAAAGCAACCTCACAGTTTTCAAAGAAATCAACCATCATTGCTGATCATTTAAATTCATCGGACCCATAAGAACGGCCCAACAAATTTAGGGGCAATTGTGGGTACCCCGATTCTATCACCATAAGGCCTGGACGAGTAGCCCCTCCTCAGCGGCCCAAAACCCAGGCCCATTACCTCTGGTACTCATCCATTTACTCCACGATGCCATGAAGAGAAGTTGTGGGGGAACACGATCCCATGAAAGGCAGATGGCTAATAAAGAGGAACCTATCACCCCCACTACTCCAACACATACATGTATAAATTAAACCCCAAGTCCGGGGCAAAAAAAGAGTTGTATTCTCTGTACTTACTTTTCAGAATATAGAGGAATAACACTGACTGAACCACCGTGGACGTAGGCACTTCTTTGCTGAACCACGTACTCCCGTTGTTGTGTGATTGGCCTTTTATTTGTTTTTTCTTGGTTGTCACCTCTTTTATATTTATTTGTGTTGCATAATAATTGCCTCCACACCGCCTATTGTCATCAGTCAAACATTTTGAAGGTTCATTCAGCACCTGGCCATCCTCAAAGCAATGGACAGACTGAAGTGACGAACAGAACATTACTAAATGGTTTGAAGAAGAGGCTAAGTGAGGCTAAAGCTAATTGGATAAATGAGCTACAGTCCGTATTGTGGGCTTACCAAACAACTCCCCGAGCAGCAACTGGAGAATCACCATATATGCTGGCGTTTGGAAGTGAGGCCGTAATACCTGCCGAGTTGGGTCTTCCAACACACAGAGTGCTGAATTTCAATTCCCCAATCAGCGACTTAATGAGGAGATTAGATTTGGACATGCTCGAGGAAGTTAGAGAAGAGGCAGCCATTAGGAATGCTGCTTATCAACAACGAACATCCCTGTTCTACAAAAAGAGGGTGAAAAAATGTGACTTGAAAGAAGGAGATTACGTGCTAAAGAAGGTCATTCAGAAGCACAATAAGTTGGAAGCAAACTGGCATGGACCTTACCGAGTTACAGAAGTTGTTCGACCAGGAACTTATCGAATAGCGACTCTAGAAGGAGAGGAATTTAAGAATGCATAGAATGCTGAACACCTACGCAAGTATTATCAGTGATGTAAAATGTAAAGCAGTTCCATCAATATGAATAAAACGATGATATTTCGCCATCTTCTCTCCTTTTATTGAAAGTTTTTCGGGGAATACTAGTGTGTGTAACACTACGCTGCTCGGTAGTAAAAACAACACGATAGTTCGAACTCAGACCAAATCCGGTTGGTAAAAGGGCGAGAACAAACCATACTCCTTTGGTTAGGAGGCGTATAGTAGCTCAGACCAACTCCAGTTGGTAAAAGGGCAAGTGGACATGATAGTTCTAACTCAGACCAATTCCGATTGGTAAAAGGGAAAGAACACGATAGTTCAAGCTCAGACCAACTCTGGTTGGTAAAAGGGCGAGAACAAACCATACTCCTTTGGTTAGGAGGCTGACACTGGCTCAGACCAATTTTGGTAAAAGGGCAAGTGGACATGATAGTTCGAACTCAGACCAACTCCGGTTGGTAAAAGGGCGAGAACAACATCAACATTCCTAAAAATGCCAACGTGTTTGATTAAGAAACAAGATATGCTCTCAAATGCCAACTTATGTTGGTCGGGAGGTAAGATTATTACAGAAAATACAAAAGTTCCTCGAAGAACAAAATATTCCAAACTGAATCAAGTATGGTTGGTCGGAGATAAAAATCCACTAACTGTAGTTGGTCGACGAGGAGAAAATATTTTAAACAGTACCAAGTATAGCTGGTCGGGGATAAAAACCCACTAACTATAATTGGTCGACGAAGCACAATTTAACAACCTTGGTTGGTTGGAAAAATTTTAAACATTTTTATACTCATTACTTTATTATTAAGTGATTGAGCAACATTACTAATACTTGTAACTTTTTTACTAAGTTGGTCGATGAACAACACAATATTGTTATGCAAGCACAAATATAAAGTGTTTGACAAATACAAGACAATAGCAATACAAATTTGCAAACAAAAATGAAACTCTTTCATTAAATTCAAAATGAATTACACAAATTTATTACATTGATATTAAATTGTGTACTAATTATTACATCAGAATTTCCTATTCTACTGGTTTTTCCCTTCTGCTTTTGAAATAGGATCCTCGCCAGCAGGAGGATTTTCCAGGCAAAGGGGAGAATTAATGAAGTTAATATCTTGAAGCATTTTGACGTTCATTATTGAAGGTGTGTCCAGTAGATGCTCGGGACGAGATACCTCGATCTGAGAATGAAGATTGTAATCACCAAGGTATTTTGCAATTAAGCTCCGAGGAATGGCATGAGCTGGGATCCATTCCATGTCTAAATTATACGGTGGCACAGACAAGTCAAGTACCCCAGGATCATAATAGTCCCATAGGTAGTGTCCTTGTTCGAGCTTCAGCACGCCCAAGGCATTCAACCAACCTTGCTTGTAGCCCTCATTATTGGCATTCTGGATACGATCATCTAAATGGAATAGAGCTTCGTTGTATCCAGCCATCCAGAACTCCCTGGGCTGTTTGTGAAATTGAAATGTCAACCTTTCAAGTTTCTCGTGAAGACTTTGGATGAAAAGTTCATTAGTTGCCAACGCTGATGTCTTTGAAGAGAGTTGTTGTTCCAGTTCTCTAATTTTATTTGACATGTCAGACAAAGCTTGGTTCTTATCCATTAATTGGAATGCTTGATTTTCCAACGTTAATCGAGTACGAGCTTCTTCAACAGTAGGACGAAGAACTCTTGATCCTCCCCGAGCAGGTCGAGAATTTGGTTCCTCGACAACATTCTGAGCAGCTCTTCCTCGTCCACGAGAACCTCTTTCTCGTCCCCGAGTAGCAGTAGAAGGCCCATCTCTTCTCAAAGCCTCTAGCTCTTCTCGCAACGTGGCATTTTCCACTTCTAAAAATGAGAATCCATCATCAGTGACCGGTACCAAGGCAGTGGAAGATGAAGCAGCAGACCTCAGCTGAGCTAGTTCTTTTTACAGATTGTTGTTTTCCTGTTCCAATAGCTCAGCGATTTGCCTGTGCCCTTCGACATCTGCTTTCAATGTTCTCTCACTCACTTCATAGCCAGCAAGCATCTTATCATAGCATTTTTCACCAAGTTATTTGAGTTTCTTCTCGTACCCTTCATGCAAAAGAGCTGAAGACTCTTTATACTGCTGCTGAAGTTCATCGAGAGTACCTTGCAAGTCTTCAATCATTTCATAATAAGCCACATTAGTGGCCACAACTCGATCAAGTAAGCATTTCAGATACTGATAAGCTTCGATTGCATGCTCTAAAGCATCCTGACCAAGGATGTCGGTAACTTCTAATGCACTCAGGTTTGTGTGACCATCATTATAATATTCATGACATTGCTTCATCAGCTTTGTATCATTAGCAGATAGCAGATCCATCCTGGCCAGAAACTAGCAGAGAAAGAAAAAGTAATCATCAAAAAGAAGATCAAGACAGAATACAGATAGACAAGATACAATCGTATAGAAGGGAAAACTCAAATTTTATTAGATCATAGTGCAGAGTTACAAAGATCTTGGTTACACTTGAAAAAGAAGAAAAATAGAAAGATAATACCGAACAACTTCACACATTTTCCTTATCTCCCAAGACTTTCTCGGGAGGCTGGGATGAGGAGCTCGGTTGCTCGGTGGGAACAATGAGTTGGTCGGCTGGAGCTGGAATTTGTTCAGGAGGAGCAGGCAGAGATGAAAGCTCCTCATCAGCAGGCTGGGTAAGGATGGGATCACCCACTACCAATGAAGATTCTCCAGAGGCAGCTTCATCCTCTTCTTCATCTTCAATAGCTGGGGGAGGACCAGGGAGATGTTGTTTAAACAATTCTGAGTCCTCATTAACTTTCAATTCTTGCAAGGCAGCAACCCAGCCATCTCGGAAGTATTTCAAACTCCCATACTGCACCTGAGTCATCATTCATGCTACCCCCCTGTCCCATCCTTTATCCCAACCAGTGCGGAAAGATTTTTTCACCACCAGTTTTCTTTTCATTTTTTCCGAGGAGAGCTTCTCGGATAGAAGATCCTCGGTGGCCTTCAACTTAGGTTCCACCTCTTCCTTCTGGTGGTTCACTTCTCGCAGAAGGGATAATTCTTCTTCTGCCATTCTCATCTTGTCTTCAAGCTCCCCAAAGTTCTTGAGCTTCTCATCATATTTCTTTTTCTCTCCCTCCAGATCCTTCACATTATTTTCTAACTGCACTTTCTCTGCCTCGACTGCAGCCAATTTCTTCTCCCAATCAGCCTTATCCTCGTCATACTTTTGACGGGACTCCTTCAAAGACTAGTCCAAACCTAGCAAAGAATCCTCCACTCCAGACGAGGAACTGGAAGCCTTGATTTCTTCATCCTTCTTCACAATGGTGTTAAAACAACTCACCAGCTGAAAAAAGAAGATAATGATAAGTCGGTACAGAGATATACGTATTGATGAAAGGAAAGAAAATTCTAAATGAGATAAACTTACTGAAGCAATGTGACGAGTAGCCAAGGATGTAAGCATATCCCTTGACATATTCTCCTCAATTCCTTGGACTTCAGGAATAGTCCAAGTTTTCACCAAGATCATAGCAGAGCTCGGAGGAATAATAGTTGGCACACCAGCTCCACTAACTTGGAGCTGGGGAACGGTGTCAGCCAAATTGACCGAGGAGGATTTCCTCAGTCTCCTCGATGGCATTTCAACAGTTTCAACCAAAGAAGAGCTTTTGGTTGGGGAAACTGTGATCACTTCCACAGGTGCATTTTTCTTGCTCGGAGCCACTGGGGGCTTCTCGGCAGCCTTCTGAGGAGCAACAGAAGGGGCAGCATCTACTTTCTTTGTCCCCTTTGGGATATCAGTCTTGTTTCTTTTCCCATCTCCAGCAGATGTAGTCTCCTCAAAGAGAGCAGGAACCCTTCTTTTGCCCATCCTCTGACTCAAAGGAATATGAGAATCTGATGAAGAATCCTCAGGAGCTGGTGCTGGCTCACCAGTGCTGATTATAGGGCGAGCAGTAAAAGAGGTTGTATAACTCCTATACTGCAATAAATATGAAGCAGACCTGATGTGCTCGTCTGTAACTTTTTGATGAAGACTCCAGATATGTTTTAAATGCTTAATATTTACTTCTGATTCTTTTGGAGTTTTTCTCTTACTGTCAACTGCAAACAAATTCATAGTGAAATATCAGTCATACATTTTATCAAACATAATGAAATCATAATTTCAGAAATAAAATAAGATGAAAATAACTTTTCCAATTGCCATATGGAGGGCATCTGGGACCTTGATATACTTCATCTCCAATCAAAGGGGCATGTTGCCAATTTTTGATAACTACCCCATGTTCAAAATAATCCCTATTAGCATCAGGGAGGTTGACTACTAAGGCCCTATTAAAAAATCTAGTTTTTAAATAAAAAATATTATCTAGAACAGCCCATCTATAACAATACATAATCTCAGGAATTCTTATACGAGTTCCATGAGTTTGATTTAAACTATACATCCCATTAACTATTCTCCATGTGTTGGGGGCTATTTTTGCAGGGACGACATCGAAATAATGACAGAACTCTAAACACAAAGGGTTTGGTGGAAAAGAAAATCCACATTCAGCAATAAAGAGGCTGGGGAAACAGTGTCCCTCAGCCAAACGAAAGTAATCTAAAGGCTCAGAAAGATCCTCCAGAGTTACCCAAGATGGAATAGAAAAATCAGAACGAAATTTCTCGAGAGATTCGATAACATAAACCATGGTGAATAAAAGAAATGAAGAAGAAGGAAGAAGATCTTACAGGAAAAAGGGAGATCTGTTGACAACGAACGAAGAAAAGGACGAACGCACAAGAGAGAGAAAGACTATGGAAAACTCGAAAGCAGAAATTGGAAAAGGTAGAAGACGATGGGATTACCTATGAAGCTTAAATACTTTGCCTTGGGAAACGGCGAAAGAAATGATTAAAAAATAGAAACTATTACGCTACCGGCGGCTAAAAGGACAAAAAGTGTGCGAAGATCGAAGCGCTTATAAAAATTCAAAAAAGCGGATTCTGCGAATTTTGAAGGACATTCGAATACGAAGAAAATGCTCCTAAAAACCAGGAAGGTCATTTAATATTGCCATATACCGAGAAGGAATGTTCCATACTCCTCAAAGTTCAAAATATGAAACATTGGGGGCTTCTGTTGATACCAAAATTAATATGTTGATATAGACGAATAATAAAAAGACACGTGTCGACCTATGTGTCACAATAGCAACGAGGAAGTTTATTTCCCCGACTAAGTCATACTCACTCCGAACAGCAAGTACACTCCGAGGAACACCAATACTCCGAGGAACTCTTGAACGACGAGCAACTAAGGCGGTCCGAGCTGCATCTCGACCACAGCATTGATTGCCAGATAATCAACAGTTTAACTATTCATTGAATGCTAATCATATAGACGTATACTCTTAAAGGGCATTAATTGTTTACCCTTTCACATGTACAGCCCAAGGGCTATAAATACATTGTATCACCCTCATTCAAAGGGACTGGATTTTCTTGATAGAATTACATATCGAGAACTCTAAAACACTTGGAAATAACAGAAACAGTGGACGTACGCCATTCTTATAAGGCTGAACCACTTTAAAATTCTTTGTCTCATTTACATTTATCTGTGATTAAATAATTAGAAGCAATCTAATTTTTTACATCAACAACGATCAAGGTAGACTGGATTTATCACTTACAAGAGATATCTCATAAGAGGAGTGCATGGATAACCTTTCATAGGTTATTCTAGCGACCAAAGACTGGGTGCTAGGGAGGTAAGCTACCGTCAAAAGACCAAGAGCCATATTTTGTTTCTTTGAGACCAAACTATAAGAACAAATTTCACATCGAATCAATTTGTAACATTTAATGTAAAATTTGTAGGTTTGGATTTATTCCACTTGGACAAAAATATTTGAGTCATAGGTTAGAATTTGATTCAGTTTTTCCTTCAAGCATATGATGCACATTGAAGATCGCGACACCTAAGTAAATCAACATTAACATCATTCTGAGTTTTGTGTTGAGTTTTGTCTTCAACATCCTGGGATTTCGATAACGTACGATGCATATTATGTCTGATCCATGTATATGTTTTGGGAATTTTAGTTTTTAAACCTTAACAAGGAAATTTTTCAAAAAATATTTTTAAAGAGATTATTTTTAGATTTATATGTAGTTTAAATGAACCAATGGTTAGCATTCAAATGAGTTATATAATATCACTCGAACGTCATGTTTCAAACGAGGTTTGAGCGATCTTAGAGAGACATCTTTCCTCCATGGCAGAATGTCTCATTAAAAGTTCATTGAAAGCTCATTCTAATGAGTTTGACATTATCGTTCGAATGGCCATTTTTGGTTCTAATGATAATGCCATGCTCATTGAAATGTCATGTCATGTTTTGTTTGAATGACTTGTCTTGGATTGTGTGCCACCATTTTTTCATATTTTCCCATAAATTAAGGGCATTACAATGAGTTTTAAAAAAGAGGGTTTTCAAAAACAATTCCAAAACCACATTTAGGCCTCCAACCCTAATTTACACCCATTAGCTTGAGACCGAAGTTTCAAGATCATATGTCTATTTGAGATCTCGTGTATCTTGCATCAAGATTTTTTACTCTTCATTGATTATTGTTTCAAAGTGGTTGATTACGTATTTTGCATTGGATGACGGCTAAACTAGTCAAGAAGCAAGTAGGATCAATGCATGGGAAGTATCTATGTTTTGATTACTATTGGAAGGAGTCCAATAGGGGCTGTCAAGAAGGTACTAATGAGTAAAGAAACACATCAAATATTAAAGGCATCGAGTCTGTGTGTAATTCTAACTTGTCCTTGTATTGAGACCTATATCATAGTGGATTTATATGGCTAGGTTATTCGAAGATTTTTTCGTTGTGAGTTTTCCTTATACATCATGTCGTTGTGGTTCATTGATTTATTTTACTATTGCACATATCACCTAGATTCATGATAAAATTAGTAATTAGTTTACATAACATTTGGTTTAATTAGTGCATGATTAAAATTGAATTAATTTTTTATTTGGTTAATTTAATTGGAAAATTAAAATTACTTATAATCCTAGCATTATTTGTGTTTCTCAAATTGGTATGAGAGTTGGTTACACTATCTTATCAAGTTTGGTAACTATTTTAGTGTGTTTAGATGGATTTTAACCATGAGGGTAGTTTTATAAACCCCCCACCCATGTTTGACACTTTAAACTATCGGTATTGGAAGGATCGAATAAGATTTTTCTTGAAATATATAGACGAGAACGTTTAGAACTCTAAAGATAAAGGGTGGTCTCCTTCCATCGAAGGTGGTTTACCGAAAGCTTACTCTTTTTGGACAACGGTCGAAAAGAATTATTCAAGGTTTAATTCTAAGGGAATGAATTATATCATTTGTATTGTCACTGCGAAAAAGTTTAGACGCACCATCCCATGTGAGAGTGAGAAAGATGCTTGGGAAATTTTAAAATCCACAGATGAGGATACGATGAGTGTTTCTAAGTTAGAGAATTTGACAACTAAGTTTGAAATAATTGAGATGTTAGGTCATGAGTTATTTGATAACTTTTATGCTATGTTATCTGATATTGTCAATTACTCATTTAAATTAGGTGAGTCTATCCCCGAGCCGGGAGTGGCGCGAAAAATCTGAATATTATTGCCTAAAAGTTTTAACATCAAGATCCTTAAGTTCTCTTGACGGTGTCAATATTCCGTGGATCTAAGAACTTGTATATTGTAACGCCACGACTCGGGCTTGGGTCACCGTTGGGTCAATCCGCACCGAATCAAGCAGTTAAAGGCAGAGGGGGAATGTTTAGTTTTATTATTTAAGAAAAATCCCATGTCACGAGAAAACTCTCACAACCTAGGTTAGTCGAAAGAATTGGAAGAAAATGTAAAAGGTGTCCCTTGACAAAAGAGGACACCATAATTTTTTAAAGTAGAGCGGAGTATCACCTAGTCGAATGTGTAGAGTGGTTTGCACACAGATAGGTTGTTAATCCTAACAAATGGAAAAGGTCCTAGGAAGTACGCAATTTTGTAGAAAACGCACGGGCCATGATTTTTTATATATCTCAGAAAAAGGTGATAGGATGTTCCATGTGATGTGAAATGTTTAAGTGTGTGGATTTCGAGTTGAGTGAGACATATCAAAGTTGTCTCCAAGTGCACCACTCGTAGAGGGAAAAGGTTGGTCCGAGATTACCAACCAGAATGTTGTGATAGATTGATGATTCCAGAGATGGAATGAATACGCAGACTGATAAAATTCATTATTGAATTATCAAAAATCGCGGAGGGGTCAGGATTTTCTTTGGGTTAAGATATGAATTGACAAGGAATGAAATAATTGTCATTCGTTTGGGGAGTGTTATACTACCGAGCACTATGCCCAGCATTTTATTAAAGAGAAGAAATTAACCAACATACGGTGCCGCCCAATATTGTTGTGAATCAGGACGAGACCATTGAGTCCCACCTTTGATAGGGAGTGTCAAGAGGCGATGGGTACGAACTTGAGTCTTAAGCTAGACGTGTCAACCGTAGGCCGATGGATAATCGGGAGGGGTGACTTAGGAGGTGGCAGAATGCGAGATGGCATGATTTGGATTTTTGGAGTAATTCGAATATTAACTACAAGTGGCAGAGATGAATGTGATGACTTGTAGCATGATAGTAATTGCGAAGTGACTTCTGGGGCTTCATAGGAAGAAAATATTTGCCCACCCTTAAAATAGTTGAGACTGGGGAATAACAAGCTTCTTAGACCCGGAGTGATTCGTGGTCTGTCGATAAGGATAGAGTTAATCCACATCATTTTCGTAGAGTTTAGGAACGTAGCGAGAGTACGTTGATGTGAACCAAGGTTTTGAGGCCTAACATGAGTGGTCAGGGGTTATTGAGAGTGTCTCCTATGAAGAGAAGTGACGTGGTATGGCAAAAAGGAAAATTGGCACCTATATAAGTGGGGCCTTTCCTAACATAAAGATGATAGAGTCAGTGGAGTATAAGCTCATCTTTTAAGACATTAATATCTAATTCATGATAGTTTTGTGTGTCATTATATAAGTGACACCTTAATCATAAGGGAATATATCGATATGTAAGGGTTTCAATGAACTTGTCTAACTCGTGGGTTATAGTGAGTAGGCCTTCGGTCAAATAGTACCATTGGTGTATGTACAGTGGAAATGCTAAAAGATTATTGCGAGTAAATTTTGGATACGTACGGATGCATTTGCATGAAAGAATCTGAGGTGCTAATACCGGGCATATGCAAATTTTGAGGACACAATTCCATTGTGAGGGGAGAAGTATGTAACACCCCATGTTTTTTAGTATTTATAACTTTATTAATTAGGGTATTTCAAGATTACGCGTGTGCCATAATTTAATTCAATTAATTTTTATGTGTGAACAAATTATTATGTGGTTATTTAAAATATTAATTGGGACAGATAATGATTAATATTTACGCAAAATAATTAATAAGTGAATAGTAAATGATTATTTTACGTCATAGTGAGTGATAGTGACATGACAATATTATATCTCACCTGGGGAGTCGAGTGTAAACTCTATGTGGTCGAGATAGAAAATTATTATATAGTGACTTAGATGGTGATTTCGAGGTAACGATTGATCCTGAAAAGGTCGAGGTAGTCAAAATAGTATACCCAGGGTAGTAATTGGGCCCGGGTCCTTTTTAGTCATAACCGAGCCCACACGGAGATGTTTGGATCATTTGGGATTGGCCCATTAATTTTGGGATTAAGGATATTTAACCTAAGGTTAGTCATTTGGGGCAGCATCACAATAAATCTCAAACCCTAAGAATCAAAGGATAAGAGAGGAGAGGCCATTTGAGAGGAAGAAAAGAGAGTTCTTGGAGGTGCAACATCCTTTTCTTCAAAATTGTTGCCGAAATTGTGATCAAAAGCAAGGGAGGAACACTTTCATCACTAACATAAACACAATCAAATCTTCTTATTAATACAAATGTTTATCTTGCATGTTTTTATGAGTTACAATACCCATGTAGTGTATGGTTCTTGTTTTAATATAAATTGATAATGTTCTTGGGAGATTCATGTATAAAAATCCATAATTCTGGGTAGGATTGCATGCAGAATGAATCCCTTTTTATGGACAAAACGAAATCAAAAATTATGAGGTAAAGAAGATGAAAGAAAACTGAGTTTTGATGAGTTTATATGAAGAACACCATAGCTAGGGTTTTGTGTAGAAAACATTCATGAAATCTTGAGATTTATGAATTGAAGTTTTAACATTCGAGAATTGTTTGAGCTGATATATATGCTCTTGTATGATATGGTGGAAAATTATATTGAAGTCTTGTTGCGTTGCATGAAGAAATTGTGGGCAAAAAATGGTGGAAATCGTAATAGTGAAGAAGACGGGTTGTAAGGTACCTTGAACCGGTTCGGCCCACCCTTCAAAACGGTTCGGCAGCGAACCGATTCGCCTATTGACTAGAACCGGTTCGGACAACCTGCAATTTCTAGAATTTTATTTGTTTATTTTTAGGATTTAATTATGGAAAGGCTTCGAGATATGTTTAATAATGGTACAAGGACTAGGGAAGGTCAGTAGGTATGAAATTGAGACTTAGTTATTATTAATGAGGGTAAATTAGGATTTGAAATGACAAGGGTTAACCAATCGAGAGGCGTATTAGAAATGGATGTGAAATTAAATAAAATCGGAGTCAGGAAAATAGACTCGGGTATTATGGGCTAGTGCAAAAAGAGTTAGGCACGGGTTAGCTAGATTTAATTTATATATATATATATATATATATATATAACGATCCCTATTTGAGCGCATTATTGGCTCTCTCTCTCTCTCTTTGGCGATTTCCAAACCCTAGTGCATGGCCACCCATGCAGCCTCCATCTTGGAGGCTAGCACGTCAAACCCTAATCATCATGGAACCGTAGAAAAGGAGAAAAACGTGAACAAGTCTTTTGCTGCGATTGTTGGAAAGGTAGAGTCTTATTCAAGAATACAACTGAAGGAGATAGATTCTTATAGAGGAGAGCCAGCTATTTTCTTTTCTATGGAAGATGTCACAAAGCTGTCAGAGCCTTTCAAATACACTCTTATAGGCAAGTTTTCTCATGGACATCCAACGATTGATAACATCAGAATAGTTTTTGCTTCAATGGGACTCAAAGCAGCCTATAATATAGGAGTTATTGATGCCAAACATATTCTCATTCGATGCTATCATGAAGAAGACTTTCTCAGGCTTTGGCTGCGAGAATCTTGGTTCATCTAAAGATATCCCATGCGAGTTTTCAAGTGGTCCTTCGATTTCCATCCAGAGAAGGAATCCACAATTACTCCGGTTTGGATCACACTTCCACTTCTTCCTATTCACCTGTACAACAAATCTAGCATTTTTTCGATAGCAAGTGCATTTGACAATCCTTTAAAACTTGATAGTCCAACTGCAGCCTTAACCAGACCTAGTTTGGCAAGGGTATTTATAGAAATTGACCTCACCAAATCTCTAACTCATAGAGTTTGGATAGGTTATGGGACTAAAGGCAAAGGTTTCTGGCAAAATTGTAGATATGAAGATATTCCCCTCTTTTGCAATCACTGTTCCAAGAAAGGTCATGAAAGTGTCAATTGCCTGCTAAAGAAAAATCAAGAAGAAGCCGGAAAGACAGGAAGACAAGAAAATATACGGATCAAAGAAGGAGATATGGGTATTAACACTAAAGATCCTTCAAAAGGGTCTACAAAAGAATGGGTGAAGAAGACTTTTGAAAAGGGAATCCAAGAAGAGAAGCAAAATCAAGATGATGAAGAAATAGAAGAAGGCCAAATTGTTCCAGTTCAAAATGAATGTAAAACAAGTGAGGAAGCATTAGCAAATCCACCTGATCAAGATAACACTAGTTTGGATACAGAAGCAGTGGCAACAGACAGAAATAAAGGAACAACTTGCAATATAGAGGAAGGCATAAGAGAGGCTCTGAAAGATGATGAAGTAATTGAACACTTGCATCTATCTCCAAGGAAAATTCCCACTGAAGAGGGGAATCAACCTAGCAGAGATCAAGAGGGATGGATCCAAGTGTCTACAAATAAGAAGAAGAACTTCAAGCCTAAAAACACAGTGATTACAGATAAAAAGCTGTTAAGGTCTTCAACTAAGAATCAATCAAAACCCCTTTTTAAATGATAAAGCTGATGATTTGGAATGTGAGGGGCGTTGGGAAAAAAGGATCAAGTAGAAGAATTAAAAAGCTTATTAAAATGCACAATCTTGCCATGATAGTTTGCTTAGAGCCTAAAGTGGATGCTGCTAGACTTGAAGAATTTCGAATCAAATTTGGTTTTCAAAATGCTATTGCGAATGAAGTTAATACCATCTAGAGTTTTTTCCCGCTTGACATCTCAGCTACTATTATTTCTCAAATCCCTCAGTGCCTGACTTTAAAGATTGTCCATCCTATATTACCTTCAGTCATTCAAGTTTCTTTGGTGTATGCTAAATGTACTAGAAGAGAAGGAATTGAATTATGGAGCTACTTAAACTCGATCTATACTGTGGACCCTTGGTTTGTAGGAGGAGATTTCAATACAGTAGCTGCCTCGATGGATAAGGTAGGAGGGTTACCTTATGATTTCAATGCTGCTGAAGAGTTTACTCAATGTATGGAGAATAATGGCCTAATAGACTTGGGGTTTTTGGGTTCAAGATATACTTGGTGGAATAAAAGAAAGTCTAGTGTTTCAATATGGGAGAGAATAGACAAAATGCTGATGAACCTGAATTGCAAGAATTTATTTACAAAAGTGGTTGTTGAACACCTGAGTAAAGTTGCTTCTGATCACTCTCCATTATTGCTTAATCTTTCTAATAGTTGTGACCAACATCCAAATAGATTTGTCTTTCAAAATTTTTGGTCTCTTCACCTTTCATTTAAAGCAGTCATTCAAGCCAACTGAAAGTACTTTGAAGGAGGTAACCCGATGTATAGCTTGGTAGCCAACCTCAAGAATCTCAGAACAGTGCTCTATAATTGGAACAAGGCTAAATATGGAAATTTGTTTCAAAACACCATCAAGGCTGAAGATGAATCTCTTAGAAGTGAAATCCAGTTTGAAAATGATCCATCAGATGTTAATAGAGAGGAGATGAACAGATGTGCAGCCAAGTTAGCTCATCATTTGAAGTTGGAAGAAGAATTTTGGAGACAAAAGGCAAATTGCAAATGGTCTAAAGAAGGGGATATTAACTCAAAATTCTTTCACAAGTCTGTTCAAGCTAGGAGGCACAAGAGCTACATACACAAGATAAAAAATGATGATGGGGTTTGGCTAGAAGATCAAAATCTCATCAAAGAGGAAGCTCTTAATTTTTTCAGAAACCTGATTGGCAGAGATTATATCAGACCTGAGGATGAAGAATTCATGGCTGCCATTCCTGACCTGATTCAAGAAGAAGATAATCTGCATATGACAGCTATGCCTAATATAGAAGAGATCAAAAATGTTGTATGGGACCTTAGTGGTGATAGTGCTCCTGGAATGGATGGTTTCACTGGTACTTTCTTCACTTCAGCCTGGGATGTTATTGGTATGGATGTGTGCAAAGGAGTGGAAGGTTTTTTCAATGGTATGGAGATCCCTAAGTTTTTTACTTCAACTCTTATTTTTCTAATTCCAAAAAAAAGAGAATCCTAAATATTTTGCAGAATATAGGCCAATAAGTTTATGCACTTTCTTTAATAAAATTCTCTCAAAAATCATAGCCTCAAGACTATCTTTTATTCTCCCAAAAATTATTTCTCCTAATCAAAGTGGATTTGTCAAAGATAGAGGCATTGTTGATAATATTCTCTTAGCCCAAGAGATGTTCTCAATGATAAACTCTAAGAATGAAGGGAGTAATGTAGCCATCAAAATTGATATGCATAAAGCATATGACAAAGTGTCCTGGTTATTTTTTATGAAAGTCTTGAGGAAATTTAGATTTATTGAGGTATGCATAGACTTAATTTGGAGGCTAATTTCAAAGAACTTCTTCTCAGTGATGATTAATGGGGATACTTGTGGATTTTCCCAATCTTTAAAAGGCTTGAGGCAAGGAGACCCCCTCTCACCAGCCTTATTTTTAATATGTGCTGAAGTTTTGAGCAGAAATCTTGATAAAGTATTCCAATCAACTACTATAAGCAAATTTAAAACTCCTATTAGCTTTCCTCTTGTGTCTCACCTAGCTTATGCAGATGACTCAATAATTTTCTCATTTGGGAGCACCAAAGCCATAAAAAGAATCAGATCAGTGATAGACAGATATGAAACAAGTTCAGGCCAAGAAGTGAACAAGGCTAAGAGTTCTTTATTCTGCTTTAAGAAGATGGATCATGCCAAGATAATGAAAGTCTCTAGGATTATGCAAATGCCAGTTAAGAAGCTTCCTATGGTGTATTTGGGGTGCCCTATATATAATGGGAGAATGAGATGTTCCCTCTTCGAGAACCTGATAAGCAAAGTTAGAGGTAAACTAGAAGGTTAGAAATCTAATTTTCTCTCAATGGGTGGTAAAATCATCTTAATAAAGCATGTGCTTCAATCAATTCCCATTTACACTCTAGCTGCAATGCAACCTCCAAAGAAAGTTCTCTCAGTTATAGAGAAAATCATGGCAAATTTCTTATGGGGAGTTTCAGAAGGTACAACAAAACATCATTGGATTGCGTGGCAGGAGTTATGCAGACCAGTAAAGGAGGGTGGCCTAGATTTCAAAGAATTGAAAGCGATAGTGGAAGCATTCAGCATAAAACTCTGGTGGAACTTCAGAAATCAAAAGTCTTTATGGTCTCAGTTCATGAAGAATAAATACTGCAGAATTCATCACCCTATGGTGGTGAGTGCATCTATAGGATCTCATGTATGGAAAAGAATGGTTTTAGCCAGAGATGTGACAGAAAACAACAACAAATGGATCATAGGTAAAGGTGAAATCAATGTGAAATGGGATAATTGGTCAGGAGAAAGCAGTTTTGATACATTTGACATTCCCAAGAATCTTAAAATCACAGATCTGCTTCAGAGCACAGGAGAGTGGGACTCCAATAAGATTAGCCAGTTGCTGCCTCATAATATTGCATCTAAGTGTTCCAAAGTAGAAGTTATGGGAAGAAAATACTTAGATAAATTAATATGGATGCCCAACCATGATGGGATCCTTACTCTAAATTCTGCATTGAATGTTATAAGCAACACCATTGTTCAACTTGGACAAATGTTTTTATATGGAATAAGATGATTCCTATAAAAATTTCTTTCTTTAATTTAAGACTACTCAAAGATAGACTTCCAGTAGATGAGGCTATAAAGAGAATTGGTATTCGAGGCCCCTCAAAATGTGGCTGTTGTTCTAATCCTCAAATAGAATCTGCAGACCATTTATTTTGTACCAGTGATTTTTCCAAAGATGTGTGGAATCATTTTAACAATCTTTGTGGGGTTCATAACACTAATTCCACAATCAGAGGTAGATTGATTGCGTGGTGGTCTTCAGATTCTATGTCTCATTCCGATAAAGTTCACAAAGTCATTCCTGCCTTCATAAACTGGGGTATATGGAAAGCTAGAAACAAATGGAGATTTGAAGATGTGAGAATGCAACCTTCCAGAGCCATAAAAGAGATCCATTCTCTTATTACTTTATACACAGGAGTGGAGATTTTTCAGAATCATCCTACAAGAATGCAACAAAAGCAGCAGAGACAACCAATACGAATGGTTCAATGGAGGCCTCCAAGGGGAAATATGTTCAAGCTAAATGTAGATGGATGCTGTAAAGGAAATCCAGGTCCTATGGGAGGAGGAGGAGTTATTAGAAATGCCTCAGGAAAGCTCATAAAAGCTTTTGCATCGAGTTTTGGGAATGGTACTAATATTATTACAGAAGTTCTATCGATTCTTCGAGGTATGGAAATGTGTGAGTCTATTTTGAATGAGGGCATAATTATAGAATCAGATTCTCTTATTGTTATCCAAGTGTTGAATGATCAATTAAAATGCCCGTGGAGTATTATGCCATACATTGCAAAGATTAAAGATAAGATTCAAGAGCATAATGTGCAGTTTTGTCATATTCTAAGGGAGGGAAACAAATGTGCCGATTTGCTTGCTTCTTATGGCTGGTCTTCTCAAAGACATACTGAATCAAGTTCTCTAGATGTCTTTCCAAAAGAATTGAAAGGTCTCATAAACATGGATGCTTGGGGATTTCCCAATTTTAGAGTCAATTAGTGTTTTCTCTGATGTTGTAAAGGTGACTGTTACTATAAAGTCATCAGTTTCTCATGTAAGCTTATCTCTTCTTGATTTCTTTAATAATAATATCTCAGGGGGATAATTTCCTCTTCAAAAAAAAAAATAGTATTTACATACTTCTGTGCTTTATAAATATCGGTGTTAGATATTTATGGGAATACATACCCCTCTAGTGCTATTATAGGAGGTTGTACGATGTGGGTGAATCTCTTGGCTAGTGAATGCAGGGAGAGTATAATCCCTAGGTCATATCATTCGGTATTTTTATTGTGTGATTTATTTTCGAGGTGGGACATTTGGGATATCATTCGGTCCCACACTCGGGGAAGTATAACCACCTCCACTACGTTTTTGATTTATTTACCTATTTTGGTGTGAGTGAACCGATTTTTGGTAACCGAATTACAGTGAGCATACATGGGATGATAGCATTTTAGAGACAATCATTCAATGAGTTAGTGCTCGGAAGGATGGTTATTATACGTGACATGTGTGTGATTGTTGTGGTATATTCATACGTATATAATAGTGTAGATAAATTATATACAGGTTAAAACTACAAGGTGCAAATATAACATTTCTATAACTAGTGTGTATGTTATATAATCGTAGAAAGTGGAGAACATAAACTATGTTAAAGGGTAAAATATCTTAGGAAGTAAAACGAAGAAAATACTCGGACTAGAGTAAAGGGACAGAAATAGGGTACATGACTAGTCAGATGGGGTAGTATAACTAATTGGGTTAGTAGGTAAGCGTTAGACATTCACATTAGTTGAGAGGTAAGGATCTCAAGAGAGATTATGTGGAATTAATATGTGTATCTAGTAAATGATTTAAGTTTGTGATTTAAACACTTGAAAATATTTTCAAACTGTTTTCTTGGGATCTGACATGTGCCAAAATATTTTCAAAACTTTTTAGGTGTCCAGCCATAGGGACGCCAAGCTTGATGATTCTATCCAGGGATGCGTAGCTTTAGCATCGTGGAGGCTTGCAAAATTTGATTTAGACGCTTCAACTTATTCATTCCTAGTTAGGAGTTTTAATTCAGTATTTTCTTTGGGCGTGTTACCCCTTCTGACTCTTCATTACTTTAGTTTATTTATCAGATTGTTCTGAGATTTCATTTTATTTATTTTGGATTGAAATTGGATTAATTGTTTTGGGAACCAATGGTTTATTCGTTCTTATTCAAAGGTGAACTTGACACACCTTTAATGAAAAATAAACATTGTACATGGTTTTAAGAATAAAACCCCAACAGTCCATAAAACTGCTATGGAAAATCAAAATATAAGAGAATAATAAGTACATCATCATAGATCAAATATCTCTCTCCGAATGGTAGATTGTCAAAGATAATAAAAAGATATAATCTCTGGATCCATGAATCTGCACCATCATCATCACCATCCTGAGCTCCAAATGGGACGACTCCACATTTCCTTTACTGGTCGCTCCTCCTTTGGGCAGTGCTAGTACTGGGCATCTTCTTGAACTATTTTGAGATTATCTCTCTCCCTCTCCCAAGTAAAAATGCTAGTTGTGAAAGGATAGTTATTGTTTACCATGCCTATAGCCTCAAGGACTCGTTCATCTCTTACTAAGACAGAGTGAACTGAGTGGAAAAGACGAACAATTTAGAAGGGATAGTACTTAATCTTTACTAAATACAATTGATCTTGACAGGAATCATGTCCTCTTCTAGGGGTGATATATGCCAAACAAGGGTCACGATTGTGGACCTTGACCAACCTAGTGACTGTCTTGGATCGTGAATGAACCGTTATTAATTAAGTAGGAAATGTGGCACCAAAGTGGTCATGGCAATGATCACAATTAGGGTCACGGTCCTAGGCCATGAAAAGTTATCACCATTATTTACCTTGACATTTTCCACAACATTCGATTACGGATTGGATCGTGACCCTTCTAAATTGTCATAGTTTTGGATCATGACACACAAAATGGTCACAACATATATTGTCACAATCATAAACCGTGACGAATGTTTTTTTTCATCGTCATGGACCGTGATAATTTCCAATATTTTTTGTATTACATATTTAGAGACTTAAAATCATGAAATAAACATTGGCAATGCGATTGTCTTGGTCAGAAACCTTAAATCAAAGCTTTGGATTGGAAATTTGTGAGGAAATAGAGTTCTGAGGTACATGCATGTTAAAAATTATGGAATACGTTTCTAGGATTCTAAGACTTTGACTATGGAAGATGACACTCTTTAAGGACGAGGACCCAATTTTATACCCAACCCTCGTCTGAATAAGAGAAGGATTGTTTGGACGAGGTCTCATTAGGAAAGGGAGGGTATATCTAGGATTATATAGTTTATGAGACAATATCCCACATAAGTTAAAGCTCTGGGTTCAATGCATGAATTATTAAAGCATGGTTAACTTTTTTTCATCGAAGTAATATTGCTTGATTGAGTTTTTAAATGAATCATATTAGTTTTTGTTATCACATAGGACGTTTCCCATGCGACGAACTATACATACCTTAATTCATGGTTGGTGCCACATGACCACAAACATTTGGAAAATCATTTATATCACTACAGCAAATTGGGCGATTGGTCACAAATTTTGTTCGTGAGCCCAGGTTGTGGGTCACGGATTTGGTCCTTGACCAAATCGGGCGTCACCATATTCAGTGGTCACGACCCACATCCTTAATCACAACATTGTTCACGGACCTCAAGGGTTACGGAATATAGTTGCGGACACTAGTCGTAACCTACCCCTCAGTTTACGCGAATGTTCATGAAGAGGGTCACGGTTCAAAGTCGTGACCAACCCTTAAAATGGTCACATATATCGTCACGGTCCTGGACCATAACCCACACGTGCATGTTATGAGACTATTTATGTCCCTAGATCATGACCCATAACCCTGGTGAACTGGAAATGGTCACGACCCTAAGTCGTGACCCCATTTATGCGTGATAAAAAAAATAGGGTTGGTCATGGACTATGTCCGTGACCATTATTAAATATATTAAAAAATAATTTGGGCATAATATTATCTATTTTCAGGACATTCTAAAACCTGTGTAATGTAAACCCCACCCGACCATAATGTTAAATAATAAATTATAAAAGCCCGTGTGGTCACAGGAGCCCCAATTTAAGAGCACCGTGATAATTTGAAATTTGAGTTGTGCTCTCAAATTGTGGGTCCCGTGGCCACGTGGTGGGTTCTTTCGAGATACGTTTGTCCTATGGGAGGTGTTGGCACTGCTCATGGGGCTATTTGTGGTGGTTGTTGTAATACCCCTCCCGTCCGGGGAGAGCGAACGGAGCGCTAATGCGATAAAATAAATCCAAATCCACAAGTGACAAGGTATAGAGCATCTAAGTCCCACAACAACAAAAGAGAAACTACAAATCTCAATCTCTTCAAATTAAATACCAAATCTCTCGAATTACATACAACAACTAACTCAAAAATAAAATACAAATCTCCAAAGCTCTATACATCAAAATAATACAAATATTTCCCCAACAATCCTCGCTAAAATCAATCTCCATAGCGCCTCAAAATCCGTGCTAACCTGCCACTAAAAGAAAATATGGGAAAGTACACAATATGACAAGAAAGATGCTCAACAAATATATGTTAGCGATGAATAAAACGTAACAACACGAGTACGAATATTCAAATCAAAATGCAAATATCAAAGCATTTATCAATATAATTTCTCAACAACACTTTAACCGGGTCACCAGGCCTCACCACATCCGTATATGCTTTATCAAGCCATAGCCCGGGAAACAGGAATTTTGGTGGGTGCCCAACCTCCGTGCCATATTAAAATCTCATGACAACGTGATCATCAACCATATAATGATACCACATGAATCAAAATAATTTCAACAATTATTTTCCAGATTTCTATATATTTATCAATTCAAATATGAGTTCAATTAAACAAGAATTCAAAGAGAATGACACTCGCGAGATTTAAGGAGCATATTGTGTAAAACTCCATACCTCAAACCATGATGATAAACCAATGATAATATCCTCAAGATCAACACAAAAGATCTACAAAATCTCCTCCAAGAACCTCCAAAAAAATAGCCCCAAGAACACCTCTAATCTAAGGTTGGAACTCACAAATCTCAAGGGACAGAGTATAATTAAAAAGAAGAGGAATATAAAATATATTTGCTGCCAAAAGTTGTGCCAAAAGTAGGTTAAAAAGGGTTGCCCATGACTTCCTTTTATAATGCAAAGAAATGAAGAGTTGGAATCCAAAAGACTCCTTTAAATAAGGCAGAGAAATGAAGAGTTGGAAGTCAAAACAACTCCAAGAGTTAAAAACATTTTAAAATCCGTTTTAACTCCGTTTTCGAAACCATTTGAAATTCTCGCCTTTAAAAATAATAACCAACATATTTGAGCAATAAAATTAATTTTATCTCAAAATTTATTTTTCCTCTTTATTTTGAAAATACCCCAAAAATTACGCGGGTTGTTGCAGTGGTCATTGGTTCCGCCCTATAACTACAAGTTTTAAAGCCTAAGTGTAGATATTCTAAAATTTGGGTCGTGTTATCAAACCGTGGGTCCCATGGCTACGCGGTCGGTTCCTACGAGATACGTTGGTCCCATGGGAGGTGTTGGTGCGCTTACGGGGCCGTTTGGAGGGTGGTTCGTGGTTCCACCCTCTAAGGACATGTTTTCAAATCTAAGTATGAATATTCTGAAATTTGGGCCGTGCTCTAAAACTATGGGTCCCGTGGCCATGCGGTTGGTTCCTACGAGATACAGTGGTTCCATGGGAGGTGTTGGTGCCACTCATGAGGCCATTTGGGTGGTGGTTCATGGTTCCGCCCTCTAACGGCATGTTTTCAACCCTAAGTGTAGATATTCTAAAATTTGGTCTATACTCTTAAACTGTTTTCCCCGTGGCCACGCAGTTGGTTTCTATGAGATATGTTGGTCCCGCGGGAGGTCTTGGCTCTGGTCACGGTCCGTTTGGGGCGTTGTTCGTGGTTTCGCCCTCTACCGGCGTGTTTTCAAGCCTAAGAGTAGATTTTCTAAAATTTAGGACGTGATATAAAACTATGTGTCCCATGGCCACGCGATCAGTTCCTATGACATATGTTGGACCTGTGGGAGGTGTTGGCGCCGTTCATGGGGCCGTTTGGGGCGATTTTCATTTTTCTACCCTCTAATGGCATGTGTTTCAAGCCTAAGTGTAGGTATTCTTAAATACGGTCCGTGATTTCAAACCGTGGATCATGTAGCCACGCGATCATTTCCTATGACATACGTTGGTCCCGTCGGAGGTGTTGGTACCGCTCACGGGGGGGTTTGTGGTTCAACCCTCTAACGACGTCTTTTCAAGCCTAAGTGTAGATATTCTGAAATTTGGGTCGTGCTCTCAAACTAGGGATCCCATGACCACGCGGCCTGATCCTATAAGATACATTGGTCCCGTGGGAGGTGCTAGCACCTCTCACGGGGCCATTTCAGAGGTGGTTTGTGGTTTCGCCCTCTAACGGCATGTTTTCAAGCCAAAATGTTAATATTCTGAAATTTGAACCGTGATCTCTAACCGTGGGTCCCCTGGCCACGCAGTTAGTTCGTACGAGGTAGTTGGTCCCATGGGAGGTGTTGGTGATGCTCACGGGGCCATTTTGGGGGTGGTTCATGGTTTCTCCCTCTAACGACATGTTTTAAAGCCTAAGTGTAGATATTCTAAAATTTGGGTCACGCTCTCAAACCGTGGGTCTTATGTCTACGTGATTGGTTCCTACGAGATACCTTGGTCCCGTGTGAGGTGTTGGCATTTCTCACAGAGCCATTTGGAGGGTGGTTCATGGTTCCACCCTCTAACGGCATGTTTTCAACCCAATGTGTTAATATTCTGAAATTTGGGTCCTTCTCTCAAATTGTGGATCATGTGGCCACGCGATTTGTTCCTATGATATACGTAGGTCCGGTGGGAGATGTCGGCACCGCTCATGGTGCCCGTTGGGGTGTGATTTATGGTTCCACCCTTTAACGACACGTTTTCAAGCCTAAGTCTAGATATTCTGAAATTTGGTTCTTGCTCTCAAATCGTGGCTCCCGTGGCCATGCGATCGATTATTACGAAATACGTTGCTCCCGTGGGAGGCTTTGGCACCGCTCACGGGGCAATTTGGGAGGTGGTTCGTGGTTCCGCCGTCTAATGGCATGCTTTCAATCGAAAGTGTATATATTCTGAAATTTGGGTCATTCTCTCAAACCGTGGGTTCCGTGGCCACGCGATCGGTTCCTACGAGATACGTTGGTCCCGTGGGAGGTGTTGGCACCACTCACGGGGCCATTTGGGGAGCAGTTCGTGCTTCCTCCCTCTAACAGCATATTTTCAAGCATGAGTGTAGATATTCTAAAATTTGGACCGTGCTCTCAAACCATGGGTCCTGTGTCCACGCGGTCAATTCCTACGAGATACCTTGGTCCCGTGAGAGGTGTTGGCGCTACTCACAGGGATAGTTAGGGGGTGGTTTATGGTTCCGCCATCTAATGGCATGTTTTCAAGCCTAAGTGTAGATATTCTAAAATTTGGGTCATGCTCTCAAATTGTGGGTCCCATGCCAATGCGATCCATTCCCATAAGATACGTTGGTCTCATGGGAGGTACTGGCACCTCTCACGGGGCCATTTCAGGGGTGGTTTGTGGTTCCTCCATCTAATGACAAGTTTTCAAGCCTAAATGTAGATATTATGAAATTTGAGTCGTGCTCTCTAACCGTGGGTCCCGTGGCCACGCAACTAGTTCTTACGAGATACTTGGTCCCGTGGGAGGTGTTGGTGCTGCTCACGAGGATGCTTGGGGGTGGTTCATGGTTTTTCCCTTTAACAACATGTTTCAAAGCCTGTGTAGATATTCTGAAATTTGGGTCCTTCTCTCAAACCATGGGTCTCGTGGCTACACGATTGGTTCATACGAGATACGTTGGTCCCATGGGAGGTGTTAACGTTGCTCACAGGGGCGTTTGGAGGGTGGTTTGTGGTTCCACACTCTAATAGCATGTTTTCATTCCTATGTGTAGATATTCAGAAATTTGGGTCGTGCTCTCAAATTGTGGGTCTCGTGGCCATGCGGTCTATTCCTACGATATACGTTGGTACCGTGGGAGGTGTTGGCTCTGCTCATGGGTCCATTTGGGGTGTGGTTTGTGGTTCCTCCCTCTGACGACATGTTTTTCAGGCCTAAGCACTGTTCTAAAAACCCGCCTAGGCTTGAGGCTTCGGAGAAACGCCTCGCCTTAAGATTTTGACGCCTTAGGCTTGGTAAAACCCTTAAAGCATACTTTTTCTCTAAAAACAACAATATTTTAGTGAAACGATATCACCTTTTGAATATTTTTTTACAAACCGGACCATTATCTCATCCAAAATAATCAAATAGCATTTTTATTTGCAAATATTCAAACATATATTTATGATATGTACAATTTTAGTATTTTAATAGCCTTGTTATGGTTAAAAAATATTAAAATATATTAAAAAGCCCTAAACGCCTTTTCATGCCTTTTTACGCCTAGGCCCGCCTAGGCTTCTAAGGCTTAAGGCTTGGCCTCCACGCCTCAATCACGCCCCGCGTTTTTTAGAACCTTGCCTAAGTGTAGATATTCAAAAATTTGGATCGTGCTCTTAAATCGTGGCTCCCGTGGCCACGCAGCCAGTTCCTATGAGATACGTTGTTGCCGTGGAAGGTGTTGGCACTGCTCACAGGTCCATTTGGGGGGTGATTCGTGGTTCCTTCCTCTAACGACATGTTTTCAATCCAAAGTGTAGATATTCTGAAATTTGGGTCATGCTCTCAAACCGTGGGTCCCGTGACCACGCGATCGGTTCCTACGAGATACATTGGTACCGTGGGAGGTGTTGGCACTATTCACAGGGCCATTTGGGGGGTGGTTCGTGATTCCTCCCTCTAACGGCATGTTTTCAAGTGTGAGTGTAGATATTCTGAAATTTGGGCAATGCTCTCAGACCGTGGGTCCCGTGGCCACACAATGGGTTCCTACGAGATATCTTGGTCCCGTGAGAGGTGTTAGAGCTACTCATGGGGTCAGTTAGGGGGTGGTTTATGGTTCCGCCCTCTAACGACATGTTTTCGAGCTTGCTTTAAGTCTAACTACAAGAAAACAAGAATTCTTACCGGTTATTGTTCATGCTCAACATTTGATGTATCATTTATTTTTCTATAGGTTATGTTTATGGATTTGGGGTCCCTCTCGATTATTATTAAACAAGTGTTTGTTTATTAATGAGTATGATCACACTTTCTTATAACTTCATTTTATTTAGAAATGTTTTTTTCTTTTGATAAGCAAATAATTCAATAAATCAATAAAGCAAATAATTCAATGTTCCTCATTATTCCTGAGAAAAAGATTATCCAACAGCAACCCAACAACCAATAATTATCATGTACTCCTTCTAACATACTATCCAACAACAAGCCAATAATCAATAATTATCCAAGAGATGTATATGTACAGGAACATGTGGAAAATGAGTCAGGTCAATTTAATTAAAAATTCATACATCAAAGTAAATCATATTAAACATTCGTAAAAGTAACTAAACATTCATACATCAAAGTAAAACGCTAATACCGTGTGAATATCATAATAGGGTACAAATAACAATGATAAGGATGAAATAATATTTTGATACTCAATCTTCCTCTAAATCAACTAAAAGATCCTTCAAATTAGGGTTGTCATCAAAACCTTACTGGAACTCTTTTGAAGTCTTTAAAGCATCCACTTTAGTAGGCATACCATTTGATGCATGAACAACAATAGACCAATTGCTATCATTTATGCACTTTGAGTAGAATTCCTTCTTTACGTTCTGAAAGGCAGAAATAAAAGGCTCATCGACTATGAGATCTTTACTCTCCAACTTTAATAAATCTACCAATAAGTTTGGAGTTAGGATCAACTTTGCAAGCATTTGTAGCATCCTACACCTTTACCCAATCACAATAGAATATGGTTTCTCTGAAATCTAAGTAATCAATCTCTAGGATTTGTTGGATTATCCCATAATAGGTTAGCACTGTATTCTTTGGAATTTTATCACTTTTGCTAGCGATACAGGTCGTCAAGGCTGAAATTGATATTCCACTCTTTTGTGTCAAAAGATTTTCATCATATGAATATGAAATGAAATCAAAATCATTGGTGCGAAATTTATTAAACTCTTTTGTACAAAAACTAAGGCCTTTAGCTAGGCGTGAAAGCCTGCAAGAGACATCACCTCTTTTTAGAAGTTGCATTTATTAATGAATTTGTATTGGAGAATGTTTTAGTCACACGCGAATAAATAACTGAACACATAAGATGTGAAATTTACCTCTTTTGGTACCCATGACCTAAAATCAGTTGTCGTGCAATTTCTCCTTTTATTTTGGGCAATTTCGTTCTCGTACTTCCTACGAGTAAATTGAAGAGTTTCAATTATAAAATATAAAATACATATAATTAAATAAGAATAATTAAATAGATACTCACTCTCTCCAGTATTCGACTTCATCTTGAGTTTCGAAGAGATAACGAGTTGCTTACTCATATTATATATTTGTGAGTTTCACCTCTTTAGGGTTCCCGGATGGTAATTCGTCCTCAAACTCACCAGGATCGTCGATCACTCCTCCTTCACGAGGATTGAACCTCCTCACATCTTGTTCTGACATATATTCCCTAGTGTATAACGATGATTCCACAGTTATGTATTCTTGAGTAATTGACCCTCCAATATACCGTTTATTCTTTACGTAATCTTTGAAAGTTTTCATCTAGAGCTCAAAAGGATACATCCAACGATACCTAATGGGACCACATAATAAAGCTTCATTGCATAAATGCATAAGCAAGTGGATGCTGATATTGAAGAACGACGGAGGAAAATATTTCTCTAATACACAAACTACGTCGGCTAAAGTTAATTTTCCAGCTTTAATGTATCTTCTATTTACCACTTTTCACAAACTAGAGTAAAACACAAACTGATTTGCATAATTATAAGACAGAGATCTTTTTGTTCATAGAAGCAATGCCGAAATAACAGAGGGATTAATTAGATGATTACATGCCAGTCGTGAGACTTGAACTATTTTAAGTCATTGCTTGCTAGCTTACTACCCTACATAAATGACTAGAATAACCCATTGGAGTCTTCAAGTTGAACAATGTCTCTAAGATGATCTTCTTCTCACTAGTAGTAAAAGTGAAAGCAGTCGGAGGCATACAAATTCTTCCTATTGTATGATCATTTTTTAACTAGAGTTTCTTCTTTAGCTTCATATCCTGTAGATCTCGAAGGGCCCGCTCTCCATATTTGGAATGAGATCCACCCAGACATGTTCCTATCAGATGTTCTGTAATATTCTTCTCTGTTTTCATCACATAAATTACATGTCTTACACGATGATCTTTCCAATATGGCAAATCAAAAAAATATTGATCGCCTGGACCATGGTTTTTCTTTCTTAGGGTCATTAGGATATCCCTTCGCTTTACGCTCAGGTTTACAAACTTGGGGTATTTTACCACATACCTATTCTCCGCAATCATAGTTGACACCTTCTCTTCCATCTGCTAACTACAAAACCGAGCAGGTGCCATTCGGTGCTCTTGAACAATAGGATAAAAGTTAGACTTGTCATTCCTGAAATGGTGATTAGTCGATAGAAATGTACGATGACCCGTGTAACTCATATTACTACTATGTTACAGCCAAGTGGCTTCAGTTTCCTCCGCACATATGGGACATCCATAATAACTATGAACATTAAAACCAGACAAGGTCCCATAAACAGGAAGGTCGTGGATCGCCCACATCACCATTATTTTAAATGTGAACTCTTCACCCTTGTGAGAGTCGAACGAAGTGACAACTTTATCCCACAACTCTTTAAGTTCTTCGATTAATGGGTATAAAAATATATCAAAATTATCACTTGGATCCTTCGTCCCGAGTATCAATAAAGATAACAATGTGAACTCCTTTATCCTGCACAGTGTTGGAGGGAGACTTCAAGCCGCCATGAGAACTGGCCAATAACTTTGACTAGTACTTAAACTACCGAATGGGTTAAACCCGTCGATTGATATTGATGATACTAGAAATCATCCACTTGTCATTCTCGTTCTAACAAGCCAAATGTAAAGTACATACTAAATAGATGGAGCTAGTAAAGAGAGATAAAGGATAAGATATCGAGTGGTTTGACTATTAAAATAAGCCTACATCCACTTTGGTTCCACACTCTCATTATATGCGTTGTATTACAACTTTACATTGTTGTAATAGGTGTACAATGTGGATGAGAGAAGAGAATACATGTATGTGATGATTTCGAGAGTACCGGTGAGATGACCATAATGCCGGTGAGTAGCCCCCAAGCTTTACCGAGGGGTGTAAAGTGTATGGAAATGCCTCCTCCAATGTAGTGTCTCTGGACTGTGGATTAATATATGAAATGAGCTTGGATCCAGTCTTGGTTAGATCAAGTGAGGTGAAATAATATCAAATCCCCCATTCTCGAGTTGTGGACCTCTATTTATAGGAGATGTAGGTGTTGTATTATTGCTGCTATGATGGAGAGGGATATGGCCAGTTAAGTGAACGAACTCAGGCCGCACCCTATAGCATGTAAGTTCGCACACTATAGTATATAAGGTCACACCCTTTAGTGTATGGCCATAACCTATGTATGTAAGGGTGCGTCAGTAATGCTTCGGCGTGTGCCCGTCTTAGTCCTTCCGCGACAGGGGCCTATATTAGCCATATCAATAAGCCCCCAAGTCATAGTGCCAAGAGATAACGATTGGGGCTGTGGCTGAGTCGTAAAGTCTTCTCTTCTCATGCTTTCGCGACAATTCAAATGCGATGCTTCATCTTCCCATGGCTTCTTATATAAATGGCAACTGGTCGTGGCCTTTAGTATATTTCCAAATCCTTAAGAGCATATTGAGATCAAAACCATGCCATTCCATCTTTTGAGATTACCGCCGAGCCTTAGTTGGTGTCTTGTGGTGTCATAAAGATGAGAAATCGGTGTTTATCGATCTCCAGGTAACTTTTCAACCAAAAACCTCCTGAATCCTTCTATAATTCGATTCTTTGTTGTTTGTTTTGAGTTTCAACTAGTAAATTATCTATAAGAACTCATATCTTCTAAAATAAGCTTGGAAATAAACTGATTATCACTTGAATCCGTACTTTTAATTCCATAATCTCATTGGGCTTTCTTGAATCCATTGATTTTCCTAAATCATAATAGAAACTTGCTTGGCATAGAACATATTTCTAATTAGCCAAATAAACCCTTAATGTTCCATTACTGATTCAAGAAGTGCATGTTGTTGGCTAGGCTTAGATTCTTAGGGTTTTTGAATTCCCTATACTTGCGTATGATCAAATTTACTGGCTTTAGAGTCTCATGGGTTGAAAACGTACCATTCTGTTCTTGAAGTTCTTGAGAAGAATCTTTCAAATTATAGGGGTTTTATCTTTAGAATAGGCCATCTTTGTTGTCAAATTATTTAGGAGGTAGTCCATAACAGGTAGCATTCTTGTGCTATTTAGCTGTGGCCTCATGTCAATACTTGTATGATAAATACCATTCTTTTCTTAGGGTTTAGCCTTAGGCTAGTAGCCACGATTTTTGTCCAATGAACTAAAGGATTATGGCATTTATGGACATACCTAATGTCTTCTTCCCTAAACCAATGTGCCGCATCAGTAGTTATAATCCCTAGGATTCCAAAGCCCAACACTTAGTGTAGTTAGATGAAATTGTTGAAACTTTTATTTTTCTTCCAAACTTGTTATTACATTGTTCCTGTCGCAGCCTCTAAGAGGCTTATCTGACCATATTGGTCGCGGCACCTAACAACGAACTTTCTGCTTTTCAGGTCTTGCTGCAGCCATATGAGTTGGAATCCTGACAAATTTCTGAAGGATTTCTAAAAAAAACATTTTGAAGTTTCTCCTCCTGAACTCCCTTTTATGCGTCCTTTAAAGACATTTAGGCCTTGCATGCTCAAAGATTGCCCAAATTACGTCACTTTAGATTTTTACTCCGCAAAAACCACTTGTAGGATAGAGACTAACTCCGCGGACTCCACTTGTAGAAAAGAGACTCAGGTAATGTAAGAGGAAACCCACTCAAGTACCAACCCTATGGACATTGATATCACGGTTGGTGGGCCTTCAGAGGCTAGGGATGCACTTGCTGGCCCATCAAACAGAACTGAGAGACCTCCTGCGACCTTAAACGTTCACAGTATCATGACTCAGGAATGGGTTGACCAAGTTGCTGAGGCATTTGAGTTTCCTAAAAATTTGGTCTGCTCAGTACCCGCTGTGGAACAAAATCCCTGTACTACTCTTGCTGATGATGTGGTCTACTTCCCCCTCAACGCATTTATATATGGGTTGCGACTTCCTGTTCTAGTCCCAACTCAGAGAATTTTTCGCACTATGAAGTTAGCCCCATCTCAACTGGATCCCAATGGCTAGAGATAAATTCTAGCCTCTGTAGTGATGTGGAAGAATAAGTTTAGGAGGGACATAACTCTCGCGGAATTCTTTCATTTTTATAGACCTAAAGAGAATTCTGTAAAATTCGTATGGTATTATTACTTTACCATCTGCAGCAATGATGAAACCCTTTTTACTGAGAGGCCTACCACTGTAAAAAATTAAAAGGGCACGTATTTTTATATTTCTGAAGAAGGTTGGGAGATCCACCCTGATGAGACTGAGAGGGAGAAATCCTTCAGGATGCTGCGGTAGTGAGGACGCCCATCCATGCTAGGTAAATAAGTCTGCAATCCTTTGAATTGTGGTCGCGTCCTATTATTTACAGTTGTATTTTCCATATTCTTTCCTTTGCTTTTGTATTAATATATATCTTTCTATGCAGCTATTGACAATTTGCCCCTTAGTGTGCGGCGGGAGAGTAGGATAAGAAGGGTTGCGACTATAAGTGCTAATAATAAAAAGTTTAGCACCTTAGTGACTTCAGCATCAATTTTTTAGGGAGGTTACTTCACCAACAAATATCTGCCAAAAGTGATGGACGCGGATGTTATTAATCCCTTACTCTATTAACACCGTGGCCATTATTCTTTAACCTGCAAATATTGACTTTTCTTCATTTCTTCTTCATGTGAGGAGATAGTTAGGGAGCTCTTGACAACTCAACTGGCTAAAATGGATGAGGACGTTGTTACCCTCAACAACGCAGCCAGATAAAAGAAAAGAAAAAGGGCCAAGTCCAAGCATCCTGTCGCACCCACTATGAGCGAGCAAACAGATCCAGTTGCGCCCACAATTCGGGTTGAGGAGTTTGCTCCTCAAGATAGTCCTAAAGGCCAATTTAATGATGACATCGACAGTCATCTTACCGCTGTGGCCTTACTGCCTTCTGGTTCTGAGCCTCAGCAAGGCCAAGACACTTCCCAAACCAACACTTCAATAAATTCACCGCTCCTTAAATAATAATGGTTATTAATGCCAACCTAGCACCCCTCCAAAGTTGTGCCAGTGTTGGCCCAAATGACCTTTCATGGTCCCAATTAGGGAGACCATATCCTCAGTCTTCCTGGGATATAACTGCCAAGGCAGTTCACAAGATGCGAAGGGTTCCTCACAATATAGACTTGGATCGCCTGGTGGAGGAGGACCATGATCATCTTGAAGAATATTCTCTCCATAGCCTGCTGAGGTTAAGTGCAAATTTGCATTTTCAATACTTTATTCTTATATTAACTCATTTTTTATTCTAATATTAAATTTCCTTTCAGGCCGCAGACGTTGTGGTGTCCCAAAAGCCGAAGTATGAGGGCCTCTACAAATTAAACGAGGTCACGGAGGGGGTCCATTTAACAGACTTAGAGAATGACAAGAAGTGTTCCTTTGAGGTTGGCAAAGCGTCTGATGTTGCGACACTTCAAGCAGCTCAAATAGACCTTGATGCTACTGCCAAGGCTGAGGAGGATGCAGAGGAAAAACTGACAACTGCCACAGCCTCTTTGGTAACTAAACAAGAAAAGGCCGCGGAGGCTACTAAACTTGACTCTAGCCTTGAATCCTAGTTGAAGGATCTCTAAGAAAAATTTTCCTAATAGGAGACTGCTAACGCCACAGCTATCAAGCAGATGGAGGACTCACGGTTCGCAACCCTCCAACAGGCCACAGAAGCTGCCGTGGCGGAATATAAAAAATTAAGAGACTTCTTTCTCACCAACACCAAGGCATACATCCGCGACTATCTAGAGTTAAGATATAGGGTGGCCAAAAACTTCCCAGATGTCAACGACCATGTTATGTCCTAGAGTGTTGGTGATGCAGAATATAGTGTCTGTATGGCTGAGATGAGGGTTGCGGTAGAGGAAAGAGTAAGGAAGCTAATGGAAGAGGCTATGGCTAATGGTGAAGAAACTGAGACGGCTGCAGAAGGAGAAAAAGGAGATGTTGAAGATGATGATAGGTCTTAAACCTAGGAATTTCTCATTTTTTGTGATGTACACTGGGCTGGGGCCTATAAACATTTGAACTTTATTTTAGGCTACGACTGCATGTCTGTACAAAAAATTTCTCTATTTTTGCCAAGGTTGCGTCCTTTGATTAGTCTGTGTGTCTTAACTGCTCCTTTGCTTACTCCTTTATTGTCTGCTTTGATATTTTCATAAATGTTTCTTCTATATTTGAATTGTTGATTACTTGAATGATCTTACAAAAATACTTCAGTAATTGTGAATGTGAGTATAAGGCCGCGACATCACTTTATGCATGGTTCCTCCAAATAGGCTGCAACCTTTTGTACTTTGCTTTAGACCTTTCAACACCTGTTGTATATTGCCTTGAAGGCTTAAAATTTTGCACTCCATATGTGGCTATCATCCCCTAAGCGGCGGTGCCATAGAAAAATCACTTTGGGGCTACGACTTAACTTCTTTAATTTTTCCATCATTTTTCCAAGTCTTGGTTGTAATTCACAGGCTGCGACTGGTTTGTAACCCAACTGCGACATTTTAGCAATTCTAATAATGTCCACCAATTTTCTCTGTTGCATCTTCTAAATGAATGAATGGACTCCTTGATGGCTGTAGCCATATTGATAGGGCTACGGTGCCTTTAAGGCCCTTGTCAAGAAATTGTTTACAGCATGCTAGGCTGAGGCCAACTTCCTTCTGTAGCTTTATTATGCTTCATGATGTCAGTGTCACAGCATATTTTAGCCACTTCAATTGCCTTTCGTGGCTTTCCTTTAGTCGCTTTATCACACACCCATTTTCGTAGCTTACCTTAGTCGCTTTGCTTGGGTTCCATAGCTTCCTTTAGTCGCATTGCTTGGGTTATTATCAGGCCCCCCGGGCTAGGTATTATAAAGCTTCCCCAAGGTATGTTTGGATATATATAAAGGCTTCCTAGGCTATAATAGGATTATTCAAAGATAATTAAGTCTTTGACCCCTTCAAATATGGGATTATCCGTAGACAATTAAGTATTTGGCCCTCGTGGGTTATTATCAGGCCTCCCTAGGCTAAGTATTATAAAGCTTCCTCAAGATAATATACGGGACATTTTCAAGCCTCCCCAGGCTAATATACGCATCCCGAAGCTGAGTGAGGGCAATTTGAGCCCTTGATGCTCATAGTAGCATATGTCGAAGGATGGTTGGCCTTATGAATATGTCCTTGCACCATGAGTGGAGTTGTAAGCCAAATAAGGTCGCCATTTTTATAACTGACCATCTTTCCCTTGAAATCTGTTTAAGACGAAGATCACTCATAAGATTTCTATGAATGGGAAATCAAGAAACAAAACATGATTATATCTATTCTTTATATATATATATATATATATATATGATTTTATTAGGAGAATACAAAGTAAGTCTGATTTCATAAATTCATGTATATATGTTAAGTTTGTAAGGAAATACAATGCTTGTGTTATAAAATCAACACTTCAGATTTAATAGAAATATAGACTAAGGGGGGGTTAAGCATGTGGCCTGTTTTTTAAAGGCTACATCCTCTATGCATCTTTCAGGAATTGCTGCAGCATCCCCTGTCTCACAAGCCTTTCAATCTCATCTTTCAGCGCAAAATATTTGCAAGTGTTATGCCCATGGTCCCTGTGGAAGTTGTAATATCTGGTTTTGTCCCTCTTATGAGGAGGGGACTTCAATTTCCCAGGCCAGCAAAGCAATTTGTCTTATTTGATGAGTTCCAACAGCTCTTAAATTTTGTAAATCAATGGAGTGTAGGCTTCAAAGCACTTTTCTTCTTTTTCAACTTTCCTCTTCTGACTCTTTTAGTCCACGATCGTGGCCCCTTGGGACAATAGCTTCGTAGTTGCGGCAACTATGGCTTGGCTAGAAACTTTGGGTACCGTGGACTCTAGCATAAGAACTCTTTGGGTCAAGAAGTTTAACTGAGTCTAGAGTGAGGTGTGACTATCATACAGATGATTGAGGTGGTTGTATAGTTGGGCAATCTCGTTCTTTATTTCTGCACTTTGGCTGGAATCTCCCTCCATTTTCTTCTTTGTTAGTCTTTAAAAAATATATAATCAGAGACAAAACTAGTTGAAATGAGTAATCACAAAATATAGATGAACTAAGTAGAAATTTGGGATGCAGCGTTTGCAACACTGCATGATTTTACTATTGAGGCTGCGACCAGTAAGGCATATATGTGCACCGATTCCATTCCCCAATGATTTTAAGCTATTGTAAACCAACTACACTATTAGGGGCTATGGTAAAAGGGCAGTTAAACTACCAGGTCGCATCCCATCTTAGGCAGGAGGAGCAATCCAAGAATTGGAACCCAAAAACCGAGTTTTTCACGCAAACATGTGGAGAACATACCAACTAGGGTCTATCTAGGTCATAACAACCTCTTGGTTCACAATAATGACACAATCTTGGTAGGAAACCCTAGATCATAGGATGAGAAAGTTGAAAACTAGCAAACATATCTCATCCCTGGTCAACCGCCTTTGTGAGGCTATTGCCCTTTGCACTTTTTAGTGTTATCTTGGTGAGGTAACATCATCAGGGTATTATAGAAATAGATCTAGGGTCATAAAAAGAGAGACCCATGAATAGATCTGAATATATGTGATACCCATTTGAGGGTGTGTATACAAAATACGAGTTCAATAACCAAAATTCACCAATGAGATAATGATCTAAAGGATCCCCGTGAATCAAATAAGGTGTTTAAGGACCCAAAATATAGAGAAACAAGATTGAAATTCCTTGTTTTCGACAGACGGCGCCAGATTAATGATGCAAGAAATTATCCACTTATCATTCTCGTCAGCAAGTCAAATGTAAAGTACATAATAAACAGATTGAACTAGTAAAGGGAGACAAAAGATAAGATATAGAGTGGTTCGGCTATTAAAATGAGCCTACATCCACTTTGGTGTCACACGCTCATTATATGTGTTATCGTACAGCTTTACAATGTCGTAATAGGCGTACAATGTAGATGAGAGAAGAGAATACATGTCTGTGATGATTTCGAGAGTGACGGTGAGATGACTGTGATGCCATTGAGTAGCTCCCAAGCTGTACTAAAGGGTGTAGAGTGTTTGGCAATGCCTCATCCAATGTAGTGTCTCTAGACTGTGGATCAGTATATGAAATGAGCTTGGATTTGGTCTCAGTTAGATCAGGTGAGGTGAGATTATATCAGATCCCCCATTATCAAGGTGTGGACCTCTATTTATAGGAGATGTAGGTGTTGTATTGCTGCTTCTACGATGGAGAGGGATGCGACTAGTTAAGTGAACAATCTAGGGCCACACCCTATAGCATGTAAGTCCGCGGCATGTAAGTCTTCACCCTATAGTATATGAGGCCGCACCCTTTAGTGTATGGCCACAACTTGTGTATGTAAGGATGCGACAATAATGCTTCAGTGCATGCCCATCTTAGTCCTTCCGCGGGCAGGGGCCTATATTTGCCATATCAGAGATTAAAAGTCGAATGTTGCGTATTCATGGTGTCGTTCGTTTGAAAATTTTCATATGAGTGAATCAACCGGATGTCGCGTTAGATTCCCACCCACCTCGCATCGAGCATGCCACGTCATGGCCTCCACTATCCATGATACAGTAAAAAAATATTTTAATTGTGTCCCAAGTGGAAAATACATCAAAACCTTTTGTGGGACTTGCGAGCTCTTTTGATATATTGTAGGTTTTTCATTTATCTTTGTAAGGATGTAATTTTATAAATGTCCGGGGTAGAATCTAGGAATTTTTTATTTTCCCTAGATCACAATTTATATGTCGGATACCGCTACACTCGGCAAGTCAACACGATCATCCTAGATGGCCTCTATCCGAATCCATACATCCATCATCTTCGCACGTGCATTATGCTATATGCGATGTGCTGCTCAACTGTTTCCCACTACTCCACTACGCAATATTGGTAAAATGATTTAATGGAGTTGTTTATTTTTGCATAAATATTTGGGAAATTTTTCAGAAAATATTTTTTGAAGTTTGAAATCTTTTTTATCGAAAGCAAAAAATTTTAAGTGTAGAAGCGGAGTGTCTCGGTCGACGAGCTCGTTCAAACGAGTCAGCACTGTCATTCGAGCGAGATCAGCATCTCGCACGAAGTCGTTCGAATGACACGTGTCCTTCGTTCGAGCTAGATGCCTATCTCGTTCGAGCGACGCCGCGTCGATTTTCGTATAAATACCAGTGTGACTTCTACACGTTTTTCCAAGCCTTTTTATAACACGATTTCTGCGAAAAACTGTCCAGAAAATAGACTTCACCTTTTAAGGTTTTATGCCTTGTTTATTCACATAAACACTCCCATCTATGTATGTGAATTGTTAAACCTTCAAGAGGATCATTTACTACTCATCTGGAGTACTTTGTGGAGGATCCGTCTTCTTCTCTACGGCCACCAACCTGGAGTTCCTCCAGGAGATTTCAGCCGACGATATCGAAACCGACACCCGAGGGTATTCCTTTTTCACACTTATTTTCATTGTAATCCGTGTAGCCGTTTTTACAAATTATAGTGAAAATAAAAAAAATTTGCCCCTTTGGGGGATTTTTCCTCATTTATGTGTTTTCGTTTGTGATTGACTGTTCTTGCATGATCTTATTGATTTCAATCACACCTAGATGCATGTTTTAGGATTTAATTGAAAAACTGAGATTTAATTAAATAATTTCCTTATTTGAACGCATGCGCACTCTTGAAATTGCTATCATAGCCAATTACATAATTATACCGTGTAATTTTTGGCAAAATTTCTCTAAGATATCAATTTTCTGAAAAATTGATTTTTGAAAAAAGAGTGTGTTCAATGGAGAAATTATATAATAAAATGCCAGTTTTTGAAGGGACAAACTATGCTTATTGGAAAGCCCACATGAAATCTGCTTTAAAATCCATTGATGAACGTGTTTGGATTTTGGTTGAAAGAGGGTGGACACCTCCCTCCATCACTATTGAGAACGTGACTAGTTTAAAATCTTTCAGTACTTGGATGCAAGAAGAATTGAAATGGTCATCTTTTAATTCAAAGGGTTTAAGTGCTATTTTCGGATTCGTCACACCTGACGAGTTCCGACGCATAATGACGTGCTCCATGTCAAAAGAGGCATGGGATGTTTTACAACTGACCTATGAAGGAACTAATGCTGTGAAAGAGTCTAAACTGCAAAATTTAACGACTCAATTTGAAACCATCACCATGCTTGAGACTGAATGTTTTGATAAATTTTATGCTAGGTTGTCTAATATTGTAAAAACCATCTTTAATCTTGGTGAACACATTCCTAATGCTAGAGTTGTTAAAAAGATGCTTAGATCACTGCCTAAGCGTTTTATCCCTAAAGTCATTGTGCCAAATTCTATGGGTAATTTAAATACACTACACCAAAACAAGCTTTTAATAACAGACTAATTTATCGATTCCTAATAGTATTCTACCATTACTAATTTTAACAATAATATACCGTTACTAAATTAACATATGTGTTACTAATTAACTTAAAATTTTGAAAGTAATTGAATGAAAATGAATTTTGTAACAACGCTCACAAATTAGAAGTGGGATCCCTCTCAAAATAGAAGCGGGATACTTCCCTCCCAATTTGTCTACTACCCGTTTCTCCCATTTTCTCTAACACGAATGAAGCTCATGGTAACCCCTATTTCTTTATCTCTCTTAATCGATTTAGAATCGATTTACGATTGACCACAAAACATTAATAGGCTTATGAATCGATTTCTTTCTCTTAGTTTGGTATTTTATGATTTTTGTTAGGGTTTATGAATCGATTTAGGTTCTGATTCCTGAATCAATTTGATTTTATGCTTTGAGTTTATCAATTTCTCAAAATTGAGTTTTCGTTTCTACATTTTGGTTTATGTAGATATCAGGGCTTAGAGTTGTGCTTCGGCACCATATTTCAAATCTGGTATAATTTCCTCCTGAACTTTTCCCTATATCTCCTATGATGTGCATTCCTCCCCTTCTATTCATTCACGTAACTTTACAGTTGGGGGGGGGGGGGAGTTTTATTTCAGTTATTTCTTTAAATTATGAATGTTAGGGTTTTGTTGTTTATAATTGGTTAAGGGTAATGCTATTGTTTTCATTTGGATAAGAGAAAAATAGGGTTTGTGTGGATGATGGTTTAGATGAGCACTAGAATGAGTATATTTTTACATATATTTGATTTGAGTGTATTTCTTATTTTTTACAGCTTGTGGTGATTTTATTGGTGCTTATTAGAGTTGTATTTTCGTATTATAAGAACTTTTATATAATTTTTTAGAACGTTTTTAGCCTTAAATTGTTATTGTTGTTTAAGTGTAAATTTTGGGACTTGCTTGGATCATTTGTAGTCTCCGTCATTAAATTTTGGGGGTTTACGGTTACAAATTTGAGCATTACAGGTTCCTATGTTTTCTTATTTGGGGGTTTACATTTACAAATTTTGGGGGTTTATGTTTTTAGCCTTGATATGTTTTCTTATTTGGGGATCTAATTCCTCTACTCATTTACTCAATGATAGGTTGCTAGTCTAAGAGGATTAATAAGTAGTTTCCAAGAGCAAGCAAGCAGCAACAAACCAAAGGTTTGCTCAGTAGAAGTACCATACAAGCTTTTCCAGCCTTTCAACCTTGAAATGTCTCTTTAAAGTCCACTCAAGGTCAGTTCTTAGGGAGGCAAGGGTGGTAAAAAATGATAGCATTTGATGGTAGCATCATGTTCTTTGTTGTAGATCTTTGGACCCTTTGTGAATTGATCTCTACTATTGAGTTACCCTTTGTGAATTAGTCTCTCCTGTTAAGTTCACCAAATTGTGGTGGCAAATAAGTAAAGAGAATACTAAAGCTAAAGTCAAGAATTTAATGTTTTCTCTTTAGTACAAGGAAAGCCAACCGACCCCCAGCTAGATCACACATAACGCATAGGTATATATATATCAGTAGGTGGGGATCATACTTCCAATTCCTACATTCTCATTTTTTGCATAGATGTAATTAAAGAACACACTGACAAAACATTTCTTCTCAAATACATCACATGTCTTGTGGAAATGTAGTTGATATTTATATTGGTTATATGTTTCAGTTAGGAAACACTGCTTTGTCAAGAACCCACATTATTACTGTTTTATTATTTATATTTTTCTTTTGTGCAGAATTTCCAGGAAATAGCGAGGGACTTGGATCAATGTCGCCTATAGGTGTTCGATTGCTTATTCAAAATCGCCATGTAAATAAATTGTGTATATTTATCTTTACCTAGTGGTCATTTGCTTTTGAAATGCAGTATATATTTGAGCAAGTTACTTTTCTGTTGTCATTTTAGTATAAATTTTTGTCCAGGTACCGTCATCCCTCAAATATATACTGCATTTCTAACCCTCGAGATAGAATTGAACTTTATGAAGCAGGTTTTATAGAATTCGAAGGAAATTATATTTATATGTATTAACATGATAATGTTTACAACGCAGTTTCTTATTTTTCTAATCTTTTGTGGACATTTTGTATCCCAAGGGTGAGGTCCACAATAGTGTTCCCAAAAACAATACTCCAATTCAAAGGTATCACCATGGAATTGTGAAAATGATGAATTGTATGTGGTATATCTATACTCGGCATTTGTTAACACGTTTTTTATATTTGGTAATAAGTCCATGCTTGACTGTTGTAGAACTCATTTTTTTCTTTCCTTTTAGTAATATATGAACTCAGCCCATCAGGGTTGATCCGCGGGATTTAACACCCTGCTTTGGACATATTCAAATCCAAAGTTCTGGATTTACTACCAGAACTTTTAACAAGTTATCTAATAATTCCTCAATCAGTTTGCATCTGCCCAATGACAATTACTCGAAGATGTGATCTCGTGCTATGATTAGGTAGCAACTCCATATGAAGCATGAAACCACAGTGTTATTCTAGTTTTTCAGTGAGTGATATACAGAGCCAATGATCATTTAATATCAACAAGTATGTGTTCTAGTGCAAGAATATATTTTGTTTCATGATGTTTTAGCCCGCTATTTAATTATATTCATATTCATCATAACTAGATACTTTTAAGTAAGAGGTAGAGATGCATTGGAATATGCAAATTTTTCGAGGAAAACATATGCTCATGTTGTCATTTGCTCATGCTGTCATTTTAGTATAAACCATGCTTATGTATAACAAATTACTTTTCTGTTATTATAATTAAGTGCAATTTGCCGTATTTTCTTAGCCTGTAATGAGATGTGTAGGTACTGGGATGTTGTTTGGAATTCAGATGGAACAGGAAAAGCAGGAATATTTAAAGTTTATGTCCTCTCCTAATTTTACTTATACTATTTGCTTATGATAAGTATAAACCAAAAACTAATATCTGAGAGCAGGAATATTTGAAGTGTATGTCCTCTCCTAAATCTACTGAATCTCGGGTTTCATTCATTCTTCAAGGTTCTCTTGGCATAACTTATCTGGAGTTTCTTTGATAATCTAGGTGTTAAATGTCGTGTCAGCTGTCAAGTTATGATAAGCTGTAATTCTTGTTAATGGATTGGTGCATGTTGCAGTCGATTAGTAAGCTATAATTCCTCACTGGGAGAAATGCTTTGAAGTAACAAATTGTAATATAAAAAATTATACAAAAGTTACTAAATGATATGTACACATGAGGTTGTGACGTACACTTTTATAGGGTGTGTTTTCTAATTCTGAAATATGATATTTTCTCTAAGATAATCTCCTTTTATGTTAGAAAGTTTTAGTGGGTATCTGTCCCTGCCTGCATTGAAGCCTAAAGGGATAACGAGCAAATGATTGAGCTTTCATCATCAGATAGATAATTTTTGGTTTGTCGTGTGTTCTGTAGCTGGTTCTTTTTGTTTTCTTTCTTTTTTTAATTTTCACAAAATTAAAAAATAAGCATTGGACATTTATTTGATAGGGTTAATAGATCGCATATGTTAGAGTATATTAAAATGTATGATTTTTCTATTTTTTAGAGCAAGAAACGTGCGACTTCTCCTTTTCTTTCTGTCCATGTCAATATGTACATGAAGAAAAAATTTCATTGTTTAATATATCTAGAACTCCTCTTCTCATTATTATAATTAGCCTGGACATTATATGATATCTTTCTTGAATTACAGTTATAGACTTATTTCATGTCCTTCGGTCGAAAACTTTTTATGTTGGACACTGAAACATCAATCTATGATCTCCACTGATGACCAAGCTTTTTATTGAAGAATTTTTTACTTATATAGTTATATGTATGTTTGTACAAATGGCTAAAGTGAGACGAGAGCTCGAGGAATGGAGAAAAATAAATACTGGCAGAATCATAGCAGCGATTAAGGGATCGATATGAGGGAATAAAATCTAGATAATTTGATTCAAGGCTCCTGCCCCTCCCTTTTCCCACCGCAGCTCAACCCCTACTAGGTTGGTCCGCCTGTGCCATGCGCCGCCTCTATTTATATTTTCTTTACAGTCACTTTAAAAGGAAATGAGAATTCCGCACAACTGAGATTACTTGTGAAATCCAATAAGCTAGAACACCTTATTGTTAAATGATATTTTGTATGTTATTTTCATGAATCATGATGGAATCAACTGGAGTAATTGAGTATTTTTGTTGCAGAATTCTTAATAAGTCATTTAAATGGCTACATGTAAACTCAAGACAGACCTGTCTTCACTCGAGTATATTAAGAGTCCCAACAATAAGTTCATGAAGTTAATATTTAGTTTGAGTTCATTAGAATGGACTATTCAATGTGTTTGAACTCTCTAGATTATCTATTATGTGACATAGTTTGCAAAATTTTGCTTTTATCTGTTTACGCATCTTCGTTTTGTTAACTGCCATAGATTATCTATTCAATGGGATCTTGCACTTATCAATGTGCTCACGGTAACTGCGTTCAATGTTATTGTTGTTTAGTCGCTTGCTCCTTGTCTTTTATATGGCAGCACATTCCGTTTCGATTTGCAAAAGCTTCCAAACAATGTCTTTGAAAAGATCTATTCACATAGAGAGTTTGACTTGCAAAAGAGACTTCACTATTTCTTCTACAAGGCTGCAGAGTTGTGTATGGTTGGGCTAACAACTGGGGCAGCACAAGGCGCTTTGTCAAATCTTGTGGCAAGTAAAAAAGAGGGAAGGTAAACAACGTTTGACTCAGTTATTATATCATGCTCTGTTATCTATATATTATTATTTCACCCTTTGTTTTGATTAGTTACTTCACATGCGCAACATTTCCATACAATATGTTATTCGGACACATTATTTGATCATAAATATAAGCCATTTTTGCAAAAAAGAAATCTCTAAATGATATAAAAATATGTAATACAAATTCAACTGGCCAATGAAAGGAATAAATGTCAAAGGCGTTCTACTGTGTAAATTTATGACATTATTATAATTCTGTTTGGTTGTCCCCAAAATTATTAATTAACCCATCCCCCATCCCATCTGCTGGTGAGCTAGATTGTTATTGTTTTACGTAAAGCTCCACTGGACAATGAGATGGTGCATTAGTTGAAGCACAGACCTCCCATATTGCAAGTTGGGAAATGGGAATATCAAACACGGAGCTAAAGAAATATGCTACATGAGGCTCGGTCGTAAGCATTCACAATATTTAATAAAAACGTTCTCCTTTTAACTAAATTTTGATTTACATATTTTTAATAGTGACCGCGAATTGATTGATCTACTAACATGGTGTTTGGTGATGCAGTTGAGGAAGTTGGTTTCGGCTACATCAAAACATGATGTGTACCTCATCTCACATTTCTCTGTCATTCATTGGTCTTCCTTAACTTGCAATAGGTTTGAAGTCCTCAATGTATGAGGGCATGTGGCACCATGTGAGGTAAATATTAAAGCCTTGATAAATTATATACTTAATGCTCAATTTTTTCCATTGTCGGTTATGGTCTTTCGTGAAGCTAATTAGTTCTATTTTACAATGTAGAACCATCCTGGAAGGCTAAGTTTTCATTCACCGTGGATTATTATCTTCCATCTCCACCATCACATCATTTGCAGATACGTTACTCATCCCCTCTACATAACCTACAAAATGTCACACTTCCGTTACCACATACTTTGTAAAAGCTTATTAAAAAGCGCCCGCGCATCGCGCGGGGCTAAAACCTAGTACATAATGTAATTAACCATTCTCAACTCAACTCAACAAAATTATCCCAACGATTTGGGGGTGCATGGATCGTGATGCACAACTGATTAGAAGTAACTGCACAATTGAATTTGTTTAACAACCGAGTTTAAGTTATACAACTGATTAGATGAAACTACACAACTGAATTTGATTTCTTTATTGAGTTTGTGTTTAAATTACTATTGAAGTCCTAATGTATGTTTTGATTTGTCTTTGCTCACTTATTTTAGGTTTCGGCGATTCGAAAATTGGGGAAAATAATATTTTTTGATAAAAAAAGTGACAGTGCTGGGACCGTGGGACATACATACGAGGCAATGAACAATGCATGATATCTCGACTCTAATCTCATAAGCGTTATATGTTGAATATTGTTGTGTTATTTTTTTTATTTTTTAAACAGGGCGGATAGTCCTATAATAAAGGAAGCTCTGTTCAATTTTTTTTATACTGTTTACAATTATTTGTATTATGTAGTAAATATTTATGAATTAAGTATTGGTGTTATTTTCACGAATTAAGTTGGCATTTGTTTATATGATGTTTATGACGGATTATTAGTATTATTGTTGGATATTTTTTCTTTCTTAAATAAGGTGGGTAGTTTTATAAACAAAGGAAACTCTCCAAAAAAATTTAATTTGTTCATATTTATTTTTTAATTGATTAGTTTGAAATATGATTAGGTCATTATTTTTGTATATGTTCTTAGGATTTAATTATTGTTCCTGATTTAGGATATTGGATCGTGAAAATTATTTTTTTTAAATATGTATTAAGATTAGTAACATTATTTTACCGTTACTAATTTTGAATATTACCGTTACTATTAGTAACATAAATTCATCGTTACTAATTTTGAATTTTACCGTTACTATTAGTAACAGAATTTCACTATTGATAATCACGAGTTTTTCGTGACTATTAGTAACATAACTTTTCCGTTACTAATTCTGGATTTTTCATTACTATTAGTAACACAACTTTAGCGTTACTAATTCTGAAGTTTACCGTTACTATTAGTAACAGAATTTTATCGTTACTAATTTTGAATTTAACCGTTACTATTAGTAATAGAATTTACCGTTACTAATTCTGGATTTTACTGTTACTATTAGTAACAAAATTTTACCGTTACTAGCTTCGTGCCCCACGCCTTTTTTCTAACGAAAAAATTGTGTTATTAATATTTTTAGTAACGGTAAAATTGTGTTACTAATGGCATGTTTTGGTGTAGTGATACGCTTAAATTGGAGGAACTTGTAGGAGACTAACAAACGAATGAAATTGATATGTTTCCTAAATTTGTCAAGCCTAAAGATAAGGGAATTACACTTAATGCCCAGGAGAGAAAGAGTGAGGGGTCGGCAAGAAAGAGGGTAGATTCATCTAGAAAAAGGGAGATAGAAAGGTCAGATTCTGAGTGTGACTATGATTTAGATGATTTGGCCCTTTTTGCTAAAAAATTCAAGAAAATTCTCAAATTCAAGAAAAATGGTATTTTAAAAGATAAAAATAATTTTGAGAAAAATAAATTTGAAAAGAAAAATGAAACAGATTTTAAAGACCCACCTAAGAAAGAGAGTGAGAGATGTTATGAGTGCGACGATAAGGGTCATAGAGATTTTGAGTGTGCTACTAGACTGAATAGACTTGCAAAAGCAAAGGGCAAAGATGCCCTTAATGCTACCCTTAGTGACGATAGTGAGGTTAAGTTGGTCAACTCTGGAGGCGAGTCACCGCATGAGGGTAACTTCACCACATTCATGGATAGTCATGTGAGTACTTCTAGTGCTCCTCACGACGATGAGGGTGTTGCTTCACAAGGATACCTTGACAGTGAGAGCGATGTGAGTGAGGGGGAGGATGATGCAAGTGAGAGCGAGAGTAATCTTCAATGCCCCTATGCTGAGTTATATAATGAGTCATTTAAAACCAAAAAGCGTAGCAAAGCGTTAGTTCTTAGGATCACCGCGTTAGAGGAAGATTTAGAAAAGAGAGAGAGAGAGAGAGAGAGAGAGAGAGAGAGAGAGAGAGAGAGTCCTCCACCTGCACTACCTTGAGAGAGAGAGAGTCTGCCTGTGTTGAGAAAGAAAGCTTGTTTAAAGAGAGAGAGAGAGAGAGAGACTTTTTGGAGAGAGAGAGTGGTTTTGAGAAAGAGAAATGGGACTTGACTAAACAAGTGGATAGTCTTACGAGTGAGATCCATTCCTCCCTGGAGACTCGGAAGAAACTTGAATCCCTTATTACTCAGATTACTCATGATATTGAGAGAGCACGGGAAGGCAAGGTTCAAATCGAGGACAGATCAGGAAAGATAGGAAAGATGCTCCTCGGTCCCACTTTAGGTTTTGGTGATAGGTAGGAAATAGGTTATGATGGTGCCTACAACTTCCCAAATTGCACCTGGACCAGTTCCTAAGTTTACTACGACTCCATATGGCCATCGTCAAAAACCACAAAGAAGAGTTCGACCAAGAAAAGCAAACCAAGGTCCGCCTAAGACTGTGTTCTTTTGTACGTACTGCAAAAAAAAAAGGCCACCTCAAGGAGTTTTGCCATAGTTTGGGTCGGACACGACATACTACTGATCCACCACATCGTACTGATGATTTTGCCAGTCTAAAATAGCGTGTTGAGTTTTTAGCCGCTACATCACAAAGTTTGATGGAGGAATTCTGACGGATGTCTTTGCCGTCAGTGAATGCTTCCCACATCCCGGATAAAACCAACAACAACAATGGTAAATAAAAAGTTACCACTTCTTGGTAGATAAGAAAGATGAAAAGTCCCTTGTTGTTCATGTCGCTCTCAAAGCACATAATACCTCATAGTGGTATTTTGATAGTGGGTGCTCCAGACATATAACAGGTGATGTCGCATTTTTTACCTACCTAGAGTAGTATAAGGAAGGTAGAGTCACCTTTGGAGATGGGGGCAAGTCTAGCATCGTAAGACGAGGTACAATAGATTTACCAGGATTTCCTAAGCTAAAGAATGTTTTTTACGTCAAATGTTTGAAAGAAAATCTTCTCAGCATTAGCCAGCTGTACGACGCTGACTTTTTCGTAAGGTTTGATCGGTATTCATGTAAGGTCTATAATCAAGCCAGTAAACTTTTAGAGCAAGGGGTGAGGACAGAGGATAATTTTTATGGGACTGTGCCCATACCCTCACTTGTTTGCAACAGTGCCATGATCACTCCTATGGATCTGTGGCACCAACGTCTAGGTCATGTGAATGTTAGATATTTGACATGCTTAGCTAAAAAGGACCTAGTATGTGGCTTACCATCACTTAGAAAGACAACTTCCAACGGTTTGTGGACCCTGTCAGTTGGTAGAGAAATTCGTAGCCCTCATAGGAAGTTTCATTCCATTACCACCTCCCGTGTACTTGATTTGATTCACATGGATCTTATGGGTCCTACTCGTACTAAGAGTCTATGTGGTAAGAGGTATATCCTCATGAGGGTGGATGATTTTTCCAGATATTCGATTCTAGGTTTTTTGAGAGAGAAATCCGATGCTATAGAGTTTTTAACAACCAAGTGTCGTGTCCTGCAAAATCAAAACGGAGTCACTATTAATAGGATACGTAGCGACAATGACACATAATTTAGGGAAGCAAAGGTAGATCTTTACTGTGACAGCCTAGGAATCAAACATGAGTTTTTTACTGTGAAAACTCCTCAGCAAAATGGGATTATTGAGAGAAAGAATAGGACGATTCAAGATATGGCTAGATCTATGCTTCTAGGTCGTAAGGTTACTAGGAGATTTTGGGCAGAGGCAGTGTCTACTGCATGCCAGACGGTGAATAGGGTTTACCTGCGTCCACACACACTTAAGTCGCCTTATGAATTGTGGACTGTCAATAAACCCAACCTTGCATATTTCCGTGTCTTTGGGAGTAAATGCTACATCATACGGGATAGAGAGCAATTAGGAAAGTTTGACTCCCGGAGCGAAGAGGGAATATTTCCAGGATATTCATCGAGTAGTAGAGCGTACCGGGTTTTTAACTTGGAGAGCTCTAAGGTTATGGAGTCAATAAACGTCACCGTGCAAGATGACGAACCTTCGACATTTATTAATCCTAACCTTCAGTGTGAGGATGAGGACTTTTCTAGCAGCGATTTACTTGTCCCTCACCCACATACTGTGGATCCCACTCATGTGTTAGGGGACACACCTGTTTGGGTTGGCAAGAGTCATGATCCCTCTGCCATTATTAGCGATCCGACTTTAGGGGTCAAGACTCGTGCTCAGCTAGAGAACTTTGTTAGTCATTTTCTGCTACATGTCCACAGTCGAGCCCAAGAATCATAAAGAAGCACTCAAGGATGAACACTGGATATCTTCCATGCAGGATGAGTTGCTTCAGTTTAAAAAGAACAATGTCTGGGAACTTGTCCCCCGACTTAGTGAGACTAATTTGATAGGTACCAGGTGGATTTTCAAGAATAAAATGGATGAAAATGGTACCATAATCAGAAATAAGGCTAGGTTGGTCGCTCAAGGCTACACACAGATAGAGGGTGTAGACTTTGGGGAGACATTTGCTCATGTTGTGAGGCTTGAATCCGTCCGCTTACTACTCACCATCACATGTCATCTGCGTTTCAAGTTATATCAGATGGATGTCAAGAGTGCCTTTTGAAATGGCATTCTACAGGAGGAGGTTTACGTGGAACAACCAAAAGGGTTTGAAGACTCTAAGCACCCCGAGCACGTCTACTATCTGAGGAAAGCCTTGTATGGTTTGAAGCAAGCACCCCGTTTTTGGTACGAGAGGCTTACTTCCTATCTCTTAGCCCGTGGCTTCAAGAGAGGCGGAGTGGATATGACATTGTTCATCAAGAAAGATGACGGTGCTATTTTGGTTGCCCAGGTCTATGTGGACGACATAGACGTTGGATCCACGTGCTCCCAGCATGCTCACCACTTTGAGAAGGAGATGAAAAGTGAGTTTGAGATGAGCATGGTAGGTGAGCTTGCTTTTTTCCTTGGTTTCCAGGTTTGTTAGCTAGAGGATGGGATGTTCATCTCCCAATCCAAGTATGCTAGAGACCTAGTGAAGAAATTTGGTTTAGACTTTGCTAAGCATGCACGTACACCTATGAGTACTTCTATCAAGCTTAGTAAGGACACTTCAGGCATGGACGTAGAGAAAACCTTGTATCGGAGTATGATAGGTAGTCTTCTCTACTTTATTACTAGTCGTCCAGACATATCCTTTAGTGTTGGAGTCTATGCGCAATATCAGGCATCCCCCAAAGAGTCACACTTACTCGCTCTAAAATGTATTATCAAATACGTGCGTGGGACTCTCTCATACGGTATTTGGTATTCCTTTGATACTGATGATTGTTTGTCTGCCTATTTGGATGCCGATTGGGCCGAGGATGTAGATGGTTGTAGGAGCACTTATGATTGGTGTTTTTATTTTGGTTTTGCTCTTATCTCCTGGTTGATCAAGAAGTAAAACTCCATCTCTTTATCGACTACGGAGGGTGAGTACATCACCGTCGGGAGTTGTTGCACGCAACTCTTATGGATGAAGTAGATGCTGGAGGATTATGGGATTTCACAGGACACCATGACCATTTCCTGTGATAACACGAGCGCGATACACATATCCCGCAATCCAGCCCAGCATTCGCGCACAAAGTATATCAGGATACGCGAGCACTTTATATGACACTTAGTTGAGGAGAAAGTCGTATCCCTGAGTTTAGTACCCACCGATCGTCAGTTGGTTGATATTTTCATGAAAACTTTAGATGCCCTTAGATTCGAGAGTCTTAGGAAGTCTTTAGGGATTTTCACAGTTGACTGAGGGGTTAGTATGTGTGTAGGATAGGATGAATTGCCATGCTCATATCATATGATTCCTATTGCTAGTTTGTATCATTTGAATTATTTTTTTTGCTTTTTTATATTTTTTTTGAAAAATTCAAAAAGATTTTATTTTTATAAAAAATTTAGAAAAGCACAAAAGTATTTTTGTATTTTATTTGCACTTTTTATGGATGAGCATTTAAGATAGCTGAGTCACATATTTCATTCCATTAATTTATGTGACTGTTTGATAGTGATTTGAGATGGTAAATCATTGCATCCATGTGCTTTATATTGTTTGGAGTCTTTGAGATGTGATTAGTGATATCTTTCTACATGTTTGGCTCCTTATCTCCTTTATTTCACACTTTCACGGCTTTATTTGATTATTGTACTTGTCTATCACATATTGTCTTGAGTTTTTCCATCTCAATTCTGTCTATACAACGAACAATATGTGATAAATCTTGACAAGATTGGAATGCATGTAAAAAACCGTTTGGTGAGATTGTGTTTTTTTTTAAACGGTGAAGGGCTACTAAATGTAATTATCTATCCTTTGCGAATAATCCACCGTTAAATCGGACCTAAAAAATTGAGGAATTATATTATCCGGGGTCCAAAGAGGTTAAAAGATCCCGAAAAAAATTTAAAGGCAATAAAAAGCAATACATGCCAAATATGGGCCATTAGGTTTCACCATCAATTCTCCAAAGTTTGAGAATTTAGATCACCTCTATTCAAAATATAAATCGGAGGAAGTTTGGTTGGAGAATTTAAACGGGTTTTCACTTTCTTGAAAGTCCTAAAAAAGCATTAAATCGTTTTGGATGTTATTGGTGTGGAAATCATTTTGAGCTTTGATTTGTTGATTTGATTGAGTCAATGTGTCATATTTCCATCTTTTTACACCTAAGGAATATGTTGAGTGCATTCGTTAGGACTATTCGATATTCATCGTGCACATATGTCATGTTTATATGCATTGATTTTCCTATCAAATTTGATCACACTTCTACATTTACGCTATCATCGACTTGGTTGTTTTGGTGTTTGTTCATATGGTGTGATTCTTTATTGTATATTTTGTATAAAATTTTTTGAAAAATTCAAAAATAGATAGTAACCTTGTGACATTTTCCATATTTATGCTTCGCATATCTGTCTATTTGGGTACAATATAAAAAGGGGGAGAATGAATTATGGGGGAGAATTGTTTTGGAGTTTGATTGATTTATCAATAATTTGTTTAAGCTTAATTAATATTTGATTTTTGCATATCATTATATTTCAAACTGTTGCTTGTCATGGGTATTTGCTTTATTTCATGTGTGTAGATACAAATTTGATATTGATTGGATTGCACACCCTGATGAGAAAAGCTTTGGAAGTTTCTGAAGAGCTGAAGATTTGAAGATGATGAAGTTTGATTGAAGACATGTCATGTAGTATTCTCAGTTTGAGGGTTTAATGGGTATATTATATTATATGTCATTTATTTTAGGGAGATTGCATAATTCGAATTTTTTATGTATGTACCGACATAGACATAGGGGGAGATTTGTAAGGACATAATTTTATAAATGTCTGGGGTAGAATCTAGGAATTTTCTGTTTTCCCTTGATCACATTTTATATTTCTGATACCGCTACACTCGGCACGTCAACACGATCATCCTCAACGGCCTCTATTCGAATCCATACATCCATCATCCTCACACGTGCATCATGCTACATGCGACGTGATGCTTAACTGTTTTCCACTACTCCACTACACAATATTGGTAAAATGATTTAATGGAGTTGTTTATTTTTGCATAAATATTTGAGAAATTTTTCAGAAAATATTTTTTGAAGTCTGAAATATTTTTTATCGAAAGCATAAATTTTTCTAAGTGTAGAAGCGGAGTGCCTCGATCGACGAGCTCGTTCAAACGATTCAGTACTGTCGTTCAAGCGAGATCAGCATCTCGTGCGAATTCGTTCGAAGACATGTGTCCTTCGTTCAAGAGACATGCCTATCTCTTTCGAGTGACGCCGCCACCTCGATTTTCGTATAAATACTAGTGTGCCTTCTCCACATTTTCCCAAGTCTTTTTCCAACACGATTTCTGCGAAAAACTGCCCAGAAAACAGACTTCACCTTTTAAGGTTTTATGCCTTGTTTATTCACATAAACACTCCCATTTATGTATGTGAATTGTTAAACCTTCAGGAGGATCATTTACTACTCATCTGGAGTACTTTGTGGAGGATTCGTCTTCTTCTCTACTGCTGCCAACCTGGAGTTCCTGTGGGAGATTTCAGTCGGCGAGATCGAAACCGACACCCGAGGGTATTTCTTTGTCACACTTATTTTCATTGTAATCCGTGTAACCGTTTTTACAAATTATAGTGAAAATAAAAAGGTTTTACCCCTTCGGGGGATTTTTCCTCATTTATGTGTTTTCGTTCGTGATTGATTGTTCTGGCATGATCATATTGACTTCAATCACACCTAGATTCATGTTTTAGGATTTAATTGAAAAATTAAGATTTAATTAAATAATTTCCTTATTTGAACGCACGCGCACTCTTCTACCTTCTCACAAACGACATATCTTAGGCTCACCGCATACTGGACATTCATCTTTCTCTCCGTGCTCATTATGGTACAATATGTAATCATACTTGCATGCATGAATAGATTTGTATTTCAATCCCAAACCCTTCAAGATCTTCTTCATGGTAGGATAATTGTCTGGTTACGTGTTCTCTTTTGGGAGAATGCCTTTAGCCCACTTAAGAATTCCAGTTACGCCGTTCCCAAACAAACCAAAATGACTCTTCAGATTATGCAAACTAATCATTGCATATAATACCGATTGATCTTCCTCGCAACTCGATAGAGAGAACCCAATGGGTTTTTTCTCAATTGACCCGACAGTTTTAGGAGCAGTGGGTGTGTCTATTGGATTAAAGGGAGTACCTTGCTTACTACAACTGGGATTAGGGGAGTGAACTGTTAGTGTAGTTGAGTACTACTCACTAATTGGTGATGAGAATTCTCTTTATGCTAGTGTCACATCCTCGGTTGGAGTGTTGTTTCCATTACCGCCCGACATTATTTATAAAAATAATAAAAGTCCAATGTGTATCTATAATAATATATGCAAAATTTCAATGTTCAATAATGATATTATAACTAACAAAATAATTTTTTGACCATATATTATAATCTACCTTTTCACGGTTAGACTTTAATAAAAGTTCAATTTGTCTGAACTCCAGCCAATCGGGATTTGTTTTTAAAAACGTATGGATTTATGCTCGTGGAAAATTAGGAGGAAGCGTATCTATAATGGATGCATAGATGTCAGCGACATAAACTTAAAATCTCATCCTCTTCAACCTATTGTCAAGATTGAGTTTGACGTGCATATGTCGCGAGACATCACAATCTTCATCAATGCTCTTTGTACGTAATTCTATCCATAATGGGAAATTTTTTTCTGCCTTCTCTAACAACGTAAGCAAGGTCAGAATTGCATTAGGACTATGTACGTAAAATATATATTGTACAACTTCATCCCAATATTTTGGCAGGGAAAACAAAATATGATTGAACAAGTACTCTTACTTGAGATGAACTCCATGGTTTATAAGGTAGTTAAATTATTCGATCTTTATATTCCCATACCAATAAATAGGAGTACTCATCGAATGAGACTCACTAATGAAAGAGGTACGAGTGTAGGCCAATTGCAACCTTTCACACTCTTGTTGCCATTTATTATCACCATAACTCATTTTCCCTGAGAAAAATGAACGATGGCGTGAATATTATTCCTATAAATAACAAATCTAATGAATCATTAGCTAGTTATTATGTACTAGGGCGTGAATCCCGTGCACACATACACACAAAAATACACACATAGATCGGGGGTCACGTGACCATGCGGTTGGTTCCTGCGGGTCACATTGGTCGTTTTATGGTTACACTACATAAAGTTATATGAATGCGATTTTTGGAGTCACTTCGGGTCAAATACTCCCAAAATAGACCTCACTTTTTTGCGGTCATTATGCCTTTACGTCACACATCAGTTACGAAAATCTTTGTGACCCGACCTTTGATTTCCTTCACACAACGGTCACTTTCTCACTCATATTAAGTCTTCATTTTACAATGGAAATTACCACCAACAATATGACAATTGAGAAGGAGAGTGTGGAATCAAACTATAGTTTCATAACAAACCTTACTTCCCATTACTCAACAAAATCGAACTCTACCATCTAAAATCATCTGTAAAAAGCTAGGGTACTGGTCCAAAGACTGTCTAGACAAAACGCCAAATAAATCAGCGGATCCATGTAGTCACCCATAGGTGAATCTCGTGTATGTGCGTGTACCTCACCGTTAACTTATTAGGTTTTGAATACCTACTTTTGTCATTTAAGCCAATAGTCCCTAAAATCAATGCTAACATCAACCCTAAAATTAACCCTTACAAGCATTAGTCATAAAATTAACCCTTACAAACATTACCCCTAAAATTAATCCCGAATTTAGCATCAATATTAAGGGACGCGCATTTTTTTTATATTTCAGCCCCAAACTTAAACAAACATTAGTCAAATATTTATTTCTAGAATACACACACATATACACAATAGACACACACACACACATACACACTATACATATACATATACACATATAAATAGTATACACACATACATCATACATATACGTATACACACGTATATAGTATACACACATACATACGTAATACACACACATATACGTAAATATACACACATATATACACACTGAAATACACACACGCATAAAAATACATACATACATACACACACAGAAATACACCCTGAAATACACACATAGAAATACAAATGCAAAAAATATTTCCTTTGAGATTTAAATAAAGATTGATATTGAAAGCCGAAATCGCCGGACAAGAGCCAAAATTGCTGAACAGAGGGAAACTTTAGAGGATTTAGAATTTTTCGAGGGAAATGAAAAGTTTGACTAGAAATTAAGTATAAAGACACTAGTCAAGGCCCTAAGCCGTGACCACATGCCATGACCCCTTTAAATTTTAACACATCATCATGTAAATAATACACTGGTCATGGCCCAAAGTCTTAACTCCATTCCCAGTATGGTCACGATCCAAAGCCATTACCATCTTAGTTTGGCTTTGGGTTATGGTCATGGCCTTAGACCGTGACCCATGTGAGACCATATTTAGAGGGAAACTTGGAGCCATAATGGACATGACTCATATCCGTGACCCACACAAGTCACGGTCGTGGTCCATGACCACATGTAAGATGATTCATGGCCACGCTGAGCCATGGACTTCATCCCACTCACTTTTTATATGGTCACGGCTCTGGGTCGTGACCCCCAAACCGTGACTATTCGAAGGAATTTGTGTAGTTTATATATCCTTTGAAGCTTCGAATTATTATATAATCCCATTAAATGCAAAATTTCTTAATCGAATTAGCAAACATTTTCTTATATCCTACGACCAAAAATGTCTATTCGCGTTCACATGTTGAAGTGCATGGATTTACTGATAAAATATTCACAGTGACAATTCATATTTTGGTCAAACATCATATCACATTTTATGAATTAAGATATAAAAAGACATGAACAAGCCATCATTCATTTCGACCTCACGCGAGCATAACCCATTGAAAACACAATACAAAATGATTAACATCATAATTATTTTTACCCTCAATTAAGCACAACGTGACGTAAATAAGGCACCCAATACAAATAAGAGTAATAATTTTGACAAAATCATGATAATAAATCAAACAGAAAAATCTTCACACAAACATGATTAAGGCCTTACCTAGCCCAAAAAACCTTGGTCATATACAAAGTGAAAAAACATAGTAATAATGTAAGAACATATTTTATATAGTCCTTACTTTATTGAGTATGTGATATACCTCTACAACCGTCGAATAATTATTCAAGATCATTTAAGCATCAAGACGGATCCAAATGTCGAAGTTCTTTAACATTTAAGCCTCTGCAAGATTAATTTTGATAAGGTTGTGTTTAAGTACCTTAGCATTTCACTTAGAGTGTTGGGATAAGTTTTATAAAATATTTTCTAAGTGTTGGAGCAGAGTTTTTCGTCAAAAGTTTTTTTAAAAGTTTTGAGGCGGCATATTTTTTAGGAAAATAAAAAATCAATTTTTATTTAATTACATTCGAGCAAGATACACATTCCTTCAAGAGACATGTGATCTCGCATGAAGTTGTCGTTCGAGTGACATATTTCTCCGTTCGAGCGACATCTATGTTTTGTTCGAGCGATCTGTTGGCTTAAATTTTTTATTTAAAGCATGTTAAACTGCTCTGTTTTCGAGAAGAAAACTTGAAGTTTTTATTTCTGCAAACAACGCAAATCGGAAGAACACTTTGTATTCTTCGTTTAGGATTTAATCCCGTTTGTTTTCAATTCAAAAAACGTCCCAATCTTTATCTGAATTATTTTATAACCCAAGATAGAACTTTGGTGAAGTTTTTCTCTTGTAGAGAGAGGAAATCTACGGGTGACGACTGTGTGTCGATTGGGAGTGCTCGAGGGTATTCCTGGTAGATTTGGACCGCGTGTTCGTGTGGATTGCAACGGTTATTCCATTGCTGACTCAAGACTGTGTCTTTGTGGATTCTTGTGGGAGTTCATTGCAAAATTCATTGTAATTATTGTAAGTTGCGATTTACGTCTTTATAGTGAAATATAGGTTTTGCCCAAAAGGGGTTTTTCCTGAAATCTATGAGTTGGAAATTTTATTTGTGATGGTTTGACACACACACACACAAATGTAGTTGCATGTTTAGGGGCTTGACACCGATTAAATAAGTCTAAATTAGAAATTTGCAAATTCAGTTTAATCAGTATCGCGGATATGCATTTTAAAATTATTGTTAGTGCAGGTTACACTATTTTATTGTGTATTCCTATTTTCGCAAAAATTATGTGATATTGATTTTTTTTTTGAAAAATATGTTTTGTGAAAAAGCGTAATTTTTTCGATGGAGCACTTATGTAATCGAATGCCCCCGCTTGATGACACAAGTCAGAGTTTTGACGACTTAAATAGTTTGAATTTGACATTTGCTAAAAGAATTGATTGTCTGAAAAAATAAAATTGTCATTTTAAATCTGGTATGGATCTTTTGCCAACGGTTCAAAATTAAAAAGATTTTTATCATGAGAAATTTGTTTCTTTGGACCATGAATTTAATGATTTAAAATTTTGCAAAAAGTAAAGTGATGATACAGTCCTACTTTTAGAAAAAGAATTGGAGGACTTTAAAAATTCTAGAATTTGTGTTTGTGCCAAAGTGGATAAAAAAATTTACTCGATAAGTTTGTGGCATGTGAGGAGAATCTTAGGGATAAGTGTGCGCATTTTAATAATGAATGTGATAACCTTTTACGAGTTATTGAAAATTTAGAGAAGGAGTCCCTAAAATTAGAAGAGTCTAATTCTTTACTTGAGTCAAAAGTTTTGGAGTTAAAATTTTTTTTGACTGACTCGAGTAGTGTTGGTAGCAGTGGTAGTGGCTCGTTGCATTCTAATGTTTCGAGCGTTAAAGCCAAGACCATTATTTGTTTTAGAGGGTCAATAAAATCCAAGGACATTAGAAACATTCAACCCATAGGTGTCGTTCCACCCGTTTACACATGTTCTCATTGTGGTAAGAAGGGTCAACTTAGGCGTTTTTGTTTCGATCTTCGAAAAAGTCTTAGGAAGTTGAAGTCTAGTGTTCCTTTGGTTCCTAAAACCCCTTTGCATCATTGCACACCTATTTGGGTTAGGAAATCACTTTTAGAGGCACTAGATGTTAGACTAGTTGATTTTCGATTGCTTGCACATGATTCTTCTCTTGTTATATCATATAGATGATTGTGTTCGCATGTTTGTCATATTCTTTGTAGTGTTATGACTTGTGTACCTTTTATACTGATTTTTGTTTTTGTAAAAATTTGAAAAATACAAAAAGATTTTATTTTGACAAAATTTTTGGAGAAAGCTAAAAAGATTTTTGTAGTTTGCTTTACACCTGATATGAATAGACATTTAGGATGACCGAGTCACAACCTCATTCCATATAATCCATGTGACGATTTAATAGTGTTTTGATATGTGTCATCATTTCATTTTATGCTTTGCAATGTTTGCAGTCAATGAGATGTGATTAGTTGTTACTACCTACATGTTTTACTCATGAGTTCCTTTAATGCACACTTGCACATATTTATTTGATTATTGTACTTGTTAATCACATATTGGTCGGAGTGTTGTCATCTCAATTCTATCTTTAAAATGAACTATATGCCATAAAACTTGACAATGGAAGTAGTGCATGTAAGAATCGTTTATCGTGAGGATTTAATTGTAACAAAATATGATGAGTGAAATGCAAAAAGGGCTGCGAGAGTACAAAATTAAATCATTGTGAAAACCACCATTTGAAAAGAGCCCAAAAAATGAAAGGCAATAAATATATATATATATATATATATATATATATATATATATATATATATATATATATATATATATATATATATATATATATATATATATATATATATATATGTGCCAAAAATGGTCCACCTCAAAAGAAAAATAAATGCATAATTATTTATGAGGGAGTTTGGATGGAAAGTAATGAAAAATGGGTTTGCACGTCCTGACAACGTGATGAAAAAGCATTACATAGTTTTAGACGTTATTGGTGTGGGAATCATTCTTGACTTTGATGTATTAATAAATTGAGTCGATGTCATTTAAATTCAACACTTTCGACACCTAAGGACGATTTTTAGATTCATTCATTAGGAGTATACATAGTATCGTGCACATATGTTATGCTTGATTGCTTTGATTTGCCTATCGAATATGTTCACACCCATTCATTCCGTTTTCATGATTTGGTTGTCCTAGTGAATATTAATGGTGTGTGATTTTTGTAAAATTATTTTTGCATTTTTGTATGAAAAATTGAAAAGTCAAAAATAGTTTGTAGAAGCTTTTGAGTTACTCTTTGCATGAGCGTAGTTTATTTCATATTTGATATGCATATTTGTCTTGACAACTCCATGTTTGTTTTGTTTATTCATTTCCTGTCTATTTCAATCAAATAAAAAGGGGGAGAACAAATTATGGTGGAGTTTTTAGATTATGGGCGAGATTTGATTATTGATTAATTTATTCTTATATCATTTCAAACTACATGTGTCATGAAAGTATTTTCTTTTTCTCATGTGTATAGGTACAATGGAGATCATTATTTCTCACAACCTGATGAGAAAAGGTTCAAGATTTGAAAATATGATGTTGAAGATTTTTGAAGAAAAGTTTGATACTAGCATATTAGATACCTTTTCAGTTTTGGGTTTATGAAAGGGTATTAGATTTGTATAGGCATTTTGATTTGATAATTCATATGTTTTTATTTTTTACTGGCATTAACTTCTAAGAATATTTGTAATGACATATTCTATATAATCCGTACTTTATTAAGTATGCCATATACCACTACAACCGTCAAAGAATTATTCAAGATCATTCAAGTGTCAAGACGGATCCGAATATCAAAGTTCTTCAACATTCAAGCCTCTGCGAGATTAATATTGGTAAGGTCGTGTTTAAGTACCTTAGCATTTCACTTAGAGTGTTGGGATATTTTTTACAAAATATTTTCTAAGTGTTGGAGTAGAGTTTTTCCTCAAAAATTTGTTTTTAAAGTTTCAAATAGGAATATTTTCTGGGAAAATAAAAAATTAATTTTTATTTAATATCGTTTGAGCGAGATATATAGTCGAGCGACATCCTTTTTCGTTCGAGCGACATCTATGTTTCGTTCGAGCGACCTGCCGCCTTAATTTTTTTTATATAAAGCAAGTTAAACCACTCCGTTTTCGAAAAGAAGACCAAACGTTTTAGTTTCTTCAAACACTACAAATCGACAGAACACTTTTTCTTCTTCGTTTAGGGTTTAATCCTCTTTTTTTCAATTCACCTAACGTCCCAATTTTTATGTGAATTGTTTTGGAACCCAAGATACAACTTTGGTGAAGTTTTTCTCTTGTAGAGAGGGTAAATCTACGGCTGACGACTTTGTATCGATTTGAAGTGCTCGAGGGTGTTCCTAGATGATTTGGACTGTGTGTTCAGTTAGCAATTTTATTTGTGATGGTTTGAGACACACACGTAGTTGAATGTTTAGGGGCTGAATTAATTGGATTAAATTTTCACTTCGATTAAGTAAGTCTAAATTGGAAATTTGCGAATTCAGTTTAATCAGTATCGAGCACATACATTTTCAAATAACTTCACCCTTGGAATAATATCTTGTTTAAATATTATTGATTATTGATAGTGTTGGTCCTTGTTGTTGTTGTTATTATTATTATTATTATTATTATTATTATTATTATTATTATTATTATTATTATTATTATTATTATTATTATTATTATTTTTATTATTATTGTTATTATTATTATTGTTATTATTATTATTATTATCATCATCATCATCATTAAATTTTCTTACTTAATTTAAATTCATATAATATTAACGGTCATTCGATGAAATAGGTTATTCAAAGCCCAACGATTCAATTGCTCCACTCAACTAGTGTAAATATGTCCACTTATTAGGCTCAAGTGTGTCCACGCATATGGTCATCTTAAGAGATAAAGTCCCACATGGAAAAATTAAAACCTTTCACCATAATATAAGATACTGGGCTCTCCACCCATTTTTAGTTGATTTATGGTTGGACACTTCTATATATATATATATATACTAGGGTGTACCCGTGCCGATGGCACGACGATAAATTTATTCCCGTAATATTTTGTTCCTGTGCTGATGTCAAGACGATAAATTTGTTTGCGCGATACAATTCATTTGAATATTTGGTTATGTATTATTGAATGTTCTTTACATGTCAAATCTAAGATCAAATTTGTATGCAACGTTTAAATCATATTATATATATAATCTATTTTTTGTCCAATTTTTTTTGTGATACTACACATATTTTTTTACTAATTCTTTTTGCTAGTAAAGACATATATATATATATATATGCATGTGCCTGAAGGCATGTTGATAATTTGGAAAAGCATAAAGTCGTGTCTCTCCCAAATCGTACAACCCCAATAAAATCTCAACCCCACGAACCCATAAAACCACCTTAGCCTCTCCCAAATCATACATCCCCAGCTCTTGTGCATTAAATCATCTCCTCCCTTCCTAAATCGTAGCACACACACAAACCCAATCACTCTGACCCAACACACGCACACACCAAACACCATACCCAACCACCCTTGTTTCCCAACCCACTGCCCTGATCCCACCTGCTACTTCCCCTACCATTGTCAAATCGATATAACCCCGAACCCCATCTACCAGAACTCCCCACGCGCACCCTCTACCTAGCAGTACCCACCCCCTCGCACCTGTTGCTACACACGCACAAACCCGTGTCAATGGCACTATTGTAATACACTCGTACCAGTGTCGATGGCACTATCATATTTTTCCCCAGTAAAACCATTTTTAAAGTGAGCCTCACCCAATGTTTATATAGGAACTCATGTGCGCAGTTGATATACTGCCTAATCCACTTGAAACATAATTGGGATATCAGGGGTATAAATCAAAATTTTCAACTCATTCAAACTCAAAATATAATTATTATTTTGGTGGTGTTTTATGACATGTATCCTTACTGTATATTAATTAATATATGACAGCATATATAAATTTAATAAGTACCTAAAATTCCAAACCGACTGCAAGGATGCAATATAAAAATATTTGAATATCCAACACTTGGGATTTTATTTCTGTAATATCCGACACAAAAAAAGTGAGTAAAGTTTTACAAATTAATCTTACAAACTTAGAATCTTGAATAAATAAATTTCAATCCAAATATGTTGCCATTTAATATGACACCAAGTGCATGAAGTCCAATCTCAATAGGCTGCCATTTAATGCATCTTGCAGAGAATCTGTTTATTTCTTTAAGTATTCTTCTTCTGGTGTAATATCCACAAACCGGGTTGAATTAAGCAGTGTGTGATCCAGATCAAGAACCAAATAAAGCTTTGTATGCCGTAACAAATTCTTCAAGTCTCTGTCCCGTAATCAAGAAATTTCATCATTAGCAAGCCTTAAATCCTTGTGTATATACCCAAATGCAATGCTAGATTGATCATCCACCTTTTTCCCACATCGTATACACATTCCTCCTAAAACACCAGGATGCACACATAAAGTCTAAAATCAAAACTTGAATTCATGAACATATCTAAAATAAAATTCCTACATAAAAAAATAGAGAATAACAAGTATTTATGCTCAATGTATTAAGAATATGGCTAAGCTAGCATCTTTACCAAACCTAGTTACTCTTAAGTGTAATACCCCGAATTTTTATGGCTTTTAAATTTTGGGAATTATTAAATTTAATTGAGATGAATTAATTCAATATTAATCTAGAAGTTTGTTTTAAATACTTACTAGCATGACAAGAGTTAGTAATTATTAGAAATTTGTTGAATATTACGAGATGAGTATAGTAATATATAAGATTGATTTTATTAAAATTTTCACGTGTGAATAAAATGGCAATTATGGAAATTTAAGTCGGGTCGCGCCTGTATCGTGTCAGAACTAAATAATTATTATTATTAAAAGTAAATAAATGATTAGTCGTCCGTATGTTCATTTTGAGTGCGCCAAAGTGTCCGGAAGGGTTGAGATAGTCAAAATAATGTACCCGGGGGTTTAGTTTGGGTCTCGGTGCGTTTTTAGGTCTAATTAAAATCACGGGAGGGCGTTTTAGACATTTTGTATTTTTGGGCATGGAAACCCACGAATTTTATAAGGTTATTTCAGATGGTAGGGGTTGTATTCTAGGGTTAGCTTAACCAAAAACAATATACGGCCATTGGAGAGGTAGAGGAAAAGCTTTCCAAAGAGTTCTAGGCCAAGAACTCCACCGTCTCCACCGCCGTCACCGCCAGATGGTACATTGCACATTCCTCTTATAACATTTTATTCCGATTAAAATGCGTAGTAACCCTTAAGTATTATTGTTAGAACATTTTGGGATATAAATAGGACCAGTAGGGTTTTAGTAAACCCCAATAAGTGGGAATTTAATGTAAAATGAAATAAAGGGTTAACGGGGAGTGATTTACCCATCAGGGATTATGCGAACGTTTAAATAAAAGATTAAGACTCGTAAGAGAGTTAGACCAGAATATAAGTGAGTGTACATCTACTGAAATTTTACTTAGGATACTTCAAGAGAGGGGGAGTGTGTATGAAGTGGAATATAAACGAGAATAGAAATATAGCATGTTCGTTATGCGAAATAATCAAGTAAAATGCTCTAAGGACGGATAATTAAAATTTTAGGTTGTGGGCGTACCTAACCTAGAAATATGAGTATTTATATATATATGACTGTGTGGTTGTGCATATATTATATATCTGTGTAAAAATCATACCCGAGCTACTTGTTATCAATGGGGTTTCCGCACCGGGACAGGCTTATCTCGATTGGACCTTTATGGGGGATAACAACTTGTACCCTAGAAGATAGTATCCTTGATTATAGACCATCTGAGTGATAGTCAGATGGTCCTAAGAGACGTGATGGTATGTGCTGACTTCTTAGGATCGAGAACTATGCTTCGCCTCTATTTGTATGTGTTTTGTGTTATTACTGTTCGAGAGTGATTCCGAACTAGTATTTCCCTTAGTATGAGTGATACGAGGACTTGATAGCAGAGTACGCCAGCACTATAGATTTTATGTGGGGTGCCATTAGTGTATATATATTATATGTGTGACTAATAGATATACCTATATTTACATGGGAACTTTCTACTGTGCGTATAAGTAAATAAGAAATGAATAAATGTTTCAACTCTCTTAAATGTTCGGGAGCTTCATAATGGTACTGATTTGTTTTAAATAGCATAATGAATCTTGAAGACATTAGTTTTCGAAACTAAATATTATCACCCTATTATTTCTCGAGATAAAACTTTATGGAAGTGAGATAGACTTATGAGGTTTAGTAGTACGATAGACGTGCACACTAGATGAGAGGTGAGAATTCTCAAGAGAGTGTCGCATACTAGCATGGTTGTTGAATTAGCCGGTAAGCATTTTAAATACTTGCTAAACTAAATTTTAAAACTGTTTTACAATCCGTCTCTGACCCATTTCCTGTTGTCTCTTCTCTATTGTGTGTGTGTGTGTGTATATATATATATATATATATATATATATATATATATATATATATATATATATATATATATATTACAGGTGCCCAGCCACAAGGGCGTCATGCTTAGGTTCTTTGGATTGGACGTGCTGCAGCTTATGTGGGAGTTGCAGGCCATTGCTTAGATGACCTTGTTGTTGATTCCACTCTTGTTCCAGCTCTAATTATTTTGGGCATGTGTCGCCCGTTTCCTTATTTAGTTCGATTCGTCAGAGATTATGTTCATTTATCTTTAGTATTTTACTCGTTGGGATTTATTTACTGTCAGGATGGTTTTTCCTTTATGGTTTTAAGGTTAGTATTTGTTGTCTGAATGGTTAAATTATTGAGGTTTTATTTCGAGTTTTTTTTTTAAATTTTGTGATTCATAAACTGTTAATTATTAAGGGTTTTATAATTTGGTTAAATGAAATGGAAATAATGTTTTAATGATTTTGGCACTTAGCTTAATTATTTAGGGTGTTAAATTGGAAAGTTTATTTTTCAACAGTGATGTTAAGAATGGACCAACCGTTCACCTTGATTATAATTTAATAAAGGACTAATCACCCTGTATTTAATTAGGCGAGGTGTCACAGGTGGTATCAGAGCATCAGGTTCTAGTGTCCTTTAGGATTTGTACGGCTTATTTCGTTTCCAGCTTAGCATCTTTGATTTAAAGCCTTAATATTAGGAACGTTGTATCCCTCTTTATACGTTGGGAATTCGTGCTTCTGCGATTTGTTTATGTGAATGATAAACTCATCCAGGTTATTTAAAATTTTAGATGGATCATAAAGAAGAATAAGCTAGTGTCGTTGGGAGGGTCAATGAGAAAAGTCAGCTCACACCTCAGGTGTCGCAAGAGAGAGTATCAACCACCGAGTTAGCAGGTATTGTGGCCCAGGCAGTTACCACTGCGGTCTTACAGTATCAAGAACGCAGCACACAACATATAGGAAGCAAAATATCTAGAGTGTATTGTCAATATATCATGACTAGAAATAAAAAATGTGCGAAGACACTAAAATCTCAACAACTAACTCCCCAAGACCGCACAAGCAACGAAGGTAACAAATTGCACAGGGAAACTCAAAGGCGTCAGGGCCAACAAAGTCGGTATCAGAGTGAAGTCATAAAGAGGTGTTTCAAATGTGGAATGGATGGTCATGGACATCGAACTTATTCGGATCAGACTGGAGAGGAACTCCGACTCGACCAACAAGGACTCTTAGGACTCTACTATAGGTGTGAACAAGCAGGTCACAAGTGGAGGGAGTGTCCTCAACCAGATGTCATTTTTCATCAGGTTACTCAACAAGGCTAAGGAAAATGTGAAACCGGACAACCGGGCTAAAACCAACAGAGCCGTAAAATGAAACAGTTTAGAGGTAGATGCTTCAATTGCGGTAGGATGGGTCACCGGAGGCAAAATTGCCCAGATAAGGGTAAGATCCCCCAGCAGCAGGGACAAAAATTGCACGAATGTGTGTACGACTTCCAGCATACTGAAATCCAGTAGCCATCCTCGGCCATTGATGGTATGTTCCTTCCTTCTAGTACTATGGGACACATTTTATTCAATACTGGGGCATCATACTGTTTCATAGATACTCACTTTACACGGACCTTAGGATTTTTAGACACTATTGAGAGTACGATGTCATGCGTAGACTCATCATTGGGAAAGGGTCATTAATTTTTTTTATACGCCGGGGTGTAGGTATATAGTTTGGTAGTTTGGTTTAACCTACAATCATACTAGTTTAGTCATACGTGAACACGATGTCATTATTGGTATGGATTGGCTCTCTAGGTACAGAGCCATGATAAATTGATTCGGTAGTAGAATTATCGTTGCCATTGTGAGGCAGGAGATGTTTTGGTGGCGATGCCTCGCCCAGAAGGGGGATCTTCCACCTACTTGTATTAACTAAAGGAGGATACCTCTAAGGAGATTGTGATTCTCCTGGATTCGATTCCAGTCGTTCGTGCATTTTCAAATGTATTTCAGGAGATAAGTGGGTTATGTTCTGAGGTTTTTTGTGGAGAGTAAAACCACAGGAGTTAAAATTTTCTGAAGCGAGAATAAGGGGCAGGGACATGGCGCTTATAAGGGAAATGGTTAATATAATTTCTGATTTGATTCAGACAGATTCGTTATGTCCAGAAAACGATTAAGTAGCCAAGACGATTGGCAAAGTAGAAGTATGAGTTTTATCCTCGGAGGATGAAGCGTGTTTTAGGTGACACGAGCAAGTCATTATATTTTTATTACTAGATTGGAATGTGAGGAGAATTTAGTGCATATATCTGTAGCGTTATTATTATGTATATGTTCCCTTGGTAAAGTGGGATTGTCCTTAGTGTTCTCCGTGGAGGACAAATGGGTGAACTATTAGTGATTCATAATCTTTATTGAGAATTATCATATTGGTGATGTGATATGCGAGTACGACATTGTTGATACCAAAATTAGTATGCTGATATGGACGAATAATAAGAAGACATGTGTCAATCTACGTGGCACAATAACAACGAGGAAGTCTATTTCCCCGACCAAGTCAGACTCACTCCGAGCAACAAGTATACTCCGAGAAACTCTAGCTCTCCGAGGAACTCCAACGCTCCGAGGAACTCTTGAACGATGAGCAACTAAGGCGGTTCGAGCTGCATCTCAACCACAGCATTGATTGCCAGATAATCAACAGTTCAACTATTCATTGAATGCTTATCATCTTGACTCACACGCTTGAAGAGCATTAAATGAATTACCCTTTCATATGTATATCATTTAATGTATCACGCTTTCAGATTATAGCCTCAAGGCTATAAATACATTATATTACCCTCATTCAAGGGGACCGGAATTTATGGATAGTACTTGTAATCGAGAATTCCCAAACACTCAGCAATAACATAACAGTGGACGTAGGCCATTCATATAAGGCTGAACCACTTTAAAATATTTTGTCTCATTTATTTATCTGTGATTGAATTATTAGAGTAATCTAATTTTTTACATCAACAGATTGGCGCCGTCTGTGGGAAACGACTGTTGTTATCGTTTTTCGTCAAAAATCATTCATCATCAATGGCAGATAATCCGGAATCCAGCAATCGAAACGCTGGAAATGCTGGAAATCCTCCAAATCCCTCTGCACCTCCAGATCTGGCTGGGATTATGACGAATCTCGCTCAAGGACAAACCGCCATGCAAGAAACAATGCGGCAACTCATACAGACCCTTCATGGCGGTGCACCTGCACGTTCGAGACAGCGAAGTGGTCAGAGGCAAACCTATTTACTTTCTTCATGATCCAGGCGTACTGAGTCATATTGTAATGAGGAATCTGATGATTTCTCTTATCAACCTGGGCGAACTTCGTCAATAAGGGCTACAGATACTGATCAACGTATCACTCTCTCTCCAGAGAGACCCAGTGCCTTGGAAATACTGAGTAGGGTGTCTCCTTTCAGTCGATTAGGCCCTAGGAGGAATAGGAGTCCACCTAAGACCATGTCGAGGAGTTTTCGACAACCATCAGATCTAAGAGAAGGATCAGCACAATCACGATCAGTTGCTCCTTAAGATAGATCTCAGGAGGCCACATCAGAGCAATCAATAGCTCGAACTAACAAGCCCGAGGAAGGAAATGATGCGTGGAAAGGTTCCATTCAGCGGTTGGAGGATAGATTGGGAGAAATGGCTAAAGAGAAGAATCCCCTACAACGAACTTTTGTTCAAAGGACACCTTTTGTCCAGGCCATTGTGGGTTTTCCTACCCCATCAAAGTTTAAAGCACCTGTGGTGACCCCCAAATATGATGGAAAGACAGATCATGTTCTACACATAGAGCAATATCAAGCTGCTGCCGACATCTATGCCGTCCCCGACGAGATGAGATGCAGAGCATTCTCAGGAACTCTTACTGGATCTGCCCAGATATGGTACAACAATCTTCCTCGGGGTAAGATTTCAACTTTCTTTCAATTGTCCGAGTTGTTCATCGGCAATTTCTGTTTTGGAGCAAAGCCAGTAAAAAGAGTAGCGCACTTGTTAAGTGTTAGACAAAAATCTGGTGAGAGTACTAGAGATTACATAACTCGTTTCAATAAAGAGAAGCTGGAAGTCATAGATTATGAAGAAAAGACAGCAATCGCCGCCTTGATGAGTGGGTTGTTGCCTAATAAGTTGTATTACACTTTGGCCAAAGATCCACCTACAACTATGTCAGAGTTGATGGCAAAAGCGGCCAAAATCATGAATGCCGAGGAGGCTGTGGCTGCGAAGAAGAATATGGATAAAGAAACCAAGGTGGAAGACGACAAATCCAAGAAGAAAGAGCATAAGGGTAATGGCGGTGACAAGCATTTCAAGAATAATAAATCGTCATGGGAAGTCCTAAAGAAATTCGATAATTATACTCCTTTGAAAATGGGTATTAATCATGTCTTGGAAGAAATTAAGAATAACGAGGAAGTAAAGTGGCCAAAGAAACTGAGGTCAGACCCTGACATGAGGAATAGGGAGAAATATTGCGAGTTCCATAAGGATCACGGCCATATGACCAAAAATTGCATAGCTCTTTAGAACGAGATTGAAACACTCAACCGAAGAGGTAAGCTAGCAAAGTATGTTGATCGGGGAGGCGAAAGAAAAAATAATGACCGAACTAGAGAAAGGTCTAGATCTCCTCGTCGAGCAGAGGAGAAAAAGAAGAGGGATCATGAAGATGATACAGAGGATGACCCCGATCTTCCCAAGAAACCAAGGCAGCCAGAACGAGAGGTATTTTCAATACGCTTTGGGTCATTTGATTGTAATGTCATTACAGGAGGAGATGCAAGAGGAGGAGACCTTACTGCAGAAAGAAAAGCTTACCTCGGTGAGGCTCAGTCTTGCTCATACATTCAACGGATAAATTTGGCTGAAGAGGATCGCCCGAGGAAGGTGAACAAAGAGAAGTCGGTCATCGGTTTTTCAAAAAACGACCTTGCAGGTGTTCTTTACCCTCACGACGACCCTTTGGTGATCAAAATGAGGATGAAAGAAGTAATGATTTCAAGGGTTCTGGTAGATAATGGTAGTTCGACAGACATCATGTTCTACTCATGCTTCGACAGTTTAAATTTAAAATTGTCTCAATTGGAGCCTTATCACAGACCTCTCCTTGGTTTTGCTGGCGAGAAGGTTTTTCCACTTTTGACGATCAAGTTGGATATATTCATTGGAACTTGGCCTGCTTGTCGAACAGAAAGAATACGCTTCTTTGTGATGGATAAAAATGTGCAATCAGCTTACAACATCATCATGGGAAGAGTTGGTTTGAAGAAGTTCGAAGCAGTTCCATCTACAGTACATCAGTGTTTAAAATTCCCTACAAATTTTGGAGTAGGAGTTGTGAAAGGTGATCAGAAAGTAGCTCGGGAATGCTATTATTCGTCTGTCGAGCAAGAGGATCTTGAAGAGTCAAGGAAAAATACTACTACCTACCAGGTGGATGAAGGTACAGAATTTGAAACACTGGATCCCAGAGACGAATCCCAACTTGTAAAAGGACAGGTGGTGGAATCTACAGAAAATGTTATTCTGGACGACGAGTACCCTGAACGAATAACCCAAATAGGTTCGACATTGGATGCTTCGATAAAATAGGAGTTGATAACTTTCTTGAGAGACAGAAAGAAAAATTTTGCATGGAGTCATGAAGACATGCCAGGAATAGATCCAAACTTCTTATGCCATGAACTCAATGCGAATAAGGAGATCAAGCCTGTAAAGTAGAAAAGAAGAGTGTTTAGCCCCAAGAAGAATCAAGCCATACAAGAGGAGGTCGAGAAGCTCCAGAAAGCCCAATTCATTAAAGATGTGAAATATCCAGCCTGGTTAGCAAATGTGGTGATGGTAAAGAAGAAAAACAATAAATGGAGAATGTGTGTTGATTTCACTGATCTCAATAAGGCCTGCCCAAAGGATCACTTTCCATTGCCCAGAATTGACCAACTAGTGGATGCTACCTCGGGACACGAGCTGCTCAGCTTCATGGACGCTTACTCTGGATACAACCAGATCAAAATGAAACCTGAAGACAGGGAAAGCACTTCTTTTATTACCTCTAGGGGAACTTATTGTTATAATGTTATGCCTTTTGGTTTGAAAAATGCAGGAGCGACATACCAGTGGCTGATGAACAAGGTTTTCGCCGAACAAATCAGTTGCAATATGGAAGTCTATGTCGATGATATGCTGACAAAGAGCAAGAAAGCTGTTGTTCATCTAGTTGACTTAGGTCAGACCTTTTATCAACTGGATAAATACCAGATGAATCTCAACCCGACGAAGTGCACATTTGGAGTACGAGAAGGAATGTTCCTCAGGTACATCGTCAACCAGCGAGGCATTGAGGCGAATCCAGAGAAGATCAAAGCTCTTTTAGGGTTGCGATCTCCAACGACGAAGAAAGAAGTGGAGAGTCTTACAGGACGAGTTGCAGCGCTCAACAGATTTGTATCCTGAGCAACTGATAGATGCCTCCCATTCTTCAAAACACTTCGGAAAACTTTCGAGTGGAATGATGAATGTGAAAAAGCCTTTCAAGACTTGAAGAAATATCTGGGAGCACCTCCACTGTTGTCCAGGCCAGTAATGGGAGAAAAGTTGTACTTGTACCTGGCAGTATCAGAGAATGCAGTCAGCTCATCATTGATCAGAATGGAGAATGGAGTCCAGAAGACAATTTATTACACAAGTAAGGCTTTCCGATGTGCATAGATCAGGTACCCAAAGCTGGAAAAATTGGCATTGGCATTAATTGAGGCAAGTAGAAGAATGAGGCCATATTTCCAGGCCCATACCATCGTCGTGTATACTGACATGCCATTGAGACAAGCCCTTCATAAGCCAGAAAAATCAGGGAGACTGATGTATTGGGCAATAGAGCTCGGTGAATATGACATTGTGTATGAACCCAGATCATCACTAAAAGGGCAGGCTGTAGCAGATTTTATAGCAGAGTTTACATATCCTGATACCCCCAAGGAACAAAAGTTGCTCGCTAATCAACCTGTGGATGTTACAAGATCAACAGACATAAGTCCAGACCAACTCCGGTTGGTAAAACGGCTTGTGGATGTAGAAAGATCATCAAATTCGAGCTCAGACCAACTCCGGTTGGTAAAAGAGCGAGAAGAGATGATCGAAGAGGAGCGAAAAATATCAGGGAAGGATGATAGAAAACATCAAATATTTCACCGAGGAACTCTATCAGATAAGAAATTTGAAGACGAGTTACCTACATGGAGATTGTATGTAGATGGGTCATCTTGCACAACAGGTTGTGGAACAGGGATTGTTTTGAACACCCTAGACGAGATTGACATGGAATACGCCCTGCGATTCCAATTCAAAGCTTCCAATAATGAGGCGGAGTATGAGGCCATGATAGCAGGTCTTAATTTAGCAAAGATTGTGGAAGCGCAAAAAGTGATGGTATTCAGTGATTCTCAATTAATTGTGAATCAGATGATGGGAACATATGCAGTTAAAGGAGAATTAATGGTCAAGTATCATGCAAAGGCGATAGAGTTGTTGGCAAAATTTGATGCTTTGATCAGAATACCAAGAATGGAGAATGCACGAGCAGACGCACTGGCCCGACTAGCATCAGCTACTCGTACCGAGCTGCGAAGAACGATACCAATTAAAGTATTAGAAAGTCGGAGCATAGAGGAAGACTTGACGATGAATGTTATTACCCTTGATTCAGGACCATCTTGGATGGATCCCATCAGGGCATATATTGAGGAGGGAGAATTTCCGGAGGATAATCTCTCTGCAAAGAAATTGAAGTTTAAAGCTGCTCGGTATGTACTAACTAATGGTGTTTTGTATAGACGAGGAATTATGGTAGGTTTGCAGAGGTGTGTACATCCCTCCGAGGTGAAAGAATTGATTGAAGAGATCCATGAAGGGTCTTGTGGAGCACATGTAGCAGGTCGGACACTTTTACAAAGAGTGATGACGTATGGGTACTATTGGCCAACGATGAGGGCAGATTGTATAGCCTATGCCAAAAGATGTGATAAATGCCAACGCTTTTCTTCCATCCGACGTACTCTACAAGCATTGTTGACACCCATAACTTCCCCTTGGCCATTTGCCATGTGGGGAATTGATTTGGTTGGACCATTGCCAATGACCCGAGGAAGATTCAAGTACCTCGTCGTCGCAGTGGATTATTTTACTAAGTGGGTAGAAGCTGAGCCTCTGATTGATATGACATACGAGAAGGTGTACCAATTCATTTGGAAGAACATCATCTGCCGATATGGTCTCCCTCATGCTTTCATCACAGACCATGGAACACAATTCGATAATGAGGAGTTTGCCGCCTATTGCCATCAGTCGAACATTTTGAAGATTCATTCAGCACCAGGCCATCCTCAGAGCAATGGACAAACTGAAGTGACGAACAGAACAATACTAAATGGTTTGAAGAAGAGGCTAAGTGAGGCTAAAGCTAATTGGATTAATGAGCTACAGTCAGTATTGTGGGCTTACCGAACAACTCCCCGAGCAGCAACTGGAGAATCACCATATATGCTGGCATTTGGAAGTGAGGCTGTAATACCTGCCGAGTTGGGTCTTCAAACACACAGAGTGCTGAATTTCAATTCCCCAGTCAGCGACTTGATGATGAGATTAGATTTGGACATGCTCGAGGAAGTTAGCAAACTGGCATGGACCTTACCGAGTTACAGAAATTGTTCGACCAGGAACTTACCGAATAGCAACTCTAGAAGGAGAGGAATTTAAGAATGCATGGAATGCTGAACGCCTACGCAAGTATTATCAGTGATGTAAAATGTAAAGCAGTTCCATCAATATAAATAAAACGATTATATTTCACAATCTTCTCTCCTTTTATTGAAAGTTTTTCGGGGAATACTAGTGTTTAACACTACGCTACTCGACACACGACGCTGCTCGATAGTAAAAAGAAGACGATAGTTCGAACCCAGACCAACTCCGGCTGGTAAAAGGGCGAGAACACCCCATACTCCTTTGGTTAGGAGGCGTACACTAGCTCAGACCAACTCCGGTTGGTAAAAGAGTTAGTGGACATGATAGTTCAAACTCAGACCAACTCCGGTTGGTAAAAGAGTGAGAACACGATAGTTCGAACCCAGACCAACTTCGGTTGGTAAAAGGGTGAGAACACCCCATACTCCTTTGGTTAGGAGGCGTACATTAGCTCATACTAACTCCGGTTGGTAAAAGAGTTAGTGGACATGATAGTTCGAACTCAGACCAACTCCGGTTGGTAAAAGAGCGCATACTCCTTTGGTTAGGAGGCGTACATTAGCTCAGACCAACTCCGGTTGGTAAAAGAGTTAGTGGACATGATAGTTCGAACTCAGACCAACTCCGGTTGGTAAAAGAGCGAGAACACGATAGTTCGAACTCAGACCAACTCCGGTTGGTAAAAGAGAGAGAACACGAGATGATCGACGAAAGTCCAATCTCGGTTGGTTAGGAAACAAGATATGCTCTCAAATGCCAACTTACGTTGGTCGGGAAGTAAGATTATCTCAAATGCCAACTTATGTTGGTCAGGAAGTAAGATTATCACAGAAAATACAAAAGTTCCTCGAAGAACAAAATATTCCAAACTGAATCAAGTATGGTTGGTCGGAGATAAAAATCCACTAACTGTAGTTGGACGATGAGGAGAAAATATTTTAAACAGTACCAAGTATAGCTGGTCGGGGATAAGAACCCATTAACTATAATTGGTCGACGAGCACAACTTAACAACCTTGGTTGGTTGGAAGAATTTTTAACATTTTATACTCATTACTTTATTATTAAGTGATCGAGAAACATTACTAATACTTGTAATTTTTTGTTACTAAGTTGGTCGATGAACCACACAATATTGTTATGCAAGCACAAATATAAAGTGTTTTGACAAATACAAGAGCAATGCAAATTTGCAAACAAAAATGAAATTCTTTCATTAAAGTCAAAATGAATTACACAAGTTTATTACATTGATATTAAATTGTGTACTAATTATTACATCAGATTTTCCTATTCTATTGGCTTTTTTCCTTCAGCTTTCGATATAGGCTCCTCGCCAGCAGGAGGATCTTCCAGGCAAAGGGTAGAATTAATGAAGTTAAGATCTCGCAGCATTCTGACGTTCACTATTGAAGGTGTATCCAGTAAATGCTCCGGACGAGATAATTCAACCTGCGAATGAAGGGCATAGTCACCAAGATACTGGGAGATCAAACAACGAGGGATGGCCCGAGCAGGGATCCAACTCATATCAAGCTTGAATGGTGGATTTAGTAGATCGAGCAGCCCAGGAGCATGATAATCCCATAAATAATGACCCTGCTCTAGTTTTAATACACCCAGGGCGTTCAACCATCCCTGTTTATAACCTTCATTATTGGCATTTTCAATGCGAGCATCCAAGTGACAAAGGGCCTCATTGTAGCCTGCCATCCATAACTCACGAGGTTGTTTGTGTAATTGGAAAGTTATTCTCTCTAACTGCTCGTGTAGGTTTCTGGCAAAAACATCCTTATTATTCAGAGCAGACTTTGTCGAAGCAAGTTGATCCTCCAGAGTTTGGATTTTCTTGGACATTTCAGACAAAGCCCGATCTTTTGCATTCAATTGTAACGCTTGAGTTTCCAATGTTGATTGAGTACGAGCTTCTTCAACAGTACGACGAAGACCTCTTGGTCATCCCCGAGCAGGTTGAATACTTTGTTCCTCGTCAACATTCTGAGCAACTCTTCCTCATCCACGAGAACCTCTTCCTCGTCCCCAAATAGCAGTGGAAGGCCTAACTCTTCTCAAAGCCTCTAATTCTTGCCTCAATTTGGCATTCTCAACCTCTAAAAATGAGAATCCTTCATCGGTGACCGGTACCAAGGCAGTGGAAGATGAAGCTGTAGACTTATACTGTGCCAACTCTTTCTGCAAATTGTTATTCTCTTGCTCTAGCAGCTCGGTGATCTGTCTGTATGCTTCGACTTCATCCTTTAGGGTTCTCTCTCTCACTTCATAGCCAACAAGCATCTTGTCATAACCTGTTTCAGCACTAAGTTGTTTAAGTTTCTTCTCATATCCTTCGTGCAAAAGAGCTGAAGACTCTTTATACTGATGCTGAAGTTCATCGAGAGTACCTTGCAAATCTTCAATCATTTCATAATAAGCCACATTGTTGGCTACAGCACGATCAAGAAGACATTTCAAGTATTGATATGCCTCCACTGCTTGGTCTGAAGCATCATGACCAAGGATATCAGCAATTTCTGATGCACTCGGGTCAGTATGGCCAGCTTTAAAATATTCATGGCATTGCTGCATCAGTTTTGTATCATTGGCAGACAGTAATTCCATTCTATCCATAAACTAGTAAAGAAGAGAAGGCAAGAGTCAATAAAAGAAGCAGACAGAACATCAACAACGTAGAGGAACAAAAAGGTAATTTTATTACATCATCAAAAGGAGTACAACGTTCCGAATATAGAGTACAAGTAAAAGAAAAATAGAAAGAGAATACCGAACAACTTCACACCTTTTCCTTATCTCCCAAAACTTTCTCGGGAGGCTGGGACGAGGAGCTTGGTTGCTCGGTGGGAACAATGAGTTGGTTGGCAGAAGTTGGGACTTGTTCAGGAGGAGCAGGCAAAGACAAAATCTCCTCGGTGGCTGTCTGATTGGGTTGTGGAGCAAGGACTTGATCACCCACTATCATTGAAGACTCCTCGGATACAGCTTCATCTTCATCCTCATCTTCAATTCTAGGAGGAGAACCGGGAAGATGTTGTTGAAATAGCTCAGAGTCCTCGCTCACCTTCAATTCTTGCAGGGCAGCAACCCAACCATCTCCGAAGTATTTCAAACTCCCACACTGCACCTGGGTCATCATTGCTGCTACCCCCTGTCCCATCCTTTATCCCAATCGGTACGAAAAGATTTTTTCACAACCACTTTTCTCTTCATTTTCTCCGAGGAGAGCTTCTCGGATAGAAGATCCTCGGAGGCTTTCAACTTGGCCTCCACCTCCTCCTTCTGGCGATTTACTTCTCGCAGAAGGGTTAGCTCTTCCTCAGCCAATTTCAATTTATTTTCAAGCTCCCCGAAGTTCGTGAGCTTCTCGGCGTACTTCTTTTTCTCCTCCTCCAAGTCTTTCACTTTATTTTCCAACTGCACCTTTTCTGCTTCAACTGCAGTCAACTTCTTCTCCCATTCAACCCTATCCTCATCATACTTTTGACGAGAATCCTTCAAAGATTTGGTTAACCCCAACAAAGCATCCTCCACTCCAGACGAGGAGCTAGAAGCCTTGATAGCTTCATCTTTCTTCACTATGGTGTTAAAACAAGTCACCAGCTGAAAAAGAAGGTAATGATAAGTCAGTGCCGAGATACATGTATTGACTGAAAGAAAGAAAAATTCAGGATAAGAGAAACTTACTGAAGCAATGTGACGAGTAGATAGGGATGTTAGCATATCCCTAGACATGTTTTCTTAAATTCCTTGGACTTCAGGAATAGTTCAAGTCTTTACCGAGCTCATTGCAGAACTCGGGGGAATAATAGTTGGAACTCCAGCTCCACTAGCTTGGAGCTGGGGAATGGTTTCAGAAAAACTGACCGAGGAGGATTTCTTCAGTCTCCTCGGTGGCACTTCAACAGTTTCAACCAAAGAAGAGCTTTTGGTTGGGGAAATAGTGATCACTTCCACAAGTGCATCCTTCTTACTAGGAGCCACTGGGGCTTCTCGGCAGCCTTCTGAAGAGCAACAGAAGGGGCAACATCTACTTTTTTTGTCCCCTTTGGGACATCATTCTTGTTTCTCTTTCCATCTCCAGCAGAGGAAGTCTCCTCGAAGATAGCAGGAACTCTTCTTTTGACCATTTTCTGACTTAGAGGAATGTGAGATTCTGGTGAAGAATCCTCAGAAGCTGGCAATGGTTCACTAATGTTGACCACAGGACGAGCAGTAAAGGATGATGTATAGCTCCTGTACTGCAACAAGTATGAAGCAGACCTGACGTGCTCGTCTATAACTTTCTGATGCAAACTCCAGATATGTTTCAAATGCTTTATATTAACTTCTGATTCTTTGGGAGTTTTTCTCTTGCTGTCAACTGCAAACAAAAACATATTGAAATGTCAATCATGCATTTATTCAAACATAATGAAATCATAGTTTCAAAAATAAAATAAAATGAAAATAACCTATCCCATTACCATATGGAGGGCATTTGGGACCTTCATATACTTCGTCTCCAACCAAAGGGGCATGTTGCCAATTTTTGATAACTACCCCATGTTCAAAATAATCCCTATTAGCATCAGGGAGATTGACTACTAAAGCCCTATTCAAAAATCTAGTTTTTAAATAATAAACATTGTCTAGAATAGCCCATCTATATCAGTACATAATCTCAGGAATTCCTATACGAGTTCCATGAGTTTGATTTAACCTATGTACCCCATTAACTATTCTCCATGTATTGGGGGCTATTTTTGCAGGAACAACATCGAAATACTGACAGAACTCTAAGCACAAAGGATTTGGTGGAAAAGAAAATCCACATTCAGCAATAAAGAGGCTGGGGAACCAATGTCCCTCAGCCAAGCGAAAATAATTTGAAGGCTCAGAAAGATCCTCCACAGTTACCCAAGAAGGAATAGAGATATCAGAACGGAATTTATCAAGAGATTCAATAATATAAACCATGGTGAATAAAAGAAATAGAAGGAAGAAGATCTTAAAGGAAAAAGGAAGATCTGTTGACAATGAACGAAGAAAAGGACGAAGGCAGAAGAGAGAGAAAGACTATGGAAAACTCGAAAGCGGAAATTGGAAAAGGTAGAAGGCGGTGATATTGTCTCTGAAGTTTAAATACTTTGCCTTGGGAAACGGCGAAAGAAATGATTACAAAAAGGAAACTATTACGCTACCGGCGGCTAAAAGGACAAAAAATGCACGAAGATCGAATCGCTTATAAAAATGCAAAAAGGCGGATTCTGCGAATTTGGAAGGAAATTCAAATGCGGAGAAATGTTCCTAAAACCCAGGAAGATCATTTAATATTGCCATATACCGAGAAAGAATGTTCCATACTCCTCAAAGTTCGAAATATAAAACATTGGGGGCTTCTGTTGATACCAAAATTAGTATGCTGATATGGACGAATAATAAGAAGACACGTGTCAATCTATGTGGCACAATAATAACGAGGAAGTATATTTCCCCGACCAAGTCAGACTCACTCCGAGCAACAAGTATACTCCGAGAAAATCCAACTCTCCGAGGATTTCCAACGCTCCGAGGAACTCCAGCTCTCCGAGGAACTCTTGAACGACGAGCAACTAAGGCGGTTCGAGCTGCATCTCGACCACAGCATTGATTGCCAGATAATCAATAGTTCAATTACTCATTGAATGCTTATCATCTTGACTCACACGCTTGAAGAGCATTAAATGAATTACCCTTTCATATGTATATCATTTAATGTATCACCCTTTTAGATTATAGCCTCAAGGCTATAAATACATTGTATTACCCTCATTCAAGGGGACCAGAATTTTTGGATAGTACTTGTAATCGAGAATTCCCAAACACTCAGCAATAACATAACAGTGGACGTAGGCCATTCATATAAGGCTGAACCACTTTAAAATATTTTGTCTCATTTATTTATCTGTGATTGAATTATTAGAGTAATCTAATTTTTTACATCAACAGACATTATACTAATTACGATTTATAAAAATGGCTAAACAATAGTGGTCAGTGATTTCAAGGCTATCAGAGTGGTTACCTTAGGGTAACATGTTTTGTTCTGGCGAGGCCTCACCTGCGAGAGGGTCGGACGCGTACTTATATTATTTATTAAAGGGACTTCGAAGGGTATAGTAGTAGTAAAATGTTTAAATCCCAGAGTGTTTAGGGTCCTTTTTTCCATGGTTCAGTGTGCACTGGGTTTACCATTGAGCGAAAAGATTTAACACAATATTATGTTTAGCGCTTAGGATTTGGTGATAGGAAGAGCGCGTTGATATACCTATCCTTTAGAGATTTGAGAGTTGGGAGTTAGCCTCATATGATTAAGAACGAGATTTCACAAATCCCGATTGTACGTACTCAAGGTTTAAAGAATGTGATTTCCACCAATACTGAACGATTGTACAATTGGCGAAATGTTCTTTGTTAAGTGTAATTATGGGAGGAGATGTAACTTTTTGTATCGAGAGACGGAATAAAGGGGTATATGTTGTGGACGGAGGGCCTAACAGATTTCGATATCCAACAATGATAGGTAGTAGTGTATCGGGGGGGTTCCTTATTTGGATTTCGCTTTGCGAGACATCCCACGCGTGAAACCTAGCATAAGGTTGGAAGTAGGAAGATGTTTGGTCATTAGTCTATTAGTTGGTACCTCGGTCGTAGTAGGAATATGTAATTATGTCTGTAAATTGGAAGTCGAATTATGAATTAAGGCCAGTGGAGTCGGTTGTGTGGTAAGAAAACATTGAATGTTTTGTTTTATCACCATGAGTTGAGGGGTGGAACGATGATAAGGGAGTGAAATCTCGATCTCTAGGGTGATTCAGATGCCCCAGTGTTGTAGCCGCGTTTGGAAAACAAGGGAAATAAAGAGTTGGGGTGATTTTTAGTGAGGATTATCTGGGAAAGAAATTTTGAAATACAAGATAGGAGACTAGTATTTATTTTGATGTATAGTTCTCCGCTCGCTCTTCCCGGGCGGTCGGGGTGTTACAAAATTATGGGCATCCTGGTTAGCTGATGTTAGAATCATTCGAGTTGAAGGGGCATGGGAATGGAAGTGTGGAATATATGCTTGTGGATATAGCATAACGAGGTGGAAGTGATAGGGTGGATTAAGCGTCACATGAGGGGCGATTATCCGTACATAAGTGCGCAATTATATTAGCACACTCGAATTTGATTGGAAGGCGGTGGAAGCCATTTAAAAAGGGGTATTCCTTGAGAAGGGTAGAATTTAATTATTATGATGTTAGTGTGAGAACGACTTGCGCATACAAAGAGTAATGACATTAGTATGGTACAAAAGGTCCAGAAGTGCACATTAAGTGTAACTTAATGTGAGACATTTTAGGTAAAGGTCGATGTTTAGCGGGAAATAGTGAGGGGTCTCAGCATGCACCACTCATAGATAGAGATCGGTTAGAATAAGAGGATCAACCAGAAAATTTTGAGCCTATTGCCAATTTCTATAATGGAAGAGACCGATAAGGTCGGTAAAGTTTCTTGGATGGGTTGCCATCTCCAAGACAAGATCAAGGGTTCATCCGAACAGGTGGGACAAGTCGCCCAAGAAGGAAATGATTGTTATTCCTTTGGGGTAATTAAAAATAATTACTAGTGTGCCCTAGTCTTCCCTTGAAAGTAAGGGATTGCACCGGTACGTGGTCCTACACGGCATCATTTTCTGAATCGGGATGTTATTTGTGAATCCCACCTTCAATATGGGATTTCAGGAAATAGCGGGGATAACGTTTCGTTTTGAGTAGGAGGTATCACCCATAGCCAAGGAGTAGGCGCATGGTGATTAATGATTAGTGTAGCCACACGAAGGTAATTTTGGAATCTTGGTGATCATTTCATTTCCACAACGGATATAACTAGCAAGTGAAGTAGAGTAGGGTAGAGCTCCGTGGAAGCACTCGTACCTGTTTGTCGTGAACAAGGTGCTTATTGAGGTTTTGGTGTGGAAGAACCTTAACTATTCTCCTTCTGTATGTTTAGAGGTGAACGGATAATCAAAATTTTGGATCGGTCGAGAATAATCCGATGACTATGGTGGAATTCCACGACTGTTTTAGGCGAACAAGAGTGGTCAGATGTTCGTAGGCTTTCTCTCAGAATGGGAGTTTTGTGTTTAGATAAACCCGAGTAGTTGTCATGTAGTGAGGTGCGGCCTCCCAATGATATTGAAATAATGGGAATTAATAATGTATAGGCGTGACTTATGCGAATGTTTTCGGATAGGAGAACAATGTGAAGTGTCTCCAATGAGAGTGTTAAACAAGCTTGCTCTAAGGCGGTGGCTATAGTGATTAAACGCTTTACTATGTAGATAGTTTGTGTATTGATAAGATATCCAGAACTGTTTTGCCAGGTAGGCCTTATTTTCTGAATTTTGGGATGAAATTCCGTTATTAAGGAGGGAGTATGTAATACCCCGTATTTTTATGGCTTTAAAATTTAGGAAATTATTAAATTTAATTGAGATGAATTAATTTAATATTAATCCAAAAGTTTGTTTTAAATATTTACTAGCGTGACAAGAGTTAGTAATTATTAGAAATTTGTTGAATATTACTAGATGAGTACAGTAATATATAAGATTGATTTTATTAAAATTGTCACGTGTGAATAAAATGGCAATTATCAAAATTTAAGTCGGGACGCGCCTGTGTCGTGTCAGGACTAAATAATAATTATTATTAAAAGTAAATAAATTATAAGTTGCCCGTATGGTCATTTCGAGTTCGCCAAAGTGTCCGGAAGGGTCGAGATAGTCAAAATAATGTACCTGGGGTTTAGTTTGGGTCTCGGGACGTTTTTAGGTCTAATTAACATACCAGGAGGGCGTTTTAGACATTTTGCATTTTTGGGCATGGAAACACACGAATTTTCTGAGGTTATTTCAGATGGTAGGGGTTGTCTTCTAGGGTTAGCTTAACCCAAAATAATAGACGGCCATTAGAGAGGAAGAGGATAAGCTTTCCAAAGAGTTCTAGGCCAAGAACTCCACCGTTTGCACCGTCGTCACCGCTAAATTGTAGATCGGGCGACGATGATAACAACCACGCCAATTTCTTCTACAAATCGGAAATAAAAATTTCCCAGACAAGTATCTATCTTGCTTTATTCTTAGTTAATGCCTCAATTAGGTTAGTCTAGGGTTGTTTAAAACTTGTTTCATGGAAGAAAGTGTAGTTTGGAGACTAGAATTCGCATGTCATTGAAGAAGTAATCAAATTCTTGACATCTCATTTGCATATCGAGGATAAACCACGAATTAGTATGGATTTGGAAGTAAGAATCTGGAAAATAATGGAAAGAATCGAAAGAAAAAGAGAAATTAGGGTTCTTGAAATCTAGACAAATTTTACCCCATTATATAGTTATAATTGATGAATTGAAACATATTTTACGCGGAGAATCGTGTATTTAGGTGTATGGTACTGGTAATAACTTTTGTTGGGAGTTTGGGAATCAAATATTAAGTTTTGGTTGAGGTTGGAGAGGCAAACCCGTAACTGGATAAATGCAGTTTTTGCCATAACTGTTTGATCGATCGATCGACCCAAGAGTATCGATCGATCGACAGATCGATCGATCGACCCCCTTCCCTCGATCGATCGACCCCACCTGGAAAACTGCACATTCCTATTATAATGTTTTATATCGATTAAAATGCGTAGTAACCCTTGAGTATTATTGTTAGAAAATTTTGGGATATAAATAGCACCATCCCCATCCGCTGCCTCCTTCCTACCCCCATCCGTTGCCTCCCTCTCAAACTCTACCATGTACGCTGCCTCCCTCCCACCCACTTCCGCTTCCTACCTCTACACCACGTAAACCTAAAATCCTCTGCGCCGCTTCATACATCAGGCGTCGCTTCATACATCAGCCTCAACAGCTAAGGTACGATTTTATACTTCACACAATTTTACATTTGGGGTTTTAATTTCTCACGATTTTATTCTCTTCCATAAAGAGGAGAACCAAATTTAAGGACGTTGAATTAAGTGAGTGTGGAAGAGGTAGGTTCAATAATTTGTTTCCTTTGGTTATAAGGAGTAATAATCAACAGCATTATCCATTAAATACATTTGAGTTTGTAAATCTTCATTCAAGTTTACTCTTCCAATCAAATGTTTTATTCTTTACATGTTAGACTCGCAAGAATTATCCCACATTAGTTTATTTCACTCTGACATTGATATAGTTTATAAGGATTTTTGACTTTTACTCCATGTCAATAATGCAAAGTTTACGATGACAGGGTATGAAAATAGGGGAGTATCTCAAATTTTGTATTATTGACAGGGTAAAGTCAAACAGCACTATATGGTCTGTAGGTCCTCATTGCCTGTAGAAAAAGCAACATTTGTTAAGGAATACTCCTTCCTCTCACCTCATGGTGATGCATTGAAGATCTCAGGTGTGCACTATATTTCGGATTTTCTTATAGATTTTTTCCCCTTCCTTTTAAGAAATTTAGGCGTTTTAGGTTCTCTGCTTCACTTTTGTCATCCCTCATCTGTAATTTCTCTATAAATCTCAGATTTGGATTTGGATTTGCACTACAAATCTTAGATATTGATTTGAGATTTGAGTTTTTGTATTCTAAGCATTACTTTGATTTTTGTTTGTTTTTTGTTGACAGTGGTACATACAGGTCCAAATAATTTCGGAACAGGAAAAAGGTCCATTCTCTATCAACGGTAAATCATAGTAGATGGTTACCATCCATTTCTCTCTTTGTTTGATTTGAATATTGGGTTTTAGGATTCTAAGCATTACAAATCTCATATCATTTTCATTTGCACAATTCAGATTTGATATAACTGGGTTTCAACAATAGTTATTTTCTGTTTTGATCTTTGGTATTTTTAGGGATGGTTTGGGAAGGCTATAGTGGTTTTTTTTTAATTTTTAATTTTTTTATTTTGTATTTGAGATACATTAATTATTGATACAGCTGTTCTCATTCTTTTGTGTTATATTTTTTTTGTTGAATTTTTATGATTTATTATCATCTTTATTTGAGTTGATTTAAAAGACTCATAAGGTAAAACCCTTATTTGAAATAATATGGCACTATTGTTTAGTTGACTTTTTCACATCTCTTTTGTTCTACAATTCTAAACCGAGACTTTTAAATATCAATGTCTTCTTTCTACCTTGTGATTTTTTTTCTTATTTTCTTACCAATTTGTGCGACCCCGCTGTTTGTCAATTTTGTTATTGCAGACATCCAAAGAAGTTTCAAAACTCTATATTCTGGTGCATGTACTTGAGTTCTTAAAATTATGGAAAATTTTGAAACTTACATTGATTTTATAATAGTTCACATTTTATAACATTGATTTTCTTACATTGATTTTATAACATTGAGTTCTTAAAATAATAGGGCATCTATGTTGACACAACTCCGTCCGGACCCCCCAGACTCACTACCCAACCCCAACATCATATTGTGTCATGTCGCTTTTTTTGGTTCATTCGTTCAGGTTAAAAAAGATTTCATGATGGATTGGGAATAAAGAGTGAGTTTACTAAATCTTTATTTGATTTTCTATAGATAATTAGAGATTAATTAAGGATGATTTGTTGATTGGTTATTATTAGTTGCGAAGGAAATGATATTTATTCGATGAGCTTTGCCAACTGGGGGAAAAACACGCGTGAAGATGAATACAAAAATTAACCCTACTCATTCTCTCCCTCTTTCTCCTACAGTTCAATCTGGCCGCCTCCCTCAACGCACAAGCCCTCCCACGCTCGCATCCCTCCCACGACCTGCTCCAATGCTTCCGCACTCCCTCTCCCTCATCCCTCCCAAGATGAGCTCTTAAGGTAACCTCTCTCTCTCTCCTACACAAACACACACGCCCCCTAACTTCTTGATATACCAATCTTTGTATGTAGATCTGAACTACGGTTTTTGTCTAACAATAAATATGTATATTTAGTGTTTTTTATACATCTTATTAAAAATTTCGACAACAATATGCTTTTATTGACATAATTTTTTTACATTTGTTATTTAAAAAATGAGGATTTTTAGAACAGGGGTATGGGAGGTTCAAATTTCTTGATCTACCAATCTTTGTATGTAGATCTACCAATTTTATGTTTTGGGACAGATCAAAAGATTGCAGAAGAAGATGGAAGAGATTGAATTGGAGATCAACACTGAATTGGAGACATAGAAGAAGCTAGAACAAGCCTGAAGAAATTCGCTGGCATGAAGATGCAAGTGAAGGTGAGACTGTAACACATTTTCCTTTTAAACTAAAACATGTATTGACAGATTATAGTTATAATTTTGGTGTTAATGCACCATCATAAAAAAATTTGGTGTTACAATTTTGTGAATAATTATAGTTAAACACTTGGTTAATAATCAGGGGTTTTGATACTCTATTTTTAGATATCTAACTTTTTTACTGCTGGTAATCTCAACCTACTTTACTCATTTATGGTAATCTAATACCATTATTGTCAAATTCTGTTGCAGCAATTTTTTCATTGTCTTATGCAACAAACGGGAATGCAAAGGAGTTTTGGGATTTGTGGAAACGGGAACGTAAAGTTGGGCAGAGTTATTCTTTAGTCCTTTACAATGACCAACACAACGATGAACAACGGACATAGATCAAGGTATTCTTTAGTCCTTTACAATTTTGTTTAGAGTTATTTGATGGGTTTTTGTTAATTCTATTTGTTCTCGACTTCCTTCCAAATCTGAAATTTATTATTTTGGTCCCCCGGCTTCACAACGATGTAGGTTTTGTACAAGACCTGATGGGATTGGATGGTCATAACCTATGTCCCTATCACCCTATTTTCAATATATAAAATGGTACCAAAGAAAGATGTGTTTTCATTTCCATTATATGATAATATTTTTACCATACATGTCAAAAGATATATATGCATATATCTGCATTTATGCACATATATGCATATATCTTTTATTGTTCTGGCGCTGCTTCTTTTATTGTTCAGGGGCTAAAGCAAATTATGCATATATCAGGGGCTGAAGCAAATTAGATTTGGAACTGATCTGGGGCTGCTTCTTTTATTGTTCGTGTACCAACATAGGTTGTTAAGAAAAGGATGCAAACTGGATAATTTGCTTCAGCCCCTGATGCTATTCGTCTCATTGTTTCTAAGGAGGGTTTCAAAGGCCTATATGCTAGGTATGAATCCTTTTTGTTATGAGATCTTCAATTTGATGGCATCCAGTTGTGCATATATGAGCAGCTCCGGATTGGGTATAAATTCTCATTGCCTCTGTTTTTTATGGAGTTCATTGTAATATGTATTGTTGTGTTTTTTATAGTTATCTCGCGATACACCTTTCTTTCTATACTTGCTTTTTATTTTGTGTGTTTTTGATAGTGATATCGATAGGATTGTGTTGGCAGATCATACCAAATACATTCTACTTGAAATTTAATTAAGCGGGTTTAACATTTTGTGAATTGAATAATATAACATGGGCGTGTTTAGCGATTAAGAAATGTCCTTTTGTGAAGGTAGGAGAGATAATAGCAAGTCTTAGATCTGGATTATCCTTGAACTATAAGAACAGCAGAGCCTTTCAATGGGAGCTTCCTATTATTAGATTCTCCAATCTAGAAATTTTTATCAGAGATGTGCAGCAACTCTTAATAAATTTTGATGTAGCTACTCTGCATCACCAAATGATGTTGCAATTTTATGTATGCTACGTATAGGACTTGATCTTTAATTCAGGACAACCTAAGATTTTGGTACAAAGACAATCTTCCAATAAATTCAATGTTCTTTTAGCCAAGAAAAACTTTGATAATTAGTGATTGTTCTTTATATTAACTTGATTTTTCTTATTAGGGAGTTAATTTATATTGAAGGTAGTTCAAAACTTCCTCAGTTGCCTTTATAATTTTGAGCTCCCTTTCCTCCCGTGGCAGGAGTTCTTGGTTGTTGTACCAACTCAGCTTCTTAAAGACCTCAGTTATGAAGTAAGTGCCTAGCATGATGACTCTCTGAGTTTATAAAAAGATGTTCAAGTTCTTCCATATTATTATAACATCTGCATACTACATAAATTTTCACTCCCAAATTCTTCACATCCCCCCCCCCCCCTCCCCAAGAAAAAAACACTACATTATTGACGCACTTCGGCATGAATATAGATATTTTGATTGGAAGGTGTTTATTCTAAACGGACTTAAAAAAACACTAAGCTACTTCTAACAGAATCATATGCTTCTAATTTATCTATTTTTCTGCATATGATACACAACACATGTCATATGCTTTCAGTTTCATTCTTTTTTCACTAGCATTTAATTTTTTTTAAAGTGCTTACTTTTGACTTTTGGTTTAAATGCAGTGCTAAAGTACTCTAAAAACATTAGTATGGAAGAAGGGACAAATATGTTGGATGGGAGTATTGTGACAACCAAGATGAAGTATTTTTTATTTGACTCGCAATGTGAATTGGGTTATATATTTCATGTTAAATGTCAATTTGTCTGGGGAATTTGTTGTTATCCCTTAAAAGGGTGGTTAGTCCAATAAACAAAGGAAACCATCCCGATTTTTTTTTTAAATGGACACTTTGTTTATTTGAGGCACGATGTGAGTTCAGTTGATGAATATTATATATTTCATGTTATATGTGAATTTGTTTGATGAATTTAAATTATTTGAATGGTGTTGGACAATTTGTTATTTGTTAAGCAGGATAAATAGTCCTATAAATAAGGGAGATTATGGCCAATTTTTTTGAAATCACACTTTATTTTGTTTTGTTGGGGAACGATATTTGTGTCGTTTTACAATTACGTATTTTGATAATTTTTGTCGTTTCACGATTATGTACTTTGAAATTTTCGCCGTGCCTTCAGGCACGGGCATTTCGCTAGTATATATATATATGACTGTGTGGTTGTGCATATATTATATATCTGTGTAAAAATCGTACCCGAGTTACTTGCTATCACGGGGGATTCCGGGCCGGGACAAGCTTATCTCGATTGGACCTTTATGGGGGATAACGACTTGTACCCTAGAAGATAGTATCCTTGATTACAGGCTATCTGAGTGATAGTCAGATGGTCCTAAGAGATGTGATGGTATGTGCTGACTTCTTAGGATCGGGAACTATGCTTCGCCTCTATTTGTATGTGTTTTGTCTAAATACTATTCGAGAGTGATTCTGAACTAGTATTTCCTTGAGTATGAGTGATACGGGGACTTGATAGCAGAGTACGTCAGCACCATAGATTTTATGTAGGGTGCCGTTAGTGTATATATATTATATGTGTGACTAATATATATACCTATATTTACATGGGAACTTTTTACTGTGCGTATAAGTAATTAAGAAATGAATAAATGTTTCAACTCTTAAATATTCGAGAACTTCATAACGGTAATGATTTGTTTTAAATAGCATAAGGAATCTTGAAGACATTAGTTTTCTAAACTAAATATTATCACCCTATTATTTCTCGAGATAAAACTTTATGGAAGTGAGATAGACTTATGAGATTTAGTAGTACGATAGACGTGCACACTATATGAGAGGTGAGAATTCTCAAGAGAGTGTCGCATACTAGCATGGTTATTGCATTAGCCGGTAAGCATTTTAAATACTTGCTAAACTAAATTTTAAAGCTGTTTTACAATCGGGCTCTGACCCGTTTCCTGTTATCTCTTCTCTCTTGTATATATATATATATATATATGTATATATTACAGGTGCCCAGCCACAAGGGGGTCATGCTTAGGTTCTTTGGACTGGACATGCTATAGCTTATGTGGGAGTTGTAGGCCATTGCTTAGACGACCTTGTTGTTGATTCCACTCTTATTCCAGCTCTAATTAGTTTGGGCATGTGTCGCACGTTTCCTTATTTAGTTGGATTGGTCAGATATTATGTTCATTTATCATTTGTATTTTACTCGTTAGGATTTATTTACTGTCGGGATGGTTTTTCCTTTATGGTTTTAAAGTTAGTATTTGTTATCTGAATGGTTAAATTATTGAGGGTTCATTTCCAGTTTTTTTTTTTTAATTTTGTGATTCATAAACTGTTAATTATTAAGGTTTTTTTAATTTGGTTAAATGAAATGGAAATAATGTTTTAATGATTTTGACACTTAGCTTAATTATTTAGGGTGTTAAATTGGAATTTTTTTTTTCGACAGTCATGCTAAGAATGGACCAACCGTTCACCTTGATTATAATTTAATAAAGGACTGATCACCCGGTATTAAGTTAGGTGGGGTGTCACATTAAGGATTTAGATACATCACAGTTCCCTAATATGGCTCATGTACCACACCTTGTGCAATCGCAGGAAATGTGACCCGTCTTCCTACAGTTCTTGCAAGCCTTGTCATTGGTACATACAGCTGCCATATTCCCTTGCTTGTAGCAGTTGTTGCAGAGTCTCAAGTCACCAGGTGCCTGCGGGGGAACTAAACAGTCTTTAGCACGGTTCCCCGTCTTACCGCAGATATGGCAGCATAGAGATTTTATAGTGCACTTAGATGCAATATGCCCGAGAACTGAACAGTCTTTTGCCACTCCCTCTGCCTACTGAAATAAAATCTACCAAAAAATAAAGAAGTTGCAATTCAATACTTCTGATGGTTCAAGAGCTGAAGGGGTTTCTAGAAGGATTTTCGAATTTGGTTCTGATATGTTTGGTGTTTACAATCCAGATGTTTTAAAACTTATTTAGGACCCATCAAATTCAAAACACGGCTTAAAATTCTCTAAGTTGAAATCTGTAAGATATGGAGACCTGCCTACTTGTTACACTGTTCATATTAAATAGAAAGGACTAAGTGTAATGTCTTCCATATGGATGATCAAAAATAAAAAGATTAAATTTTGAATAACTCACCACGAGCCTCCCATTAATTTCATTTGTAAAATGTGGGCCACAACATTCACGTCAGTTCAGCTAGTCAACAATCCTATCACTCCATATCAGCTGACTTTTACCTCTAATTCCATTTTTTGCAAAAGATAGAATCTTCACTTGATCAAGGATAAAGTTAGAAACTATAAAAATAAATCTAGTTACATCTACATCAACCAAAGCAAACGATAGTGGCGTGAATAAACTGAGGAAGGGTATTTCCCACCATTAGTTTGGCCTTCTTCTCATAGAAAAAAATCCGGCAATCTTAGTTGTAAAAACCTAGCCCAAAGGACTCTTGGAAACCCAATTTCAAATAAATCCATCTCACGTTGTAGTCGATACCATTCGAAAATAAAATCCTGCAATATCAGTCATAAAAAGACGTGATTAATTGACTTTATACAATCATTTTCAATCTCCAAGAAGAACTCATTCACTTGGATCATGAACATTCAAACAGAATTGATGTAACCAAGATACAGTTGGCCCAAGTAGTACACCTAGAACAAAAATAGTGTTTTGGATATAGAGAAATTTGGATATAACAATTATTTTTGGACTACTACTGATGTAATCAAGATGCTTGTGATAAAGATGAATATATATTAACTAATTTAATGTAGTTGTAGACACCCCATTCTAGCATCCCCTAACCTCTCCTTAGGTCCTTAGCACCTCCCCTCATCGCTATAAACCTAAGTCATACCCCGAGTACTGACCTAAAGTCCATTGGGCACTCTCGAGCTCCGTTTGACCAAAAGTAAAACTCTTCAACTCGATCAAGATGGAATGAATATTCGAAGGGCACTGAAACCCCTTTCCAACGATCTGTTACATGCACGATTCTACCTTACGGTGCGGACGAACGACCCGTTTTCCCCTGAAACTCGATCAGGAGGTCATCGGGTGCTCCCAGGCTCCATATGACCAAAGTCAGCTCTTCATCTCGACCGAGACTGAATGAATCTTTGAAGGTCACTGAAACCCCTTTCCAACAGTTTGCCTCGTGCACGATTCTATCTCACGGTACGGACAAACGATCCGTTTTACTTCGAAAGGTCACCGGGCACTTTCAAGCCCCGGTTGACCAAATTCAACTCCCTAAATCGAGTCAAGCTCTTTAGAATGTCGAAGTACATCTCCTAAAATTTCTAACGGTCTGCCTCGTGCACGATTCTGACTTACTATGCGGACGAACGATCCGTTTGCGTCCGGTGATTCCCCATCCAAAGGACTGATGAACGCTTTCGAGCCATATTTGACCAAAAGTCAACTCCCAGACCCTGGATAAGTCCAAATACTTTCGAAGGTATATGAATTACCTTTCCAACAGTTTACCCTGTGCATGATTCGGATCAACGGTTTGCGCTCTACGACCGATTTTCCAAAGGGACCTGAAAGAGACAATCAAACGGCAGGTCCCAAACCCTGCCTATCGGTAGTGTGCCCTAACACACCTGCTGATTGCCAGGACCAGGTCTATGCCGATCGGCAATGCCCTGGGCCTATAAAAAGGAGGGCCTCACCTCATTTCAATAAGGAGGAAGATCATAGATCCATCCCTCTCAGCAAGTTCAGAAATCCCCTATCGAAGTCAGCGTGATTTCCACATCCAAATTCCTTTCCAACCTTCGCCATTCATCATATTTTTCATCAAACTTGGTGAATTAAGTACCCTTCATCATCACCCAAGTGCAAGGGCTTCTCTATAACATCCAAGATCAAGCTCAAGATCTTCAAGAAGGTCCAGCTTTCTAAACTCTCTCTCTTTAAATTCTCCTAAATTCGCATTAATTTGTTTTATTACTTAGCACTTTTTATTATCTCATCTCACATATCCTAATATAATTTGTATTTAGTATTATTGCAAATCTTTTATTTTCATATAAATAAAACCCAAAAAATAAGAAAAAGAATGCTTGCTCATAAATTCCAAATGGGAATTCTCACACTTTTCTCACTACTAAAACACTTTTTACACACACACACACTTATAAGAGAATTCCCCGGTTGGATTTATGGGATAAACCCCACCCCTCGTTTTGCATACGAACTACGTGAACTTTGATGGGCCTATAGGCTACGTAGGCATCTCGGGGTAAAACCCGAGACTCGAGTCCTTTTCCCACTTTTTTTTTATCTTTTTTTTTTATATTCTTTAAACTTAACTCTCTTAGATTATATATATACTTGTTCTTAGTGGCGTATCATTCCGTATCCGTTATCGTTCCATCATAACGATCGACGTAAGGATAATCAGGAAAAAACTGCACCCAGATCAAAATGCGTTCATCACCCTATGGGGAACCTTTTGCTACACTGTTATGCCATTTGGTCTCAAGAATGTTGGGGATACCTACCAGAGGGCTTCCATAACCATCCTGCACGATCTGATTCACAAAGAAGTCGAGGTATATGTGGATGATATGATTATTAAATCCAAAACTAGAGACGGTCATGTCCCCACTCTCAGAAAGCTCTTCGAACGACTGCGACAATATCAGATGAGACTCAATCCACATAAATGTGCCTTCGGCGTTACAAAGGGAAAACTCTTGGGATTCATGGTTGGTGAAAGAGGGATAGAAACAGATCCTGCCAAACTGAAAGCCATACTTGAGATTCCACCTCCCCGAACGAAAAAATAAGTTTGTGGTTTTCTTGGGAAATTACAGTACATTATTCGGTTCATCATCCAGCTCACTTCCATCTATGAATCAATTTTTAAACTCCTCTGAAAGGATTCAACCAAAGTTTGGAATGAGGCCTGCCAAGAAGATTTTGACCGAATAAAACAATACCTGACTCAACCTCTGGTACTCATGCCACCACATCCTGGTCTCCCCTTGCTCTTATACCTAACCATAATCGACACTGCAGTACCTTAAAGATTCCCGCAAAGAAAGAGCAATTTATTATTCCAATCACAAACTGGCTGGTTACGAAGTCAACTACACGGCTTTGGAAAAAGCATGCATCGCTCTTGTTTGGGTCACCCAAAATTTACGACATTACATGCTCGCCTTCCCCATTAAACTTGTATCCCGAATGGAACCCATCAAGTACCTGCTTGAGAAACCTGCCTTATCCAGCCAAATGGACCGGTGGTTGATTCTCCTAGCTGAGTTCGATATCATGTATGTCGGGCAAAAAGCCATGAAAGGAAGAGCCATTTATGACTACCTCGCTGACTACCCCATGGAAGAAGCCGATGTCTGAAACTCCGAAGTCCCAGATGAAAACATCCTCTACACCGCTCAAGACAACCTCCGATGGCAAATGTTCTTTAATGGCGCTGCCAATAAAAAGGGATATGGCATTGGGAAACTTCTTATCACCCCAGATGACTTCCACACTCCCATCTCCGTCAAATTGGATTTCCCCTGCACCAATAACATGGCTGAATACGAGGTGTGTACGGTAGGGCTCAAGGTTTCTCTCAAGAAAGGTATTCAATGCCTAGATGTCTACAGGAATTTTTCCCTCATCATTGGTCAAGTGCTAAGAAAATGGAGAGTCAAGGACGAGAAACTCCAACCCCTCCATGCCCACTCAGAAGAACTAGCCTCTCAATTCCAAAACATCACCTTCCACTACCTACCTTGAGAAAAAAATAACCTAGTCGATGCCCTTGCTACCCTAGCCTCCATGGTCGACATGCCCGAAGGAATAACAATGGACCCCTTCCTAGTTCAAAAGAAAGACAAACCAAACCATTGCTACCATATTAAGATCATCACTAAAGAAGATCCTGAGCTAGCCAATTACTGGTATTATGATATCTGGAACCTCCTCAAGCATGGTAGGTATCCCAAGGGTTACAACAAGAAAGACCGGGCAACCCTCCAAAGACTGGCCGCCCAGTACATCATCTGTCATAAAGCATTGTTCAAAAGGAACTTCGATGGAATCCATCTACACTACATCGCAGGGGCTGACATTGAAGAGGTAATGCAGAGAATCCACAGTAGGGAATGCGGGCCCCACATGAGTAGTCACATGCTTACCAAGAAGATCATTGGATAAGGCTACTACTAGACCACCATGATCCAGGATTGCTCCGCATATGTTTGGAGATTCCTCAAATGCCAACAGTTCTCTAACCTTTAACACTTACCTCCACGAGAATTATACAACATGACTTCTACCTGGCCGTTCTCCACCTGGGGCATCGCAATTATAGGGAAGGTTACACCCAAGGCCTCCAACGGGCATGAGTTCATCCTAGTTGTTATTGATTACTTCACCAAATGGGTCAAAGTCGAGTCATACGCAGTCCTGAAAGCCAAGAAAGTGGCCCAATTCATCAAGAAAAACACCATCTGCCGATATGGGGTCCCGTACGAGCTAGTGCCAGATAACAATTTGCATTTTGAGGCAGAAGTCACAGAAGTGGTCAACAAGTATGGAATTCAGATACACAAATCTTCTCCCTGTCGTCCTCAAACCAATGGTGCGGTCGAAGAACCTCAAAGCCACCATCAGTAAGATGACGAAAAGCTGTCGAGATTGGGCTGACCGAATCCCATACACCATCTGAGGCTATCAAACCTCTATTGGGTCTACCCCTTACTCTCTAGCCTACGGTATGGAAGCATTCCTACCCGTGGAGTTGGAAATACCCTTATTACGCGCCATGCTTGAAAGCAAGGTCAGTGAAGAAGACTGTTACCAAAGTCGTCTTGACGAACTAACCCTCCTAGATGAAAGGAGATTGAAATCTCTATACCACATATAAGGGTACCATCACCATATAGCACGATCACTTAATAAGATATTCAAGGACAGCGGTGTTCGATAGGGGGATTTATCCCTCAAAGAAATAGCAGATCCCATCTGGGACCCCAGAGGGAAGTTTAAGCCCAACTAGAGAGGCCCATACCTCGTCAAAAAGATCGTGTCCGACGGTGCCACCATGCTCACCGACTTGGATGGAGAAGAGATGGCTCGTCCAGTCAACCTGGACCGTCTCAAGAAATTTTACCCCTAGTCCTAAATCTCGGCGCGCTACGACTCTTCTCATCTCCCTTCTATTCGTAAAAAAAACTTCATTTCCCTCTACCCAGAACTATGTGGGCCTGATCCTCTGCAAAACCATTTTTAGAAAAATTAAAACTTTTCAAAACCCCCAGAGGTACATAGGCAGCCCATACATCTTACATGAACACGACCCTTTCTTTTTCACAAAAAACTATTCTTTTCTTATCTCCGAGAACGACAGTTCATTCTAACATATACTTGAACAAAAGGATTATGCATGCCTTAGCGATAGGTATAGATAATTCAAAAATACAAAATTCATCAAAAGGCACAGCTAGATGATAAAAAACTTGTTTATTTCACTAATAAGAAAATTACAATACAATTACATAAGAAAATGAATGGATGACTCCCTTCCCTCTACCTTTCTAAAAAAATCCCAAATTTATTCCCCATTACAAAAATAAACTCCCCAAGAGTCCTACCCACAGCTACTAGAGGAGACCTCTCCATCATCATCATCTACATCCTTGGGTCCCCAAGTTTCCCCTACCTTAATAGAGTATCGCAGATGCTCCATAAACTGATAAGCTCAAACAAGCCTCGAAAACACCACAACCCCTCCCTTATGGTATCGGATAAGATAAGCCTCCTTTGTCCGGTCTCCACTTCCAACATCTTGATAACTAATCTTCTCCAAAACCACTTCATATAATCCCCAGGGATGTGCCAAACTCTCCCATCAGACTGAGAGGGACGGGTCGACGAACGTCGACTCTCCCACAAAGAGCCAAGCCGCATGCGCAGACGCTCTATCAAATCTTCTACTGGAAAGAAGTCTAGTGTCCGAGGTGGCACGATTTACTCCCAGTCAAATTGAGGTAGAAGCCACCAAGGAAAATAAAAATAGGTATGTCTGAGACCAACCAGCCGGACATACAGGTGTTCTCCCAGTTCCAGAATAGGCAGCAGCTATCCCCACCAAGGTACTGACCAATATAGATTTAGAGCCCCATGCTCCACGAACTAGTTCTCCCTGATCTCAATATTCGGGCCAATATTAATAAAATGGGGTGAAAAGAATTTAGGTACAGCCGATAAGGGATATTCCGGAGGAGTCACCAGGTGGAATCTTTCAGACAACCAAATGAACAGCATCGCAGGGCTACCTCTCAAAAAGTTAGAACGACCTTCTCGCCAAGCATCTAATCCATTCAAAGTCTCTGCCAATATCACCATCGTAGGATTGTGATAATAGGACATCCATGAAGTAATAGCTGTAAGTTATGAGTCCACCAACAGCTCCCCGATCACCATCAATAATTTTGAAACTAAGCCCAGAACCACAGCTCTGGCATATCCAGCATCACCAACCTCCTACAAATGCACGGACCGCAATATCGCCGAAAGAGAAATCATAACTACAACCACTATTATTTTGTCCAACGAGGACGAAACACAAAGAAACCTGGCCAATAACTCCCGAGGATAACGGGAAAACTAAGGCAAAGCCGCAGCAACGTCGGGATTTATCCCCAATATGGCAAAAAATTCCTCATAGGTCGAACAAACTTCTTCCAAGCCAAAGAGAAATACATGATCTTCAGGGTACCAGAATTGTACCCTGAAGATCAGCATGCTCCACTCTATGGGCCGATTACGCCATAAAGAAACTCGACGCATGTTGTAGGCATCGTAGTCGACATTATAAGAGCACATTGTCCCCAATGTCTCGAGGTAGTAGGCAAACTCAAAACTACTGGGGAGAGCCATCTCACAGAACAAGAAAGTTAAGATGTGAAGGTGTGATGAAAACACTCCACCCTTACCCCTCTTTTATACTTGAAAACCCCCATAAAAGACATAACCCCTGCAGAAATCGGAGGAAATCCTGCCCCACAAGGTGCCAAAGGCTGAAGAGGGTACCAATCAAAGATTTGAATTGATGGGACTGGACTCACCTGTAGATAGACAGGACAAGGTTCTTGTCGATCGGCAACCCCCTACTTTTGGAAATTTTCCTTTTTCCTCTTTTGTCAAAATGCCGAAAACTCAAAATAAATTGATATTCTCTAACAGAATTTAAAAAATCCCCTTTCCATCTTTATATAAATTCTAATTTTAAAACTTTCCTTCAAATCCCAAAAATATTTCTTTTTATGTTCTCAACAGTAAAGTAAAAAGCGCATGTGCATGCATTCATTCATCATTAACATAAGATAATAAAAAAAATTCATTGCATTGCATTGCATAGATATTTCTCTGTGTCACATCAATCTTGCAAGAAAGAAAAGAAAAAAACAACGGGACTCAACCCGAACCCACATTCTCCCTCTCTCTCTCTCTCTCTCACCTAATCTTCACCTCTCTCTCCTAAGAGCTTCCATCCCTGCGACGCACTCTCTTTCCCCTACGGTGAGATGATGTACCACCGCTACCCGAACTAGATTCTTCACTGAATGAGGCAGATGACACTAGGCAAGAAGGAATAGGAACTGTTCCACTGCCAAATGGCACCCTCTACACCATGCTGACCAGCACCCCACTTAAATTTTCATACAAAAATTCCCAAAAAATACTACAAAACCCAGAAAAATCCTCAGAAAATTCATAAAAATCCCGGAAAGGATTTAGAACATTTTCACCAAGAAAGTTTTGCACTCCCCCATGAGGAATCCCTATTTCCCTAGTGGAACTCTCAAAATCCTAGTTAATCTCCTCCCGGCAACATCCCCAGGGGATCTCTAAGGTATCCCAAAATTCCCCAAAGTTCTCAAAATTTCCCCGAGGAATACACCCAAACCCTGGACCACCTAATGACTTCCCCAGTGGAATTTACAACATCAATTTGGTTGTTCCCCCGACAAAGTCTCCAAAAGATATGAGGATTTCCCCAATAATCGGCTCCCCAAGTCAAATTAAAATCACGAGGTAATTTTCTCGACAGAGTTCCCAGAGAACATCTCAATTTAAGCTCTCGAAATTGGCTTCAACCAGCAGAATTTGTCATCTCATCTCAAGCCCTCAGAATTGGCTTCGACCCGCAGAATTGGTCATCTCAATTTAAGCCCGCAGAATTGGCTTCCACCCGCATAATTAGTCATCTCCATTTAAGCCCTCAGAATTGGCTTCGACCCTCAGAATCGGTCACCCTCATCCTTAAGCCCGCAGAATTGGCTTCGACCCACAGAATTGGTCATGTCAAACTTAAGCCCGCAGAATTGTCTTCGACCCAGAGAATTGGTCATTTCATCCCAAGCCCTCAGAATTGGCTTCGACTCGCAGAATTGGTCATCTCAATTTAAGCCCTCAGAATTGGCTTCAACCCGCAGAATTGGTCATTTCAATTTAAGCCCTCAGAATTGGCTTCGACCCGCAGAATTGATCACCTCAATTTAAGCCTTCAGAATTGGCTTTGACCCGCAGAATTGGTCATTTCATCTTTAAGCCCTCATAATTGGCTTTAACTCGCAGAATTGGCCATCCCCAACTTAAGCCCGCAGAATTTTCTTCGACCCCCATAATTGGTCATTTCAAAATAAAGCATGTAGAATTAGTTTTCACCCACAAAATCGGTCACCTTCATCCCTAAGCCCTCAGAATTGGCTTTGACCCGCAAAATTGGTCATTTTAAACTTAATACCGTACAAATGGCTTCGACCCGCAAAATCGATCATCCTCATCCTTAGGTCCTCAGAATCGACCATGACCCTCTGGTCATCCTCTTTTAAAGGCATCATGTGGTGTCTATTCGACGGCTATCATTTATTCCAAACTCACCCGTCGAGGGGCTCTGTAGACACCCCATTCTTTCACCTCCTAACCTCTCCTTATGTCCCTAGAACTTCCCCTCATTGCTACAAACCTAAGTCATACCCCGGGTACTAACCTAAAGGCCATCGGGCACTCCTAGGCTCCGTTTGACCAAAAGTCAAACTCTTCATCTCGACTGAGATTGAATGAATCTTTGAAGGGAACTAAAACCCCTTTCCAACGGTCCATCTTATGCGCGATTCTGACTTACGATGCGGACGAACGACCCATTTTCCCCCGAAACTCGATCGAGAGGTCACCGGGCGCTCCCAGGCTCTGTTTGATAAAAGTTAACTCTTTATCTCGATCGATACTGAATGAATCTTCGAAGGGCACTGAATCCCTTTTCCAACAGTCTGCCCCGTGCGTGATTCTGACTTACCATGCAGATGAACGATTCGTTTGCGTCCGGTGATTCCCCATCCAAAGGACCGATGAACACTTTCGAGCCACATTTTACTCGAAGTCAACTCCCGGACCTGGGATAATTCCAAAGACTTTTGAAGGTCTCTGAATTAACTTTCCAACAGTTTGCCCCGTGCACGATTCGGATCAACAATTTGTGCTCTACGATCGATTTTCCGAATGGACCTTAAAGAGATTGTCAAACGGCAGGTACCAAACCCTGCCTATCGGCAGTGTACCCAAACACACCTGTCGATTGGCAGGACCAGTGATACGCCGATCGGCATGCCCTGAGCCTATAAAAAGGAGGGCCTGACCTCATTTCAAGTAGGAGGAAGATCAGAGATCCATCACTCTCAGCAAGTTCAGAAAACCCCTCTCGAAGTCATCGTGATTTCCACATCCAAATCCCTTTCCAACCTTCAACTTTCATCACCTTTTTCATCAAACTTGGTGAATTAAGTAATCTCCATCATCACCCAAGTGGAAGGTCTACTCTCCAACATCCAAGATCAAGCTCAAGATCTTTAAGAAGGTCCAACTTTTTCAACTCTCTCCTTAAATTCTCCTAAATTCGCATTAATTTATTTCATTACTTAGCAATTTTTATTCTCTCATCTCACATATCGTAATATACTTTTTATTTAGTATTATTGCACATATCTTATTCTCATATAAATAAAATCCAAAAAATAAGAAAAAAGAGGGTTCGTTCATAAATTTCAAACGGGCATTCTCACACGTTTCTCACTACTAAAACACTTTTTACACACACACACACTTATAAGAGAAGTCCTCAGTTGGATTTATGGGATAAACTCCACCCCTCATTTTGCATACGAACTACGTGGACTTTGATGCCTCTATAGGCTACATAGGCGTCTCGGGGTAAAACCCGAGACTCGAGTCCTTTTCCCACTTTTTCTATCTTTTTTTTTCTATACTATTTAAACTTAACTCTCTTAGATTATATATATATATATATATATATATATATATATATATATATATATATATACTTGTTCTTAGTGGCGTATCATTCCGTATGCGTTATCGTTCCATCATAACGATCGACGTAAGGATAATCGCCTAAATCCTATTTTCTAATATTACTTTCAGGGATATTTCTATGGATGACTCGCTTTATCTCTTCCATGATACAAGTCAATGATTCCTATCTCCACTACATATACACATGCACACTTATCACGGGGAAATAAAGGAAAATAGTAATAACCCATGAGAGACCGTAAGGGAAGAATGGGTGCCCAACACCTTCCCATTTCGTAACTTGACCTCCGAACCCTTTTTGAATCATTTTTGGTTTCGTATGTATCAGTATGTCTTTTGAATGCTGTCCTTCGGGATGGCTCTCTTTTTCTTTTGTATGCTTTGAGTAAAGTAGACTGGCGACTCCATCTCTCTATATTTTTCACCTCATCACTGACGTCGTCTGAAGCGCTCCCGAGAGGGATGCTTGGGACCAAGATCCTCCCGACAAGAAGAAGACCCCCATCTTCTTTGTCTCTCCCGTCGCGAGGATCGGGAATGGCCACGGTAGTCTTTTGTGAAATCACAAATTTCTGGTGCGTCTTAGTAAATCATGTTCTCTATCTTAAATCCTTGAAGGTCTTGTGTCATTGGGCCTTCTTTTCACTCATTCTACTGACCTGGGAAGTGCAAGGAACATCCCCTTCTTTGGGAAAACATATGTTTCAACCTCATCGTTAGTCAAACAATCAGTTTCGATGTTTGGCGACTGACCAAAAATAAGAGAATGTGACTCAAAATATTTAAAATAAGCGAAACTAAATTTTTTTGCCTTGTTCCATCTAAGAGATTGAACCATTTCAGTTTCCTAAAACAGCAATGCAACACAGGTAGAAAAATAGATACGTATCATTCCTAATGTATAAAATGAATCATAAACACATGAACACATTAAACTTCATAAAACAAAATCGAATTGGTCAAAAAGACCAATTCTTCCACTCTTACTTTTCATTCTTTCAATTGAGCTTGTATGAGCCACCGAGTAGAGGCTTTTTCCCCTTTAAAAATTAAAAAAAACCTCAGGGGTGCCATCCCCAAAAAGAGTTCAACAAAGTGAAACTCCATAAAACAAAATCTATTGTATGTGACCACTAAATGACTATGGTATATGAGTAGTAAAAAAATAAATGACAAACAATTTTCAATAGTAAAAATGAACTTTAACAATTTTTTATATTTAAGCTTGCAGATGAGGTTAATTACTACTAAATGAATATTCGTTTTATGTGAGTATTAAAAATAGGGGTTAAAAATATTAGTTACTCAATTACCAGGGCATACTAGTTAAACATATATAAGGCATGCTGGTCAATTAGTAACTGAATTTCAAAGCTCATTGAACATGCATATCACAATTGAACTGTTAATCCCAATTACCAAAAAAATTGAATATAACAGGACCTATTATTAGTGATAATCAGTGCCACATCTTCAGATGTTTATGTTTGCAAGTGTCGTCAATCTTCACTTCCGAGATAAGTTCTCATTCAATTCGAGTTATAAATTTATTGATACTCTTTTAGTGAGGCTGAACATGACCCTCACGCCATAATTGTTAGAGTATCAAAAACCAAGAGACCCTCTCCAATAACTTTTTTAATGTTTTAATGCACCAACCAATGAGGTGTGAGGGTTATGTTGGCCTTCACTAAGCGAGGGTCAACAAATTTTCATATAACATCCATTGAAATATATATAATAACCTAAAAGAGATAGTTGGAGGAATTCAAATTCGTTTGTTTTGATTTAACGAGGGCTAATAAAACCCTCACACCCTATTAGTTGGAGTATTAAAAATTGAGGGATCCTGCCATTACTTTAAGTTGGGGCCTGAGGTTTTGCAATACTTGCGCTTTGGGGTCCATTTTCACCTTCTCCAAAGTTTTCAAGAGAAAAAGGCATCACAAAAAATGAATTTCCAATACTTGAGCTTTGGGGTCCAATCCAGGGTTAAAAATAGGGGTTAAAAACATGAGTACTAAATGAATACTCATTTTGTTTCTATTTATTTATGGGAGAAGTTAGATTCTCACACTGGATTGGACATACTCCATAAGCCAGTCATTGATCAAGGCAGGTGGAAAATCAATCTACACACCACGGAGTGGTCATTGTACTCAATATAGTTGCAGCGCCGACAACCATCTTCATCAAACTTCCTTCTCTGCAGTGATGGATAGAGATCATCACCAATTTGATAAAGAAATATTCCATATACTCATTTTAAAATACAAAAAACATCAACAAAAAACTCATTGAAATTAATATAAAGATTATGGACTTTGGCATGCTCTACTCAAAAGATGATATAGTCCAACTTATGTCCAAATAAAGGTCCCTTCCTATAAGAATCGGGTGCATCGAAAGCTCATTTGTAACAATGGTTGCGATCCAAAGATGTAAAGGTTAAATACAAAGACAATGTTGAACATACACAATCTAGTATAAGTATACACATTGCATAGCATAGATAATCATATTTGAAAAAACATCTAGAAGTATAAGAAACCTATCTAAACGGTAAAAAAAGGGCCCCAATATGAGTTTTAGCGACGCAAAAAGTGTCGCGCAAACATTGGACAGAGTTTTCTGTGCATTCCGTTACTAAAAGCCATTAGGGGCACAGAAAAGAATTAAAATTACAGCGTTTTAAAATGAATAGGATCCAAACCCAAAATAATTAAAAATATTGAATCAGTGCAACCTTAATATAAAGTTATTCATAGGCCTGTCCATTACCTAATTTTTGTGTTACACCCAATGACAATCGAAACGTTCCCCTCTGCCATGAACCACAAATGTACAAACATCACCACACCAAGTGAAATAGCATTCAAATTATATTGGTAAAAAGTTACAACTCATAATCAAAACCCACACTTTGAACTACAAAAGTTGATATTGTGTTAATCTGTTAAGAAAAAATAATCAAAACTTAATCAAATATCTCATAATTTGCAATCAATGAAATGAAAAACAAATAAAGAGTTGTTGATCAAATTTTGGAGTACATCTCAGTATTAAGCAACCAAGAATATCATGGGGCATGAGTATATTCTACGTGTAATAACTTTATAGGAAAATCTTAAAATGTCTTCAAATATGAAGTTAAATGACAGTATGAAATTTATTTAAATATAATTTCCAACTGATAAATTAGTGTTAAAATCGCACTTTGAATTAAATTAAAATAAAGAAGAGATCAAACCCAACATTTGAACTCAGAAAATTGATGTCTATGTGAGTAACCAACAATAAGCTAACCTTCTTGGCAGTTTCATTAAATTGTTTGGAAGCATTATCAAATCAAGATTATTCTATAGTTACAAAGAAGCCTAAAAAAGTTAGATCTGAACAAAACGTCAGTATATTCGTGAATAAAACTCAAATAATAAATATGTGTCACGTTGTTAGTGTTTAAGGATAGAACAAAACACTGTTATATCCGTGAACACTAATAGCGTTTTGTTCACTAATAAAAAAACTAACAGCATTTTGATTAGTTTTGTGGTCTTTCTGTTATACTAAGTCTTTAGATCACATACTTTCAATTTTTAAATATCGCACAATCAACTGGTCTTCTCCGGTGGTACCGCAAACAATCACCGATTCTTTTTCACTTTCAATATGCATGTTCACAAAGGAAGCATAAGCCTTTAGATCAAATCTGAGAAATTTTATGATTTTAAAAATAAAAGCAAATATGAGTCTCACAGGCCATGTATGGTTTAAAAAAACTAACACCCACAACTATATTTTTATTTTATACTTTGAATGAATAAAGTGGACTGTATGAACTAAATGAATATCTCTACATTATACACAACAATAATTAATGTATGAAGCAAATGTCAGTCTCGGTGATCACTTGACCTAACAGACTAAAATAAAATTAAAAAAGAAACATGTATATTAAGTGTTATATACATTCCTATGCATATACAAAAGACATAGGAATAAGTAGAAAATGCATAGGTTGTAAATATAGGGCTAGGTTGTATACCTGAAAGTAGGGGTGTTAGAAAAACCGACTGGACCGAACCGAACCGACTACTTTTTTCGGTCTTTTTTCTTAATCGGTCCGGTCTCGATTTATTTTTTTGGAGGACTGACCTAGTCGGTCCGATACATGGTTTACGGATTCAAAAATCCTGTTAGGACCGATCCGGACCGACTATATATAAAATTATATATTTTTAGATACATATGTATATATATAAGATAAATAAACAGTGAAAATATTTATTTTAATATTTGATTAGTTTAAATTATAGTATAATCCAATACTAGTTTTGTTTTAATTGTAAATTTTGATATTTTTTAGTTTTTAATGTTTGGAAAAAATAGATTCGGGTATCTTTTTATTATTATAAATTATGTAATTCATTAATGTGAGGAACGACAGGTTAGACCGGACCGACCCTATAAAAATCGAACCGACTAGGGTCGGTTAATCGACATTATCGGTCCGGTCTCGGTCCATTTTTTAGAGGACCGACCAAGTCGGTCCGGTCCAAAAAAAACCTTAAAACCGAACCGGACCGGACCGGACCGCGAACACCCCTACCTGAAAGAGGAAAGAGATATATTTGTGCAATCAAATATTATGGGATGGATTAGATCTCCAGAAAACAAAATACAATGCAAAAAAAATCATCAGATCTCATCTAAACCCAAAAACCTAAATTTAAAAACACATATATTAAATTTGAAGTACCCAACGTTAGATCTGCAAAACAAAAACTCGTTAGAGCTAAAAAATGAAACACCACACTGAAAATTAAAACCCTAAAACACATAATTCTTAAACTCTATATGTGGTGAGGGTGGAAGCGTGGGAAGAGGAGGGTGAGGGTGAGGGCGGCAGGGCGAGAGGGTTTGGGATCTAAATCAGCACCACCATCAAAACCAAGGTTTGATAAGAAAGATGGTTTGTGGGTTTGTTCCTCAGTTTATAAGTTTTTCCGAGTTGGAGAAGGAGGACTTGAGTTTAGGGGTAGAGTTAGAGAGGGTGAGAAAGAGGGGGCCGTGTGAGTTTAAGAATGAGAGGTAGGGCTTAAAGTTGAGTTAAATTGGGTTTACCAAAATACTCTTGTGTTTGAATTAAAGTGAAATAGGGGTAATTAAGTAGTGGGGAAAAAAACGGGGGAAATCAAATATTTGAGGGGAAAAATAGGTAGTGCAAGAAAAATCTTATCTCATACACCATACATATATGTTTATCTATATTTTTTATTATGTCATTTCTATTTCAGTCCCAGGCAAGCTTTGGGACCCACACTTGTGGCAGGTTCCATCAAATTTTTTAAGGGTGAAGTTTAATCCCGTTAATTGTTATAAACATGATAGTAGTAAAAAATCAGGTTATATCACGTCAATAACCTAAGCAACCTATTACCACCTATTACCAGACTATTTCACATTAATTTCTATACTTTTTTTACTGATAAAGTAAATATATATGCCTCCCCCACACCCTTTTAACAAATCCAACATATAAGGACCAAAATATCCCCTCCTCTTTCATTAAAACATAACATCATTCAAGTATTTAAATATAATAAAAATTTAAAACATAAATAAATAGTTTTTAAGAGGAGTTTTTAATGAACAAAAAATAATGACAAAAAAAAAGCTTTTTAATGAACAAAAAACAGTTTTTAACAAAATAAAAACAGTTTTAACGGAAAAAAAATCTCAACAAAATAAAAACTATACAAAAAGAAAAAGAAAAAAAATAATTTCTAACAAAACAAAACAGTTTTTAACAAAATAAAATCATTTAATAACAAACAAACAATATATTTAAAAAAAATCAGTTTTTAAAGAATAAAAATATGAAAAAAACAATTTTTACAGAAATAAAAGCACTTCAATGAAAAAAAGGGTTTTTAACAAAAAATCATTTTTAAAAGAATAAAAATAGTTTCTCAAAAAAATTTAATAAAATAAAAAACTGTATTAATACTAAAAACTTTATGTAGAGAAGTTTTCATATTTAGCAATGAAAAATATACAAAAGTATAATAAACTTACTATTTTGTAATAAAGTCTAAAAAATAGTAATGGGTTAAAGTGTTTCGTTTTTTTAACAAAATAAAAACTATTTTTTTATATTTAAATAAAAGCGTTTTTTTTAAACTACTTTTTAAACAAAATTAACTAACTAATTTGTAATATAAACTGTTTGTTAAAGATAATAGAAACTTTTTTTATTCTTTAAAAACTTATTTTTTTTAAAGATATTGTTTGTTTGTTATAAAATGATTTTATTTTGTTAAAAATTGTTTGTTATAAAATGATTTTATTTCCATTAAAACTGTTTTTTCTTTTGTTAAAAACTATTTATTTTTAAAAATTATTTTTTGTTCATTACAAAGCTGGTTTTGTCATTATTTTGAAAAACTATTTTATGTTCATTAAAAACTATTCTTAGAAACTATTTATTTATGTTTTAAAATTTTGTTATCTTTAAATACTTAAAATGATGTTATGTTTTAATGAAAGAGGAGAGGGTATTTTAGTCTTATAAATTGGATTTGTTAAAAGGGTGTGGGGATAGCCACACCCTTTTACAAATAAACCTTTGTTCCTTTAACGTGTAGTATTTTGCTCCATGAGGCTAGGACAACCAAGAAGCTAACTTTTGTAAAACATATACTTGCTATTGGACGCCGACAGCTAACTTTTGTAAAACATATACCTGCTAACATACAAGAAGCTTAAATATCCAAGAAGCGTAAATACCCACTATTGAAGCTTTAAAAAATTCTAAATAGAGAGAACCCTACTTCCTTTTGAGAGTCATTTATACCAAATGCAAAAAATTCTAAATAGAGAGAACCAAGAACTGTAAATACCCACCTGTTGCTTTCACTCGTGTAATAGTCGCTTATTTTTATACCAACTTAGTAATCGATAAATAACCAATAATAAATAATAAATGCGATATATGTTAAAGCAATAAAAAAAAAATTATTCATCTCTACCACCAATAATCGCATTTCTCTTCAATTACGCATTTGTAGTGAGAAAACATTAAACTTGATAATAAAGTAAATGTTCCCAATGCACAAAAGGGGGGGTGAAGACAGTGCGTAACATTTAGAGACTTGAAGAAAACGTGTGAAGACAACGCATCGAACTTCACGGCGGCGATGGTGAGTCGTAAAGATGGGTCTCCACCTCTCGTCCCAGAACCACATCTGGCGTAACTCAAAACCGACAAAAAAAAAATATTTTATGTTTACACATTTCCCTAAACAAAAACCTGCAATCCCCTTTCCGCCTTAAACCTGCATATTCAGCCAAAAAATTAATAAAAATTACGAATGAAAAAAACTCAAAGAATCGTCGTCTGCTATCGCATCGCCGCCAATTATAGATCTGCATGGAAAGGGAGAGGGTGTTATAAACCACTGGGTCAGGGAAGAGGAAATACACCTGGTGGTATTTCCTAGAACCCAATAAGAAAACTAAATACAAAAACACCAAATCTAAATCTCAAAATCTGCTATCGCATTTTTGCCGTCTCCGCTATCTGTTACCCCATCTCCGTCATCTGCTATCGCATCTCTGACGTCTATAGATATGCACAGAGAGGTAAAGGGTGTTAACCACCGGGGTCAGGGGTAGAGGAATTAACACCCGGGTTCATCACATCGTGGGTTCTTCAAACCCCGAAACCTTAGGGTTAAACATTGAAGGCATGGGAGTACATGTGTAATATTTCTCTCTTCTCTTGGTAAAGAATTTGGTTGGCATATCCGAGAGAGAAGATATAAGATAATATATGACCCCATATCTTATATTTTGAGTTCCAATGCACACGACTGTTGTGAGGCTCGAGGTAGACTGCAGATTGAGATGCTCGAGGTAGTGGTAGAGGATTTGGTTTAAAGACCAAGACTCTTTCTCAGCCCTTAGATGCAAACCCTCTTTCTCAGCCAACGGAGAAAAAAAACCCATCCTCCTTAATTATATAGATTTAAAAATGATGTATCCTCATGTAATTCTAACACATGTCATTAAATTAATTTCATAAATACATCTTCGTCCTTCTCATTCAAAAAGAGAGCCTTTGAAATGTGATATGCCACCTGTCTTCCAATAAATATTTACTCATTGAAAACTATTCCCTGTTTTGAAAAGAAAAACTAAATGTTCCATCATTATTTGCTAACTCTCTCTCTCTCTCTCTCTCTCTCTCTCTCTCTCTGTATCTCTTTCTCTCTCTCTCCCTCTCTCTCTCTTTCTAGGTCTATTATCTTCCATTTTCCCCAAAAAGCCAAGATGACACTTAAAATTTACTCATAATGGACATTTTCTCTCCAAGAAAATGTTGGAGTTTTGTTATGGAAAGAACGAAATATATTAATTAATTTCTGCAAGGCACGTTCTTGTAACGTTTTCTTTTAGGGAAAATTTCTCCCAATCCGGTTGAGACAGAACCGGGAGTACACTATGGGTTTTATAGAATCTGCCTTCTGGATACAATGCCGTGTATGAACAGTTATTTGATTCAAACTATGTACTATTTGATCAAATCGAGAACACACTGAATTTGTAACTTGATCATTCCAAAATATAGAGGACGGAGAGAGGAGAAACTAGCAATTTTCGGTGTAAAAAACAGAGGCCTGGAATTTTTTTTATAGCCATTTTTGTGACTGCTCTTCAACAATCACAACTCTTCCTGGAGTGACTCAGCAACCGTTGAATCGTGCCTGTTTGGAACAGCTGCGATCTAACGGTTCAGATTAGGCATCCCATCGTAAGAGAATTGACATCCCCTACACGAAACGCTACGAGTTCATCTAACGGTTTAGATCAAGTTGTTTCAGATTTTAAATCCTTTGATCGGATCATTCAATCACAACCGTTGATTTATTCTACCTCGTCAAAACAATAGGCTCCCACGCTCTAAGCGACTATTGCCGCACGTGCGAAGTGCCAAGTGCACGACAAAGCGCGCAATGCGCCCTAAGTCGCCCAATCGCGCTTTCATGCGTCGCGTGTCGCGCTTATGCGTGTTGCGATTGGTGGTGCATAAGGACTACCGCGATGCGTACGATCATAGCCACTTATTTGACTTGTCAACTAAGAGTCTTAGTTGCCTTTTAGTTGATATACCACTACTTTTTGTAGTATTCTTCCAATGTGGGACAAAATGGCATTTTGAGCACTCCCATATCTTTCACACCCATTTGCTCATGTTTCTACCTTCTAAAATAAAACCCAAACTATGTTTAAAATAAAACACCAATAATATAATAAAATATTAACAACTAAAAAAAATATCAATAAATATTGGAATTTATCCAACATTCCCCCACCAATTTCAATATACACAGGAGAGTAAAGAAAAAAGACAATAAATAACTTTTGGCATTATCGCTAAAATCTAGTATATAAATGAGAAGTGTCTATCGGACTTGAACTTTCATATAGTGAAAACAATTCAAAGCTTCATCAAGGTGATGTGGTGAACGTATCTTGAACCAAGGACCTTTTGAGACTAGCCGGAACTATCACACATACCGATTTCAGAGTTTATAAGTGTTCTTCTAGCATTCACTTTTATGGCCTTATGCTAATCCTGATTTCATGAGCGCTTGAGGATCGGTCTTAATTCCATAGAAAGCGTCCACACTTTCGACACTCGTATAGGTAAATCAACTTTAGTGATTCTGCGAGTCACACTTATATGATTTATTAAGAAGTAACCTTCATCCTCTAACATGCAGAAAACCAGCACTAGGCACATAGAAATGAAACTTTTTGTATAAAATTACTAGTGTTCCAGAACTATAATTTAACTTTTTTGTACCACATTGAACTCTATCTATATTTTCATGATATGGGTTGGGTTCCCATTAAATATAGTTGTGTTATTTAATAGACCTTAGTACCATTCCTTTTGAGGTGATATATATCATCTCCCTAACAAGACCTTTAGTCAGAGGATCTACTAAATTCATGTTCGTTTTAATACAGTCGACTGTAATTACTCCTTCCTTGAGTAATTTTCTTATAATTTGATGCCTTAGACTAATGTGTCTAGATTTTCCGTTGTAAGTTTTGTTCGAAACTTTATAAATTGTGGCTTGGTTATCACAACTTATCATAATAGAAGGTGATGGCTTTTTCCATAAAGGAATATCATACAACACATTTCTAAGCCATTCTTCTTCTTTACATGCATCTGCTAGGGCTATAAATTGAGATTGCATTGTTGAATCTGATACACATGTTTGTTTCTTGTATCCCCAAGAGATAGTTGCTCCTCCTAGCGTAAAAATTCAACTAGTAGTTGACTTGGATTTTGATTCAAGATTATTCCAACTTGAATCACTATATCCTTCTAAAACAGATGGATATCCTACATAATGTAAGCCATAAGCCAAAGTCCTCCTCGGGTATCTAAGCACCCCAGAAATTACAATCCAGTGCTCTTGTCCTGGATTACTTGTAAATCTACACAATACACTCACTCCATAAGCAATGTTTGGTCTAGTGCAATGCATGACATACATTAAACTCCCAATAATACTATCATATTTAAGTTGGTCCATAGCACGCCCAGTATTTTTGATTAATTTGATGCTAGGATCCACTAGTGTAGCAGCTGTCTTAAGTTCAAAATGATTATATCTTTTAAGAACATTTTCTATATAATGAGATTGAGATAACGCTAAAGAATTATCATTTCTCATAATTTTGATTCCTAAAATCACATTAGCTTCTCCAAGATCTTTCATATCGAATTTTGATGAAAGAAACCTTTTGGTTTCTTCAACATATTTGAGATTAGACCGAAATATTAACATGTCATCCACATATAAGCAAATAATAACACCAACACCATATTCAAATTTACTATATAAACATTTATCGGCATCATTAACTTTATATCCATGGGATATAACAATATTATTAAACTTCTAATTTCATTGCATAGGAGCTTGTTTAAGGCCATAAAGAGATTTAATCAATTTACACACTTTCTTTTCTTGGCCAGGCAAAACAAACCCTTAAGGTTGTTCCATCTAAATCTCTTATTCTAAATCACCATTTAAAAATACAGTTTTAACATCCATTTGATGAATAAATAAATTGTGAATAGAAGCAAGAGATATCAATATCCTAATGGAAGGGATTCGAGCAACAGGAGCATATGTATCAAAGTAATCAATTCCATGTTTTTGCTTATAGCCTTTAGCAACTAGTCTTGCCTTAAATTTATTTATAGAACCATCCAGATTTAATTTTCTTTTAAATATCCATTTCCACCCAATAGGTTTAGCCCCGGGGTGAAAATCGGAAATAACCCAAGTTTGATTTGAAAAAATTGAGTTCATTTCATCATTTATTACTTTTTTTTCCAAATGACAGCATCCCTAGATGTTACAGCTTCATGAATGCGGTCGGTTCATCTTCTACATTAAGAACAAATTTAGTTTTATTCTTAGTCTCATTTAAACCCCTTTTAATTAAATACATAACAAAGTCAGGCCCAAATGTTTTTTCAGTTCTTTGTCTTTTACTCCTTCGTAGTTCAACGTCATTCGTTGTTTCCGAAGAAGATATAGGTTGTGAATTTTCTTTTAAATTTGAGGAGTCAACAGTCGGATTATTATTTTCTAAACCTTGATTCAAAGTACTAAACTTTCTAAGATGTTCAAAGAATTGCACATCTACCGACTCAATGATTTCTTCAGTTTCAAGGTTTAAAAATCTATAAGTCGTACTGTTACTAGAGTATCCAATAAAAACACATTTGTAAGTCCTATTTCCTAGTTTAGGCCTTTTAGGTTTGGGTTTTCTTACATAAGCATGACATTCCCAAACTTTAAGATGTCTAAGATTAGGCTTACGATTAAACCATGATTCATATGGTGTAATATCCTTATTTTTCAATGGAAATCTATTTAAAATATAACATGGAGATAAAACCTCTTCTCCCCACATCGACAAAGGTAAACCATAACTGATTAACATTGAATTTATCATTTCAACTAAAGTCCTATTTTTTCTTTCCGCCGTTCCATTTTGTTGTAGCGTATATGGCGCCGTAACTTAATGGATTATCCCATGACTATTACAAAATTGTATAAACTCACTCGGGTAAAATTCACCACCATTATCGGATCGTAGGACATTAATTTTCCAATTTTTTTGAGTTTCAACTTCTGCTTTAAAAATTAGGAATTTCTCAAAAAATTCATCTTTACTTTTAAGTAAATATGTATATGCATACTTATAGTAATCATCAATGAAAGTTAAGAAATATTAATTTCCACCACGAGTCATATTACTCTTCATATCACATACATCACTATGAGTAAGATCAAGCATTTTGGATTTCCTCTCAACAGATTTGAACGACTTTCTAGTTATCTTCGATTGAGCACAAATTTCACATTTAGAAAGGTTATCAAATTTACAATCCGAGATTAGTCATATTTTTTATACTTCTATAATTCACATAACCTAATCTACTATGCCATAAAGAAATAAACTCAACCATATAAGCAGAACTAATATCATTGATTACATTAATTTTGATCATGCCGTTACAAGAGTACCCTTTGCCAATAAATTGGCCATTCTTAGACAAAACAAACTTATCAGACTCATACACTAGTTTGAAACCTCTCTTATTGAGAAGGTCCCCAGACACAAGATTTTTACACATATTAGGTACACGAAGTACATCAATTAGAGTAAGTGTCTTTCCAGAAGTTAGCTTCAATTCCACTGTGCCTTTTCCAACTACATTGGTGCAGAGATTATTTACCATCTTCACTTCTTTTCCATAAATTTCTTGATATCCTTTGAATGAGGAGTGGTCTTTGCATATGTGGACCGTTGCGCCGGTCTCCAGCCACCATCCACTTTCATTATCAATTGAATTTTCTTCGCATACAGTATAAATAAGATCTTCAACATTGTTGGTTTCCTTCGACCCTTGTTTCTCCTTAAATGCCTTGTTTTTAAGACGACATTCTCGAGAATAATGGCCCGGTTTGTCACAGAAGAAACATTCTCCCTTCTTTTTCTTATTTTCACCTTGGTTCTTGAATATTGAATCATTCTTTGCTTTAAATTTTGAGTCTTTGGTAATCTTGGATTTATGATCCTCAACCATATTAGCTTTTGAATGACCCTCACCTTGTTCATTCTTCTTTTCTCTAATACGAGTATCATCTTCAATACGAAGGTGACAAAGAAGGGATTCCACAGTAGAAGTCTTTTCATCATGATTAATTTTTTTCTAAAAGCCATTCCAAGAGGATGGAAGTTTTAAATCAATCACCCCTACTTGAAATTCATCTTGAATATTAATACCAGCGGCTTTAAGGTCACCAACAATTTGTTGGAGTTCATGGGCTTGTATAATGACAGATTTATCATTACTCATTCTAACATTCATATAGTTTGAAATTAGAAACTTACGGTTGCTCGCTTCCTCGTTTTGATACTTTGTCTCCAAAGCCTTCCATGATTCCTTTGTCGTCAGAATCATTCGATGAGCGCTATAAACAGTTTGAGGCAAAGAAGTGAGGATGTGTCCTCGACACATAAATTCGTCTTCTTTCCTCTTCACATATTTTTGCTTTATTTCTTCGGTGTCTTCGGGTGTGGGCTTGAAAATTTGTTCAAGGTTATCATCCAGAATGTATGGAAGTTTTAGTGATGTGAGGAAGAACATAACTTTCTCTTGCCTCCGGGTGAAATTTCCACCATCAAAATGGTCGAGTCGGATTAAGTCTTGAGTCATGAGTTGGATAGATTGTGCCACAGTTCCTTCTATTTGAGTGGAGTAATAAGAATAATAAATTTTGCCTAAGACTGTTGGAGTTTTGTTATCGAAAGAATGAAATGTATTAATTAATTTATGCAAGGCACGTTCTTGGAACGCTTTCTTTTAGGCAAAATTTCTCCCAATCCGGTTGAGACAGATTCGCGAGTACACTATGGGTTTTATAGAATCTGCCTTCAGTATACAATGCAGTGTATGAACAGTTGTTTGATTCAAACTATGTACTGTTTGATCAAACCAAGAACACTATGAATTTGTAACTTGATAATGCCAAAATATAGAGGGCGGAGAGAGGAGAAACTAGCAATTTTCGGTGTCAAAAACAGAGGCCTGGAACTCTTTTTATAGCCATTTATGTGACTGTTCTTCAACAGTCGCAGCTCTTTATTTAGTGACTCAACAACCGTTGGATCGTGCCTGTTTGGAACAGCTGCGATCTAACGGTTCAGATTAGGCATCCGATCGTAAGAGAATAGACATCCCCTACACGAAACGCTATGAGTTCATCTAACGGTTTAGATCAAGTCGTTTCGGATTTTAAACCTTTTGATCGGATCATTTTATCACAACCGTTGATCTGTTTTACCTCGTCAAAAATTTAGGCTCCCACGCTCCATGCGACGATGCGCACGTGCGAAGTTCCATGTGCTCATCAAAGCACGCAATGCGCCCTAAGTTGCCCAATTTCCCTTTCACGCGTCGCGTATCGTGCTTACGTGCTTATGCGTGTCACGATTGGTGGTGCTTAAGCACCACCGCGATGCGTAGGATCATAGCCTCTTACTTGACTTGTCAACTAAGAATCTTAGTTGTCCTTTAGTTGATACACCACTACTTTTTGTAGTATTCTTCCAATGTGGGATAATATAGGATTTTTAGCACTCCCATATCTTTCACACCCATTTGCTCATGTTTCTACCTTCTAAAATAAAACCCAAACTATGTTTAAAATAAAACACCAATAATATAATAAAATATTAACAACTAAAAAAAAATAATATCAATAAATATTGGAATTTATCCAACATTCCCCCACCAATTTCAATATACACAGGAGAGTAAAGAAAAAAGACAATAAATAACTTTTGGCATTATCGCTAAAATCTAGTACATAAATGAGAAGTATCTTTCGGACTTGAACTTTCATATAGTGAAAATAATTCAAAGATTCATCAAGGTGCTGTGGTGAACGTATCTTCAACCAAGGACCTTTTGAGACTAGCCGGAACTATCACACATACCGATTTCTGAGTTTATAAGTGTTCTTTTAGCATGCACTTTTATGGCCTTGTGCTAATCCTGATTTCATGAGCGCTTGAGGATCGGTCTTGATTCCATAGAAAGCGGCCACACTTTCGACACTCGTATAGGTAAATAAACTTTAGTGATTCTGCGAGTCACACTTATATGATTTATTAAGAAGTAACCTTCATCCTCTAACATGCAGAAAACCAGCACTAGGCACATAGGAATGGAACTTTTTGTATAAAATTACTAGTGTTCCATAACTATAATTTAACTTGTTAGTACCACATTGAACTCCATCTATATTTTCATGATATGGGTTGGGTTCCCATTAAATATAGTTGTGTTATTTAATAGACCTTAGTCTCATTCCTTTTGAGGTGATATATATCATCTCCCTAACAAGACCTTTAGTCAGAGGATCTGTTAAATTAATGTTCGTTTTAATATAGTCGACTGTAATTACTCCTTCCTTGAGTAATTTTCTTATAATTTGATGCCTTAGACTAATGTGTCTAGATTTTTCGTTGTAAGTTTTGTTCGAAACTTTATAAATTGTGGCTTGGTTATCACAACTTATCATAATAGAAGGTGATGGATTTTTCCATAAAGGAATATCATACAACACATTTCATAGCCATTCTGCTTCTTTACATACATCTGCTAGGGCTATAAATTGAGATTGCATTGTTGAATCTGATACACATGTTTGTTTCTTGTATCCCCAAGAGTTAGTTGCTCCTCCTAGCGTAAAAATCCAACCAGTAGTTGACTTGGATTTTGATTCAAGATTATTACAACTTGAATCACTATATCCTTCTAAAACAGATGGATATCCTACATAATGTAAGCCATAAGCCAAAGTCCTCCCCGGGTATCTAAGCACCCCAGAAATTACAATCCAGTGCTCTTGTCCTGGATTACTTGTAAATCTACACAATACACTCACTGCATAAGCAATGTTTGGTCTAGTGCAATGCATGATATACATTAGACTCCCAATAATACTATCATATTTAAGTTGGTCCATAGCACGCCCAGTATTTTTGATTAATTTGATGCTAGGATCCACTAGTGTAGCAGCTGTCTTAAGTTCAAAATGATTATATCTTTTAAGAACATTTTCTATATAATGAGATTGAGATAACGCTAAAGAATTATCATTTCTGACAATTTTGATTCCTAAAATCACATTAGCTTCTCCAAGATCTTTCATATCGAATTTTGATGAAAGAAACCTTTTGGTTTCTTCAACATATTTGAGATTAGACCGAAATATTAACATGTCATCCACATATAAGCAAATAATAACACCAACACCATATTCAAATTTACTATATATACATTTATCGGCATCATTAACTTTATATCCATGGGATATAAGAATATTATTAAACTTCTAATTTCATTGCATAGGAGCTTGTTTAAGGCCATAAAGAGATTTAATCAATTTACACACTTTCTTTTCTTGGCCAGGCAAAACAAACCCTTAAGGTTGTTCCATCTAAATCTCTTATTCTAAATCACCATTTAAAAATACAGTTTTAACATCCATTTGATGAATAAATAAATTATGAATAGAAGCAAGAGATATCAATATCCTAATGGAAGGGATTCGAGCAACAGGAGCATATATATCAAAGTAATCAATTCCATGTTTTTGCTTATAGCCTTTAGCAACTAGTCTTGCCTTAAATTTATTTATAGAACCATCCAGATTTAATTTTCTTTTAAATATCCATTTGAACCCAATAGGTCTAGCCCCGGGGGGAAGATCGGAAATAACCCAAGTTTTATTTGACAAAATTGAGTTCATTTCATCATTTATTGCTTTTTTTCCAAATGACAGCATCCATAGATGTTACAGCTTCATGAATGTGGTCGGTTTATCTTCTACATTAAGAAAAAATTTTGTTTTGTTCTTAGTCTCATTTAAACCCCCTTTAACTAAATACATAACAAAGTCAGGCCCAAATGTTTTTTCAGTTCTTTGTCTTTTACTCCTTCGTGGTTCAACGTCATTCGTTCTTTTCGAAGAAGATATAGGTTGTGAATTTTCTTTTAAATTTGAGGAGCCAACAGTCGGATTATTATTTTCTAAACCTTGATTCAAAGTACTAAACTTTGTTAGATGTTCAAAGCATTGCACATCTACCGACTCAATGATTTCTTCAGTTTCAAGGTTTAAAAATCTATAAGTCGTACTGTTACTAGAGTATCCAATAAAAACACATTTGTAAGTCCTATTTCCTAGTTTAGGCCTTTTAGGTTCGGGTTTTCTTACATAAGCATGACATCCCCAAACTTTAAGATGTCTAAGATTAGGCTTACGATTAAACCATGATTCATATGGTGTAATATCCTTGTTTTTCAATGGAACTCTATTTAAAATATAACATGGAGATAAAACCTCTTCTCCCCACATCGACAAAGGTAAACCATAACTGATTAACATTGAATTTATCATTTCAACTAAAGTCCTATTTTTTTTTTCCGCCGTTCCATTTTGTTGTAGCGTATATGGCGCCGTAACTTGATGGATTATCCCATGACTATTACAAAATTGTATAAACTCACTCGGGTAATATTCACCACCATTATCGGATCGAAGGACATTAATTTTCCGATTTTGTTGAGTTTCAACTTCTGCTTTAAAAATTAGGAATTTCTCAAAAATTTCATTTTTACTTTTAAGTAAATATGTATATGCATACTTATAGTAATCATCAATGAAAGTTAAGAAATATTAATTTCCACCATGAGTCATATTACTCTTCATATCACATACATCACTATGAGTAAGATCAAGCATTTTGGATTTCCTCTCAACAGATTTGAACGACTTTCTAGTTATCTTCGATTGAGCACAAATTTCACATTTAGAAAGGTTATCAAATTTATAATCCGAGATTAGTCATATTTTTTATACTTCTATAATTCACATAACCTAATCTACTATGCCATAAAGAAATAAACTCAACCATATAAGCAGAACTAATATCATTGATTACATTAATTTTGATCATGCCGTTATAAGAGTACCCTTTGCCAATAAATTGGCCATTCTTAGACAAAACAAACTTATCAGACTCATACACTAGTTTGAAACCTCTCTTATTGAGAAGGTCCCCAGACACAAGATTTTTACACATATCAGGTACACGAAGTACATCAATTAGAGTAAGTGTCTTTCCAGAAGTTAGCTTCAATTCCACTGTGCCTTTTCCAACTACATTGGTGCGAAGATTATTTACCATCTTCACTTCTTTTCCATAAATTTCTTGATATGCTTTGAATGAGGAGCGGTCTTTGCATATGTGGACCGTTGCGCCGGTCTCCAGCCACCATCCACTTTCATTATCAATTGAATTTTCTTCACATACAGTATAAATAAGATCTTCAACATTGTTGGTTTCCTTTGACCCTTGTTTCTCCTTAAATGCCTTTTTTTTAAGACGACATTCTCGAGAATAATGGCCCGGTTTGTCACAGAAGAAACATTCTCCCTTCTTTTTCTTATTTTCACCTTGGTTCTTGAATATTGAATCATTCTTTGCTTTAAATTTTGAGTCTTTGGTAATCTTGGATTTTTGATCCTCAACCATATTAGCTTTTGAATGACCCTCACCTTGTTCATTCTTCTTTTCTCGAATACGAGTATCATCTTCAATACGAAGGTGACGAAGAAGGGATTCCACAGTAGAAGTCTTTTCATCATGATTAATTTTTTTCTAAAAGCCATTCCAAGAGGATGGAAGTTTTAAATCAATCACCCCTACTTGAAATTCATCTTGAATATTAATACCAGCGGCTTTAAGGTCACCAACAATTTGTTGGAGTTCATGGGCTTGTGCAATGACAGATTTATCATTACTCATTCTAACATTCATATAGTTTGAAATTAGAAACTTACGGTTGCTCGCTTCCTCGTTTTGATACTTTGTCTCCAAAGCCTTCCATAATTCCTTTGTCGTCAGAATCATTCGATGAGCGCTATAAACATTTTGAGGCAAAGAAGTGAGGATGTGTCCCCGACACATAAATTCGTCTTCTTTCCTCTTCACATATTTTTGCTTTATTTCTTCGGTGTCTTCGGGTGTGGGCTTGAGAATTTATTCAAGGTTATCATCCAGAATGTATGTAAGTTTTAGTGATGTGAGGAAGAACATAACTTTCTCTTGCCTACGGGTGAAATTTCCGCCATCAAAATGGTCGAGTCGGATTAAGTCTTGAGTCATGACTTGGATAGATTGTGCCACAGATCCTTCCATTTGAGTGGAGTAATAAGAATAATAAATTTTGCCTAAAACTGTTGGAGTTTTGTTATGGAAAGAATGAAATGTATTAATTAATTTCTGCAAGGCACGTTCTTGGAACGCTTTCTTTTAGGCAAAATTTCTCCCAATTCGGTTGAGACAGATTCGCGAGTACACTATGGGTTTTATAGAATCTGCCTTCAGTATACAATGCAGTGTATGAACAGTTGTTTGATTCAAACTATGTACTATTTGATCAAACCAAGAACACTATGAATTTGTAACTTGATAATGCCAAAATATAGAGGGCGGAGAGAGGAGAACCTAGAAATTTTCGGTGTCAAAAGCAGAGGCCTGTAACTCTTTTTATAGCCATTTATGTGACTGTTCTTCAACAGTCGCAGCTCTTTATTGAGTGACTCAGCAATCGTTGGATCGTGCCTGTTTGGAACAGTTGCGATCTAACGGTTCAGATTAGGCATTCCATCGTAAGAGAATGGACATCCCCTACACGAAACGCTATGAGTTCATCTAACGGTTTAGATCAAGTCGTTTCGGATTTTAAACCTTTTGATCGGATCATTTAATCACAACCGTTGATCTGTTTTACCTCGTCAAAAATTTAGGCTCCCACGCTCCAAGCGACGATGCGCACGTGGAAGTGCCAAGTGCGCATCAAAGCACGCAATGCGCCCTAAGTTTCCCAATTTCCCTTTCACGCGCCGCGTATCGTTCTTTAGTGCTTATGCGTATCACGATTGGTGGTGCTTAAGCACCACCGCGATGCGTAGGATCATAGCCTCTTACTTGACTTGTCAACTAAGAATCTTAGTTGTCCTTTAGTTGATATACCACTACTTTTTGTAGTATTCTTCCAATGTGGGACAATATGGGATTTTGAGTACTCCCATATCTTTCACACCCATTTGCTCATGTTTCTACCTTCTAAAATAAAACCCAATCTATGTTTAAAATAAAACACCAATAATATAATAAAATATTAACGACTAAAAAAAATAAAATATCAATAAATATTGGAATTTATCGAACATTCCCCCACCAATTTCAATATACACAAGAGAGCAAAGAAAAAAGAAAATAAATAACTTTTGGCATTATCGCTAAAATCTAGTACATAAATGAGAAGTGTCTTTTGGACTTGAACTTCCATATAGTGAAAATAATTCAAAGATTCATCAAGGTGCTGTGGTGAACGTATCTTCAACCAAGGACCTTTTGAGACTAGCCGGAACTATCACACATACCGATTTCTGAGTTTATAAGTGTTCATCTAGCATGCACTTTTATGGCCTTGTGCTAGTCCTGATTTCATGAGCGCTTTAGGATCAGTCTTGATTCCATAGAAAGCGGCCACACTTTGAACACTCGTATAGGTAAATCAACTTTAGTGATTCTGCGAGTCACACTTATATGATTTATTAAGAAGTAACCTTCATCCTCTAACATGCAGAAAACACTAGGCACATAGGAATGGAACTTTTTGTATAAAATTCCTAGTGTTCCATAACTATAATTTAACTTGTTTGTACCACATTGAACTCTATATATATTTTCAAGATATGAGTTGGGTTCCCATTAAATGTAGTTGTGTTATTTAATAGACCTTAGTCCCATTCCTTTTGAGGTGATATATATCATCTCCCTAACAAGACCTTTAGTCAGAGGATCTGCTAAATTCATGTTCGTTTTAATATAGTCGACTGTAATTACTCATTCCTTGAGTAATTTTCTTATAATTTGATGCCTTAGACTAATATGTCTTGATTTTTCGCTGTAAGTTTTGTTCGAAACTATATAAATTGTGGCTTGGTTATCACTACTTGTCATAATAGAAGGCGATGGCTTTTTCCATAAAGGAATATCATACAACACATTTCTAAGCCATTCTGCTTCTTTACATGCATCTGCTAGGGCTATAAATTGAGATTGCGTTGTTGAATCTGATACACATGTTTGTTTCTTGGATCTCCAAGAGATAGGTGCTCCTCCTAGTGTAAAAATCCAACCAATAGTTAATTTGGATTTTGATTCAATATTATTCCAACTTGAATCACTATATCCTTCTAAAATAGATGGATATCCTACATAATGTAAGACATAATCCAAAGTCCTCCTCAGGTATCTAAGCACCCTAGAAATTGCATTCTAGTGCTCTTGTCCTGGATTACATGTAAATCTACACAACACACTCACTGCATAAGCAATGTCTGGTCTAGTGCAATGCATGGCATACATTAGACTCCCAATAATACTAGCATATTTAAGTTGGTCCATAGCACGTCCAGTATTTTTCATTAATTTGATGCTAGGATCCACTGGTGTAGCAGTTGGCTTAAGTTCAAAATGATTATATCTTTTAAGAACTTTTTCTATATAATGAGATTGAGATAACACTAAAGAATTATCCTTTCTCACAATTTTGATTCCTAAAATCACATGAGCTTCTCCAAGATCTTTCATATCAAATTTTGATGAAAGAAACCTTTTGGTTTCTTCAACATTTTTGAGATTAGACCCAAATATTAACATGTCATCCACATATAAGCAAATAATAACACCAACACCATTTTCAAATTTACTATATATACATTGGTCGGCATCATTTACTTTATATCCATGGGATATAACAATATTATTAAACTTCTCATGCCATTGCATAGGAGCTTGTTTAAGGCCATAAAGAGATTTAACCAATTTACACACTTTCTTTTCTTGGCCAGGCAAAATAAACCCTTCGGGTTGTTCCATGTAAATCTCTTCTTCTAAATCACCATTTAAAAATGCAGTTTTAACATCCATTTGATGAATAACAAAATTCTGAATAGAATCAAGAGATATCAATATCCTAATGGAAGTGATTCGAGCAACAGGAGCATATGTATCAAAGTAATCAATTTCATGTTTTTGCTTATAGCCTTTAGCAACTAGTCTTTCCTTGAATTTATTTATAGAACCATCCGGTTTAATTTTCTTTTAAATATCCATTTGCACCTAATAGGTTTAGCTCCGGGGGGGAGATTAAAAATAACCCAAGTTTGATTTGACAGAATTGAATTCATTTCACCATTTATTGCTTCTTTCCAAAAGAAAGCATCCCTAGATGTTACCTCTTGATGAAATGTGATAGGTTCATCTTCTACATTAAGAACAAATTTAGTTTTGCTCCTAGTCTCATTTAAATCCCCTTCAACTAAATAAATAACAAAGTCAGGCACAAATGTTTTTTCAGTTCTTTGTCTTTTACTCCTTCATGGTTCAACGTCATTCGTTGCTTTTGAAGAAGATATAGGTTGTGAATTTTCTTCTAAATTTGAGGAGTCAACAGTCGGATTATTATTTTCTAAACCTTGATTCAAAGTTCTAAACTTTGTTAGATATTCAAAGAATTGCACATCTACCGACTCAATGATTTCTTGAGTTTCAAGGTTTAAAAATCTATAAGTCATACTGTTACTAGAGTATCCAATAAAAACACATTTGTAAGTCCTATTTCCTAGTTTAGGCCTTTTAGGTTCGGGTTTTCTTACATAAGCATGACATCCCCAAACATTAAGACGTCTGAGATTAGGCTTACGATTAAACCATAATTCATATAGTGTAATATCCTTGTTTTTCAATGGAACTCTATTTAAAATATAACATGCGGATAAAATCGCTTCTCCCCACATCGACAAAGGTAAACCAGAACTGATTAACATTGAATTTATCATTTCAACTAAAGTTCTATTTTTTCTTTCCGCCGTTCCATTTTGTTGTGGCGCATATGGCGCCGTAACTAGATGGATTATCCCATGACTATTACAAAATTGTATAAACTCACTCGGGTAATATTCACCACCCCTATTGGATCGTAGGACTTTAATTTTCCGATTTTGTTCAGTTTCAACTTCTGCTTTAAAAATTAGGAATTTCTCGAAACCTTCATCTTTACTTTTAAGTAAATATGTATATGCATACTTAGAGTAATAATCAATGAAAGTTAAGAAATATTATTTCTACCATGAGTCATATTACTCTTCATATGACATACGTCACTATGAATAAGATCAAGCATTTCGGATTTCCTCTCAACAGATTTGAACGACTTTCTAGTTATCTTCGATTGAGCACAAATTTCACATTTAGAAAGGTTATCAAATTTACAATCCGAGATTAGTCATATTTTTTATACTTCTATAATTCACATGACCTAATCTACTATGCCATAAATAAATAGACTCAACCATATAAGCAGAACTAATATCATTGATTACATTAATTTTGATCATGTCGTTACAAGAGTACCCTTTGCCAATAAATTGGCCATTCTTAGACAAAACAAACTTATCAGACTCATACACTAGTTTGAAACCCCTCTTATTGAGAAGGTCCCCATACACAAGATTTTTACACATATCAGGTACATGAAGTACATCAATGAGAGTAAGTGTCTTTCCAGAAGTGAGCTTCAATTCCACTCTGCCTTTTCCAACTACATTGGTGCAAAGATTATTTGCAATCTTCACTTCTTTTTCATAAATTTCTTGATATGTTTTGAATGAAGAGCGGTCTTTGCATATGTGGACCGTTGCGCCGGTATCCAACCACCATCCACTTTCAATATCAATTGAATTTGCTTCGTATACAACAGCAATAAGATCTTCAACATTGTTGGTTTCCTTCGACATTTGTTTTTCCTTAAATGCCTTCTTTTTATGATGACATTCTAGAGAATAATGGCCCGTTTTGTCACAGAAGAAATATTTTCCCTTCTTTTTCTTATTTGCACCTTGGTTCTTGAATTTTGAATCATTCTTTGCTTTATATTTTGAGTCTTTGATAATCTTGGATTTTTTATCCTCAACCATATTATCTTTTGAATGTCACTCACCTTGTTCAGCCTTCCTTTCTCGAATACGAGTATCATCTTCAATACGAAGGTGACGAAGAAGGGATTCCACAGTATAAGTCTTTTCATCATGATTAATTTTCTTCTTAAAGCCATTCCAGGAGGATGGAAGTTTTGAAACAATCACCCCTACTTGAAATTCATCTTGAAGATTAATACCAGCGGATTTAAGGTCACCAATAATTTGTTGGAGTTCATGGGCTTGTGTAACGACAGATTTATCATTACTCATTCTAAAATTCATATAGTTTGAAATTAGAAACTTACGGTTCCTCGCTTCCTCGTTTTGATACTTTGTCTCCAAAGCCTTCCATAATTCCTTTTCCGCCGAAATCATTCGATGAGCGCTATAAACAATTTGAGACAAAGCATTGAGGATGTGTCCTCGACACATAAATTCGTCTTCTTTCCTCTTCACACGTTGTTGCTTTATTTCTTCGGTGTCTTCGGGTGTGGGCTCGGGAATTTGTTCAAGGTTATTATCTAGAATATATGCAAGTTTTAGTGATGTGAGGAAGAACATAACTTTCTCTTGCCAACGGGTGAAATTTCTGCCATCAAAACGGTCAAGTCAGATTAAGTCTTGAGTCATGACTTGGATAGATTGTGCCACAGTTCTTTCCATTTTAGTGGAGAAATAAGAATAATAAATTTTGCCTAAAACTGTTGGAGTTTTGTTATGGAAAGAACGAAATATATTAATGAATTTCTGCAAGGCACGTTCTTGGAACACTTTCTTTTAGGCAAAATTTCTCCCAATCCGGCTGAGACAGAACCGTGAGTACACTACGAATTTTATAGAATCGGCCTTCAGGATACAATGCAGTGTATGAATAGTTGTTTGATTCAAAATATGTACTGTTTGGTCAAATCGATAACACTCTGAATTTGTAACTTGATAATGCCAAAATATAGATGACGGAGAGAGGAGAAACTAGCAATTTTTGGGTGTAAAAAATAGAGGCATGGAACTCTTTTTATAGCCATTTTTGTGACTGTTCTTCAACAATCACAACTCTTCATGGAGTGACTCAGCAACCGTTGGATCGTGCCTGTTTGGAACAACTGCAATCTAACAGTTCAGATTAGGCGTCCCATCGTAAGCGAATGGACATTCCCTACACGAAACGCTATGAGTTCATCTAACTGTTTAGATCAAGTCGTTTCGAATTTTAAACCCTTTGATCGGATCATTTAATCACAACCGTTGATCTGTTAAGTGCCAAGTGCGCGTCAAAGCGCGCAATGCGCCCTAAGTCGCCCAATCGCCCTTTCGCACGTCGCGTGTCGCGCTTGGTGGTGCTTAAGCACCACCGCGATGCGTAGGATCATAGCCTCTTATTTGACCTGTCAACTAAGAATCTTAGTTATCCTTTAGTTGATATACCACTACTTTTTGTAGTATTCTTCTAATGTGGGACAATATGGGATTTTGAGCACTCCCATATCTTTCACACCCATTTGATCATGTTTCTACCTTATAAAATAAAACCCAAACTATGTTTAAAATAAAACACCAATAATATAATAAAGGGGTAATTATATCTAGGTCCCATTTATCGGGTAAACAAGCTTATAAGTCCTATTGACTTTTTAATAATCCCATAGGTCCTATTCCAACTTTTTAGGAAATTTTTTCACAATTTTACCCTTTTAAAACCAACCATCCGTAACTTCCTTGAGGAAGTTACATAAGTGGTTGGACTTTTTTTTTTAATCTTTAAATGATCATAACTTTTGATTCACAAATCCGTTTTTCGCAAAATTACTATTTTTGAAATCTGCTCGACGAGATCTATCAAACAAGATCCATGAAGACTATAAAATTCCAAAGAAATTTTTTTACACAAACAGTAAACTTTACTGTATGCACTAGAATATGAAATAGTTTTATATATGTGACATTTCACAAACAGACAGTAACATTTACTGTGGTAATACTACACAGTATAATCCACCGGATGTGTATATATATATATATATATATATATATATATATATATACACATCCGGTGGATCCAAACCCTCTTTTTTCAAACATACCTTATATTTAAAGGTTCGCGCTAACGGCATCCAATCCTTACCACCATTGTTGGAGCTTCAACGACCTTCGTCAGAGCTCCGATTTGGGGTGGGTAAGGGTGGCATGTGGTGCCGCTGGTGCGGACCTTTGAAAATAAGAGACTTTTGAATAAATGGGCTTTGGATCCACGGGAGTATCATGGGGTGCCGCTGGCGCGGACCTTTGAAAATAAGATTGGATAAATGGGATCAGGATCATTTGGAGCGCCAATTTGGGGTGAATAGGGGTGGCACAAAACTTTAAAAATAGGATCATTGATTAGGCACATATTCTTCACATTTATCCCCTTAATTGCGGTATTTTTATGATCCCGTGCAGTGTATTTAGCTTGGATTTGTCTCTTATTTATGCTACTAACTTTTTTTGGCAAGTATTTCGTGTTTTGTGTATTTCTCATGTGTTTTACAGGTATTTCATGCAAGTTAGTGCGAAGGAGAACTCAAAACAGTGAAAAAAACCAAGAAATGGGGAGTTCAAGGGCATTTTCGTAATTTTTCATCCTTAGGCCGAAGGTGGGGCCAACTAGAAAGTTGAAGAGTTCTAAATTACAAGAATACTGGAAAAAACGGCACCTCAATCCGAGCTACGGTGAAGAAGTTACGATGTTTTGAAGTTGTGCGATAATGAAGAGTCTGGATGTGCGGATTTATGTAATTAATTATGCATTTAATGCAGTGCAACTCTTGGAAAACTTGATCCACAAGCGAAATTTGATGCCAAATTCATGCAACTTGGTGCTATAAAAGACCAAGCCCTACCTCATTTTCAGGGGAGTGGAATTCTAGAGAGAGGGAGTTGCTAGAGAGAGGCTAGGTTAGGAGTAGGTTAGAAGTGCTAGATTAAATTTTAGAGTTAGATTTTGAGAGAAAATTTTCTATTCCTTCAAGAGTTTTCATGAAGATTCCAATTCCATTTTTTGTTGCTGAATTCAAGTAATATCTTTCCATTCTCTAGTTTTATTATTTGCAAATTATTTCCCATGTCTTGTAGATCCATAATTTTGTGTGTGAATTTATTCTTGAACCAAATCATGAGTAGCTAAATTCCCAAGGGTTGGGGTACATGAACTCAATCCAAGGAAAATTATTTATGTAGAAAATAGAGGTTAAATTAAAATATTGATTGAATCGTGAAAGCACCGCTTTATATTTATCTTTGATTTCGTATGGTGCGGGCTTGAACCTCATATACGTAATGCTTAGAATATATAAAGACTGGATTCATTCACCGCTTTATATCTATCTTTGATTTCATATGATGCGGGCTAGATCCCTCATATATGTAATGCTTAGAATGTATAAAGGCCGGATCTAGTCAATAATTTTAATTTACAATTCTAGTATTTTATACGGTAATTTGTTAAGGATTGAAGGATTGTACCCTACCCTATTTTCTCCCATTTGTCAGATCTAATTTCTTTTGCACTTTTCAGTTTGTTTTTCTTAAGTAATTTTTTAATAGAAATTTTCCCAATTATTAATCATCTGTTCATTTCTTTTACGAAATCATTTCAAGATTTAATAATTTTTCTTATTACTATTTGGCAATCTCGATCCCTGTGGATACGATCCCGACTTACCGGGTTTATTACTTGAGCGACAGGCTTGCACTTGAGCCTAGATTGTACGCACTTTTGAGACAAATATTAAGTCGCGTCAATCATATTGGATATATATATATAATTTGTAAAAATGTCATAGATATTAAACTTTATTGTATACACCAGAAAATGAAATAGTTTTATATCTGTGACATTTTCACAAAAAATAACATTTACTGTGATAATATATTTATGAAATAGTTTTATATATATAACATTTTCACAAACAGTAACATTTACACAGTTAATATTACATAATATATATATATATATATATATATATATATATATATAGAGAGAGAGAGAGAGAGAGACACACACACACACACACACGGTAGATCCAAACCACTATTTTTGTTTCAAAATTACCATATTTTTAAATGTTTACGCTAGCGACATTCAATCCCCACTACTACCCACCCCCATTGTCGGAGCTTCAACGACTTTCATCAGAGCTATGATTTGGGTTGGTAGTAGTGGCATAGGGTGCTGCTGGTGCGGACCTCTGAAATTAAGAGAATATTAGATAAATGGGGTTTGGATCCACCAAAGCTCCGATTTGGGGTGAGTAGGGGTGGCATTGAGTTAGGTTTATATCTATAACATTTTCACAAGCATTAACATTTACTCTGTTCATATAACACAGTATATATATATATATATATATATATATATATATATATATATATAGAGAGAGAGAGAGAGAGAGAGAGAGACACACACACACACACGGTAGATCCAAACCACTATTTTTTTTTTCAAAATTACCATATTTTTAAATGTTTACGCTAGCGACATTCAATCCCCACTACTACCCACCCCCATTGTCGGAGCTTCAACGACTTTCATCAGAGCTATGATTTGGGTTGGTAGTAGTGGCATAGGGTGCCGCTGGTGCGGACCTTTGAAATTAAGAGAATATTAGATAAATGGGGTTTTGATCCACCGAAGCTCCGATATGGGGTGAGTAGGGGTGACATTGAGTTAGGTTTATATCTATAACATTTTTACAAGCATTAACATTTACTGTGTTCATATAACACAGTATATATATATATATATATATTCAAACCTCTTTTTTCAGATATTATCTTATTTTTAACGGTCCGCGCCAGCGGCATCCAATCCCCACCCCCTTTATCGGAGCTACAACAACCTTCATCAGAGCTCTGATTTGAGGTGGCATGGGATGCCGATGTAACATTTTCACAAACAGTAACATTTATTATTTGTGAAAATATTACAGATATAAACCTAATCCAATGCTACCCCTACCCTCCTCAAACTGGAGCGCCGGTGTATCCAAACCCCATTTATCCAATATTCCCTTATTTCGTAAGGTCCGCGTCAGCGGCACTCCATATCACCCCAAATCAGAACTCTGATGAAGGTTGTTGGAGCTCCGACAATTGGGGTTGGTGGTGGTCAGGATTAGATACCGCTAGCGCGGGCCGTTAAAAATAAGACAATATCATAAAACAGAGGTTTGGATCCACCGTATATATATATATATATATATATATATATATATATATATGTATATATATACACTGTGTTATAACACAGTAAATGTTAATGTTTGTAAAAATGTTATAGATATAAACCTAACCCACTGTCACCCCTACTCACCCCAAATCGGAGCACCAGTGGATCCAAACTCCATTTATCTAATATTCTTTTAATTTCAGAGGTCCGCGCCAGCGGCACCCTATGCCACTACTACCCACCTAAATCATAGCTCTGATGACAGTCGTTGAAGCTTCGACAATTGGGGTGGGTAGTGGTGGGGATTGAATGTCGCTAGCGTAAACCTTTAAAAATATGGTAATTTAAAAAAAAAAAGAGGTTTGGATCTACCGTGTGTGTGTGTGTGTATATATATATATATATATTAACTCAGCAAATGTTACTGTTTGTGAAAATGTTATATATATTGTGTAATATTAACTCAGTAAATGTTACTGTTTGTAAAAATGTTATATATATAAAACTATTTCATAAATATATTATCACAGTAAATGTTATTGTTTGTGAAAATGTCAGAAATATAAAACTATTTCATTTTATGGTGTATACAATAAAGTTTAATATCTATGACATTTTTACAAACTATATATATATATATATATATATATATATATATATATATATATATATATATATATATATATATATATATATATATATATATATATATATATATCCAATATGCTCCTATTTTTAAAGTTTTGTGTCACCCCTATTCACCCCAAATTGGCGCTCCAGATGATCCCGATCCCATTTATCCAATCTTATTTTCAAAGGTCCGCGCCAGCGACCCCCATGATACTTCGATGGATCCAAAGCCCATTTATTCAAAAGTCTCTTATTTTCAAAGGTCCGCGCCAGCGGCACCACATGCCACCCTTACCCACCCCAAATCGGAGCTCTGACGAAGGTCGTTGAAGCTCCAATAATGGTGGTAAGGATTGGATACCGCTAGCGCGAACCTTCAAATATAAGGTAATTTTGAAAAAAAAAAGGGTTTGGATCCACCGTATATATATATATATACATACATATATATATATATATATATATATATATATATATATATATATACTGTGTAGTATTAGCACAGTAAATGTTACTATCTGTTTGTGAAAATGTCAAATATATAAAACTATTTCATATTCTAGTGCATACAGTAAAGTTTACTGTTTGTGTAAATTTTTTTCTTTGGAATTTTATAGCCTTCATGGATCTTGTTTGATAGATCTCGTCGAGCAGATTTCAAAAATAGTAATTTTGTGAAAAACGGATTTGTGAATCAAAAGTTATGATCATTTGAAGATTAAAAAAAAAGTTCAACCACTTATGTAACTTCCTCAAGGAAGTTACGGATTGTTGGTTTTAAAAGGGTAAAATTGGAAAAAAAGTTCCAAAAAATTAGGAATAGGACTTATATGTAAGAGAAAAACATGATGGGACTAGAATGTATATAAAAACGTCTAATAGGATCTAAACGTAAATTCCCCTATAATAAAATATTAACAACTAAAAAAAAATCAATAAATATTGAAATTTATCCAACAGAAAATGTCAGGTATATGTTGTTTTGTCTCATTCCTCTGTCATTTAATAATATATTAGATCGTTTTCTTTTATACTTCTATTGCAATCCTAGATTCACTAATTTCTTCTTTAAGTTCAAATATATCCGTCAATTTGGAGGTTACTTTTTTAAGGTTGATTTCTGTATTATTACTTTGGTTTTTGACATGTACGTATATAATTTGTTTACCAGTTTTTTGAAGCTAGATTTTTATGTGTTATGTTTGTTATGATTGAAATGGGTATTGTGCTTATCGTACTTATTTTGATATTTCTTCTATAGGGTGCCATCCAAAATTTTTTGTTTATTTTTTCGGTGATCATATTCACTAATTAGCTTGATGCATACTTTTAAAGGGTACAAAAGATCATATGACAAAAGGAAGATGGCTAATATCTGAGAAAAACTTTTGAGCAACCCCAATAAGTTAAGAATTAGGTTATAATAGAATAGACTTTATGTTTAGTTTTCTCTAATCCTCCAAAAGTCCTTTAGTATATCCATTCTATTTCTTCCTTAGCTTGATTATTTGTTAATTCTCAAATCAATAGAAATAATTGGAACTTGATTTTACATCTCTATTAATTGACATTTTAAAGTAATCCTTTAAACAAGTGTGTATAATGACGATTTTTATTATAACACTACTTATTAAGAATTTTATTAGTGGGTATGCATCCCTTTGGATTTATGATTCCTGAAAGTAACATTAGTTGTTGAGAAATCCCTTGCTCCACATTGTAGTTGTTAAATATAGGTATTATTAAGATAATTACTTAAATTGGCACAAATGTTAATACACAATTACAATGGATTAAATTAAGAGATAAGATTTTTTGTTATCATGTTTATGTTTTATTAGTTCATCACTTCCAGATATTAGAAAAGAAGAGACAAAAAATTTGTGTTATTTTCCTTTTGTACATGGATTGAAAGGTTTTGAGATTTAGATTAAAGAAATGCATTTATTCGTGGTTATGTTATACTATATATGCTTTTCTTAGCTTGGTTTTCATTATATAATGTTGTTACATTCTTTCTAAATTTTATTCTTAGTAAACCATTAAATAACTAATATTACATTCATGTTTTTTTCTGGTTATATTCTACTATATAATCTTTTTGTAGTTTGGATATAATTGAAATGGTAATCGATTCTGCATATGCAGAAGTCGCTGAATAGAAAGACGCAAAATGAATCATCCCCCTCCTAAGGAATATATGAGTATCGAAGTTCTTGAGAAGAAATCAATGCATTGTAAAAAAAATTATAGAGCTATGGTGGTAGTGGATGGAGATAATTTGTTTTATCCTCATTTTTTATCGTTCTCAAAACAAAACATTATGAATTTCTTACTCATTATAAAAAAAATGATAAAGTAACCGATGTTACTCTAAAGTTTATAAAGGAGCCAGTGGTGCAATTTTTTAGTTAGCAGGTCTATATATAAAAGTCTTATTTAATGTAAGCAATTTAAAACTTTTTAAGGTTGCTTTCTTTAGCAGTTAGTTTGGGTTTGTATAACCATTAAAGTATTGTATTTATTGTTTTCTAGGTTTATTGAATTTATCTTAATCATACATTCTAATTCTATTACCTTTCTGAACAACTTAATGTTTCAAGTGTATTGACTTTTTATCATTGTAATATTGAATTTTGAAAGATCCTACGATGTTTTCAAATGCCATAGAATTTAATGTCATTACTTTATAAGTAAAGTCACTTGAGCTGCATTTACATGCTAGGTGGGAAAGTCAAAATCATAGTTTCTTAATATATCGATGGTACAAAAAGACCTAAAAAGATTTCGAGCATCGCACGGGCTCAAACGTAGTTTAGCATAATATCATAATAAACAATACAAGGCTCAACGGTCCAATTACTCTGCCTCACCCAATATAATAGTTTGCTCTATTATTAATAAGAGTAGTGCTATAAATCCTAAAAAAATCCTCCAAATCAACCCCAAGTAGCAATAAAGTATTGTGCCATGACGAGGTCCATACCACAAGATAAAACATTTATTACTGATTGAGGGATGATTTAGGAGATATTTTTAGGACTCAAAACATTTACCTATAAATAATGGTTTAGGAATTAAAAAAAAGTGTGTGCTCTTGCACTATGCCATTGGTATATTTGTTCAAAATGAGCATTACAAAAATAAAAATAAAAGTCAACTTTAACATCTTTGCTTCTAATTTAATTTGTGTCTTGGACTCATAAATTATGTTTGTACGTTGCAACTCCGGAAAAAAGAATCCAGTAAATTTTTTCTTACATAAAACCATTCATATATCATATATGTGTGGATCTAGTATGGATTTTATATGGATTCATTTGGTTCTTATTATTGCTCGAGTCGGATGATGAAAAATTATCATATATATATATATATATATATATTGTTCATAAACAAATGATACATTAAAATCAACCGCTAAGAGAGAGGAACCCGTATATAAGGAGTTTTACACTACAATAGGAAATAAACCACACACAAAGCTATTGTATATATACGTATGTGTGGGTACATACACATGCTGTAAATAAAGACAAATGAGACCATTATTCCTCACAATTTTTTAAACATCTCAGCCACTCAATAATTTATGATAGGGGCGGATTAAAATAAGCATACATATTTAATAAGCCCTGAACCTATGAACAACATTATGGAATAGTAAACACTAGCAAAGTTGAAAATAGATTCCTCAACTAAGCCCATTTGGATTTGGATTCCCCCTTCCCCCCCCCCCCCCCCCCCCCCCCCCCCCCCCCAGTTGTTAGTGAAGTATTACATTTTTAATTAGGATTTGACAATAATGGCGTTATAAGCAGCCCCAATTGCTAGGCTAAGGAGTTTCCCTTCCTTGATAGCAGGGTCTTCTAATAACAATACTTTGTCCTTGTCTCCAACTCCAACCATGTGTAGGTATTCATTATCTTCTCTCTCCTTCCATTTGAATAATAATCTTTGCTCTTTTGGTTCCAAACTAGTTATCGACGACAATATCATCTTTAATTGTCCTGCATAGGAGTAGCTATAAATTAGCCGGTATTAATAACTAATCTAGAAAGTCCTTTGAAGGTTACTAAGGGTTCATTAGATAACAAAATTTCAAGACTTGAAAATTGATAATGAACATAGATCTAATTTTCAATTTACAATGATACGTATGAAATCGTATTAAGACTATTTGTCACAATTATAAGCGGGATACGAGGACTTTTCTTGTTTAACTAAATAAATCACAAATTTTAGGGTAATAGCCCTCAAAGATGCCGTGTAAATAGGGAGCTAACTCATCTCTATTAACTGTTACCCTCCAATTTTGGAATGAACTACTAGATGAATTATATTTGAACGAAATAACTCATTTTCTATAATTTTATCAAAATATCCAATATTTGGAAAAAAGTTCACTGACTGAGTAGTAATGCATCGAATAATTGAGGAAAGTTTTTGAATAATATTGTGATGATAAACAATGAGTGGTAAAACAAGAAAAAAATTGACTAGTTATCGTTATAAGAGATCCAACTGTTTAAAAAAATGTTTCAACATGAATTACATTTTTAATTGAACAATTGAAAAAAAGGTCAAATACGTCGATGGAAATTGGGGTAAACACTTAATCGAGATGAGCCAGAAGTGTCTAACTATAATTATTTAGTATGTTTTGAAATTGGATATGATTATAATATAAAAGATTAGAAGAAGGAAAAAATGTATAGTGGGGATAATTACCGAATGTTGAAGTTGCTTGGATGGATATATCATGCCATTGTGAAACAGTTGAGACTCTAATTGTAATAATCCCTTCTGTCACATTTGAATCACTTTCTCTTGTTTGAACAAGCATGCCGCCCGGGCGTAATTCCCATTTAATTTCCCCACGGCATTCGCCCTCTTTTTGTCGTCCAATGTTTTTGCTATCGCCGGAGCGTAACTTAAAATTTCTTTTTGAGAGCCTCCTTAATATAAGCTTCATCATCTTAGTCACTACTTTCATTTTTTTTCCCTTTTTCTGTCTCTCAACAACTGAAAGAATGAGGGGGAAAATGTGACTATATATAGTAGTTGGAAGATGTGTGACGACAAAAGAATGATAATGGATATTTTATATGGACATTAGATAGTGAAGAACCTTTGAGATTGGTACACATGGGTTCAATATGGGGGGAGGTTTTTGTGAAGATTTCATGGATGCTAAAGCACATGGTGGGGGAGGGAGGGAAATTATAAATTATAATCACGCCTGGTTTGATTAGAGGGCCAAACGCATGTCTGCTGCTTTTTTAAAATTAAGGAACTTTTGATGTTTTAGTTATTTAAATTCCTGACAAGTTCATAACGGTTGTTTGATAAGAGTGTCAGAAATGTTATAAATTATTATTATGTTATGTTAAAATAAAGGTAAATTCACAATTCAAGGTCTACCAATTAAACTTTGTTACTCTAACTACGGGACACATTTTTTGGTAATAAGGTTGCTTACTTTTATTGTATACGAGATATGTTTCTATATATACATACTTAAATCGTCTATATTATAAAAAATATTATATGTAAAAACATCAAATAAATATTACGGAAATAATTATGTATACGCACGAATCACATTGAGAAGACATTGAGTATGGCTGAGCCCTATTTTTATGTTTTTTCATTCTGGCTGAACCCCCCATAAAACTATATAAGAGGGGGTAAATCTAAATTTTGGGTTATATGCTCTAACAAAAAAGAATTTTACTCCAAGAAAGAAAAGTCATTTTCAACTATTTGGAATCTTTATGTATTTATTTCAATTGAAATGATATCTACTTATCATGGGTGATCTACATGCACATTTGATTTCCAATAGTTTTGATCTCAAATACGTTTGTTATATACCAAACTGAATTATGTAATTGTCATAGTTTTGTCGTCACTAGTTTACTTATAGCTTGGGTTTTGTTTAGTCGAGTTAGGTGGGTTTTAATGTGCTTTTCCTTTTCGCTTCATTTTTTCTCTTGATGGTCGGCTAATTGATAAGGTATCAACCCATGTGGGAGAGGACTCACAAGGTCTAGTTATTACAAATTAATATTTGGTGGTATATATTTTTAATAACATATTGTTTTTACCATTTCAGGGAAATATACGTGGTTGATGCAAACTTATAAGTTGTTAGTTCGTGAGTTCGATTCGTAAGGAGGGTTTCGCTCTAGACCATAGGTCGTGAGTTCGATCTCTCCTCATGGATGCCTGTCCTACCTTGATGATAAGGGCGGACTCTGAGCCGTGCGGGTATGTCGTAAAGTGTCTAGGTTTGATTCCTCCTTGAGTGTCAAATTTAAATTGGGATGTGTGTTAGGGTAGCTCTGGGTTTGATTCCTCCTTGAGTGTCAGATTTAAATTGGGATGTGTGTTAGGGTAGCTCTGACACTTGCATCCTCCTTTTAACAAACACGATGTAGTTCAAATGGCTCGTTCTTTTGGAGGTTCAGGGCTTCAAAAAAAATAAATAAATAAATTGTTAAATTGAAAACAAAAAAAGGCACACTATAGATTCGTATATATTGAGAACCCTAGGTATTTTGCGTATGGGTTTGTTTTGGCAAGTGGGCAAAAATAAGCTCTGCGAACTTTTGTGTCAACATATATGAAAACAAACATCGAGTCATTTGGAGGGGGACCTATATATGTCCAGTTATGGGCCAATATGGTTCGAATTAGAAGACAAGCATGTTAGATAATAATTGCTTCTCATAATGTGTTCATGCATCATTCGAGCATGGGCTATCATTAGGAATGTTGGAAATTTGTTTTAGGAATTTATAAGAACTTTAAAGTGAAAGCGTCAATCTGAGTTGCAAAAAGGCACTAAATAATTGAAGCCATTAATTCTTTTCAACTGAAGGTAAGTTTTTTCTGGACATTTCGATCTGTAATTAATTTTGCCACGTATTTATCTTAATCCAGTCACATTCAATTGGACCTTTGGGGAATATATATAAAGTCTAAAATGCGAAAATTAGAGTGGTACAACTTATTAGATGTTGGATCATGAAACTCATAATAATTGGTTTTGATATATATGATCAAAACTCGACTCAGTATTAAGAGGGGTGCTATTGGTACTGCATAAATCAACCGGATTTATCAACCGGCTGGCGTGGGCATGTGAGTGGGCAGCCCCACCCAATTTAATAGGCCAAAAAAATAACCATTATCTCTATTCACAATTAACCCACCCTATAAATATTTTTTTTTAAATATAACTTTCAAATTAAAAAAAAATAGTTTTATTAAAAACATAAATACAAGCTATATATAAATATATTTAAAAATATATATATTAAAATTATATGTATTAAAATACAACAAGATAAGACACGAAATCATTTTTTTTACTTAACACAAATTAATTAAAAATTGCACAATGCGATTGTAAATCTTTTATTTTTTAACAAACAAGTTCATGATTCAAATAAAAACTTGACACGACATTCAGTCGTATTTTTTTATACCGTTGGAAAGGACCATTTTTACTATTTAAAAAAAATTGTTTACTACATTTAAAAAAATAGTCCGCACCAGTTGTATGTATAGACAGTCCGAACACCTATAAATACCATTGACGCGGAACATTTTTTCTAATATATTGGTCCGCGTCAGCGGTATGCATAGAGAGTTCGACCACCAATACATACCGCTGACGCAGACCGAAATATAATTTTAATGTATATTTTTTTACGTATATTTATATAAAACTTGTATACATTTTAGCAAACAAAAAATTAATATTTTTTAAAATCGATTTGTTAGTGCCGTTGGCGCGGACCACATCCATTAAATGATGCGGATCCGCGCTAGTGACAATAACTGATTGTTGATGTATATTTTAACATATATCCTTTTACATATATTTATATATAGCGTGTATTTAACGTATAGATTTTAGCAAAAAAAATTAATATTTTTTAAAATCGATTTGTTGGTGCCGTTGGCGCGGACTCGCATCCATTAAATAATGGATCTGCGCCAGCGACAATAACCGATCGTTTAGGTATATTTTAACTTATATTTTTTTACATATATTTATATATAGCGTGTATTTAACGTATAGATTTTAGCAAAAAAAATATTTTTTAAATCGATTTGTTAGTGCCGCTGGTGCGGACCCACATCCATTAAATGATGCCGATTCGCGCCGACGACAATAACCCATCACTGACTTAAGATATCAACTTTTTGATGTTTAAGAGACCAAATTTTTTTCCAAACTTATATATTAAAAAAGGCCTAAATTGTTAACAAATTGATATATAAAAATTATTTTTTAACCAAAACAAATCTGACCACAAAATAATTATTAAAAAAATAGTTTAACAATAAAATTTACACTAAAAAAATTTTCTTAAAAAATTTTTTTAACAAAAAAAAAAAAGATTTTATAACAAAGAAAATATTTTTAGAATATAGTTTTAAAAAACGTTTTTCAGGAAAAAAAAAAGGTAAAACAATTGATACATAACAACTCAGAAAAGAAAATCCTCCTCGTACCTATAAATTAGCCACCTCAGCAGCCACCTCAACTGGTTGGCTTAACCGGTTGCATTCACCCGATACCAAAAACATTATTCATGCAAGAAGCAACAAAAAAAAAAAAAAAGACTTATAGAGATATGCTATTGGTATCGGCTTCAGGGGCGGCCCTGAGCATGTGCTAAGTGAGCGATCGTACAGGGCCTCCCGTTGATCCATTTTTATTACTTATATATTGAGGGCCCATTTTTTATATCAATACAGGTAAAAGGGGTCTATTTTATAATTTTTGCACGGAGGCCTTGTCAATTTTTACCAATCTCAGGGCCGGCCCTGATCGGCTTGAATGCACTACTCAATAAGGCAAAGCCAACTCACCCACTACTCAATAAGGCAAAGCCAAACTTATGGAATGGTTTCTTCCATATATTATGTTGCTGCTTTGCTGTATAAAAAAAAAAAGAGGCATGCTTTTACAATAAAAAACAGTTTTAACAAAAGCAAAAAATTTAGAAAAATATTTTATTTAAACTAGTTTTAACACAAAAAAAACAGTTTTTAGCAAAAAAATAAAAAAGTTTTGACACTAAAATAAAAACATAAAAAAAAAATATCAAAATTTACAAAAAAAAAGTTTTATCTAAGAAAACAAGTTGTAAACATGTCAACATCAATTTTACCGGTTATTGTCGCTGACGTGAATTCACATTCATAGGAAATAACTAATGGCAACACTTCATGTCAGCGTGTCGCAACCGACACATATGACACCACACGACAAAAATAAAAGAAAAAACATTTTTTAGCAAAAGGGTTTTTTAACAATAAAAAACAATTTTGAAATAAACAAAAGATTTTTTTATGAAAAAATCATTTTTAGTAAAAAACAATAAAAAAAACAATTTTGACAAAAACAAAAAGATTTTTTTAATGAGAAAACATTTTTTTGTTAAAAAAACAATAAAAAATAATTTTGACAAAATAAAAAGACTTTTTATTGAAAAAACATTTTTAGTAAAAAAAACATTTTTTAAACTTGTTTTAACACAAAATATAGATTTTAGCAAAAAAAAAAAAAAAAAAACTGTTTTACTCAAACATAAAAAACAAATTTTTATCAAAATTAAAAAAAAAGTTTTCAAATCGATTTTTAGTGCCGCTAGCGCGGACCTAAATCCATTAAATGATGCCAGGGTGTCGCAACCAACACATATGTTACAACACGACAAAAACAAAAACAAAAATATTTTTTAGCAAAAGATGTTTTAACAATAAAAAACAATTTTTACAAAAATAAAAGATTATTTTAATGAAAAAACATTTTTCTAGTACAAAAACAATATAAACAATTTTGACAAAAACAAAAGATTTTTTTAATGAAAAAAACATTTTTTAGTATAAAAACATGTTTTACTAAAAAAACAATTTTACCGAAATATAAAAGACAACCTTTATCAAAATAAAAAAAAAAGTTTTAAAATCGATTTGTTAGTGCCGATGGCGCGGATCCAGATCCATTAAATGATGCGGCTCCACGTCAACGACAATAATCAATCGCTGATTTAAGAATGTTTAAAGTTTGCAGGTTAAATTAAAATGATCATTTTTTATATTTTAAATCAATATTAATATTTTGATCACCTAATTTTAAGAGAAATGATATGTAGCACTGCTTTAATTTTAAATACCATAATTATTTTTTTTAACTAAAAAAGAGATTTTAGAATTGGGAGAGAGAGAGGAACTAATGAGCTGTTTTCTTAGAATTTGTCCAACAATGAATTATCTTGCTATATGAGCTTCCACATCAACTCAGTTACCCATAATGAATGGTTGCCACGTCAACCGATTGGAATAGCCGGTGCATTTTGCCAGTACCAAAATCATTTCTCCAGTATTAAACGAGGCTTATTGTTCCTGATATGTTGAGGTTGAGCCATAAAGAGCGTTTGAATCAGACTATATCATGTCTCAATGTCATAAGTACCTCAGGCCACCTAATATATTTTTATCAAATAGCATACAACGCATGCAATGTAAAAAAATAAATATAAAAATAACTTAAAAAATTAGTATATATCATAAATTCAATATCTTATTCTTAAAGCAATCATGTTGATACTCTATTTTTTCATTTGTGCGCTTACAATAAACAGAAAAATATCATATTTTGAGTAACTCTATATGCAACTAAAATAATATGATATAAACTTTGTTCAATATTTTAAACTTAAGTACTCAAATATTATTGTGCCAAATGTTGAAAAGCACTCAATGATAAAGTTAGAAAAACAACAAATATCTGCAAAATAAATTGTTTTAAACTCTTAACAAAATATATACTTTAATATTTTTTAAAAACAATACTTTAAAATATATATGTAAAAATTTATCCTATAGTAGATGTAATTTTGAAATATTTCTATTTTCAATCAAAAAAATTGAAAAAAATGAAAAAAAAAATATTTAAAAACTAAATATCTATTTTTAGATAAATATTTCATATATGTAAAAATTTATTCTATAATTTTTCTTTGTAAATTTTATACCCACCCGAGAATTCTATCAGTTTGTCTTTATCTTACCATAAATCCCCAAAAAAGAAGTCAAAAACCAAAGTAAAATACCAATATGAATATTTTCTCATATTCCTCGCAAGCATTCAAATACCTTTACGGTAAAATTCCCAAACACTTGGCTGGCAAGAGCGAGAGGGAATACCATCGCTCTAGTCTATAAAACTTTTATAAGAAAAAGTCCTAGATCAAAATATAGTGATATGGAATGAGTTAAGCTAACAAATCAAAATAGTAAAAGCCCAAAGCAAAATATATAGACTGAATTAGGCCTATCAATGGATCGAATTTTATCCAAATCCGAATTCGATCCGTTTAAGCAGATATGGATCATGCCTAAAATCCGATTACCCGATTACCCGTTTATTAAATGGAGCGGATTTGGATTCATATACTCCGATCCGTTAATAATCCGATCCGATTAATATTTTTAATATATATATATATATATATAATATATTTTTAATCAATATATATTGTATTTAATAATAATTTAAATATTTATTATAATAGTTCTTTATTTCATTATGTGTTTTTTGGAACATTTACAAAATAAATTTATAAAATAAAAGATGAAAATAAAAATGTTGCAAATCAAGTTTAACATAAACATATTATCAGATCGGATCCGAATCCGTTTAACATAAACGAATATGGATTTAGATTTGCCTGATCCGATCCTATTAATAAACGGATCGGATCCAAATCTGTTTAATATAAATGGATATGGATTTGGACTTGCCTAATCCAGTCCGAATCTGCTTCGTTTATAGGCCTAGACTGAATATGCATTACATTTGATCAAAAATTATTAGTGATCAAACGAACCCATCACGGAGACTTCACTGGTTTATTATCTGGAACAAAACAAATGAGATGAGATGAATAGAAAATTGTTGGAACAGAACAAATCTAAAGCTCTAGAGTGCAAAAATTGAAATTGCCTTTTGGTTTGTGTCCCACACCGGTAAGGAGGTGAATTTTGAAGTGGTATATTTACAATTTTTACGGAACAAATGGGCAAGTTTTTTGGGCATTAGATGTTTTGTGTGTATGGGTGAGAGACTTATTGGACCAAGTCACACGCGCGCACGCCAGGTCCGGGTCCAGGTCTTGGGCTCATTAAGAAATAATTTTTTGCACAAATAAATTGACGATTTTTTGGGCTTAACATTATTTTCTGGAACAAAAACGTGGTTATTAACAGTTGAAAAGTCAAAAAAGGTTTCCGTAATTTTCTCACCCACTTGACCCACATTTTTTCCCATTACCGTTAATAATTTTTCGCAATAAAAGGAGGTTAACAACTCCGTTTTTTAAACAGTTCTCAGAAAACAAAAACCCTCCTGCTGCAACTGCTATCCAAAAAAATTTCAGATTCGAGCAATATATATAACTAAATGGGTGTTGATTGAACGAATTGGATTGTGCTACCAATTCTTATTTTCTTGGAGGCTATTTTATCCTGGGGGTGATAAGGCAAAATTAAGACTGTCAGCACACTTTGGGAAGAGCCGCGAAACACCTTAAAGAGAGCGACACTGTCCGCGAGTCAACTATGTTCTACCTGTACCTTCTTCCGGGATTTCTTATTCTTTCTGATTTAGTTTTATCTGCTCCAAAATTGGGTAATTTCGTTCCTTAATCTTTTGCATTTAATTTATTACTGCTACAACAATTTTAAGGTGTTTACTATTCTCCCATGGACGAAATTAACTCTAGCAACCTTAACAAGCCTTTCAAATATGAAGGCCCCCATTTTAAACGTTAGAGCAAAAAAAAATTATTTTATTTAACTATGAAAAAATCGCATCATGTGTTCAATTTGACAAACCCATAGTAAATAATCCACCTACTGTTGAGGAAAGCAAAACAATTAGAATTGTGAGGAAAATGATTTTATGTGCAAGAACTATATTTTGAATGCTTTAAGTGACGAACTTTATGACTATTATGACAATTATAAAACTGCAAAAGATGTTTGGAATGCACATTTTAAAAAATATGATACGGAGGAGGCAGGTGCTAAAAAATATGTCGTCAGCCATTATTTGAAATTTCAAATGACGGATGACAAATATGTTATTGCGCAAACCCATGATTTGCAAATGATTGACCATGAAACTATTTTCGAGGGCATGGCTTTAAATGAGAAATTTTAGGTGGCTGTAATTATTGATAAATTGCCTTCACTGTTCAAAGAGTTTAAAAATATTTTGAGGAATAAGACTAAAGAATTTTCACTAGAGTCACCATTACTAAATTGAGAATTGAGGAGGAATCCCGAAAACAGGACTACAAAGATGAAATTCTTGTTGTGTCTGACAACAAAAATAAAAAAATAACCATACTCCAGTTGTTTTAAAGGCAAACGGAAAAAATGTGAAACTTCAGAAAAATAGCCACAACCAGAATTTTGAAAATCAGACTCAGACTCAAAATAAGAATAAGAACCCTATAGATGGACAATCTAGCAACTCGGGACAGTTTCTCTATTTCAAGTGTGGCAAGCCTGGCCACATGGCTCGCAAATATCGCAATGTGCCACATGCACAAGCGAATTTGACCGAAGAGGACCTATGTGCTATGATTTCATAAATCAACATGGTTAGAGTTGCCGAAGGGTTGTGGTTGGAAATTGGTACTTTTCGCCATATCTGTTATGACCGTACTCTGTTTAAGACTTATTCTGAGACTGCGGATAAGAAGGTATTGTTGGGTGATTCTCACTCCACTGAGGTTATTGATACTGGAAGTGTGGATTTAAAGTTCCCTTCGGGAAAGATTGATATCCTCAAAGATGTTCTTCACACTCTCGAGATAAGGAAAATTTTGATTTCGGGTTATCTCCTCAACAAAGCTAGCTTTACTCAAACTATTGGTGCTGATTTATTTACTTTGACCAAAAATGGAATTTTTGTAGGCAATGGTTATGCCACTTATGGGATGTTTAAATTGAATGTTGATGTAATGAATACAATTTCTCCTTCTGCTTATATTGCTTGTTCATTTAATGTTTGGCATGGTAGGGTTTGTCATGTTAATAAACGACTTGTTAAAAATATGAGCATTTTAGGATTAATTCCAGAATTATCATTGAATGATTTTGAAAAATGTGAATGGTGTAGTCAAGAAAAAATCACTAAGACACCACATAAATTTGTTTTTAGAGAATCTAAATCACTTGATTTAATTCATTCGGATATTTGTGAATTGGATGGTGTCAAAACTAAAAATTAAAAAACCTTATTTTATAACTTTTATTGACGATTGTTCTGATTATTTGTTTGTGTATTTATTGAAAAATAAAAGTGAAGCGTTTGACATGTTTAAAATTTTCCTAAATGAAATTAAAAATCAATTTAATCAAAAAATTAAAAGGTTACGTAGTGATAGAGGCACCGAATATGATTCTGCACTATTTATTGAATTTTATAAAACCCAAGGTATTATTGACGAAAAAACTGTCCCTTATTCGCCAGAAATGAACGGTAAAGCCAAAAGAAAAAATAGGTCATTAACTGAATTAGTTGTTGCTATTTTATTAAATTCGGGGGCTGCCTCACATTGGTGGGGTGAAATTATTTTAATGGTGTGTCACGTACTAAATAGAATTCCTAAGACTAAAATGAAAATATCTCCTTATGAAATTTGGAAAAATATTAAGCCCAACTTGTCATACTTTAGAACGTGGGGGTGTTTATCCTATGCACATATACCTGATCCTAAAAGGTCTAAATTGGCTAGTAGAGCATATGAGTGCGTCTTTATAGGGTATGCTATTAATAGCAAAGCATACCGATTTTATGACTTGAAAAATCAAGTAATTATTGAATCAAATGACGCCGATTTTTATGAAGATAAATTTTCTTTTAAATTGAGAAATAGTGGGGGCGAGTCATCAACTAATATTTCTTTAAATAAAAATAAAGAAAATAATGAATCCGTTTTAGAACTTCGAAAAAGTAAAAGGGCTCGTGTGGAAAAAGATTTTGGTCCCGACTTTTATGCTTACACTTTAGAGGAGGATCCTAACACTATTTAAGAAACTTTATCTTCATTAGATGCTGATTTATGGGAAGAGGCTATTAATGATGAAATGGATTATTTGGAAACAAAGAAAACTTGGCATTTTGTGGACCTTGCTCCTGGGTGTAAATGGATTCTTATAAAGAAATTAAAACCTGATGGCACAGTTGAAAAATATAAGGCACGTCTTGTTGCCAAATGTTTTAGACAATAAGAAAATGTAGATTTTTTTATACCTTTTTCACCCGTTACTAGAATAACGTCTATACGCATACTATTTGCTATGGCTGCCTTAAATGCTTTAATTATACATCAAATGGATGTTCAAACTCCATTTTTAAATGGATAATTAAAAGAAGAGATTTATATGGATCAACCTGAAGGTTTTATTGTACACGGTCAAGAAAATAATGTATGTAAATTATATAAATCTCTTTATGGACTCAAAGAGGCACCTAAACATTGGCATGATAAATTTGATAGCCTAGTCATCTCCAATGCGTTTAAAATAAATGAAAGTGATAAATGCATTTATTATAAATATGTTGAGAACATTTTCACTATCATATGTCTTTATGTTGATGACTTGCTAATATTTGGTTCTAACATTCATGCCGTAGGAAATATTAAATAATTATTGTTTGCCAATTTTGAATTGAAGGATTTGGGTGAAGCTAGTGTAATATTGGGAATTAATATTACTAGGTCAGAAAAGGGACTTTCTTTGGATCAATCTCATTACATTGAGAAAGTTCTAAAGAAATACAATTACTTTGACTGTAAACCTGCTAGTACTCCATTTGACCCTAGTGTAAAGTTATTTAAGAACACTGGCGACATTGTAAATCAAAATGCTTATGCAAGCATTATAGGTAGCTTACGTTATGTTAGAGATTGCACTAAACCTAACATAGCTTATTCCGTGGGAGTACTATGTAGATTTACCAGTAGACCTAGTATGGAGAATTGGCATGCTATTGAGAGGGCCATGTGGTACCATAAAAGGATGATGAATCTCGAATTACACTATAATATGCATCCCGTTGTCCTTGAAGGATTTAGTGATGCTGATTGGAACACTCTATCTGATGATTCTAAGGCTACTAGTGGATATATATTTAGCATCGCTGGTGGTGAAGTTTCTTGAAAATCTAAGAAACAAACTATTTTGGCTCAATCCACTATGAAGTCATAGATGATAGCGCTAGCTACTGCTAGTGAAGAGGCAAGTTGGTTAAGAAACCTCCTGTCAGATATCCGCTTATGGGAAAGACCGATACCAGTCATTTTGATTCATTGTGATAGCCCCGCGGCTATTGCAAAGTTGAGAACCGTTATTATAAGGGTAAGAAACAACAAATACGTCGTAAGCATAGTACTGTTAGATAATTTATTTCTATGAGTGCTGTGAGGGTGGATCATATACGGTCTGAACAAAACTTAGCTGATCCTTGGACGAAAGGACTAGCTAGGGAGAAGGTGTGGAACACCTCGAAAGGGATGGGACTAACGCCCTTGGATAAATGAGTCATTTGTGATGGTAACCCAACATATAGACTGGAGATCTCAAGAAATACGTTCAAAGGGTAATATCAAGTCATAAGTGATATGGATTGAATCATGCTATTATTAATTAATATAGAACGGGATATTACTCCGAGTCCTCCGAGTCCATCCCTATGTAGCATGATATCCTGAAGTGAGTAAAGGATGAGTTATTATAACTCTTAATGAGATCTATAGCTATAGTTTTAGTGGGGTACCTAGCTACATGAGTATTCTTGATAGACTCACCTATGTGAATGTGGAAGTGTGGCCGCTTCCTATGGATATTTTGGGTAAATTTCTAAAGCATTCACTACACTGGGATATAAGCACATGGTCGTAACGTGCTAGCTATTAGAACTACACCCAAGTAGGGTTTTGTGTGGGATGTTATCAGAGATAGAGTTCAAAACTACGGTTACTCTAGTATATTCTGGATCATATTTACTACGTGAAGGTTCAAGTTGAAAGACACCTTTGCTTATGCACAATTCTATGAATTATTGCTCGATAAAATGTTTTCAAATTTTACAAGTGGGGGGATTGTTGGAACAAAACAGCTGTAAAGCTGTAGAGTGCAAAAATTGAAAATGCCTTTTGGTTTGTGTCCCACATCGGTAAGGAGGTGAACTTTGAAGTGGTATATCCAAAATTTTTGTGAAACAAATAGGCAAGCCCTTTGGGCATTAGATGTTTTTTGTGTATGGGTGGCAGAATTATTGGGCCAAGTCACACATGTGCGCACCTCGTCACCGCCGTCTTTTCGGCACGGCCTGTGCCTGGATCCGGGTCTTGGGCTTGGGCTCATTAAGAAATAATTTTTTTGACAAATAAATTGACGATTTTTTGGGCTTAAAATTATTTATTAACAATAATTTTTTTTTGGAATAAAAACGCAGTTATTAACAGTTGAAAATTCATCCAACTCAAAAACGGTTTTCGTAATTTTCTCACCCGCTTGACCTAAGTTTTTGCCCGTTAACGTTAATAATTTTTCACAATAAAAGGAGGTTAACACCTCCATTTTTTAAACATTTCTCAGAAAAAAAAAACCTCCTGTTGCAACTTCTATCCAAAAAAAATTCAGATTCGAGCAATATATATAAGTGAATGGGTGTTGATTGAACGAATTGGATTGTGCTACCAATTCTTATTTTCTTGGAGGTTGTTTTATCATGGGGGTGACAAGGAAAAATTAACACTGTCGGCACACTTTTGGCAGAGCCGCGAAACACCTTAAAGAGAGCGACATTGATCGTGACTCAACCGTGTTCTACCTGTACCTGCTTCTGGGATTTTATTTCTTATTCTTTCTGATTCAGTTTTATCTGCTCCAAAATTGGGTAATTTTGTTTCTTAATCTTTTGCATTTAATTTATACTGCTACAACAAAAATGAACCCAATAAAACTCTATTATCTAAGTTTTTAGAGAGTAACATCCAATGTGGCCAACACCAGGTTGATTCCCACTGCAACCGACACATAAGCCCTCAAAGACCTTTAGATTTTTAGATTTTCTGCAATTGACTTCATCATCGCCAATCATTTCAGCACCACAAAATCCATGATGTAACTTTAATTTTTGTATTCTTTGTTGGTTATATTTTTCTTTTGATATTGGTTCAAGTTAGGAAAAAAAAACTTGCCTATCACTGATATGAAGGGCTAGGCTGAACTGAAAAGCTAATAAAAGAGACGGATTTGAAAGGTTGGGGGAGAGGATATTAAAACCTTTGGGATTGAGGTGAAAACGTTTAGAAGTAAGAGAAATCATTGGGGGAAAAAAAGAGAGATTTTATTTTAAAAGTGAAAAACTAAAAAGGCATACGAGGGAGAAAGACTCACCCGTTGAAAGATAGTAAGAAAGAAAAATCTTGTTTTGACATTAATTGCAAGGTTGTGCATTAACACCTCTAATACTATCGTATGAGAGGTATAATAAGGATTAGTTTGGCACAACATCTATAAAGGATTATTGATAATAAAGGTATTTAGATAATCATTTAAAAATTGATAATTAGTTGAGTTGAACACTCTAAATATAACATGTGTGTAGATACATACATATAAATTGATGGAGCTAGAAAATAATATTGGGTGGGGAACTCTGTACAAAATATTAACTTTTGACAGGGATTCAGGGACGGTAGCCCCTGTTAAAAAAATTAGGGCTATTTTTAAATTTTTTTACAAATATTTAATTGATAATTTTATTAGTGTACTTAGTGTACTTTATATTATAGTACTACACGTACTATATTTTTTCTACTATACTACATTTGTACAATCACATTATACTTTTATACTCGTAGTTTAACTATATATAGGTCATGTATCTCCTTGTAAAATCACACTAAATAAATTCAATATATCTCATTTTCTCTGATTCTCTCTCTCTCTCTCTCTCTCTCTATCTATCTATCTATCTATCTATCTAATATCGTAACATCGTATCGGAGATATAACACTCCTAGTGGCCTTCCTCCTCCAGTGCTTAAGTTGTCGCCACATAACCTCCGCTGGTTGGACTCTCGCTCCTACACCAATCCTTTTTCCCTCTTGGTGCCACCATCACTCACGAGCTAACTAGTATTGATCCAGATCGGACCCACCTACTTTTTTAGGACTGTTTGAGCCTATTTGAGTTTTCAGCCCATTTTTGTTCCTTTTTTTCTTCATTATAGATTCATTTTTGATGTTTTCGAACGTCATGAATCTATTTTCGGCCTCAGTATCTATCACTCTCGATGATACCAACTACATCTCCTGGTCTCAGGCAATATTAAGTTTTCTCAAGGGCAAAAAATTATGGCATTATATCATGGGGAGTGTCACTGACTCTACACAGGCCATTGAGGAAGCTGACGATAAGTTTGAAGATAGTCTTGAGGAGTGGAAGTGAAAAAACATCACACAATCAAGTGGTTCTATAATTCCTATCCCCCCTCAATCAGCCTCTAATTTGGCAGATTTACCACTGCCAAATCTCTTTAGGACTTTCTTCAAAATAGATATGTCACTGCCGGACTCACTAAGAAATAAACGCTAATGGGGATCATTCATCGCATGAAACAAACACCCCGAAAAACCATCAATAATTTTCTTTCCGAGATGCATTATGTATGGAATTATTTGACCCTTTGAAACCTAATTGGAAGGATCCTACCAAATCTACTAATTTTGCCAGCTATCGAGATTGTCAACAATTGTTTATCTTTCTCATGACTCTTAATGATACATTTGAGATTGGTCTTTCAGCTATCCTTCATAGAGATCCTCTTTATACACTAGAGCAAGCGGTTTTAGAACTTTTGTCAGAGGAAACTCGCCTTGCTACTCTTTCGACCTCATTTCCTGAAGTTATTCTTAATATTCCCAAAGGTCCACCGTCCAAATCTCGGGGTAAATAGTGGAATTCTTCCATGACATGAGACTACTGTAAGCCAATAGATCATCTTATTTTTAGTTGCCCTACTAGAATGTGCAAGTTCTCTCATGTGATGGGAAGTGTTTACCTATACCAAGATTGCCCAAAGTTCCCAGAACCGCGATCCCAGACTTCTTCCATCACATGAGGGGTCCCTCTAAATTCGTTACTGATTCTGCCGATAGATTTCATCTCCCATTTCCTCCGCTGATAGAATTGATCATCTTAAGAATCTCTCCAAATCGGTTCTTGCACAATTTAACAATACTCCATCTACTACTTTGTTGATCACTTCAGGTAATTCTTAATGGTTCTTTGATTTTTTGTATTCTGATCACATGACTTATGATGCTACTCTCATCTTTATCACAAATTTTGCTAGTCACACACCACTTATTCACACTACTAATAGTTCACATATGTCTGTCACTATTAGTGGAACAACCTCCATAGAAAATACCTCTTTTTTATATTCAAATAATTCCAAAACTTACACCAAATCTTAAATCGATTTGGCAACTTTGTGATTTTTGTCTAACCATAAAATTTTCTCCTTCTGGTTGTTGTGTACAAGATCCAAAGATGTGATAAGAACTTGGTATAGTCCATAAGCTTAGGAACCTCTTTGAAGACGTTAACCTCCATATCCCACAATAACTCACTACCCCGATTCTAATAGTGGCCTCTACATCCCCCCCCCCCCCCCGCCACATTCTCTTAGTTTGTGGCATCACCTCCTCGGCCATGCTTCTATTAGTAGTCTTAAGTCTTAAATTTTTTAGGGTTAGTTAGGGTCTGTTAATCATACTAAATTTGAATGTCTTCTCAGTCAATTTGCAAAATGATATGCTTTGTCATTTGATAAAAGTGACTCTGTTTCTCATGCTCCTTTTGTTTTAATACATTCTAATGTATGGGGACCATCTCGCACTACTACCATGGGAAAATTCACATGTTTTTATTATTTTTATATATGATTATTCATGTTAGACCTGAGTTTTCCTTATGTAAAATTATTCTAAACTTCCTCAACTTCACATAAATTTTACTATTGAGAAGGATCCTAAGCAATAATCTTTAGGCAAAGGTAATATTTTTAAAATTTTAGAATTTTATCTTAGAACCCGTGGACTAATCTTGTGAAAACAATTTGATATACCTAATTTTATCTTGTTAACCCTATATCATGTATCTACGGTGATTAAACAGCTAAATCAAATAAATCAAACACACCATAAGACGTCGATGTACGAGGAAACCACTAAGGGAAAAAACCTTAGACGACTAGGCCAGGAAATCACTATCATATGGAAAATTACAAAGAAAGATATAGTCTTACTCAACGACTCACTCACCCATAAGCCTTGGCGCCTCTTGTTCTCATCGACCGCTCCTCCACAGTGCCACGCGGCAATCCATCTTTGCAAGTGCTATTAGTACACGAGTCCACCTACACCTCGGTCGGTATCCAACGATGCAGCATAACAACCGTCTACGAATCTGAATGGGGAGTCAATCGATTCTTCTTCGCAATCAGTATGTACGGAGTCCATCACACAAAAATAATTGTTCAACAAGGTTGAACAAGTGCTGGTGCTACAACTAGATCACACTATCTATGGAATAATCATATTTTAATCTTGAAAACTAAGGATGTTGGAAAAATAACAGGAACTTTCGTAAATAGGTGCCAAAATGTTTTTTGGGAAAAGTTCTCGTGTTTCGGGAGTGAAAAAATCCTTAATTATAAAAACACTAGTTTTGAGGTGGTGTCTCGTTCGAATGACAAACAAGCCTCGTTCGAACGAGAAAGTACTCTCATTTGAACAAATCTCAAACTTACTTGGACGACGGGAAAATAATATTAGTTTTTTAAATTAACCTTGAATTTGTAAAAAAAATATGACTTAGAAAATATTCTAAAATCATGTTTCCAAAAATATTTTTCAAACTCCCTAAACATTTTAATTTAAAAACACATTTTTGATTAAAATCCTAAATCTCAAAATTCATATAGCATTCATTCCCGAGTGATCAAATATAAACCAAGTGCGAAGAAAAACTGAGGTACTAAACAGAGCACGAATATCATCTTTAACGTTTTTGCCACGATATCTTTAACAGTATACGTCATATGCTCTGTGTAATCACAACTTAATGACTAAACTACAACTCAAATTATTTTATCTCGAATTTTGGCAATTACCAACAAATTGACTGGATTATAAATTAGCCCTTACAAATACCCCCCTTTGACTATTCTGGGACGAAACAAAAAAATAGTGAAATGTTATACCGAGTCATCAAGATGAAAAAATCTGCCTTGTCCCATAAACCCAAAAATGAAAAATACAGTACACGGACTAATATAGATAAAATAACCGACGAATCATGTCTAACCGTGATGTAGCCAAAACGTCTGAATCTCTGAAAATCACTACACACATGAAACAACAAAAATATACCACAAGTGAAGTGTAGAGGTTCATAAAAATATATAAATGAATAATGTCAATAATACTCCCACTACATTACATGTATCTCCCTCTTTTATCCTGGAATAGACAAATAGTGGGATAGATAAACCATAAACAAAAATATCTAGCAAGAGTATAATGAAGAAATAAATATCATGGCTAGATAAGTATGTCAATATCGACGAACGTTGTAATCATATAACAATAGATAACAAGATTGCAATAAACAAATATATGAAGACGATAATGAGTAAAGATGTGAAATAATGTACATCAATTGAAGTCAAATACCTCATCATGATATAACTGCATAATGTAAAAATGTAGAAATATCCATGTCCATGTCCATGTCCATGCTTATAAATATAAATCTAAATATAAATACACTACCTGTAGTTCCCCCCAGATGTTCTACTTGAGATCAATAGGAATGGCCCTCTAATCAGTGTACCCCGGGCCAACGATCGCCTTCAGCAACTCTAGCTCTCTAGCCAATAATGCCATCTTATTCTCGATGATGAACCCCAATTTGCTCCATTTTGGGGGCACTGGCCGAAGATCCCCCATTGCCTCCGCTACCGTCCTGGATGAAGTAATTTTATGCAAAATTTATTATTAGTAGTACAAACTTGTATATGGACTTTAAATTAATGCTCAAAAATCCGATAATAACAAAACATGCTAATACCAATATGAAATTATATCAATTTCAATTTATACCACTACCACTACCAATTTCACTTTACACGCACACTGCCCCCCCCCCCCCAAAAAAAAAAATGCACACACACTTCCGGGTCATGAACTTTGAATTGTTGCTTAAATTGATTAAAATTCTAACTAACATATTCACTTGGTTATTATAAGCTTTAAAATGATCAAGTACAAATGAATAAAAAACATTAAATTATCGTACGATAATCATAAAGCACTAGAATAATACAACCACTAGTCATTACAAATAATTTGAATACTTATTACAAATCTAAAAATCATTTCAAATTCGGTTTATCATAAAAAATGGATTGATATTCGGTGGGTGCAGTTTAGTCATCCACACTACTGTTTAGATGCTTTGGTGCTTGTAGGACGATTGACCATGGCTCGTTGTTGATATACTCCGAGTAAAAAACTTGCTTGACCTTTTGAAAATCATAAACAAACGACTCATCGCTCACGTGTTTGTTGGTCTTCAACTTGGACAAGTCAACCATGATCAAATTGGTGCCAGGATTAACTTTACAAGCATTTTTATCCTCAACTCTTACCCAATCATAGTAATATACAACCTCTTTGAAGTTTACATAGTCTAATTCAAATATATTTTGATTTAAACCATAGTAAGTCATTTCAGCTTCGCAAGGTTTTTATCTTTCGTGCTCGCTCGAAAGAAAGTAGGAGACTTATATGAAATGCTCGAGCTATGTACATTTGTATTTTACTCGTGTCGCTAGACAAGAAATCTTGATGTCGCATCACTCGTCTTTAAGATCCTTGATGTCTCATCTATAATGATATTTCCAAATGAATGCTACGTTGTTCTCGAGAAAAATTGGGATACTCAAAATTCATCCTCTTCTAAGCAATATAATCAATGGGATGGCGCATGAGATTTTCCCTGATTCTTCCCTAGCACGGTACTCTGAAAAAACGCTTTAATCTAGGCCCAACGAGAAAATATGTCAACACTTTTTAAGGTACTTTTGAGCTTGGGCCTTCCTTGGCAGTAGATTGAACATATCTAGGTTCATCGCATACCAGACACCGATCGAGATTTTCGTACTCCTTTCGATATAGTATGAAGTTATACACATAAGCATGAATTGATTTATACTTCATTCCCAAACCTTTCAAACCGTTTTTAATTGTAGGATGATTGTTTAGAAGTGTATTCTGCTTGGGTAGAAAACCCTTGAACCAATTCAAAATTAACATCACGCTACTGCCAGAAAAACCATATTGGGTCTTCAAACTATGAAAACCAACCATGGCATATAAATTTGTTTGATCTTTCTCACAACTAGAGTATAATGGTTGGCTCACCTTAAATTTTAAACTTTTGTAGTCATCGTCATGGTTTATCCCGATATCTTCATTAGCATCTGAACCTTGTACATCGTCAGTGACCTCGTTCTCTTCCACTTCATGAACTCCACACGCGTCATCGACTAAATACTCTCATATATTATGATCTACATTGTCATCCTACCCTTGTACATCTATCCTACTTGTTGAAGGTTGTTGTGAAGGTTGCTCGGGGACAAAAGGAACTTTTGGTTCCTCGTGAAAAACCCAAATTCAATAGCTATCTTGCATACCTCATCTTAACAAATGTAGTTCAACTGTTTTTCACTCAAATAACTTACCATTCTTACACCTATCACATGGACACGAAAACTCTTCATCATTATGAAATTTCTTTGCGTATTTCACAAATTCATTAGCACCTCTGCGAAAAGCATCCCCTCATCTATTTGTCTCACCCATCCACTCTTTGTATTTAGGATATCCCATCACAGCTACTACAAACAATCACCTACAAACAATCAGAAATTCCTTACCTATTATGAATGCGTATGCAAAGAACTGGAAGGCTAGTTTCTATACGTAAATTTATTGGTGCATTCAAATTGAAATCGAAATTCAATTTTAATTTGAATTTGAAATTGAAATTAAAATTCAATTTATAATATTAATTCCTATTTACTCCATCTCCTTTAAAGGGTTAGTGATCCTATCCCATTCAAGACTGCATATTTCTATAATATACTTAACAACTCATGCACATTATTCCAATTTGGGGAAAATTCAGCAGCATATCCCCATAGTTCTCTAAGTAGACGACATAGATTCATAAGTGTGAGTGTTATTTCAATTTATCAATTGAAATAACACTTAACATCACATCAAGTATGTACCCAGAGAACATTAAGATACGATTGCAGAACTTCCTCCCAAAGTAACAAGTATAAGCCACTAAGAATATTATTATATATAAACTATGTAGTCCCAAACTGTCCAAACATGACAATTATAGAGATCTCATTACAGGGGTAATCTCTATCGAACGGGTTTAAGGGATATTGAATGTGTATGCATAAGAACTAAAAGACAAGTATCTATGCGCACTATACGTGATTTAAAGTATGTTTCATTTAATTATGTTTTATCACAATTCGAGAGATTTCATTTAATTATGGAATTTAAAGAATGTTTCATTTAATTTAAAGTACGCATAACACTAAAATTTATACCAATATCAATACCAATTCAAATTCAATTTCAATTTCAATTTATACCAATATCAATACCAATTAGAATTCAATTTCAATTTAGAGAAACGGGTTCTATATAATTACAATGTATACAAATTAAAAAGGTTAATAATGTTTAGTACATTTCATAAGGAGCTAAGGGGATGGTAAGATTATGTGACTTGTCGTAAAAAACGATACTACGTTAAAAGCATGTTAATTATATTAAAGGTTTGATTTGTCACTCCTGACCATCACTAAACCTCATTCGTGGAATGTCTAACCAAAGTGAAATCCAAAAAATGCCTCCCCCCCCACCCCCCCCCCCCCCCCGCGCGCGCGCGCGCGCACGATATCCTTTCATATAGATAAGTTAGTTGTTAAGAAAATTTAATTAGAATTTAATATGAGAGAGTAAGGGAAGAATTTCAATATCTATGTGTGAAAATAATCTAACTTCTCCAACTCAATTCAATATAAAAATTTCAATACCAATGCAATTCAATTCAATTCAATATCAACAGAGAGGCTGAATTTGTATGCCCTTTAAATATTTTTGAAAAAGATATTCTCTTCTTTGTATTTTAACTCTCAGATATTAACCTCATTTCTTATTATGTTAAATCCGGTCATTGTTATAAAACAACTACTATTTGGTAAAAGTAAAAATCCACAACAACATTGACACTATTTTTGAAATCATGCACGCACATGTGACATTCAATATATTTATCCCCAAATTGAAAAAAACTCATTAAAATATCTCACACCAAAACCAAACACAATAAATTCCCTATATCTTCCCAGTTTCTCCCACCTCTAAACTCCCAAAAAATGGATTAAAAACAACAACACATTGATTCTCTCACCTCCCCCCATAACTCCCCCCCTCTACCCCAACCCCACAACCACATAACTACACACACACCTACCCCCACCCCCACTGACCCCTATCACTCCCAAGCCTTCACCCTACTCCCCTTTTCCCCACCACTGCCACCCCTTGCCCTTTACCCCCACACACCCACCCACATGCACACACCCACCCACATATATATACACATATACACACACATACACACATATATATATATAAAGGAGAGATATAGAGAGAGATAGACATAGAGAGAGAGAGAGAGAGAGAGACAGAGAGAGGGGAAATGAAAACGATGGGAAAAAAAGAGGAAGTAGTTTTTTTTTACTGAGAAAGTTATCACGGACCTGTAAAGGTCTTTGACCATAATAACCGTTGTCACGAACTTGTCAATTTCATTCACCGTGATAAAAAAATGCGTGTTTTTTTTCACGGTCAATGACCGTGACAAGGATGGTCATCTCAACGATGACAATTTAGCCTTTTTGGTGTAGTAATATATGTGTTTCAGGTAGCAAAATGAGTCAGGGAGTCTCCTAGCCCTTAAAAGTCTATCTAGAAATAGGGGAAGTCACCTATATCAAGGCATAAATGTAGAGTCCCCTATGGAGATATGAAACCCTAAGCATAAGACTCATCATCTTCATCACCAAGTGTCAAGGACTTATACATGGAATTTAAAACGACGGTTTGGAACATGGCTGAATATTCGTCATCCTTGGCAAAAATAGGAGAACAATGGTAAAATCCAAGTTACTCTTGAAGAGCTTCCATCAGGGTGGTGGCATCCAAGGGAGTGGAAGGAGTAGCAGTGGTAGCAGTGGAAGCAGTGGTGGCTGGGGCACCTGGAGCAGCAAACGAAGAATTTATGGGAGTTTGAGGTGAGGTAATGGTGGTAAGAAGAAATAGTAGGGTGGGAATAATGGAGCGAAATGAGGTAAAATGGCAAAGAGAAGAAGAGTATGATGAAGGATTGAGCAATAATAGCGGAAAAAAATCCTTTTCTCTCTCTAAAGATCTAGGGACAATGATAGAAAATGAAAGCGTGAAAAAGAAAAGGCTAAGTGTTTGAGGTATTGAAAGTGGAATGCAAACAAACAGTTTAGTTATCCCATGAAGCATGCGGGGAGTGACCTGACAGTTAAAAAGACAATCTTATGTCATTAATGAGGTGACGCTTGGGAATTTCTTTCAAAAGAAGAAATGATTTTTGGCTCCATTATTTTTGAAATACATTTAAAGCCAAAATGCCCAATTAAGGTAAGCCCTCACACTGTAAGACCGAAAGATGATACAACAGGTTAAAGATGCATCAGGGAGAATATTGACCTCCCAATAATATGTGGTTGCTCGCAGCACAGTTCAAATAATTCACGATGTCCCTTTGCCACAAGTTTGAACAAGAATAACGTTGACTCAGGTACAACGAAGAGAATTTTTTCTTTTTGAATAAGCTGAAACATTGATGGCCACTGTTCAGATATATCAAGGATAATTTTACAATTTTGAGAAGAGAAAATGGAGAGAATTCATGTTACAAGGGGCAGTTCTAACGAAAATGTCCCCACACTACAAGTTGACTCAATGGTGGAACAAAATGAAGAAGATTGGGGATAATTTCTATTTTTTAGAAGTTATAACAATGATAGACACGATTCACATGTACTTTAAGAGAATTTTAACAAGCAATGAAGACGATAGAATGGCTAGGATATAACAATAGAAAAAATTTAGGATTTCCCCTCGCCATATGCCTAGAATATTCAGAGCTTTGGTTCAGGTACATCGGAGAGAATATAATTTTTTTCTAACAGCAATAGCGATCGTAGTTGCAACGAAGGAAGATAAGGAAGAATTTTCACAAAAGAAGATGGTCCATCAGATTGAGAAGTTTTCGTTCAGACATTTCTTATGCTCACAATAAATCTCTACACGGATGGGAAAATGTTGGGGGCTTGAAGGTAATCTCTGAATTAGAGAAAGCTTCCCTAATTAAAATAAGAGACTCAAGAGAAGAAAGCGGCATAAAAATAGCGAGGTAGCTTAGTGAGGCATCTCAAAGAAGAAGCTCAGTGAGGAAGCTCAGTGATGCAGCTCAGCAAGGACATAAGTCGAGAGAGCTCTTCTTTGTCTTCCATGCTTACTTAGTCAAATTGTATCTTTTAAATAAATGGTTTGTAATGATGTAATAATTGTAATATTGAGTGTGAGGTCAAACAGTACTCATAAGAGACCAGGCCTGGAAGGTCCTAGGAGAGATCACATGCTCTATCGAATGACCTCGTCGTGGGAACTTTAGAGGGACTTAGTTTGGAGGATTGATAAGTGTTGTCACGTTAAGTGTTGTCTTGACCATCTTAGATACACCTAGTAAAACACCAAGAAATCTTTCATCGTGGAAGCTTCTGTAGAGTAACGTGAGTTCCATCATATATTGAGCTTTGAGCGAAACACTTCTCTACCAGATGTCACATATACTTTAGGTGATGTCTCCAACCAGCTAAACACTTTCCAATCCAAACTCGAGTAAACCATTGTGGTATTGGAGTTGTTAGATAGTTTTCCCCTTTGACGCACAGTGGTTAGGCGAAAGGAATGTCCTGGAATTTAATGATAATGATGTAGAGTGTGCTGACCCATCAAGCATTTAATTCTTATGACTTAAAGTGTGATAAAGAGGTCTTTCACGCACAGGTGAACTGTGATGTGTTAGAAATTGTGTGGGGCTATTTATGGGCCTCAACCACTTATGATAAAGGGAGTTCTTTCTAGAGAGTTTATTTCTTGAGAGAGAAAGATATTTTAAGAGAAGTTATTGCAAATTAGAGAGAGTTTACTCACCCACCATTGTCATTTATTGTGAAACTTTTAATTGAGAACGAGGGATATATCAGAGGTTGTTAGTGTGTTGGTTTCCTGGTAAGGTGTATCTAGGGTTCTTACTTCTCTCTCCCTTTGAATGAGTTTCTTTTGAATTTCCTTTATTTTTATTTGAGTTATACATGAGAGATTTGTGAGTTTAATCTAAGTGTCGATTATATACAATATCGTGTGTTCATTTATCTTTGTTAAAGAGTACTTGGGTTATCATTTATTACCATACATATAATGGTTATGCGTCTACTGATATTACTATACTCCCAGGCTTCAAGGGGACTACCCTTTTACACATAGTATCAGATAATCGTGCATAAAATTCACTAAAAGACTCAAACTCTAGTATGGTAATAGTCTTAAACTTTGTGGTGAGGTTTTAAAACTTAGAATATTTCACATAATTGGTACCCTAAAGAGTGAGTTAGAGGATATCAGAAGCTTCCTTAGACGTAGTGTACATCATAATGCAATGAAACTCGTCAGGGGTGATGACTCCAGAAATGGAACTTAAATAATGTGAGCTAAAATTATTAAATTTAAAATCATCTTCTGTCTAAGAAGAGAAAGGCTTCTGACCTATGACATTACCATTTGTCACTGTGGGTGGTGTCCACCCTTTGCCACAAACAAGCCAGGCTATTTCATTAATGGATTTTAAAGAAAATATCAACCTAGATTTCTAGTATGCATAATTTGACCCATCCAAAATAGGTTTCCCATTATACAAATTATTCATAACATTCGAATTTTAAAGGATCACGCAAAAACTTTTTGTAACCTACTCTGATACTAATTTGAGAAAATGAATTCTAAGGATGGATTCATATCTTAGGCCAAACACACAGAGATTCAAATTTTAGAAAATTATATCTTGAATTATTTTAGTGTGCATGAAATTATGAAGTCCCAATTAAATAATACAAACCAATCTCAAGAAAACGATGAATGCGAAGAAGTAAGGAAAAATACCTTTTTGCAAAACCTTTATTATCAGCAGAATAAAAGAATTTATAGACACTAGAAAGATTACAAACTACTTAGCTCACTATGTATAATGTGTAGTTCTTCAAGTCTTTTACAGCAATGGCATAGTCCAGCATCGACCACAGGAAGCAGTATTCCCTTGGTAACCACCAATCAACCTTCTTTTTCAGCAGTATAGTCTCGACTCCATAAATTAGCAGTAAAGATGAACTCTACAAGGGTTTTTAAACAAGTATGTGTTCAAATTTATTTGGTAATGTAATATCTAAATTTGCAAAGGGTTTAAATGAAAAATGTTAGAGTTTGATCATTAAAGGAACTCTAAAAGGGCGTGCAAAAGGTAAAATATGAATTATTGAAGACTCTAATCCTTCGTATCTAATTATAAGGAAGTTTGTTGTAAAAGGATAAACATTATATATTTTGATTAGATTTAATTAAAAAATAAAAAGAAGCACGCTCCTTCGAACAACAAGGTACCTCGTTCGAAAGGCGTACCCTTTTCAGTTTGTATCAATTTACCACGATACTTCGAACAACATTTAAGTACTTATTACTTTATGTCTTGTTCGATTGTGGGAAACTTCATTCTAACGATATACCCAATCTTGTTTGAATGACTTCTAATAAGACTTCGAATGACATTAAAGAACTAACCAAAAGGCAATTCTAAATTTCATTCGAATGATGGAATCTCATTCTAACGACATTGTGTAATTCATTAAAAAGACAAGTAAATCTATTTCTAACGAGTTAGCAAGATTTTCAAATTTTCCTTTAAAAACATTTTCACACGCAAGATCTTATAAATATTAACCCCTTGAAAGAAGTCTTTACGAAAATACCATATCTCTTCTGAATGTTTTTGAGACGAACAATCTTTAATTTTCCAAATATCATCAACTTTGTCTACGAATACGTAGAAGCAGTCATGAATGTGTGGTGGTGAGCAATGAGATAAGTCAAATGAGTAATTAATTTGAGAAATTATAACACTTTATATTACAAATACAGTTACTTTAGATCCCTCACATTGAGATAAGATCTTCCTCATTGGATAAGAGCTATCCAAAGATGAAGTTGAGCAACTTATCCACTATTTTTTAGCAAACGCAGATGTTTTATCTTGGCATCGTTATGATCTTCCGTGGATAGACCCACAAATTTACTGACACTGATTACATGTGGAGCCAAATACCAAATTGATCAAGAAATAACCCAAGAAGTTGGCACCAGAAAAATTAAGGATAGTAAAAGCCGGAGTTGATAACCTTCTCCAAGAAGGATCCCTCAGGGAATTCCAATTTCCAGAATGTGTCTCCAACACTGTTGTTGTCAAGAATAAAAGGGTTAAGTGGAGGGTATGCATTGATTTCACCGATCTCAATAAACATTGACCAAAGGATACTTTCTCGATGCGTCAAATTGATTAGCTGGTTGATTCAACAACGGTGCATTAATGAATGAGCTTGATGGATACATACTCTTCCTACAACCTAATATCCATATTCAGCTTGATCAATAGAATACCTCGTTCATCGTAACCCTAAGGCTCTATTGCTAAAGTGTAATTCCCTTGAATTTCAAGAACGCGGGGGAAATATATCAAAGGCTGGTGACTAAGATGTTTAAGAAGTTGATTGGCTCTACCATGGAGGTATATTTATATGACATATGGATAAAAATTAAGAACTTTGTCGATTATCTAAAACACCTTGTGAATATTTTCTACATCCTCAAAGAATATAAGATAAATCTTAATGCGTCTAAATGGTTGTGTAGTGTAAGCTCCAATAAGTTTCTAGAATACCTTGGTACACAAAGAGGCATCGAAGAAAATCGAGCTGAGATCAAAGCTCTCCAGAAAATTAAAAGGCTAACCACCATTAGATACATTAAGGTTATCATTGGAATGAAGTAGGTCCTCAATCGATTCATTTCAAGATCTTTTAAAAAGTGCTGCCCCTTTTTCCAAGTTTAGAATAAGACAAGACCCACAATTTGGATGGAAGAATGCAACAAAGACCTAGAAGGGATTCAATGTTATCTAGTATCTCCTCCCTAGGTGTTAACTCCCAAAGATAGGGATGAACTATATCTCTACTTGGCCATTTTAAAAAGTGCAACCAGTGCAACACTGATTTGTCTACACGATAAGGAGCAAAATATGATCTACTACATTATCCACACGCTTCTTGAAGAAAAAAATAGATACATGCCTATAGAAAATATGGTTTTGGAACTAGTGGTCACCACAAGGAAGCTAAGGCACTACTTTTATGCCCACACTATAGTCTTCTTGACCACCTATCCTTTGAAGGATGCCCTCAAAAAGGCCGACTCACTAATAGGACCAAGTGATTACTTGAACTGGCCCAATTCACATCAGGTATGAACCCAGAACAACCATTAAAGGTCGATTTTTGGACATTTTTATGGAATAATTCTCAGCGTTGCCAAGAGAAGAGCAATCGTCGCCCATCCTGGAAGCACTACTAGTCATAGAGAATGAGCAATGGTGGAAATTCTTCATTGATGACTCATCAAATGAAAAATGAAGAGGAATTGGGATAGTCTTCCTAACCACAAAAGTTGATCTAATCGAACAATCCATTAGATTGGGGTTAAATGGGTTAAAAAATAAAAATAAATACGAAGCCATGGTGTATGGACTGTAAAGGGAGATTAACATATGTCTCATTAAGAATTTATGTTTTGTGATTCTAAGATGGTTGTAAATAAGATCAATGGGGAATATGAGGCAAGAGATACCAAGATGGTAGCCTATAGAGATAAGGCCAGAGGACTACTTCAATAGTTCAAGTCGGACTCTGTGGAGTAGCTCCTAAGGAATGAAAATAGATACGCAAATGCATTATCTACTTTAGCTTTTGCCATTAAAGTCGACATTAAAATAGTGGTTGAAGTGGAATATGTGGACCAACCAAGCATTCAATAAGTAGATAGTGACCTCAACATCCTTCAAGTGAAACTTCCCCTATCATGGATGGATCGTATCACATATTTTTTGAAAACCTATGAACTAGCCCCACATGATAAATAAGCACACAAGATAAAGATTAGATAAACTAGATTTTGCCACAACTCATATTGAAAACTTTACAGGAGGTCATTTACAGGCTTAATATTGAAGTGTGTCCACACAGATCAAGTCGAAGGGATTTTGAAGGAGATGCATGAAGGAAGTTGCGGAGCACACACATGTGGGAGATCGCTTTCGTACAGAGAAATCTCTCAAGAGTAATGGTGGCCATATATGCACAAGGATTCAACACAGTTCGCCAATAAATGTCCAAAGTGACAAATGTTTTCGCCAATAATTACGCATTATATTGAAGATCTCAATCCTCTCACAAGCCCATGGTCGTTCGCCTATTGGGGCATGGATATTGTGGGACTATTGCGAGATGTACAAGGAAATCAAAAGTATCTGATAACGGTGACCAACTACTTTCCACAATGGGTTGAGGTCGAACCTCTTACCCATATTAAAGGGACAGATGCCCGATGGTTCATCTATAGAAACATCATCATAAGATTTGGCATTTCAAAGGCACTAGTAACTAAAAATCGAATCCAGTTTGACAAAGATCCATTATAAGAATTTTATGCTGAATATAAAATATAGATTAACTATATGTCATTAATATTCCCTTAATGCAATGGGAAGGAATAAATCACAAACAAATCCTTTATATCTGGCATCAAGCGGATATTAGAAAATGCCAAAGGTTTTGGGTGGATGAACTCCCATGCATTCGGTAGGCATACAGGACAAATCTAAGAAAGATAACGAAGGAAATTCCCTATTCCCTTGCATATGGTATGGAAGCAGTAATTCCTATTAAGATCGAATTATCATCACTTAAATAAAAAATATGTAAAGATGGCTAGAATGATGATCGATAAGCTCACAAGTTAGACCTAGCTGAAGAAAGGAAGGAGAAAGCTCTGATACATGTGGCTATCTACAAGTAGGAAGTAGCGAAGAAATATGACAGGAAAGTTAAAATCATAGAATTTTAAGTTGGTGACTTAGTTCTCTGAAAGTTGTTTCCCCTTTCAAAGAAACCATCAGATGAAAAGTTATTATCAAATTGGGAAGGAGTTTACCGTATATATTCAAAAGGGTGTGGAGGTTACATATCAGTTAGAAGATTAGATGGGAGGGTAGTACCAAGGTCATAAATCTTAGGAAATTTTATCATTAGATGAACATTAAACCGAATTCTTTTATTTATAGGTAATAAAATGACTAGCATTCAATTATCTTGAATAGTTTAAAATGCCTTGTATAAAATATTTCAACTAATAAAACTAGTTTTATAACTGGTATGATGTGGGAAAGGTCGAGTAAAACCCATTCTTATGAATGGTATAATATAAATAAGATCGACCTAGAAGAGACAAGAAACCCACTTGTATAAGTGGTATGATCTGGGAAAGGTTAGTTAAAACCTATTTCTTACGAATGGTATGACCTAAATTAGATTGGCTTAGAAGAGGAAACAAACCCACTTGTATGAGTGGTACGATATATAGTAGAGGTCAGTTAAAACCCATTTCTTATGAATGTTATGATCTAAATTAGATCAGACTAGGAAGAGGCAAGAAACCCACATGTATAAGTGGTATGATCTGGGAAAGGTTAATTAAAACCCATTTCTTATGAAAGGTGTGATCTAAATTAAATCGACTTAGAAGTGTCAAGAAACCCACTTGTATAAGTGGTATGATTTGGGAAAGGTTGGTTAAGACCCATTTCTTATGAATAGAATGAAAAGGTTGAAAATTCGCTTGTATATGTGGAATGACCTGGGAAAGGTAAATTAAAACCTAGGATTGTTATAACATAAAACGGATCATCCTAACGAAAAACTTTAAACCTCGTAACTAATCACTTTAAATGACTTTAATTCACTGCTTAATTGGTCAGAGACTGTGTAATAGTTAACTCAACTAACCATTTGAAATGGCATAGGACAAAATATTAATTTGCTGAATCAACGTCAGTTCAGGCGGATCACTTGGAAAAACATGAACCAATTTCTTTACTAGATCTAAATTACTTATGTTCAATTAAATAAATCACCTGAATTGGATTCGGCCAACTGTTTCATTGGTTAAAAATTACCTAAAGTTTAATTTAGCCATTCACCTAATATGGATTTGGTAACCTAATGATACCCATGGATGATTTAATTTATCGCCCTGGCTGGCATTGACCAGTTTCCTGGGTTATTAAATGGTGTTTTAGTCTCATCATTTAGGGTGGTTTAATCTAATTAACTAAATATACTTTGTTTTTACTGAAGAAAAAACCAAAGAAACCAGAAAACAAAACACAACACTAGGGGAACAAAGACCTAGTATGGGATAAATGTAACTCGTAAGAAGTGATGGCTTAGTCATAGGAATCCAGGTTTGGAAATATGACTAAAATTTACAAATTACTAGACTTTGGCTCAAAAACCTGCCGCTAGAGGGGGAAAACCCAAAATAACCCCAAATGGCCCCATTAGGGGCACGAGCACCTCGCATGGGATAAAGTACTCGGAGTAATAGATTTCATAGTCATGGGATGTTTGAATTTAAAATTTGAGTAAAATTTTCAAATGAATAGACTTAGGCTTAAAAACATGCCATTATAGGAAAAAACATAAAAAAAGGCCCCAAACGGTACCGTATAAAGGGCACGAACACCTTGCGCAGGACCAATGTAACTCCTAGGAATTGACCATGTAGTCACGGGATGTCCTATTTGAGAATATGACAAAAAATTGCAAATAATTAGACTTAATCTTAAAAACATGCATCTAGAGGGAGAAAACCCAAAACAACCCCCAAACGGCCCAGTAAGGAGAAGGAACACCTCGCACACGACTAATATAACAAGAGTATCGCTTTCAGAATATTAATATGTAAAAATAACTAGACTTCAGCTTCAATCATGCCGCTAGAGGGTGAAAATCCAAAACAACACCCAAATTGCCCCGTAAGGGGCACACACAACTTTTAAAAATAGAACGTGTAGTCATATGATTCCCAATTTGAAAATATAACCAATTTATAAATACTTAGAATTAAACTTAAAACATGTCTCTAAAGGGGTTAAACCCAAAATAATCGCCAAACGGCCCCGTGAGGGGCACGAGCACCTCGAACGGGACCAATGTAAGTCGTAGGAATTAATCGAATAGTCAAGGGATGCCCGGTGTGAGAATATTAATGAAATTTATAAATTATTGGACTTAGGCTTGAAAAGATGCCTCTAGAGGGAAAAAAAACCCAAAATGGCCCCTGAATAGTTACAGTACTCCCGGTTAGATAATATGACTAAAATGTTCAAATATCTACTCTTAGGCTTAAAAACATGTCTCTAGAGGGGAAAACCCAAAACAGACCCATGAAGGGCAAGAACACTTCACACGAGACCAATGCAACTTGTAGGAATTGACTCCATAGTCATTAGACGCTCGGTTCGATAATATATATAAAAAATGAAAATAACTAGACATAGGCTTAAAACATGCCGCTAGAGGGTGAAAATCCAAAATAGCCACCAAATAACCCTATACGGGCACGGACACCTCACACGGGACGAATGTAACTCGTAGCAACTGACATCGTTGTCATGGTATGCCCAATTTGAGAATAAGACTAATCTTTGTAAATAACTAGACTTACGCTTAATAACAGTCCATTAGAAGGGGAAAACCTAAAATAGCTCCCAAACAACCTGTAAGGTGCATGAACACCTTGCACGGGACCAATGTAAATCGGAGGAACTGATCGCATAGTCATGGAACTCCCGAGTTGAGAATATGAATTTAAAATAACTAGACTTGTGATTAAAAACATGTCGTTAGAGAGAAATAACCAAAAATAACCTATAAATGGCCCTATAAGGGGTACAGACACCTCGCACGGGACCAATGTTACTCATAGGAAATGACCGCATATTCAGAAATATGCAGCTTGATAATATGAATAAAATTTTCAAATAACTATACTTAGGCTTAAAAACATGCTACTGGATGGAGAAAAACACAAATAACTCCCAAACGGTCTCGTGACGAGCACGACCACCTCACACAAATCGAATGTAACTCGTAGTAACTATGAACATAATCACGGGATGATCATTTTAACACTAAAATTTCTAAATAATTAAACTTAAGCTTAAACACATGCCGCTAGAGGGTGAAAATCCAAAACAACCACCAAACAACCCCATTAGGGGCACGAACACCTCACACGGGACTAATGTAACTCATATTAATTTATCACATAGTCACGAGACACAGGGTTTGTGAATATGATTAAAATTTGGAAATAACTAGATTTAGGCTTAAAAACATGCCACTAGTGGGAGAAAATCCAAAACTACCCCAAACGGACCCATAAGGGGAATGGATAACTCACATGGGTCCAATATAACTCGTAAGAACTAACCATGTAGTCACGGGATGCCTAATTTTAGAATATAAATAAAATTTTCAAATAACTATACTTAAAATGAAAAACATGTCGCTAGAGGGGAAAAACCAAAACAACCCAATGAAGGGCACTAACATTTCGCACGGGACTAATGTAACTCGTAAGAATTGACCATGTAATCACGGGATATCTGATTTGAGAATATGACTAAAGATTTTAAATAACTAGACTTAGGTTTAAAAATAAGTCGTTAGAGGGGGAACCTAATATAGCTTGCAAACGACCCTGTAAGGGGCACAAACACTTGCATGGGACCAATGTAACTCGTTGGAATTGAACGTCTAGTCACGGGATGCCCATTTTGAGAATAAGAATAAAATTTTAAAATAACTATACTTAGGCTTAAAAACATGTTTCTAGAGGTAGAAAACCCACAACAACACTTAAACAATCCCGTAAGGGGCACTAACACCTCGCACGGGACCAATATAACTCGTAGGAACTGAATGCGTAGTCACAGGCCGCTTAGTTTGATAATATGACTAAAATTTATAGTTAACCAAGATTAGTCTTAAAAACATACCGCTAGTGGGGGGAATCTAAAATCGCCCCGTAAGGGGCACGGATACCTCGCATAGGATAAATGTAACTTGTAGGAACTGACCTAGTTATCACGGGATTCCCGATTTGAGAATATGAATAAAATATTCAAATAAATAGACTTAGGTGTAAGGACGAGATTTTATAATTTCTCATATCTTAGTTATTTTAGAATATTCGATTACAAACCGAAGTTACGAACCTAACTTTACATACACTACATGTGCATTTTCCTCCATGATCGTTTGAAATCTTATTAGTGACCAAGCATCGTTTACAAATTTTAAGCCTTTCGAATTGTCATGAACAATTTATGGAGGTATGCGGATTCTGTGGTTTTGATTGTTTCTCAATCGAATATATTTTGGGATATTTTTTTTCCTCCAGGAATTTTTTCATAAAGTTAAAAAAATAATAATTCTCTTATATTTTAGTTCATTGGAACGATATTGTCATATCGTTAGAATGAGACCTGGTTCTCATTCGAATGGGGATAAATTTCGTTGGAGGAAGGCCTAATTTCGTTAGAACGAACTTCTAACAAGTATCTAATGAAATGGTCTATGTTTGACAGAACAAGTTTAATTGGAAATTCATTGGAAGTTCGATCGAATAAAATAAGCCTTTTGTTTGAATGAAATTGGACCTCATTAAAATGAAACCTTGTTTTCGTTCGAACGAAGTCCTATTTTCATTTGAATGAGTTCGCCTCCTAGAAATTCATCTTTTATGATAAAAAAGATTCTTTTGGACCATTTTACATATTTTTTGGAAAATTAATTGATATACCTGCATCAAAAGTTTTCTACCTTTTTTTTTAAAAGAAACACTTTTGTTTTCCAAATCAGAGATCCTTTAATATGATTTGTTGAGTTCTGTCAAACCCAATTTCCATACACTCATCAAAACCTTGTAGATTTTACTTTACTGCTAATTATGGATTTGCGACTCTACGACCGAATAAGAAAGGATATCGCGTTCTGAGGCTGATCGGTGGATACCGAGGGAAGAGCTACTTCCTATGGACGATGATGAACTATGCTATATCTTTTGAAGATTTGAAGACCCATGCATTATACGTAGTGGAGCTCTAAGTAGTCTGTAAGTCAATGAGTGTATCATACTATTTAACAGTGCTGAAATCTACGTTCTGCCTAAAAGGGATTTTTCTTCATATTCTTCTTCTGTGTGTTTGGTTCGATTGTGTGATTGGATATACTTTAATTTGAAATTCATTTTTCATTCACACCTAATTATTAATCAAGATAAAAATTGATTAGATATTAGATCTTTATGTGTGTATCCTAAGATACAAATAATTTCATATAGCCCTGCATTTTCAAATTGGTATCAAAGCCGGTTACTCTAATTTATATTGTGATCTTTTAAATTTGGGGATTATATGGATAATTTGTATAATAGACTACCTATTTTTTATGGGTAATATTATGCATATTGGAATGCTAGATTAAGTTATGCTATCAATTGATGAGAGGTTTGGCTTGTGTGTGAAAGAGGGTGGACACGAACCACTATGACTAATGACAATGTCGAAAGTCTAAAACTTGTAATTCCTTAGACAAAGGATTATTTTCAATGGAGTACAATTAACTCCCATGTCTTAAGTGCAATTTCTAGATCCGTCACCTCTGACAAGTTCCATAGTATCATGGCATGCACCATGTCTAAGGAAGCATGGGATACTCTCTAACTCACTCATAAGGGTACCAATGCTCTGAAATCTTTTAAGATACAAAATCTCACCACATAGTTTAAGACCATTACTATGCTAGATACCGAGACATTATTAAATTTTATGTATGATTGTCAATTTCGTTAACTCTAGTTTTAATTTAGGTGAGAGAATTCCTGAGATGCGCATTGTGAAAAAGATTTTTAGATCTCTTCCGTCTTGATTTATTCCTAAGGTTACTGTTCTTAATTCGTTAGGAAGTTTAGATGCGCTTAGGTAAAAAGAACTCGTAGGAGACTCTCAAACTTATGAAATTGATATCTTCCCTAAAATTCAAAAATCAAAAGAAAAAGGAATTACCTCGAAAGCTCAATCTAAAAAGAAAGAGGTGGTTTCTTCTGACTACTAGTATGATTTTTATCTACATAATGTTCCTCTTTTTGAAAAAAAAAACAAAAACTTCTCAAGCTTAAAAAAGAAAATACTTCCCAAGAAAACAAAGGTTTTGAGAAAGATAAAAAGTGTATGTCGGGCAAGAAAAGTTTTGAAAAAGATATAGGAGAGTGTCCTAATAAATGTGAGGAGAGGAGAAATGAGTGAGAGGGTAAAGGTCACAAAGCTCACGAGTGTGCTACGAGGTTAAAGAGATAGGACAAGGGCAATGTTTCCTTCAATGACACTCTTAGTGATAGGGATGTCGAGTTAGTGGATTTTGAGGACGAATCAACTCATAGATGTAACTTCACTGCGTTCATGGACAGTCATGTTAGTACATTGAGTATGTTTCATGTCGATGAGGACGTTTCCAAACATGATGACATCGATAATGAGTCTAGTCATTCCAAAGATAGGTATGGAGATGAAGTTTTGAGTGATGGTGACAGTGACCTACAACGTGCTTACTGCGAGCTTTACGCTGAGTCATATAAGGTAAAAAAGTTAAAAAAAAAATTAGTACTTAGGGTGTTAGCCTTAGAAAAGGATTTGAGAGAGTACAGATAAAGCGAGTCCTCAGTGAGAGTTTCTTTCTTTTAAGACAGTCATTTGAGTGCAAAGTGAAATTAGTTCATTGACCAACAAAGTGTCTAGTCTTATGCGAGTTCTTCAAGCCTCATTCAATACTCGTGAGAAACTTGAATCCATTGTATTCCAACTCTAAAGGGGCATAAATACATCGTATAAAACAAATGTAACTCATAGGAACTTATCGCGTAGTGACGAGACTCCTGGTTTACAAATATGCCTAAAATTTGTAAACAACTAAACTTTGGCTTTAAAACATGTCGCAAGATGGGAAAATCTAAAACAACCCCAAACGACCCTATAAGGGGCATGAACATCTCGCATGACACCAATGTAACTCGAAGAAACTAACCGAAAAGTTAGGGGATGTCCGATTATAGAATATGACAAAAATTTGAAAATAACTAGACTTCGGGTAAAAAATATGCCGCTAGAGGGGAACCCCAAAAAAGCCACCAAATGCCCCCGTAAGCGGCATGAACACCTCAGTCGAGGGTAATGTAACTCGTAGTAACTAATCGCATAGTCACGGGGCAGTCTGTTTGAAAACATGACAAAAATTTCCAAATAAGTAGACCTAGGCTTAGAAATATTTTGCAAGAGGTGGGAACCTAAAATAGCCCCGTAAGGGGCACGGACACCTAGCACGGGACCAATATAACTCATAAGAATCCATTGGGTTTTCATAGGATGCCTGGTTGGATAATATGACTATAATTTGTAAATATCTAGAGTTAGGTTTCAAAATATGCCACTAGAGTGCAAAAACAGAAAAAAACCACAAAACGACCCAATAAAGGGCATAAACACCTCATTTGGGATCAATGTAACTCAAAGGAACTGATCACGTAGTCACGAGATGCCCATTTTTAGAATTATACTAGAATAATTAATAATTAGGCTTAGGCTTAAAAATATGCCACTAGAGGGAAAAAATAAACTATTCCCTAGACGTCCTCGTAGGGGCACGTAAACCTCACAAGGGACCAATATATCTCGTGGGAACTAACTACATATTCATGGGATACATGGTTTGAGAATATAACTAAAATTTTCAAATAACTATAGTTAGTATTAAGAACATGCCTCTAGTGGGGGAAAACTTAAAATAACCTCCAAATGGACCTATAAGGAGCACGAACACCTCGCAAGGGGCCAACATAATTCACAAGAATTGACCACATTGTCCCGGGATGCTTGGTTTAAGAATATGATTAAAATTTCCAAATAACTAGCCTTAGGATTAAAAACATGCTGCTAGAGGGGAAAAGCTAAAACAATCCCCAAATGGACCAATAAGGTGCACAAAGACCTCGAACGGGAGCAACGTAAATCGTAAGAACTAACCGTGTAAACACTAGCACCCAATTTTAGAATATGACTAAAATTTTCATATAATTAGACTTAGCCTAAATAAAACATGGCCCTAAAGGGAGAAAATCCAAAACAGCCCCAAATGGCCCAGTAAGGAGCACGAACACCTCGCACGGGTCAAATGTAACACGTAGGAACTGACCACATAGTCACGAAATGCTCGATTTGAGAATATGACTAAAATTTATAAATAACTAGAATTAGGCTTAAAAACACGCTGGTAGAGGGGACAATCCAAAAACATCCACTAAACGGCCCCATTAGGGAACGAACGCTTAGCAAAGGACCAATGTAACTTGTAGGAACTAACTTCATAGTCACGGGATGATCAGTTTGATAATATGACTAAAATTTTCAAATAACTAAACTCAGGCTTGAAAACATATCGCTAGAGAGTGAAATGGGCGTGAAAACGTTGCGTTGGATCAGTGTAACATGTAGGGAATGACCGCATAGTCATGAGATGTTTGGTTTGATAATATGATTAAAATTTACATATAACTATAGTTAGCCATAAATATAAGTTACTAGAGGGTGAAAACCCAAAAGGCCCGTAAGGGGCACGAACACCTTGCACAGGATCAATATAACTCGTATGATCTAACCACATAGTCACGGTATGATTGGTTTGAGAATATGATTATAATTTTTAAATAACTAGAGTTAGGCTTAAAACATGTTGGTTGAGGGCAAAAACCCAAAATATCCTCCCAAATGGTCCCATAACAGGCATCAACACCTCGTATGAAATTGAAGTAACTCGTAAGAGCTGAACGCTTAGCAATGGCATGCCCGATTTGATAATATGACTAAAGTTCGAAAATATTTAGTATGATTTAAGGATTAACTAGGATGGAACGCTACTTTACTTTAAACTGTCAACTCCACAGTTATAATATTCCTTAATTTTATATGAATTGGTTATCAAATATAGGTTTTTTCTTCGAGGCTACCTAAAAATAGGTTATTTTTTTACTAAATGTATATGGTCACGTCCCAAATTCGTGACCCAAAATTTTAAAAAAATAAATAAAAACATGGTCATGATCCATGTTCATGATCAACTTTGAACATCAGTTCACCTACGGCCACTGCCTATGTCCGTGATTATGGCTTCACGTCCCAATTCCATGACAAAAATAATATATTGTCCCATGGTGGAGGATATGACCCTTATTTTCAGTAACAGATGAAGTACATGACCACATTTTTTGTTCACAGTGAAAATAGTCATGGACCTCAAACGTGACCCGAGGGCCTGGTCACGGTCACAGACCTGTACAAGGGAAAAAATGTGGTCTTGGGTCGTACTAGATTGCTTGAGAGTTTCGTCCTAACTTTTTGGGTATATAGACTACACCAGGGACCTAATAAAACAATTAAATTAGGTAGGAAAAAAAATACTCGAAAATCCCAAATTACATATATCGTAATTTATTTTCTTTCGTTAAATAATCATAATTAATTCCACTAAATAAGTATTACTGCACTCGAATCTAATTATCACATAAATCAGTTGGGTATAATGAGGTCTTATATGTAATAATGTATGTAATGGTATATAATATTATTCCTCGCATTAATCTTTCGATACCCGCTTGGTCAAATCAATTTGTCGCTAATTGACTTTAAAAAACATCTAATCAATTCCTTAATTATAAGATATAACTTATTTTGCTACTCCATCGGATCATAATTACTTCACTGATTAGGTTTACTAGTGGGAATAAATATTATAAGTCTATTAAGGGGTATCGCAATCGATGGTATCATTGGACGTGGATTCCACCAAATTAAGATCTCATAGCTACTTACGTAATTGTCACCCAGTATGTGGGGATGATTTGATTTAATCAAGGAATGAATCTAACTCATAGCAAGTAAATCGATAATCACATAAACATTCCATTCCTCGTAATTCTTTGGATTAAGAATCAATGAACCCTTTGAAAATGGAATGATATTGCATGAGTGTAATCCAGATAGTCCTTAGAATCAAATCTCAATGGCGGTCATGTTCAATACATTCTTGTGACATAACAGTCATAATACCCTGTTTAATTATCACACAAGTTCTAGAACCATCACACAAGTTCCCTTAGTTTGATATTAATCTCTAAGATTGCATCACAACCATTCTGATAGGATGTCAACTCCCTATTTAGGTTTTAAACATTTGAATAACATTAGAACCGAAATTCCAATCTCCTTGTGATCAACCCGAAGATGAATAAATAGAATTCCTACTAAGCTCTATTAACTGACATATACATATGAAACAATATATTTAAAAATACCTAAAGCATTCTAACAAACTTGATCTTCATTTAAAAATGAATAAAATAATCTTTGATAAATAAATAATAAAATATTTTACACATGGTTTTAAAAATAAGCCCCAATAATCTCCCACTTAGTTTTAAAGAAATGTGAAAATGCACTTAACTCCCATTCCTTCTACGTGACTCGTAAAAGTCCTAGATGGTAAGATCTTTGAATAAGGATCCACCAGGTTGTCCTCAGTGGCAATCTTTATCATGATGATGTCTCCCCTCTGCATTATCTCCTAAATTTTGTGATACTTGTGCTCATTGTTCTTCGCCCTCTAATGAGTCCTTGGTTATTTTGGATTTATAACCGCACAAATATTCTCACAACTAAGTGTAATAGATGATTGTATAAAAGGAACCACATCCAAGTCATTTAGAAAGTTCCAAATCAAAACTACCTCTTTTACTGCCTCCAAAGTGGCAACATACTCCGTTTCCATGGTCGAATAAACAATATAGGATTTCTTGATACTCCTCCAACTTATGGTTTTACCTCCTAAGGTATACGCATATCCCGAGGTCGATTTCCCAGAATCCTTATTCGACTGAAAATCCAAGTCTATGTACCCAATTGATACTAGACTCTCTACTAAGTAAACGAACACATAATCTCTAGTTCTATTCGGGTACTTGAGAATATACTTCATAGTAGTTAGTGTTCTTCACATGAATTATACTATAATCTAGTGACCATACCAACGGGATAACATATATCTCATATAGTAAAGACTATAGCATACACAAGGCTCTCCACCATCGAACCATAAGGTATATTCCTCATGCTCTCTATCTGATTAGGTGTCCTAGTTTAATGATCCTTATATAAAGGAATTTTTTGCCCCGTTGATACCAAAATTAGTCCGCTGACGTGGATCAATTATGTGGAGACACGTCTCACTCTACATGGAGCCTACAAATATTTTTGAACAACACCCTGACTTTGAGGAACTCAATCTTCCCGACCAGCTATAACTCTCCGAGCAACAAGTATACTCCGAGCAACTTATACATACCGAGCTACTTAGGCGGTCTGTGCAGCTTAGGCGGTCGGAGATGCACCTCGATCAGAGCATTTATTACCAGACAATTAAGAGGATTAAATGCGCATTAAATGCTGATTATTATCATACAGATGTATACGTCTATTGGACAACTATGTATTATCCTTTCACATGTACAGCCTGAGGTCTATAAATACATTGTATCATCCTCATTGTAAGGGGACTCGGAATTTCTTGGTAAAACCTGTTATCGAGAATTCCCAAACAGTCAGTAATAATAAAAACAGTGGACGTAGGACATTATTATAAGGCTGAACCACTTTAAAATTCTTTTGTCTTATTTATTTTTATCTATGATTGATTAATTAGGCATAATCTAATTTTTTACATCAACAGATTAGCACCGTCTGTGGGAAACGACTGAAATTCTCGTTTTTCACCAAAATAATTTCACCAATGGCTGATAATCCTGAATCCAGTAATCGGAATGCTGGAAACCCCCCGAATCCATTCGTTCCTCCAAATGTCCAAGATCTAGCTGGAATTATGGCTAGTTTGGCTCGAGGCCAGACGGCTATGCAAGAGACTATGCGACAACTCATGAAAACTATCCAAGGTGGAGTGTCGACTTATTCAGGACAACGAAGTGTTCAAAGAAATACCCATTTAGTTTCTTCGTGCATTAGGCAAAATGATTCATATCGCACTGAGAAATCTAATGATTTTTCTTATCAATCGGGTCGAACTTCGTTAGTACGAGCCACAGATACTGAACAACACATTACTCTCTCTCCAGAATGGACTAGTGCACTGGAAAGATTAAGTAGGGTATCTTCTTTTGATAGATTGGGCCCTAGGAAGAATAAAAATCCTCCTAAGGCTATGTCGAGAAACTTTCGACGACCATTTGATCTAAGAGAGGGTTCTGCCCAATCACAACTAGTTGCTCGACAAGATAGATCCCAGGAAGCGACTTCAACACGATCAATTGCTCGAACCAGTAGACCCGAGGAGGGAAAGGATGCATGGAAAGGCTCTATTCAAAGGTTGGAGGATAGGCTAGGGGAAATGGTTAAGGCAAAGAATCCTCTATAGAGAACTTTTGTCCAAGGGACGCCTTTTATATAGGCAATTGTGGATTTTCCCACACCATTGAAGTTAAAAGCACCTGTTGTGACTCCTAAATATGATGAAAAAACTGACCCTGTCCTTCATATAGAAAAATACCAAGCTGCTGCCGACATCTATGTTGTGCCGGACGAGATGACATGCAGGCCATTTTCGGGAACTCTTATCGGATCTGCACAAATATGGTACAATAATCTTCCTCGGGGGAAGATATCAACTTTCTTTCAATTGGCCGAGCTCTTTATTAGAAATTTTTGTTTTGGAGAAAAACCAGTTAAACGAGTCGCACATTTGTTAAGTGTTAGACAAAAAATAGGTGAGAGCACCAGAGATTACATAACTCGTTTCAATAACGAGAAGCTTGAAGTTATTGATTACGAGGAAAAAATAGCAATTACAGCTTTGATGAGTGGACTGTTGCCCAATAAATTGTACTACACTTTGGCCAAAGATCCACCCAGAACCATGTCATAACTAATGGCAAAAGCGGCGAAGATCATGAATGCCGAGGAGGCTATGGCTGTGAAGAAGAACATGGACACCAATGAAACCAAGGTGGAGGTTGATAAGGCTAAGAAGAAAGAACATAAGAACAATGGTAGTGACAAGCAGTAAAAAATAAAGTCATCATGGGAAGTATTGAAGAAATTTAAAAATTATACTCCTTTGAAAGTAGACATAAACCATGTCCTGGAAGAGATCAAGAACAACGAGGAACTAAATTGGCCTGAGAAAATGAAGTCAGATCCTGACAAGAGAAATAAGGCCAAATATTGCAAGTTCCATAAAGACCATGGTCACACAACCAAAAATTATATCGCTCTCCAGAATGAAATCGAAGCACTCATCAGACGAGGAAAGTTGACCAAGTATGTTGATCGAATAAAGAAAAAGCAACGACCGAGCAAGACAGAGGTCTAGATCTCCTCGTCGATCAGAAGAAAATAAGAAAAGAGATCATGAAGATGATCAAGAAGATGACCCTAATCTCCCCAAGAAACCAAGACAGCCAGAACGTGAGGTATTTTCAATTCGTTTTGGATCATTTGATTGTAACGTTATTACAGGTGGAGATGCAGGAGGCGGGGACCTTACTGCGGAAAGGAAATCTTACCTCAATGAAGCTCGAGCTTATTCATACATTCAACGAATAAATCTAGCTGAGGATGATCGCCCGAGGAAGGTGAACAAAGAAAAATTGGTCATTGGTTTCTCCAACAACGACCTCGCAGGTGTACTATATCCTCATGATGATCCACTAGTGATCAAAATGAGGATGAAGGAAGTAATAATCTCAAGATTACTAGTGGATAATGGTAGCTCGACGGATATCATGTTCTACTCATGCTTCAATAGTTTAAATCTGAAGTTGTCTCAGTTGGAACCTTATCACAGGCCCCTCCTTGGGTTTGATGGCGAGAAAGTTTTTCCACTTGGGACGATCAAGTTGGACATGTTCATCGGCACATGGCCCGCTTGTCGAACAGAAAGGGTACGTTTCTTTGTGATGGATAAGAATGTCCACTCATCTTACAATATCATTATGGGAAGGGTAGGATTGAAGAAGTTCGAAGAAGTACCATCTACGGTACATCAATGCTTGAAATTTCCATCTAATTTTGGAGTAGGAGTTGTAAAGGGTGACCAAAAAGTAGCTCGGGAATGTTACTACTCATCTACTGAGTAAGAAGAACTAGAGGAATCTAGGAAAAAGACTACGACCTACTAAGTGGGTGAAGGTGCAGAGATTGAAACATTAGATCCTAGAGATGAATCGCAGCTCGTGAAAGGTCAGGTGGTAGAAGCTACTGAAAACATCATGTTGGACGACGAGCACCCAGAACGAACAAATCAAATAGGTTTGTCGTTAGATGTCTCACTAAAATAGGAATTGATAGTTTTCCTAAAAAGCAGAAAACAAACTTTTTCTTGGAGTCATGAGGATATGCCAGGAATAGATCCAAATTTCTTATGTCACTAACTCAATGTGAATAAGGAGATCAAGCCAGTGAAGCAGAGACGAAGGGTGTTCAGACCCGAGAAGAACCAAGCCATACAAGAGGAGGTAGAGAAGCTCCATAAAGCTTCCTTTATTGACGATGTCAAATATCCAAACTGGTTGGCAAATGTAGTAATGGTGAAGAAGAAAAACAACAAATGAAGGATGTGTGTAGACTTTACCGATCTTAGCAAGGCATGCCCAAAGGATCATTTTCTTTTGTCCCGAATTGATCAATTAGTGGATGCTACCTCGGGACACGAGCTGTTGAGCTTCATGGATGCTTATTCTGGTTACAACCAGATTAAAATGAAACTTGAAGACAGGGAGAGTACTTCTTTCATTACCCCTAGGGGAACTTATTGTTATAATGTTATGCCTTTTGGTTTGAAAAATGCAAGTGCAACATATCAGCGGCTGATGAACAAGGTGTTTGCAGAGAAAATCAGTTGGAATATGGAAGTTTATGTTGATGATATGCTGACAAAGAGCAAGAGAGCTGTTGACCATCTAATTGACTTAGGCCAGACCTTTGATCAACTAGATAAATATCAAATGAAGTTGAATCCCACAAAGTACATATTCGGAGTACGAGAAGGCATTTTCCTCGAGTATATTGTCAACCAACGAGGTATTGAAGCAAACCCTGAAAAGGTCAAAACTCTATTAGGGCTGCGATCTCCAACAACGAAGAAGGAATTATAAAGTCTCACAGGGCGAGTTGCAGCACTTAACATATTTGTATCACGAGCAACTGATAGATACCTTCCATTCTTTAAAACACTCCGAAAAATGTTTGAATGGAATGAAGAATGCGAGAAAGACTTTCAAGAGTTGAAGAAATATTTGGGAGCACCTCCACTGTTGTTCAGGCCAGTGCTGGGAGAGAGGTTGTACTTATATTTGGCAGTTTCAGAAAATGCAGTTAGCTCGGAATTAATAAGAGTGGAGGATAGAGTACAAAAACTAATTTATTACACTAGTAAGGCCTTCCGAGGAGCAGAGATCATATCCAAGATTGGAAAATTTGGCACTGGCGCTGATCGAAGCGAGTAGAAGAATGAGGCCATACTTCCAGGCTCATACCATAGTCGTATATACCGATATGCCATTGAGGCAAGATCTTCATAAACCCAAAAAATCAGGGAGATTGATGTATTGGGCAATAGAACTCGGTGAATATGATATAATTTATGAGCCTAGATCGTCACTAAAAGGGCAGGCAGTAGAAGATTTTATAGCAGAGTTCACCTATCCTGATACCTTCGAGGAGCAAAAGTTAGATACCGACCAACCTGTGGATGTCACAGGATCATCGAATTTAAACCCCGATCAACTTACGGTGGTCGACGAACAAAAGAAGTTGGTCAACGAGCAAGAGAAGTTGGTCGGCAAGCAAGAGAAGATGGTCGAAGAGCAACAAGAAGTGCTAGAGGAGGATAAAAGGAAGCAAAAAATATTTCACCGAGGAACTTTGTCCAATCAAAAATTTGAAGATGAGGTACCTATATGGAACCTATATGTGGATGGCTCATCTTGCACTACAGGCTGTGGGGCAGGGATTATTTTAAACAGCCGGGATGAGGTCGATATGGAGTATGCTCTGCGCTTCCAATTTAAGGCTTCTAACAATGAGGCTGAATATGAAGCTATGATTGCAGGTCTTAGTCTGGCAAAAACCATGGGGGCAGAGCAAGTTATTGTATTCAGTGGCTCGTAGTTTATCGTGAATCAAATATTGGGAGTATATGCAGCCAAAGGAGAATTAATGATCAGGTATCATGCAAAAGTGATGGAGATTTTATCAAGACTGATGGAAGTGCATATAATTAGAATACCAAGATTGGAGAATGCCAGAGCAGATGCCTTAGCTCATTTAGTATCAGCCACACGCACCGAGCTACGAAGAACAATCCTAATTGAAGTCTTGGCTAGTCGGAGCATAGATGAAGATCTAATGATGAACTTTATTACCTTTGATTTAGGACCATCTTGGATGGATCCTATTAGGGCATATATTGAAGAGGGGTATTTGCCAACTGATAAACTCGAAGCTAAGAACCTAAAGTTTAAAGTTGCTCGTTATGTTTTGACTAATGGTGTTTTATATAGATGAGGAATTATAGCTGGCTTGCAGAGATGTGTACATCCCGCCGAGGTGAAAGACTTGATCGAAGAAGTCCATGAAGGGTCTTGTGGAGCCCATGTAGCAGGTCAGACACTTCTGCAAAGGATAATAGCACAGGGATACTATTGGCCGACAATAAGGGCTGATTGCATAGCCTATGCAAAAAAATGTGACAAATGTCAACGCTTCTCCACTATCCGAAGAACTCCCCAAGCATTGTTGACACCCATTACTTCCCCTTGGCCATTTACAATGTGGGTAATTGACTTGGTTGGGCCACTTCCAATGACCAGAGGAAGATTTAAATATCTTGTCGTCGCAGTGGATTACTTTATTAAGTGGGTGGAAGCCGAGCCTCTTGTCGACATGATGTACGAAAAGGTGTACCAATTTATTTGGAAAAATATCATCTGTAGATATGGTCTTCCCCATGCATTCATCACCGACCATGGAACACAATTTGGCTACGAGGAGTTCGCTGCATATTGTCATCAGTCGAATATATTAAAAACCCACTATGTACCAGGCCATCCCCAGAGCAATGGGCAAACTGAAGTGATGAACAGAACGCTGCTGAATGGCTTGAAGAAAAGATTAAATGATGCAAAGGCAAATTGGATAAACGAGCTACATTCTGTACTGTGGGCTTATCGTAATACTCCCCGAGCAGCAACTGGAGAATCTTCATATATGCTGGCATTTGGAAGTGAAGCTGTTATACCTGTCGAGTTGGACCTCCCAACACATAGAGTGCTGAATTTCAATTCCCCTGTCAGCGAATTGATGAGAAGGTTAGACTTGGACATGCTTGAGGAAGTTAGAGAAGAAGCATCAATTAGGAATGCTGCATACCAACAACGGACAACTCTGTTCTACAACAAAAGATTAAAGAAATGTGACCTGAAAGCAAGGGACTATGTGCTAATGAAAGTAATTCAAAAGCACAATAAACTGGAAGCTAACTGGCATGGGCCCTACAGAGTAACATAGGTTGTTCGACTAGGGACATATAGGATTGAAAGTTTAGAAGGGGAGGAGTTTAAGAATGCATGGAATGTAGAGCATCTTCGTAAATATTATCAGTAGTTGGGGATTCCTATGTAATGCAGTTTTCTTCAATATAAATAAAAGTTGTGGATGTTTTGCCCAATTTTCTCCTTTTGTTGAAATTTTTTCGGAGTACTAGTGCTACACACTAAAAAATTTCCAAGAAATACCAACTCCGGTTGGTTGGGAAGAAAATCCACCAACTATAAGTTGGTCAGGAATAAAAAATTTCCTAGAAATACCAACTCCGGTTGGTTGGGAAGAAAATCCACCAACTATAAGTTGGTCGGGAATAAAAAATTTCCCAGAAATATCAACTCGGGTTGGTTGGGAAGAAAATCCACCAACTATAAGTTGGTCGGGAATAAAAAATTTCCCATAAATACCAACTCCGGTTGGTTGGGAAGAAAATCCACCAACTATAAGTTGGTCGGGAATAAAAAATTTCCCAGAAATACCAACTCCGGTTGGTTGGGAAGAAAATCCACAAACTACGGTTGGTCGGGAATAAAAAATTTCCCAGAAATACTAACTCCGGTTGGTTGGGAAGAAAATCCACCAACTAAGGTTAGTCGTGAATAAAAAATTTACCAACTAAGGTTGGTCGAGATCTAAAAACACCAACTCCAGTTGGTCGAAAACAGTTGGTTAAACAAATGAAAGTCATTTCAAGGCTTAAAATTAAAAAGTGGTAAATTTCTTGATATTTATGGCATTTTAAATTTCTAACATAGTTGGTCAAAAAACGAAATATTACCAACTCTGGTTGGTCATCAGATGATTATCATCAATTCAAGATAGTCAACAATAAGTTTTCACCAACTTTAGTTGGTCGGCAATTTAAAATAACATAAAATATTTCTATCTTTTTAACAGATATACATGCACATTCATTAGTAAATAAAAAGAAATGTCTTATAGAATATTTCCAAGACAATCGAAATTGCAAATAAAATTAGAAGTTTTTCATTAAATCCAAAACAAAATACATTGAGAATGAAATACATATTTAAAAAATTATTACATCAAGATTCATATTCTATTGGTTTCTTCCCCTCTGCCTTTGAAACAGGTTCTTCGCCAGCAGGAGGATCGTCTAAAGCATAGGGGGAATTTGTGAAATTAATATCTTTGAGCATCCTGATGTTCATCACAGATGGCCGATCAAGAAGGTGCTCCGGGCGAGATATCTCAAAGTTGGAATGAAGGCTGTAGTCACCGAGATACTTTGAAATCAGACATTGAGGAATGGCCCGAGAAGGAATCCAGCTCATATCCAGTTTGAAAGGTGGCACCGGCAAATCGAGCAACTCAGGATCATAGTAATCCCACAAATAGTGACCCTGTTCCAACTGCAGCACGCCCAAGTCATTCAGCCATCCTTGTTTGTAACCCACATTATTTGCATTTTGGATCCGATCATCTAGATGATCGAGGGCTTCATTATAACCAGCCATCCAAAACTCCCTGGGCTGCTTGTGGAATTGATAGGTTAACCTCTCTAATTGCTCGAGGAGGTTCTTCGCTAAAAGTTCTTTACTCTCCAAGGCAGACTTTTGTGCAGAGAGCTTCTCGTCCAGATTCAGAATCTTCTTGGACATCTCAACTAATGCTTGATTCTTTGCCACCAATTGGAATGCTTGATTCTCCAAGGATTCATGCGTTCTAGCTTCTTCAATAATAAGTCGAGCAGCCCTTGCTCGTCCCTGTGACGCTCTTTCTCGTCCGCGAGCAGAGGTAGAAGGACCAGCTCTCTTCAAGGTTTCTAATTCGTCTCTCAGGTTGGCATTTTCGACCTCTAAGAAAAAGAAGCCCTCGTCGTTGATAGGGACCAAAGCGTTCGAGGAAGACGATGCAGATTTCAACTGAGATATCTCTCCTCGCAGGTTAGTGTTTTCCTGCTCCAGCAACTTAGCTATCTGCCTGTGCTCTTCGACCTCGGTCTTCAAAGTTCTCTCCCTCACATCAGAAGTAGCGAACAACTTATCATATCCCTTATCAGCACTTAGTTGCTGATACTTCTTCTCATAGCCCTGGTAAAAAAGGGCTGTAGATTCCTTGTATTGTTGTTGAAGCTCCTCGAGAGTGACCTGGAGGTCTTCAATCATCTCATAACATGCTACATTGTTAGCCACTACTCGGTCGAGCAAACACTTTAAATACTGGTAGGCTTCAACTGCTTGCTCTGAAGCATCTGGACCGAGGATATCAACAATTTGAACTTCAGTCATATTTGTATGACCAGCTTTGAAGTATTCATTGCATTGTTTTAGCAATTTCGTATCATGAGATGATAACAATTCCATCCTGGCCATAAACTAGTAAAAGGAAGAGATAACAAGAATCAATAAGAGTGCAAATAGAACCAGAAGAAGAGAATCAACAGTATGAATAAGCAAAATCTCGGATTTTATTGCATCATAAAAGAGAAGTACATAGTTCAGAGTTACATTTGACAAAAATAAATAGAGAGAAAAATCTGAATAACTCTACACCTTCTCCTTATTTCCCAAAACTTTCTCGAGAAGCTGGGACGAGGAGGTAGGTTAATCGGATGGCATAGAAGGTTGTTCAGTGGGTGGTGGAAGTTGCTCGGCTGAAATGTTGATTGATTGAAGCTGCTCGGTAAGAGTAATAGTTGGTTCGAGTTGTTTGTAGAAAAGTTCAACAATAGGGACCTGATCCCCAACCATTAGGGTTGTGTTTCGGTCGGATCGGATAGGAAAAGCATGTTTCGGAAAAATTTCAGAAAAAATCGGCAAAAAAATCGGCGTGCCGAAGCCGAATCCGATTTTTTTCGGAAATGTTTTTTTTTTCCGAATTCGGAATTTTCGGCAAAATTGGAATTTTCGGCAAAATTCAGAAATTCGGAAAATTCGGCAATTTTCCAGAAAAATACTTCGGAAATTATTTTGGAAAACATTTCGTGGCAAAATTGGAAAATAGTTCGGAAAATATTTCGGAAAAACAATCGGAAAATAGTTCGGAAAATAATTCGGAAATTCGGATCGGAACAAATTTTGGAAATTCGGATCGGCAAAAATCGGAAATTCGAAAAATAAAAAAATTCCGATTTCCGATCCGATTTTGTTCGGAAAAAATTGGAAATCGGAAAATCGGAAATCGGCAATAAAAAAATCTTTCTAAAATCGAAAAAAAATCGGATCGGAATTCGAAAAAATTGGAAAATCGGAAAAAAAACACAGCCCTACCAACCATCATAGAAGATTCCTCGGAGGCAGCTTCGTCCTCTTCTTCTTCCCCGGGAGTAGGAAGAGGGCCAGGAATGTGTCGTTGAAACAGGTCGAAGTTCTCATCGACATTCATCTCTTTCAGAGTATCCACCCAGCCATCCCTGAAATATTTAAGGCTGCCATACTCCATTTGTGACACCATGGTAGCCAAACCCTTATTCCAACCTTTGTCCAAGACAACACTGAAGGACTTTTTCACAGCCAATTTCCTTTTCACTTTCTCCGAGGAAAGCTTCTCAGATAGAACTTCCTCGGCAGCTTTCAACTTCCTTTCTGCCTCTTCTTTCTGACGACCAACGTCACGAAGTCTACTTAGCTCTTCCTCAGCAGATTTGAGCTTGTTTTCAAACTCTCCAGCATGTTGGAGCTTCTCCTCGAGCTCTTCGTTCTTTCTCTCTAAGTCTTTTATTTTCTTCTCTAACCCCTTGGAGACTTCAATAGATTTATCCCTCTCCTTCTCGGTGGAATGAAGCTTCTTCTCCCAAGAAGCTTTATTATCGACATACTTCTGACGAGAATCCTTTAAAGACTGCGTTAGACCTACAAAAGCCTCCTCTACACCACCCGAGGAGATAGACGATTTGATGGCTTCGTCCTTCTTCAGTATAGTATTAAAACATGTTACCAACTGGAAAAAGAAAATAACTGAAAGTCAGTGCAATGACATAACATTGAAAATGAAATTTTAGATTAGTAATACTTACTGTGGCAATGTGCTGAGCTGCCAAAGTGGTAACCCTATCCCGGGAAAGATTTTCTTCAATACCTTGAATCTCGAGGATGATCCAAGACTTCACCGAGCTCATGGCAGAGCTCGGAGCAACGAAAGTGGAAACACCACTTCCAGTAGTTATAGGCTGTGAGATGGATTCAGCCAAATTGACCGAGGAGCTCTTCTTCAATTTCCTCGTAGGAGCAGGAGCATTCTCGACCAAGGATGTCGTCTTGGTCGGTGATATAACTATAACCTCGCTTGGAGGTGAAACAACTGCAATCTTCCCTGGAGCCACAGGGGGCTTCTCTGCAACCTTCTTAGTAGCAGCGGGAGGAGGTGCATCAAGTTGTCTTGTCCCTTCTTTTGGGACATCCTGCTTGCTTTTCTTTGCCTCTCCAGCAATAGAGGCAGATTTCTCGAAGAGGGCAGGCACTCTTCTTCTCTTCATTCTATCACTAAGAGGAATATGTGATTCTAGAGAAGAACTTTCAGAAGCTGGTACTGGTTCTCTGTCACTTATCACCGGACAAGCAGTAAAAGACGAGGTGTAACTCTTGTACTGTAACAAGTATGAAGCTGATCTGATATGTTCATAAGCGACAGTCTGATGCAAACCCCAGATAAGTTTCAGATGCTTTAAATTAACTTCTGTCTCTTTTGGAGACCTTCTTTTGCTGTCAACTGCAAATAAATGAAAATTAAAATATCAATGACACATTTTATCAAACACAGAGAAAGCATAATTTCAAAAATAAAGTAACCTATCCCATTTCCATAGGGAGGACATCTAGGACCCTGATACACATCATTGCCAATTAGTGGGGCATGTTGCCAATTTTTCATTACTACACCTGTTCGAAGTAATCCCTACTGGCATCTGGGAGATTGACGACTAAATCCCTATTTAAAAACCTAGTTTTCAAATAAAAAGTACTGTCACTGACAGCCCATCTACAGGAAAACATAATTTCAAGAATTCCTATACGAGTTCCATGAATCTGATTTAACCTATGGACTCCATTAACTATTCTCCATGTATTGGGGGCTATTTTTGCAGGAACCACGTCAAAATATTAACAGAATTCCAAACACAAGGGGTTTGGGGGAAAAGAAAATCCATATTCAGCTACAAAGAGACTGGGGAACCAATGTCCCTCAGCCAAACAAAAATAATATGAAGGTTCAGAAAGTTCCTCCAAAATGACCCATGAAGGAATAAAGAAATCAGAACGAAACTTATCAAGTGACTCAATAAGGTAAACCATGATGAATAAAGGAAATAAAAAAGAAGGAAAGATATCTTACAGAAAAAGGATGGATCAGTTGATAACGAACGATGGAAGGAATGAAGGCACAAGATAGAGAGGAAATGGAGAACTCAAGGATACAAATTTGAAAAAGTAAAAGACGATAGGATTTTCTGTAACGCTTAAATACCTCACCTTGGGAATGGGTAAAAATAATGATTACAAAGAAAGACGTTTGCGCTACCGGCAGCTAAAAAGACAAAAAGGGCACGGAGGCCAAAGCAGTTAGAAAAATTCGAAGAGTCTTATTCTATAAATTCGAAAGAAAAAATAAATATAAGGAAAACACTCCTAAAATTTAGGATGACCATTTAATCCCGCCATATTTTGAGAAGAATGTTCCACACTCCTCAACCTCGAACTGTGAAACATTGGGGGCTTCTATTGATACAAAAATTAGTCCGCCGATATGGATCAATTATGTGGAGACACTTGTCACTCTACATGGCGCCTATAACTATTTTTGAACAACACCCTGACTTCGAGGAACTCAATCTTCCCGATCAACTATGACTCTACGAGCAACAAGTATACTCCGAGCAACTTGTACATACCGAGCTACTTAGGCGGTCCGAGCTGCACCTCGATCAGAGCATTTATTACCAGGCAATTAAGAGGATTAAATGCGCATTAAATGCTGATTATTATCATACAAATGTATACGCCTATTGGACAGCTATGTATTACCCTTTCACATGTATAGCCTGAGGGTTATAAATACATTGTATCATCCTCATTGTAAGGGGACTCGAAATTTCTTGGTAAAACCTGTTATCGAGAATTCCCAAACAGTCAGCAATAACAAAAACAGTGGACGTAGGCCATTCTTTTAAGGCTGAACCACTTTAAAATTATTTTGTCTTATTTATTTTTATCTGTGATTGATTAATTAGGCATAATCTAATTTTTTACATCAACATGCCCAAAAGGTAGAAACCCTTTCTTAGAATTCGGCATGCTAAAACTTGTAAGCATTGTCATTACACAAAGAAGTACTTTTTAAGACAATGCTTTTTAGACGGCTAAAATTTAAGTCACTAAAACCCACTTTTTGGGATGGATAAAATTAACTGTCTTAAAAACTACTAGTATTTATGACAACTAATTTTATCCGTCTCAAAAAGTCATACTAATGAAGCAACATATTATTAGCTTTCTCAAATAATAGAGTTTATGATAGGGCTAAAACAAATACTTTCCCCCTTAAGAATTTTAACACACACTCACTTATTTATTAGCCTAAGAAAAGAAAAGAACCAAAACCCAAATGCACATCATTTTTTGAACCGCACAAAATGCCTCCACCCCACTCAACCTTAACCACATCCCCATTCATCCTCGCAACTCACCCTAGCCTGGACCCCGCTCGTCCTAGCTTTCACCCTAGCCCCGCCAATGCCCCCGCTAAGCATAGTATATTTGTTAACATCTCTCTCTCTCTCTCTCTGTATATATATACACTAGGGTATGCCCATGCCTGAAGGCACGCTAAAAATTTCCAAAGTACATAATCTCGAAGTGGCAAAAATTTTGAAAGTACGTAATTGCGAAATGGCAAAAGTTTTTTGATTACAATCTCTCTACCAAGACAAAAAATAACATTTTAAAATTTTACCAAACATATATTTGATATTTACATATTTTTATTCACTTAGTTCCTCCATTAAAGTTTTTCTCGACTTTGTGGCTATTTCATCCTATGAATGGGTACTTAGATTATCTGCAAAAGGTAGTAAAAGATAAAATAGATAAAAAGCTCGGGCTTCAATCTGATGTGGAAATAAGGCCATTTTCAGCCAAAACATCATTTTTAATAAACATAAATAATCAAAAATACATAGAGCACATTAAAAATGGAGAGACCGTAGTTAGTGATTGAGTAGGTTGTTCAATAATCGTCAATACATAATCATAAATAATCAGCAGTACTGTTCTCGAGACTTTATAAAAATTCAGACCCTAATTCTAGGAAAAAAAAAAGAAATTAGCAATACAACACCATATTAACCCATTCACATACATGCATTTTACAAAATCGAAGAGTGAACCCTCTGAACAGTTTAGGTGTGTTAGAAACCCCATCAATACATAGGTGCAAATTATTTTCATGGGTAGCCACCTAGTGGCCCCTTTGTTGGCTTGACTACATATCCAAGCAAAGGACAACTAATATTGTTCTTTTAAATCCCATATTTCACATACAAAACATTCAAAATCCCAAGGCGTGTCATAAAATTTCTTGGCAAATTAAAGTGTTTATTGTTTATGAGAAAGAACACTCCTTTCTATAACAATGTGGAGATTTGAGGACTGGACAGTGAGTGTGACCCCTCTGTCTTTTCAACTTTGGAAAGTGAGGAGTTAACCATTACATAGTACTTTTAACAGTGATTAGAAGTCAGCCTTATAGATCTGTTCCCCCAAAATCTTTGTGAGGCTCTAGGATAAAAGACTAGCAAAAAATAAAAAGAAAAATGTTAATAAACTCAGATGACTTTAGGTCATACATCAAAGAAGAATACCCGTAACAAATTTGAGTTTCCAAAAAACAATACACGTCTTACTGTATGAGTTGCTAAAAAATGTATGAGTTACAAAAAATAAAATCACAATCCGACCACTTAAAGAAAAAATACAAATCTACAAAAATTTCAAAAACAAAAACAAATGAGTTAATGTCGACATTTCCCAAAACATTTTTTTTATCGCATCCATCTTCCTTTTATCTCCCTTTTCACTTGACAACTTTCAACAAAATTTTAAATTAAAATTAATAGAACTTCAAATATACAATAGTCAAAATAGCTGGTAGACTACGACGGTAATGAAAAACAAACCTCAAAATATCTTGATTGTCAATGTCGGTCGAAGGTGAAGGGCCTAAAAATGTCTTATTTTACCAGATGTAAACAGTATGATGAAAATAAATTAAAACCAGGATATAAAATTAATGTCATGTTGCTGACCTCAGTCGATTATGAAGGTCGTTCGATGATGAAGTTCTTGAGAGACTGATGTAGACTTCAAACGTTATGTTTTCTAAAGTTCTAGGCAAGTCATGAGCACCAACTTAGGACGGGAACTCGTTGGGTTATCAGAACATCATCTTAAAATGCAAAAATGAGTAAAGCAACACCAAGTTCCTTGGATTTCTCCTTCTCAAACATCTCAAAGTACTGGATTCTAGTCCCTGAGCCAATCATGCCTGTTGATACCAAAATTAATATGCTGATATAGACGAATCATAAGAAGACACGTGTCGATCTACGCGGCACAATAGCAACGAGGAAGTTTATTTCTCCGACCAAGTCATATTCACTCCGAGCAGCAAGTGTACTCCGAGGAACTCCAATACTCCGAGGAACTCCAGCACTCCAAGGAACTCCTGAACGACGAACAACTAAGGCGGTCCGAGCTGCATCTCGGCCACAGCATTGATTGCCAGATAATCAACAGTTCAACTATTCATTGAATGATTATCATACAGACGTATATTCTTAAAGGGCATTAATTGTTTACCCTTTCATATGTACAACCTAAGGGCTATAAATACATTGTATCACCCTCATTCTAAGGGACAGGAATTTCATGATAGAATTACATATCGAGAACTCCAAAACACTTGGCAATAACAGAAACAGTGGACGTAGGCCATTCTTATAAGGCTGAACCACTTTAAAATTCTTTGTCTCATTTATATTTATCTGTGATTAAATAATTAGAAGCAATCTAATTTTTTACATCAACAATGCCCATGAATCAGCCAACACAGTCAAAGCACCAACTAAAGAGATATAAGCCTTACTGGATGAGATAATGGTAAACAAAAATAGAAAACACAATCCCATTAAATCATCACCCCGTACCTGAAAAGCTCCAACGCCATGATGGAAACCCAGATCTGTATTGGTTCATATGGCCGAAGATCAAAACTGAACATCTCTGATTTATGTTTTTCCTGTTGAAGAAAATGACAGATGATTCTTGCAATTAATAGATTATTTTTACTAAATGAAATAAAGGGAAGATATAATACATGAGAGAGAGTCAGTTTTTCTTTCGATCTATGTTTTTCATGTGAATACATGAGAGTTTTTCCTGTTGAATATCTTTCCGATCTAGAGAGAGAGAGAGAGAGAGTTTCAAATTAAAGTTGAACCCTTCTCTTGCCACGTGTGAAGAATGAACGTCTACTCATTTGTGTGAGAAATGAGGGAGGGTGTGAGTGGGAAAGAAGTAGGGAAGAATTTTTGTTTTCACCAAAATAGCCCCAATTTTGAATTAAAGTGCGAGTTTGGGAAGAATTAAAATAGGTCGGAACCAAAATTTTCAAGGATAAAATAGGAAGTGTAAGAATAACTCATATAGATGACATCATAGTTTCATCTTATGACATACATAAGTTTTATACTTATATATATATATATATATATATATATATATATATATATATATATATATATATATATATATATTTATGTATGTATGTAAGTGTGTATATAATTCTCATTTTTCCTAATTACTTCTTTGGACAAAATATGATATCTCATGGATCTTGTGATGAAGTCAGAATTTGTCAAAATACCTATAGCTATAAGGTTGAACTTGTACATGAAAGTTCCATGTATGATTATCATCCTTGTAACATGCTATGAGTCCTAACATTCATATATCCTTCAAAATTGATCCTTTTATGTATAAATATTTACTTATATTTTAATATGTATCAATTGATTTGAGTTGAGTTGAAGTAACGGTTACAACTATGAACAATTACCATTTAAAAAGTATTTAGCCCATATACACTTATCATATATATATATATATATATATATATATATATATATGTGAGTGTGTGTGTGTGTGTGTGTGTGTGCCTAATTTAATAACATGAATATTAATTTGAATTTGAAAAAATCATGTTCAACCATTTGAAAATTTAATGTTTACATATTTGTGTGCATATACATATACATAGTGCCTAATTTCACAACATGAATAGAAATGTTCCACCATCACATGCACACTATGGATCCACTTGAGCAACACAATACCAAAGTGTTTTGGGAGGGGTTAAACATTATTTATGAAAATAGGTTTCACTAAAAATTAAATAAAAAAATATATTATATTTTTGTTGGATTTTTTGAGATGGCAATAGTTCAAGTATGTAGATTATGGTAGTTTATGAAAAACACATTAGGTTTTCATATTTGGTTTCATTCTTAATACACATATTTTTCATTTATGGGTATTTGATAGGGATCTATTACTTGCGTGATATGAAGTAGCTAATCCCGGACACTCAAATTCCAACACCGAATTGACACTGATAAGAGGCAATTATAATTCTTAATCTATATCATTAATTTTCTTAAATATGTTTTTTAGTGTTTATATGATGTTAAGGGCCAACCAATTGAAAACCTTGATTGATTTCTAGTTGTGATAGGAGGTTAAAGCAAATTGAAAACTCAGATTTTCAATTGGTTGTTATAGTATAGTTTTTGTATTAACATATCAGAATATTTGTTTACAAGTTGATATGTTTGTTTATATTTATCATCTAATTCATGTCCTTTGGAAGGAGGTTATGCCACTAATTTTATTTACTATTAGAGTATTATTTAATTTGTAGTATATGTGATCGACTATATTAATATCCACATGCAACACCATAAAGAAAATCTCCTATGTTATCCAACACCATATTAAATGGTAAATATTAACATTCAAATAACTAACTGTTGGGAACCTATGAAGCATGAACACTTCATCTAAGGTGACGTACTTGTGTAAAGGACACTCTCGCAGACACAAAATTCATATGGCATTTCTTTAACATCTCATGTGAAATGTGGAACTGATTTGGCATTAAAAAAATCAGAAAATAAAAGTCTTGTAGAGTGAGATTCGTTGTAGGGACCCTTACGGAGTATGAGGGGAAAAATAATCGTGTTTCTACACTACCTAATCCAATTTTTTAAACATAACAACTGGAATACCATTATTGGTAACATTCCTACGATTTTTCTTATTATCCCATATTTGTGGCCCTTTTGACATGTTCTTCCAAACCAAATCATATATCCATGAGAGAAATTATGTTATAAAGGACCCTTAGTTTATACATTATATAATTAAAACTCTTAATTAGTTAGGATATGCTAACTGACACTTGTATTCCCCATCTTTTATTGCTAATAGGTACATGTGGGGTATATATCTCAATATGAGGAGGTTCGTTTGATGTATACTTGGGACGACTCATGTCATTAGGTCATATGATCAAATCATGGGGCCTTGATGTATTTATGCCATTGTTCAAGTGGAAACATGCTACTTGTGCCTTGTACAGGTGCTAGTGTAAGTGGCAGTAAGTTGGGATACGTGGATTAGCAAGCATAAGCTAACTGTTAAGAGCATCCTATTTCTCCCCTAGGGATAAAGTGTTCACTAAGGGACATATACCAACTTGTATAAAGTAAATAACTTAGTTTCCACGGTTATTCACATATTATGAACCATTCAGAAAACTATACTCTCAGTGACATTATATCTGGTGAGAATGATGTACAAGTCTTGTTAATGGAGAGTGGATTTGGGATCTAATATAGATAATATCAATTTACAAACATATATAGAGATGTATGAAACTATATAGTAAAAATTAAAACACTTGTTATTAAATGTAACCAAAAATATCATTATGAAACTATGGACCTAACTAATGATGGATTTTAAGCGGACTACAGTGTCTAGTCATGTATACATTTGGGCTAGTATGGAAATACAATTTTCATTTTGTTTTTAATGATTATGTCCCTCAATATTGTGAGCCACACTAGTATGATCTTGATATGGACATTCATGCCGGATAACACACCAAACAATTGGAATAAGAATGCTCATACACATTTTATGGTCTCATATTAGATCGCCAAACCCAATACACGAATGAAACTTTTGGGTTCCACATTTCTACTTCGGGAATACCTATCAAAACAACATTTTGAAGTTTAACATGAGTTTTTTCGAAGGGTAAATATAATTTACACTCACTAGTATATTTGTGATCACGATAAATGTGTTATACCAATATGGGAAGTGGAACATTTGGGTGGTGTACTACCATATCTCCAATAATACAATGATCGATTTCTTATCCAATTGGGTGTGCCTTTTCTCCAAGTTGGAAAAGAAACCTAGTAATTTATACATGTAAATGAGAGAAAATGTCTCCCAAGATGCGTTAAAAATCCAAATGTGGGGATAACTTAACCCCCCTAACCAATGGGCCAAAATTAAAGAGAGAATCAAGTAGGATTTATACCTAATCATTAATCATAATGACAAAAAAAAATACAGTAAAAAAAGAAATAAAAAAATGGTAAATACTTGAAAAGGGAAAATCGAAAGCATCCAACCTTAACACAACTTAAACCTCCCTAGGAAGGATCGTAAAGATGTTGTAACAAGTGTATCTCTTTCCCTCCACTCAGTTTTTGACGAAGCATTTGTTGTACAATTCTTTATACCATTTATAAAAATTCACATCTATACTTTACACACCTCGTAAATACTTAGTTAATTTGTTTTTACACGAATTAACAACATTAGACTAGAAAAAATGAAGTCAGATAATTATTTAATAATACCTTGATATATGATATATGTTTCTAGTCTAATGTGTTGAATAATACCTACAGAGTACACATACTTAAGACTTTCTAGTCTAATGAAACCTAATATATGTTGAATGATTATCACGAGTATCTCTTCCTTTTATAAATATACTTTGTCAAGAGATATTATATTTTGAATAATGGAGCTCAATATCTTAAGTCCTATCCATGATCTTTGCATAATTTTATTACAAAAATTACAAGAAGTGAAGAACAACAATATCAACATCATCCCTAATAACACAACCAAGAAAGGAAATTAATGTAAATCCATCAATCCATGTTGGTGGATTGGGATGATGGGGGTCCCCAGTTATCCCTATTACAAGTCAAATTGTCAATATCTAAACCTTTTAACTTCTATTGCAACTATCTAGTGTCGCAATTAGCTACTATTGCAAATCGACTATATATATCGTTTTTATGAAAGAAATAACAGCATTTCAAAATTCGTAAAAAGAAAATAGAACAAACATGTTGGTCCAGAGAAAGTAATAAAATGGTCGAACCCTCAAACTTGGTTTCGAAAGATGGTTGATTCTCAAAATCTAATCTTCCTAATATTTTTAATATTGTTGACTGCTTGCACCATCATATACCCCTATTACTTCCTCGACTACAAGATTAGACAAAAGTAGAGCTCTTCGTAATTTTGGTAGGATTTGAACCACCAAATCAGAGGCCTTAGGCATATAACATAAAGTAGGAGTTAGGCTGAGGGTTATGCTAGAGCAGAGATTCTATTAATAAACAACATCTTGTTTTGTACACCACACATCCAGCATAATAACTTATCTCTTCGACATCTCCTTACAATGTGTTTGTCACGTCAACCGACTACGACATCAACATTACTCTATTTTATAGAAATACTTATAGATAATGTTTACTAAAATAATTTTATTGTTCCATTATATACCACTAAATGAAACTCCACTTGATTAACATTCATTACAAAACCACCATTTTACGAATATACTTAAATTAACACACTTCATCAAACTAAACTAAATGAAACTCCACTTAACTATATTCATTATAAAACCGCCACTTTACTAACATTCTTTCTAAAAACATCACGTGAATAACATTCAGTTATATTTGGGTGAACTTTAAACCCAAATCTATATAAAGATATCATAAATTTAAATTTAAATGAAAAGTCCTTACAATCTTACTAGTTTATAATTATGCATACCTTAATACCTATAAATTTTAAATATATTTAAAGATATAAAATTTTTAGCCACACAGCACATCAAATATTGAAGTATCTATATATACTATAAACACTTATAATCCATGATTTTTATAAACACATTAATGGAGTATGTATACTAAATGATGAAAATAAGTGATAACCACAATACATGTACTCTATTGAAATGGGGAGAAAGATTCTAATTTATCAGAAACTCTACTCCCTCCACCACTTACAGAAGCAATTGTGGATGATTCTTTAGAGATGGAGTCAGGAGCATGCACTGCACAAAGTCGATTTCGAATTTCAACCATTTTTTTTCTCCTCAGCTATCATTCTATCCATTTATTAATCTAGTATTAAATTAAATATAAAATGCATACAAAATATTACAAATTAAATAAGGTATTTAAATATCTCTTACTCTTACTCCTAGTTAAACATTTCCCACATAGACTTTTACATTGCATAGTAAAAGATCATAGCCTATTATTATTATTTTTGTTTAAGAAGCTTAACAACATTAATTTCTGCAATTTCTTTCTCAACGTCAACTTTGAGTGGTCGATGTTCACATCCAAAAATTAGTCACACATCCAAAAATTAGTCACACATCCAAAATTATAATTTTATATCAACGATTCAGTGTTATTTATAACACTATCAAAGTTGTCCACTCCATTGGAGCTAAAAACTTTGATAAATGATGGCATAGCTTCAGGGGAATCCTGCTTTACAACATATGGATGTTCTCAAATACCATAAAATAAATATCCATGACAATGTATGGATTCCTACATATGAGAATAATTTCCAAAATGATTACCAACTATGAACTCAGTACTTATATATTAGAGAATAATTATCTATTCAGAGAAAACTAAAAGATAAGTTTGATGAATATGCAAAGAGAACTGTTGTAAGAAACATAATATTGATGTTAATTTTCATTTATGATATCTCATTATTGACTTATTGACTCAATTTCAAAATCCAAATTTTGATTTGTAATAATCCACAGTATATGCTTTGCAACCATATTTTTCTTGAACTAAAGAATATGAACCCAACTATAACATTTAAATAGAAAATGAGGTATATCTTATTAGGACATAGGTATATCACAACACATATATCTCAAAACAATTCAATAGGTATATCTCAAAACAAACTCAATATGTATATATCAAATGAAGAAAAACAATGAGACAAATTTAGTAAATTAGCCATAATGAATATCAGTAAATTACTCATGAGAACTACAATGTGATTTCCTTTATATTTCCAGTCATTTCACCTATGTGTTTGATTTTGGATTCACCCTTAGTGAAAGGAAGTTGGACAATGTTTTTTACAACTAATAGTCCCATTTCAAATGTTGAAAGGAAGTTGGACATTGTTTTGTACAACAAAGAATGGCTTAATTTTTGGTCCAGTCTTAATTGTTTTGGACTTACCAAGTCTTGTTTTGATCAGCACCCTATTTTGTTTAATCTAATCTTAACTTCCAACAAGGTCCCAGGCCATTTAAATTGATAATTTTTTTGATTGATCATCCAACCTTCATAAATTTGATTAAGGATGCTTGGTGTAATTCCCATTTTGTTGGTTACCATATGTTCATACTCAAAGTGAAGTTGAAGCATTTAAAAGAAGTTCTTAAGGAATGGAATATTGAAGACTTTGGTAATGTTCATGACAAATGTTTTAAAGCTAAAGATAATTTACTTAAAATTCAGGCTGGAATTGAATTATGTGGCCATTCTCTTATCAGAGATAAAACTCAGATTGATAGGCAAAACAAATTGATTGGGGCCTTAAAATTTAAAGAAAAATTCTAGAAGGAAAAGTATTAAATAAAAAAGTTTAAAGAAAGTGATGGATGCCCAAATTTATATGACACACCACGTAATTAAATATCGATTGATCAATCCTTTATTAAATTAAAAGATGTTTCTCATTTGGTTCATTCTCAGCATCACCGTAAAAAATCATATTAACTACTAACCACCTATTTATTTAATTAATTTGGTGCCAAAATTTTTATTTTTCATTAACAACTAATCATAATGTGTGAAAAAGCTAAATTAAAACATTCATACAATTAATATAGTCTAAACCATCACAAAGAATAAATAAATGAATAAATGTCTTGTCGAATAAACCATCAACTACAAAATTCAAATCAAAATAATAAGTTCAACATAGAGTAAATAAATCCCAATATAAGTCTGAACTGAATAAATAAAGTTTAAACGGGGCAACATGCCCAAGTGAGATACTGAAATGAAATCCTACACTAGGAATAAAAGATGGAATCATCTAATCAAGTCCTGCAAGCCTCCATAGTGGTGCAGCCAATCGTCCCTGAAATAGATCGTCACGTCTAGCATCCCTGTGGTTGGACACCTAAAAGGTTTTGGAAAATATTAATAGCAAGGGTTAGAACCCAAAACATTTTGAAAATATTTATCAAGTATTTATCATAATTTAAAATTAGTTATTAACTACACATGTTAGGTTTACATACACTCTCTTGAGTATCCTCACCTCTCACATATTATGCTCGCCGAACTTTTTGTACTTAGCCCAACTAGCCATACTACCTAAGCTAACTAGACTTAAGTATCTATCTGGACTATCAACACCGTTAAGTTCCCATACCGCCCATACAGCACGCTATCTGAATTAACATCTCTCGTATGTTATTAATATCATAAGTAACATTTTCCATTTGTTATCATGTAATCATTTAATGAAGTTTCACAACTCAATTGACTATTTAGATAAAGTGTCTACTATCACACGTAAGTAGAATTATTCTAATTGGTATATATCTTCATCTCGTGAATATATAATTACGGCGTCTCTCAAAAGGACCACC